>OZ030017.1:87895418-89095418 GCA_964023405.1 Apodemus agrarius | reverse complement strand
AATACCATGCAGTTTTTAACACTACTGCTCTGTAGTATTGCTTGAGGTCCGGGATACTGATTCCGCCAGAAGATCTTTTAGTGTTGATGATAGTTTTAGCTATCTTGGGTTTTTTGTTATTCCAGATGAATTTGAGAATTTTTCTTTCTAACTCTATGAAGAACTGAGTTGGGATTTTGATGGGAATTGTGTTGAATCTGTATATTGCTTTTGGCAAGATTGCCATTTTAACTATATTAATCCTGCCAATGCATGAGCATGGAAGATTTTTCCATTTTCTGAGGTCTTCTTCAATTTCCTTCTTCAGAGACCTGAAGTTTTTGTCATACAAATCTTTCACTTATTTGGTTAGAGTCACACCAAGATACTTTATATTGTTTGTGGCTATTGTGAAGGGTGTCATTTCCCTAATTTCTTTCTCAGCCTGCTTATCCTTTGAGTATAGGAGGGCTACTGATTTACTTGCATTGATTTTATAACGAGCCACTTTGCTGAAGTTGTTTATCACCTGTAGGGGTTCTCTGGTGGAGTGGTTTTTTTTTTGGGGGGGTCTCTTAAATATACTATCATATCATCTGTGAACAGTGGTAGTTTGACATCTTCCTTTCCAATTTGTATCCCTTTGATTTCCTAATGTTGTCGAATTGATCTAGCTAGTACCTCAAGTACTATATTGAAAAGATATGGTGAGAGGGGGCAGCCTTGTCTAGTCCCTAATTTTAGTGGGATTGCTTCAAGTTTCTCTCCGTTTACTATGATGTTGGCTACTGGTCTGCTGTAAATTGCTTTTACTATGTTTAGGTATGGGCCTTGAATTCCAGTTGCTTCCAATTCTTTTAGCATGAAAGATGCTGAATTTGTCAAATGCTTTTTCAGCATCCAATGTATTAAACCAGACACACTAAAATAAATAGAAAAGAAACTGGGGAAGACCCTTGAGGACATTGGCTCAGGTGGAAGTTCCTGAATAGAACACCAATAGCTTATGCTCTAAGATCAAGAATAGACAAATGGGACCTTATAAAATTCCAAAGATTCTGCAAGACAAAAGACACTGTCAAAAGGACAAATTGGCAACCAACAGTTTGGGAAAAGATCTCCACCAACCCTACATCTGACAGAGGGCTAATATCCAAGGTATACAAAGAACATCTAGAAGTTCGACCACAGAAAACTAAATAACCCTATCAAAAAATGGGGTACAGAGCTAAACAAAGATTTTTCACCTGAAGAAATTCGGATGGCTGAAAAACACCTTAAAAAATGTTCAACACCATTAGTCATTAGAGAAATGCAAATCAAAACAACCCTGAGATTTCACCTCACACCAGTCAGAATGGCTAAGATTTAAAACCCAGGAAACAGCAGGTGTTGGCAAGGATGTGGAGAAAGAAAAACACTCCTCCACTGCTGGTTGGACTGCAAGCTAGTACAACCACTCTGCAAATCAGTCTGGTGGTTCCTCAGAAAACTGAACATGATACTTCTGGAGGACCCAGCCATACAACTCCTGGGCATATACCCAGAAGATTCCTGAGCATGCTATAAGGATACATGCTCCACTATGTTCATAGCAGCCCTATTTATAATAGCCAGAAGCTGGAAAGAATCCAGATATCCCTCAATGGAAGAATGGATATAAAAAAAATGTGGTATATATACACAATGGAGTACTATTCAGCCATTAGAAACAATGAATTCATGAAATTCTTAGAGAAATGGATGGAGCTGGAGAACATCATACTAAGTGAAATAACTCAGTCTCAAAAGAAGACCCATGGTATGCATTCACTGTAAGTGGATATTAGCATAGAATCCTGGGACACCAAAGACACAAACCTCATACCAAATGATGTCCAACAAGAAGAAAGGAGTGGGCCCTGGTTCTGAAAAGGCTCAATGCATCAATCCATCAATGTAATCCACTACATAAACAAACTCAAAGAAAGAAACCACATGGTCATTTCACTAGATGATGAAAAAGCATTTGACAAAATTCAGTATTAGTGCTAAAAGTCCTAGAAAGATCATGATGTGAAGGGAAATATTTAAACATATTAAAAACAATATACAGCAAATCAGTAGCCAACATCAAATTTAATGGTGAGAAACTGGAAGCAATCCTACTAAAATCAGGGACTAGAGAAGGCTGTCCTCTCTTTCCATATCTATTCAACATACTACTATTTTTTGTCAACATACTACTTGAAGTTCTAGCTAGCGCAATTAGACAACAAAAGGAGGTCAAAGGGATACAAATTGGAAAGGAAGAAGTTAAGTTCTCATTACATGCAGACCATATGATTTTATATTTAAGTGACCCAGAAAACTCCACCAGAGAAATCCTACAACTGATAAACAACTTCAGCAAAGTGGCTGGATAAAAAATTAACTCAAACAAATCAGTAGCCTTCCTATACTCAAAGGATAAACAGGCTGAGAATGAAATTAGGGAAACAACACCCTTCAAAAGAGTCACAAACAATATAATGTATCTTGATGTGACTCTAACCAAGAGAGTAAAAGATCTGTATGACAGGAACTTCAAGTGTCTAAAGAAAGAAATCAAAAAAGACCCAGAAGATGGAAAGATCTCTCATGGTCAGGGATTGGCAGGATTAATATAGTAAAAATGGCCATCTTTCCAAAAGCAATATACAGATTCAATGCAATCCCCATCAAAATCCCAACTCAATTCTTCATAGACTTAGAGCAATTCTCAAATTCAATTGGAATAAAAAAAAACAGGATAGTTAAAACTATTCACAACAGTAAAATATCTTCGGGGGGTGGGGGGAGAGTATCCCAGACCTCAAGCAGTGCTACAGAACAATAGTGTCAAATACTGCATGGCATTGGTACAGTGACAGGCAGGTAGATCAATGGAATAGAATTGAAAACCCAGAGATGAGCCCACACACCTATGGTCACTTGATCTTTGACAACCAGTGGAAAAAAGTTACCCTTTTCAACAAATGGTGCTGGCTCAACTGGCAGCTAGTTACCCATTGCTCCTGATACATAGGCAGCAGAGGTTGTTCTTGTTAGACAACAAAAGGAGAAGAGGCCCATGGTCCTGAAAATATTTGATGCCATAGTGTAGAGTAATAAGAGGACAGGTAAGCAGAGTAGGGATAATTGGGGAAGGGGAGAAGGCTCATTGGATTTTCAGGTACAGGGGGAACCAGGAAAGGGGACAACATTTGAAATGTAAATAAAGAACAAATCTAATAAAAAACAAAAAAATAATAAATAATAAATTCTATTGTTAAAAAAACTGAAAAGAAAGAGAAAAGAAATTCAGTCTTGGCTAGAAGAGCAGAGACAAGTCATGTGATGGTTCAAGTGTCTGAATCTTCTCTTTAACTGCTGTGTCAATGTTTTCTATGCTATCGTCTATACCTGAGATTCTTTTTATATCTCTTGTATTCTGTTGGTAGTACTTGAATTTATGACTCCAGCTCTGTATCCTAGGTTTTAGATCTCTAGGGTTGCATCCATGTGTGATTTTTTGTGTTTGTTTCTATTTCCTTTTGTAGATCCTGGATAGTTTTGTTCAATTTCTTCAGCTGTTCACTTGTGTTTTTCTCCATTTATTTAATGGACTTAAGTGCTGTTTACCTGTGTTCTCCTGTATTTATTTAAGGGAGTTATATATGACCTTCTTAAAATCTTCAATAATCATTATGAGATGTGATTTTAATCAGAATCACGCTTTTCCAGTGTGTTGGAGTATCCAGGGTTACTTTGGTGGGAAAACTGGGTTCTGGTGATTCCAAGTAGCCTTGGTTTCTGTTGTTTATATTCTTGGGCTTTCCTGTCTCCATCTGGTTATTCCTAGTTTTGCTTGTCTTGCTTTCTCTGACTAGATCTTGTGCCTTATGTGAGCCTGTGAGTCTGTGGTCTTATGTGTGTCAGCATTCTCTGGGTGGGATGAGGGTGTGAAAAGCTGTGGCACAGGGTCATCTTCAGGGGGCACAGATTAAAGCCAGAAGGATAATATCCCTGGCTGGTGTCCCCAGATGCTTTGCAGTTCCTGGTTCCTGTGGGCTCTGCAGGTACCACTTGGGCCAGGTATTGTGGCAATATTGGTAGTCTACCTGTGATCTTAGGTATATTAGCACTTCTAGGAGACACGGTGTCTATGGGCAAGATTGGGTGCAGATAGCGATAGAAAAGGATCATCTGCAAGGCACAGATTGAAATAATAAAAATCATGTCCCTGGGCTCTTTCCAGTTTCTGGCTATTATAAATAGGGCTGCTATGAACATTGTAGAGCATGTGTCCTTATTACATGCTGGGTAATCCTCTGGGTATATGCCCAGGAGTTGTATAAGAGGATCCTCTGGTAGTATCATGCCCAGTTTCTGTGGAAGCTCCAAACTGATTTCCAGAGTGGTTGTACCAGCTTGCAATCTTACCAGCAGTGGAGGAGTGTTCCTCTTTCTTCACAACCTCATCATCACCTGCTGTCTCCTGGGTTTTTTATATTAGCTATTCTGACTGGTGTGAAGTGAAATCTCAGGGTCTTTTGATTTGCATTTCCCTAAGGATGTTGAACATTTCTTTAGGTGCTTCTCAGCCATTCAATATTCCTCAAGTGAAAATTCTTTGTTTACCTCTGTACCCCATTTTTAATAGGACTATTTGACTCTTTGGACTCTAACTTATTGAGTTCTTTGTATACATTGGATATTAGCCCTCTGTCAGATGTATGGTTGGTAAAGATATTTTCCCAATTTGTTTGTTGCCATTTTGTCCTATTGACAGTGTCCATTGCCTTTCAGAAACTTTCTAATTTTATGAGGTCCCATGTGGCAATTATTGATCTTAGAACATGAACTATTGGTGTTCTGTTCAGGAAATATTCCCCTTGGCCCATGTGCTCAAGTTTCTTCCCCAGTTTCTTTTATAATAGTTTCAGTGTGTCTGGTTTTATTTGGATGTCCTTGATCCATTTAGACTTGAGATTAGTACAAGGGGATAAGAATGGATCTATTTGCATGCTTCTTCATGCTAGCTGCCAGTTAAACCAGCACCATTTGTTGAAAAGGCTATCTTTTTTTCCATTGGATGGATTTAGCTCCTTTGTCAAAGATCAAGTGACCATAGGTGTGTGGGTTCATTTCTGAGTCTTCAATATTATTCCATTGATCTACATTCCTGTCACTGTAGCAATACCGTGCAGTTTTAACACTATTTCTCTGTGTACTTCTGGGATATTGATTCTCCCAGAAGTTCTTTCACTGTTGAAAATAGTTTTAGATATCCTGGGGTTTTTGTTATACCAGATTAATTTGAGAATTGCTTTTTCTAAACTCGCGGTTTTGATGGGGGTTGCATTGAATCTGTATACTGCTTTTGGCAAGATGGGCATTTTTACTATATTAACCCTGCCAATCAGTGGAGGAATAGATACAGAAAATGTGGTAAATTTACACAATGGAATACTACTCACCTCTTAAAAACAATGAATTCATGAAATTCTTAGGCAAATGGGTGGAACTGGAAAATCTCATCCTAATTGAGGTAACCCAATCACAAAATAATACACATGATATGCACTCACTGATAAGAAGATATTAATCCAGATGCTTGGAATACCCAAGACTCAATTTACATATCAAATGATGCCCATGAAGAAGGAAGAAAAAAGTATGGATACTCTGGTCCTTCTTAGAAGGGGGAACAAAATACCCACAGGAGATACAGAGACTAAGTGTAGAAAAAACACTGAGAAAAAGACCATCCAGAAACTACCCAACCTAGTGGTCCATCCCATATACAGTTATAAAACCCAGACAATATTTTCAATGCTCACAATTACTTGCTGTCTGTAGCCGGATATTGTTGTCACCTGGGAGGCTCTGCTAGTACATGATAAATGCAGAGATGGACTCTCTTTCAGTCATTGAACTGAGCACAGGATCCCCAATGGTAGAGCTAGAGAAAGGACCCAAGGAGCTGAAGTGGTTTGCAGTACCATAGGAAGAACAAAGATATGAGCCATCCAGTACTCCCAGAGCTCCCAGGGACAAAAACATCAACCAGAGAGTACACATGGTGTTATCCATGGCTCTAGATGCATAGGCGGCAGAGGATGTTCTCATTGGAGATCAAAGGAGAAGAAGCCTCTGGTCCTGGAAAGGCTTGATGGAGCAGTATAGGGGAATTCGAGGACAGGGAAGCAGGATGGGGTTGATTGGAAAACAGGGGGAGGGGAGATGACTTTTGCAATTTTGGGGGGAGTGAGAAACCAGAAAAGGGAAATTTATTTGAAATGTAAATAAAGAATATATCTAGATTTTGAACCAGGGAGTCAGGAAACTCCACAGCCTTCTGTGCAGAGCCCACCAGGAGAGAGTGATCTCCCAGAAGCACTTTCACTTCTGAGCACAGAAGAGTGATCTCTCCCTTCTATCTGTAGGGGACCAGCTAAGAGCACACAGTGAAGCAGCAGGGATAGAAATCTTCCAGCCATTAGTGGCACCAGGGAGCCAGGAAAATCCACAGCCTTCTGTGCACAGCCCACCAAGAGAGAGTGTTCTCCCAGCAGCACTTTCACTTTTGAGCTCAAAGGAGTAAGGACACAGGCTTACAGACCCACAGAAGGAAAAAACTCCAGTCAGAGACAACAAAACCAGCTAGCACCAGAGATAACCAGACAGCAAAATGCAAGCACAAGAACCCTATAAACAGAAACCAAGACCATATTGCAACATCTGAACCGAGTTCTCCATTCACAGCAAGTTCTAGATAGCCCTAACACTCCAGAGAAGTAAGAGTTGGACTTAAAATCATATCTCATGATGATGATAGAGGGCTTCAAGAAGGACCTAAATAACTCCCTTAAAGAAATACAGGAGAACATCATTCAACAGGCAAAAGCCCTTAAAGAGGAAACACAAAAATCCCTTAAAGAAATACAGGAGATCATGGGTCACCAGGCAGAAGCCCTTAAAGAAGAAACACAAAAATCCCTTAAAGAATTACAGGAAAACACAAACAATCAAGTGAAGAAACTGAGCAACACCGTCCAGGTTCTAAAAGTGAAAGGAGAAACAATAAAGAAAACACAAAGGGTGTCATCTCTGGAGATAGAAAACCTTGGAAAGAATTCAGAAGACATAGATGCAAGCATCAACAAGAGAATACACTAGACAGATGAAAGAAACTCAGGTACCTGAAGATACCATAGAAAACATTAACTCAATAGTCAAAGAATTTGCAAAATGCATAAAGCTGGTAACCCAAACCATCCAGGAACTCTAGGACACAGTGAGAAGACCAAACCTAAGGATTATAGTTAAAGAAGAGTGCGAAGATTTCCAGCTTAAAGGGCCAGTGAACATCTTCAACAATGTGGGACCTTTGGGGGTGGGGAACCAGAAAAAGGGAAATGAATTGTAAATATAGAATATATACAATAAAAAAAATCAAAAAAAAAAGAAAAGAAAAAAAAGAAAAAAAAGAAGTTTCTCATAACGAACAATATTAAAAAAAAAATTGTAAAAGAAAACTTGAGTAACCTAGAGAAAGAGATGCCCATGAACATATAAGAAGCCTTCAGAACTCCAAATATACTGGAACAGAACAGAAAGTTCACCCGGCACAAAATAATCCAAACATCAAATTCACTAAAGAAAGAAAAAAATATTAAAAGCAGTAAGGGGAAAAGGGCAAGTAACCTATCAGAATTACAACAGCCTTCTCACCAGAAAAGATGAAAGCTAGAAGATCCTGGGCAGACCTTATATAGACCCTAAGAGAATACAAATGCCAGCCCAGGCTACTATACCCAACAAAACTCTCAATCATCATAGATGGAGAAACCAAGATATTCTATGATAAAAAACAAATTTACACATTATCTGTCCACAAATCTAGCCCTACAAAAGATGGAAAATGTCAACACAAGGAGGGAAACTACCCCCTAGAAAAAGCAAGAAAGTAATCTTCTAACAATCACAAAAGAAGATACCTACACAAACATAAAAATAACATAAAAATATCAGGAAGCAACAATCACTATTCCTTAATATCTCTTAATAACAATGTACTCAACTACCCAATAAAAACACAAAGACTAACAAAATATTTCCTATGTAAATCTTCAATTTTATCAGAAAATGTTTGTAATTCCCCTTTTAATTAATTTAGTATTTTTTATTTCTACCATTTTATCTGCATGATTTTTCATGATAATTTTCAATTTTAATGTTTTTCTATATATTTCCTCTATTTCATCAGAAATGTTTTCAATGTAAATCTTTTATTTTATCACAAATATTTCTAATTTCACCTTCAATCAATTTAGAAAGTTTTTATATCTACCATATTATATGTAAAATTTTCCATGAAAGTCAATTTTAACGTGTTTATCTATATATTTCTTGAATTTTACCAGAAATATTTTCCTTGTAAATCTTCAGTTTTATCTGTAAAGGTTTATAATTCCACCTTCAATCAACTTAGAATTATTTTTATGCCTATTACTTTATCTGTGTAATTTCCATGATAATCTTTAATTGTAACATGTTTTTTATATATATACTTCTTCAATTTTATCAGAAACATTTCCATGTGAATATTCAAGTTTATCAGAAAATGTTTATAATTCCACTTTCAGTCAATTTAGGAATACTTTTATGCCTAACATTATTATATCCATATAAAATTTTCCATGATAATCTTCATTCTAACATTTTTTTACATTTTTCTACAATTTTATGAGAAATATTTTCCATGTAAATCATCAATTCTATCATAAAATGTTTCTATTCCATATTTCAAATAATTTAGCAATGTTTTAGATGTCTACCACTTTACTCTTTAATCTTCCATGAAAATTATCAATTTTAACCTGTTTATCTGAAATATTTTCTATGTAAATCTTTAGTTTTATCATAAAGTGTTTTTAATTCCCTTTTCAATTAAAAAAAAGAATCTGTAAAAAAAAAAGAATATAATGAAAAAAAGAAAAAAATCATGTCCCTGACTGTGTGTCTCTAGACCTCACTATTTTGATTCACTTTCTGGAATGTAGTAGGAACAACTAAAGAGTCAGAGAAACATATGCATGTGTAAAAGTATTTCATTCACATGACAGGTTATCATAAAGCAGCTGCTGCTCTTAGCAGGGCATAGCATTGTCCTTTCATTGTCTTTTAAACCTCGCACTGCTTCTTGTCTGTGGAGAATTATAAGATGATTATTATTAGTGCAACACCTGCTCTACATAAGGATTCTGGTGTTTACAGCAATCGGTAATGAGAAGAGCCTTGTAATTGACTCATAAGAATGGCAAGGTGTAGAAAACAGTTAAGGCCTTTTTAATTCAAGTGTGCCATTAGTGGGATCTCATTAAAGAGATGAGCAAAGTAAAGTGTAAATAAAAATCCCTTTCTTTGTAATTACATTTGTGTGTCTATTGCCTGCTTCCAGGGTTCAGTTTAAAATCTTCCTGTGCTTAAGCCTTTAGTTCATGTTCTGTGTCCTAATTTATACAGATTTCCAGAGTATCTTTTGTTCTTTAACATGAAACCATGCTCTTGATTTGACCTATGGGCAGATTACTGTGGTTTATACTTCCTAACTGTCAGTGTATAGCAGCCAAGGTTCTATGAACAACTGTCTATGGTATTTAAGCATTCAGCCTCATTCCTGAAGCTTCTTGGATATATAGTTCCTGATGGGTTATATAGGTCTTGGATGCTTGTATATTATTTTAATGTAATGCCAACACTGAGAAGAGAAGTCAGTAAGACCATCAGAGTTTGATGGCTGACACAATAGCCAAAACAGAGAACATTAATCATGAAATAAATATTCTACATCAAAGGAATGAGGTGTATTCTGATACTTCTTTCTGACATGTGCATGCCCGGACTCATGCACTAGCATACACACATTAAGACACACACAACAAAGAACAGTAAAGAAGATTCTGTTCTACATTTTTGCACTGACTTCCTGGGGAGACACAGCAAATGTCTGTTCATGCAGATAAGGCACCAAGTATGAGAACAAAATTTTATCCCACCAAAGTCTAATAAGCCAATCCAGTGAATTTACTGGACTTACTAATACAGAACAAGAATGAAAGGATTCTTATAAGTCCCTAAAGTAGTTATATTATCAAAAATTTTACTCCATAAGGATGTCATGGAAGCTACATCCTGGAGTCCCACTTACAATTAAGCTAATGCATTCTGCATATGCTTGTATCTCTCAAGGTCACTTGAAGCTGAGGGAAGGAAAGAATGATTAATTTCTTGACTCCTGTGTGATGGTCCTATGGCTTTCCCTGCCTCCTTCTACTATAGATTGTCAATAGTTCCATTAACATTGTCATAGATCTGGCTATTACTGTATTATTGTGCCCTTTAGTTACCATGTATCCTAGGCCAAAGTAGTCTGGATTCCAAGACAGCAATGATGTAAGCATGTTATTCCAGAAGAAGTGGGTCATAGAAGAACATACATTCTCATGGGATATGGAGATTAAGAAACAAACCCTATCATTCTTCTGATCACTTTCATATAGATTCTCTCACTTCTTTATGCTCAGACCTTGTATTGGTTGCATGTCTCATTAGTATGACAAATCTCTGGACTAGAAGCAAACTTAAAGAGGACAATGGATTTATTTGTCTCCCATCTTGAGGGTGCATCAGTTTGGGGAATGCATGGCATCATGGTCCTGAGGGAACCGTTCACATTGAATCAACAGTGAGAAAGCAGAGCAAGATGAATACTCACTTTCTCCTTTTTATTCTGTTCAAGACCTTGGCCCATGAGGTGGTATCACCCACCTCAGCAAATGTATTATTATAATTCTTCAAATGTGGCCAAAACCTTGATTATAGGTAATTTTACATCTTGATAATTTGGTAATATAAATAATCATAAACCTTATCTCAACTTTACAAGTTTAAATAATTGCTCCCAGTTTACAAAGAATAGGCAAAATGTATCAGATCCCCAGACCTTAGTGCAGTCTGACCCTTAAAACTCAGCTGATAAACCCCAAATACCTCCCAAAATATCAACAAAGACTTGATCCATTAAAGGACTGCTCCATAATTCCAGGTAAGTCTCTAAATAAATTAATCTTGCTTCATGGCTTCTGTAGTTTTCCTTCTTGCTAAAGGAAGTGTAACAGAAAGACTGGATTTTTATGCATAAAACATAAAAGGCTGGAAATCTGTGGACTGCCTGAATTGGGCAAGTTCCCAATGAACTGCAAGCAATGGATAAATATTCTATTTTCAGCCTTAAGAGTGTCCATGTATGGGCTCTGGTAGGAACCCTTCACAGTGTTCTGGAAGACCTGGTAAGTTTGTCAAAGACTGAGGCGATAGTGCTGTACTGGGGATCTTTGATTCCCACCTGAAGAGTAGTACAAAAAAACAGTTCCTTGGGAAGTATACACTAAGATCTTCTAGGTTTCCACAATTGTCTCTGGCTTCTAGTCCTGCCAACACAGAAGTTCCTAACACCCCTAAACTTAAACAGGAAAATATGGAAAGGTACCTGAACATATGACTTTTGGTAGTAAGTATATTTATGGCACCATCTAAACAGGAAACTTAGTGAAGACTGGATATAGTCTTAATTCCAGTGTTTAGGATCCAAATAACACATCACTTGACTTCCTGGTTTAAATCTGGGTGATTTTCTCCCTCTGGCTCTTTATGGTTTTCCTTTCTGTGTGTCTCTCTGTGTGTTTTTGTCATATTGATTGGTCAGGGAAATAGATCTAAATTGGAAAGATCATTTAGCCTTCCCCAAGACCACTGCTGCTAGCAGGACTTCTTCCCATGAGGTAGTACATTATGCCCTGCAAACTCATGAGTCTCCCTCTGATGGTGAGATGGTACTACACAATATAACCTGGCTGGGGTCAGTACAATCAAAGGACAGCTTTGCAGATAAGGATGGATATTTTGCCCATTTTTCACTCAGAAACCTGCAGAAATTTTATAAAATAGATTGGCCCTCTTTCAGAATCAGGTGGTCCAATGAATAATCTCTCAGTCCCCAAATGGTTCAGCACATTTGGAAACAGGGTAACTGGAGAAAGCGGCCAGTCCAGCCAGTTTTCCTATATTAACCAATGATTTCCCCTGCACAAGACCAACCTTCCTGACTTAAAACCTGTGCCCTCATTTTGCATGCACACATCCTCTTGGTTAAACAAGTAACAGAGAAACACAGAGCCCAGCATGTTTTCTCAGTACCACTGGAGAAAGTTGTCTTTCCTTTTCTATATGCCTCAACCCAGCATCAGCCATGCCTTGAAAGGGGAAAGAGTTCCCTTGGCTGAGCTTCTCGGGAAGTAGTAGCCTCTTCTACCCCAGGTCCCTCTCCTTTCCACACATACACAAAGTGGCTTGACTATTGGGAATTTCTTTTCAACTTTAAAGGTGTCCTTGTCTTGGTCTCTGATGAGCTTACCTTGCAACAACAGGCAATGTTCTACAGAAGTAATTCTCAAAAGTTAGTGTATATCAGAATCAACTGAAGGGATTGTTGTGAGAAAGTATTAGAAAGGAAAGAGTCAAGACAAAAAAGTGGAAGAATTCAGTTGACAGAAAGACTGGAGCTCAAGCTGCAGGACATTTTTGAAAAAAACCCATGGTCAAAAGAGAAGGTTGAAGCTATGCACATGACATATGATGGTTTAGGACTTTTGTGTGCTGCACTTTTTATAGTTTCACTCTATAGTCCCATCTCTCTACCCCATCTATTCTTATAAGTGCTTTTCTCTTCCTAAATAAACTAAATAAACTTTCTTTATTTCTTTCACTATGATAGATCCTCAGTCCAATTATTTGCTCCAGGATTCAAGAACCTGGAAATAATAATAGATGTGCTCTGACTATACAATAGTACCCTTGAACAAGCTCATTGAAACCAATCTTCGCCCACATTTATACTTTCTGACTCAGAAAATCTAGGGCAGGATTGCACAATTGCCTTCCTAATAAGTTCTGATGTTGGTCCTAAAGAGTTTAATTAGATATTTAATACTGTTTAAGGGATTGGAATACTGAAGGACATGCAAACAAACTTGCAAATTGTAACAGTTTTGTCAATATACCAGCAGGCACACAAGATAGATGGGTTACAGTAAAGCAAGGAAATCTCAACTACAGGCCTTACATGCTGACTAGTGACATTCTTATTTTTGTACTGTTGGACGCTAAGGGTCTGTTTATACATTCCAAAGAAGTTACCTAGTAGCAATTTCAGGTCAAATGAAAGGCTGTCAATAAATAGACCTTGGTCTACAGATAGCTCTACATAACTTATATGTAGGATCTGGACTTTCAGCGCTCCAACCTCTCAAACATCATTGATGTTCTGAAAAATCAAGCTTTGTAGTTATAGCCTCTTTCTCAGAATGTTATTTTGTGGGACTGTGATAGACAGCCTGTTTTCTGGTCAAGCAAGGTTTAATCCCTGGAGACCCACCAGATAATTCTGGAAGGGGCAGAAGGCTGTTTGCCATGCTCTCAGACACTAGGCTCCAAACAGGAGGCCACAGCTCCGTAACTCTGTGGCCACCAGTCATGTAAGGCAAGCCCCAATCTCCTGGTATTCTATCTGGACTCCATCCCCACAGTTACCTGGCAACAGCCAGGTAGACCCAGCCCACTATAAAAAGGGCTATTTGCACGCTCATCTCTCTTCTTCTCTTACCCCCTCTCTCTTTTGCCCTCTTGAGTTTTATTTCCCTTCCCCCTCTCTCCATGTGGCCATGGCCAGCCTCTGCTTTTCACTCATAACTCTCCACCAACAATAAATGCTTTAAAATTATTGACTGCCTCCTCTCATCTGGACCCACCACACTGGAGCAATCGAACTTCTTTTCCTTTGAAGAGGCACATCTAATCTCTTACAGGGAAACCTCTCTGTGATTCCACAGTATCAAGCTGAGCTACAGGCAATTCAGTGTTCTCTTTTGACCTGCACAGGCACCTTCACTCATAGGAATATACCCACAAAGAGACACACAATTTAAAATAAAATATTTCAAAGGAAGGACCAAGAGGAGGAGGCCCTCAATGTTGGCACATTCCTCTCAGACTTCCCAGCCTCCAGGACTGTAAGAAATAAATCTATTCTTTATAAATTATTTAGGTCTCAGATGTACTGTTATAGCAGCATTACCTGTTCAGAATGACTATGGAAAGTAGAAAGTTCTGAAACAAGTGTGTATCCATACATAAGCCCTTTTTGTATATGATAATTGACTTGTCACTAACTTTGGGAGGGCCTCACTTATGACACAGTGCTAATAGCATCTGCATCCTACTATTACTCAGATTCTATGAAATACTATGTGAAAGGCCTAAAAAAAAAACTACAGATGCCCCATTGTCTGTAGGAATCTTAGCAAGATCCATCATCCTACCAAAGGCAATCATGATATCCTAAGTGAGAACTCAAGAATTTTCATAAAACATAGATCTTTTCTATATGCCTCCATATTCTGACATACTATACTCACCTTCAAAACTTTGCTCCTATTTTAGGTTACAAGAGACAAGAGTTCCTGTAATCATAAATAATGATTTATATCATCTCCTCCATGCATCTTATGACTCAACTAATTGTTTTTTGGGAAGATCATATGTTGTCTAGCTTGCAATTTAATGCAAAATGGTCTTGGAGCAGAGAGGCCTGTCTTGTATGACCCATTCAACCCATTCCCAGGGAAACTAAAAATCACTTAATATTAGGACTTTTGTGTGCTGCACTTTTTAAAGGCCTCCTTTTGGGGGACCCCTACTCAAGTCTCAGGATGGTGCCCCCCAAGAAACTCGAGAGATCAGCTTGATGCAAATACATGAGGTACTTTAATATCAGAGCTCCAGGACGACTTGCATCTCACGCCGGAGACAGAAGAGTTGACCTCGAGACTCAAATATCAAAGGTTTTTTATAGAAAAAGTTAGGAAGTTTGACGTGGTTACACCTAATAGGTTGGTTCAAACAGTGACAGGCAAATTCTTGGCACGCAATAATATCAGTGGGCAATACGTGCAGACCGGTACATCCAAAATGCAGGAGGACAGCTTATCTTTTGGAGTTAGACAGGGTGACGCCAGCCAGTCCAGATGGCTGAGACTCAGCTGAGATAGTCCAGGCATGTCTCTTATCTTTATGGCCGGCTGGTTCCCAGAATGCCTTAACAGCAAGTCCGGGTGCATCCTGAGTTTGTACTGCTTTTATCCTTCCCTAAGCTTGTTTTTTTTTTGTCATGGGCCCTGAGAAATTTTAAACTTCTTTCAACATCTGCATGGTCATTCCATATCACCTAAATTGCCCTCCCTAAACTTCTTGTAGGATAATTAAAGTAAGTACCACAAAAATCAGACACAGAAGTCTTTCTCACGTCTATGTCCCCCATGAGGGACTCAGAGGATGATTTTAATAAGATCAAAAGCCCTAGAGAACACCTTAGAAAGATTTTCTTTATTTCAGAATTGCTAAGGGAAAAAACTTGACACAGACACAAAACCTTAAGGTTTTATTGTACAGAGTGAATATTTAAGACATCCAGTTTATCCAGAGGAAGTTAGGTCTTTGCTACTTATCAGTGTAATTAGGCACCTTATCCAGTTACATTCTTTTATTTATTTATTTATTTATTTATTTATTTATTTATTGTTGGATATATACTATAATTATATTTCATTTCCTTTTTTTCTGGTTCCCTGCCCTCCAAAGGTCCCACATGCCCCTTTCCCAGCCTGTGTTCCCCCATCCACCCCTTCACACTTTCCTGTTCTGGTATTCCCCTACACTAATGCTTTGAGCCTTTCCAGACCCAGGGTCCACTTCTTCCTTTTTGCCAGACAACATTTGGTATGTGGATTGTGTCTTTGGTGTCTCAAGATTCTAGGCTAATATCCACTTATCAGTGACTGCATACCATAGGTATTCTTTTGAGACTGGGTTATCTCACTTAGTATGATGTCCTCCAGCTCCATCCATTTCTCTAAGAATTTCATGAATTTATTGTTTCTAATGGCTGAATAGTACTCCATTGTGTATATATACCACATTTTTTGTATCCATTCTTCCATTGAGGGACATCTGGATTCTTTTCAGCTTCTGGCTATTATAAATAAGGCTGCTATGAACATAGTGGAGCATGTATCCTTATTGCATGCTGGGGAATTTTCTGGGTATATGCCCAGGAGTGGTATGGCTGGGTCCTCCGGAAGTATCATGTCCAGTTTTCTGAGGAACTGCCAGACTGAATTCCAAAGTGGTTGTACCAGCTTGCATTCCCACCAGCAGTGGAGGAGTGTTCCTCTTTCTCCACATCCTTGCCAACACCTGTTATTTCCTGAGTTTTAAATCTTAGCCATTCTGACTGGTGTGAGATGAAATCTCAGGGTTGTTTTGATTTGAATTTCTCTAATGACTTATGATTTTGAACATTTTTTAAGATTTTTCTCAGCCATCTGAATTTCTTCAGGTGAAAATTCTTTGTTTAGCTCTGTACCCCATTTTTGATAGGGTTATTTGGTTTTCTGGGGTCTAACTTCTTGAGTTCTTTGTATACATTGCATATTAGCCCTCTGTCAGATGAAGGGTTGGTGAAGATCTTTTCCCAATTTGTTCATTGCCAATTTGTCCTTTCAACAGTGTCTTTTGCCTCACAGAAACTTTGCAATTTTATGAGGTCCAATTTGTCTATTGTTGATCTTAGAGCATGAGCTATTGGTGTTCTGTTCAGAAACTTTCCCCAGCTACATTCTTAATGGCATCCTTATTTGAAAAACAAATTCTATTGAGATTTTAACCTATGGTCTAAATTAAGTGATGCTATATGACACAATTCCCTGGGAGGTGAGAGCAAACACTCTAGATCAGTAACTGTCAACAGCTCAGATTAACAGTATCACAAAATCTGACTTATTAATGCCATGAGTTTATTAGGGAACTTGCAGGAGAAATGGGGATCTCAAAGGCTACTGCCTCACTGAAAGTCCCTATGTACATGGCTGACCACTCTCTGAAAACTAACCCTAGAACTCATTGCATGACTTACAGATAGTTGGACCAATCAGAAAGTCTTTTTCCTTCAGCAGTATTACTACCTACATCACCTTAGGAGGAAGGAACTTAATGTTCTGGTAAATTTCAGTGACTTCAGGAGACTTTATTGCTGATTATTTCTAAGTCTTACTTAGATTTTCATTAAGTGAAGCAATCAGAACGGAGTGTTTCAATTGAGAAAAACTGCTACATAGCAACAGATAAGAGGAAAAAAATCAAATAATTCAGAGTGCGAAGACCACAGAAAGAAATAATTCCCTGAGATCATTGGCAAAGCAAAAGAGTTAAAAAGAGTGTGTGCTCTGACCCTGTGCTTTATCCATCTTTAAAAGCAAATGTAAGACAAACTGCCAAAGCAGTGAGGAAGAAGGTTCATTTTATATTTGCTTTATATTTCTGAGCCTCTCTATCTCCTTGTACAAGTTGTAAATTAAAGACTAGAAAGAAAGATGGACAAAAAGAAGTAAAACTAGTTTATCAGACCTACCTAGAATATGTCTTTCAACAGAGCTATTTAAAACAACTATATATACAGCTCAACTCAACTCTTTTGGCCCACAGCATTGTCATTATGTCTAAATTGTCCTAACCAAAACATTTGCCCACCCTGAGTAGTCAGGAAGTATGTCCATATGAGATCAAAAGTTCAGGTAAGAATATATTCTAATCCATAAAGAATTTTCAGTGCAAGTGTCAGAACACAATTGGGACAGAGTGGGGAAAAGGTGACAAGCTCACTGAATAGTCCAGGCCACAAGACTCATTACATGTTATGAGTAATTTAAATAAGAGACACCATTTCCAATATTTGTATGTCAAAATATTTTCTCAATTGTTCTGTCCCTTATATGTAACCTGGTAAGATCTGATTACAGTTATTTTGCCAAATGAGCACTTTAATATGGCAATTTTGGTACATCTCTTCCCATCTATTCTCCAGGAACAATTGAGGAAAGAGAGGAGGGAAAACTAGAGGTGTTTTTTATCCCCCCTTTATGTTTTAGGAAGTAGGAATAAGGAAATCTATGTAAAAAGAAGGAAAATAAAAAATGTTAATATCTAGGGTTACTGTACTATTTAGTATGAAGCCAGGTGTGATGGTTTGTATATGATTGGCCCAGGAAGTGAACCTATTAGGAGGTGTGGCCTTGTTGGAGTAAGTGTGTCACTGTGGGTGTGGGCTTAAGACCCTCCCCCTGGCTGGCTGGAAGTCAGTCTTCTACTAGCAGCCTTCTGATGAAGATGTAGAACTCTCAGCTCCTCCTGTACCATGCCTGCCTGGATGCTGCCATGTTTCTGCCTTGATGACAAGGGACTGAAACTCTGAGCCTGTAAGCCAACCCCAATTAAGTGTTGTCTTTTGTAAAACTTGCATTGGTCATGGTGTCTGTTCACAGCAGTAAAACCCTAACTAAGACAGAAGTTGGTACCAGGAGTAGTTCTAGAGGAGCAAAAGTATAAGGATGAATGTTTCAAAATTTTGGAGTTGGTTGGTTGACCCACCAGCACTTTCAATTACTGAAACCTCTCCAGATTCTCTCCCTCCTGGGAGCTCAGAGGATATTGAAAACCCATGAATGAAACTATATTTCAAGCTTAAAGAAGCTAAGGCCTTTGATTATCTTGATGAATTAGGTGATTCGGTGGTATACAATACGTTCTACAAGTTGGGGAAAAATCGGAAAATGATTTTGCTAGCTGGTTACTCTTAGCATCTCGGGAAAAAGCAATGAAGGAAAGGAAGGAGTTGTGTGATAAAAATCGAACAGCTCCAGACTCAAGTAAACAATCTAAAAGTTTCCAAGTGTGCCCTTGAAGAGAATCTTCTTTCCAGCAGTCATAGAGCTCAAGTAGCAGAAAATCAAACTGAAGCACTCATTATAAGGTTGGCTGAAATACAGCAAAAATTCAAGTCTCAACCTCAGTGGGTGTCAGCAGTTAAAGTAAGGGCATTAATTGGCAAAGAATGGGATCCTATAACTTGGGATGGGGATGTGTGGGAAGACCCTGTTGAAATTGAGAACTTTGAATCTTCAGATTTTCAAGGATTTGCTCCACCTGAAGAAGTAGTACCCTCAGCCCCACCCCTTGAAATAATGCCTTCTCCACTTGAGGAAAGTAATCCCTCAGAGCCTGATA
This sequence comes from Apodemus agrarius, assembly GCA_964023405.1. Classification (NCBI taxonomy): domain Eukaryota; kingdom Metazoa; phylum Chordata; class Mammalia; order Rodentia; family Muridae; genus Apodemus; species Apodemus agrarius. The sequence continues at coordinate 89,076,197 of OZ030017.1, read as the reverse complement.
AACCAGCAGTGACTTTTACTGACAATAGTGATATTTCTCAGGGCCCACCAATAGTTTCTTCTAGACCTATAACCAGACTCAAGGCAAAACAGGCCTCTAGAGGGGAGGTAGAAAGTGTAGTCCATGAGGAAATACACTATACTACTAAGGAGCTTAATGAGTTTGCTAATTCATTCAAGCAGAAGTCTGGGGAATATGCATGGAAATGGATTTTAAGGGTGTGGGATAATGGTGGAAGGAACATAAAACTAAAGCAGGCTGAGTTTATCGGCATGGGCCCTCTGAGTGGAGATTCTAGGTTTAATATAGAAGCTCGCACAGTTAAAAAAGGTGTCAAAAGTATGTTTGATTGGTTGGCTGAAGTATTTATTAAAAGATCGCTTACTGAAAAGGAGTTGGAGATGCCTGATATCCCTTGGCTTAGTGTTGATGAAGGGATTTTAAGGCTTAGGGAAATTGCAATCCTAGAGTGGATAAGTGTTAAGACACCAGGTATCTGAGAGCAGGACAGAACAATGTATTAATTATAATATCAGAGTAGGCATAGATTGGAACTATCCTGGACAATACAGGATGAATGGTCACCTACATGACCATGTACATAACTATGTATTGATAAATCCTATTTAGCAATGCATATCAAAGTCCATACCATAAAAGAGAATCACCACAGATTAAAACAATTCCTCTGCAAACACTGCATTTATTGTTAAAAGAAATTTAAAACCACCAATAATAAAAGGTGCAAGGCTAGTATCATTTAAAATATTCAATTGTTTGTCCAGTTCATATTATCACCATGTTTTCTTTTTGTCTTTATTGAACTGCCTCTTCAACCTTCAAGGAGAAAAGGAGATATTTTCTCCAATCAGTGGCACGAATATTTTAAATAGAGAGAATAAAAGAAATCTTTCAAGCTTCAATAAAGAGCTACTGAACTAACCAGACTCCTTTTATATACTTTTGATAATTTCATTATTAAAAAATAATCTATAAATTACACTATACTTCTTTAAAGAATATATATTATATTTTACACATATATAGAATATATAATCTTTAAATAATATATATATTCTTCTTTAAAGATTCAATTGTATCCCTTCTCCTCCCCTCCCCCTTTATGTATTCAATTGTACGAGGACTTTTAATTTCAAAGAATTGAAGTGCTGGGGAGTGGGGTAACTCAGTTGTTAAAAGTACTTGGCTTTCAAGTATAAGAGCCTGTGTTCAATTCAGAGCACTTATGTACAAACTCAGTCAATATGACATGTACTTATAACCCCAGTGCTAGACATGCTATCCCCTGGAGTTCACAAGCCAGATAGCCATAGGAAGTAACCTTGCTTCAAAGCAAAGGAGACTTGATAAGAAAGGTAGATGGTGACAGTTAACAACATGCCTAACTCTTATCCAACCTCCAGCAACCCCTCTCACACACATGCCTACACACAAATAGATGTATGTGTATACACATACACTGAACATATGTTTTCAGCAACATGAAATATTTAAATGCATTTATATACGCTATTTAAGAGAAAAAAAAGTGCAACTATGAATTGACTTTTCAGATTTGCCATTGCAGTTAAGGTGCTAATAGGATATTTAAAAGCAAGGTAGCAAAAAGTACTGCATTTTGTCAAATGTTTATAGTGAATGAAAGCATCCTTAATTTTCAGGAAGAATAAAATAGCTATATTGAAAACCAGGACATAAAAATATCAAGCATTTATCCTTTATTTCTATTCAAATTATGCCTGCATGCAAACAAAACTACTTAAGGGAAATTTACTTCAAAAATATTCCAAAGCTAGTGAGATGACATTATGGTAAGACACACTGGCTGCTCTTACAGAGATCCTGAGTTCAATTTCCAATGACCAAATATTGGCTCATTTTTCATATGATGCCCTTTTCTGACATGCAGGTGTAAATGCAAAGAGTATACCTACATTTAAAAAAAATAAACAAGTAAGTTAAAATATTCTAGATGATTTTTACCGAAATATCTATATAATGAGAGATATGATAAATTAACATATAGCCATATTATACCTTTTTAATCACTTATTTTATTTTTAATTATAAGTTTGTGTGGGGTGGGAAGATACCACTGGGCAAGCATATGTTGGAGAAATCCAGAACAAGGTATCAGATCACCTGGAGTCACAGAAGGATATGAGCTGCCTTTCTATTGTAAGACTCTGGCAAGCCTCAACTTACCAGGGATCCCTGAATGGGCAGTGCACCAGGAATTGATGCAAAAATTAAGAGGAATGTATTGCTGTAATGTGGTGGGATTGTTCTACACCCAAAGGAGAAGTGGTAACCCTGGACAGCCAGTTTTTTTTGGCTTTTACAGTTTTCAGAGCAGTAGCTATTAGGCACAATGGAATTGGCAGAACAGTGTGACTTTTAAATTGATTGGTCTTTAGGGAATGAGGTCGCCAACAGTTGGTCTGTCCTGTGAAATGTGTCTACAGTGCTCTGGGCCTCCTCCACCCATAGGTAACCAATGGTCGACCCATCCCATGATCTGAGGAATGCTAATTAGCCTCTCTCTTTCAAGGAGTGGAGGGGTCTGCTGGAATTTTCCAAAGATCCTGAGCTGACCTCTTCACTATGAGTATTAAAACCAAGCAAGAACACCATGTACTCTTAACCACTGAGTCATCGCTCCAGCCTCCATTTCTTACCTAGTTATGGATAATAAATGCAGGACATATATTTGCCACAAAAGAAACTAGACATTTGCTGTATCTTGGGAATAAAGTAAAACATTTATGAAATAGACTTGAAAGTTGGAAACAGAACCTGAGGATCATCAAACACTGAGATCTAAGCAGTTTACAAGAACTATAGGACCTAGAGACATTATAAACTACTACACAGGCGAGCAATTAGAAATCCAAGACATTCTTTACAACAGACCATAGAATTTCAACAAAGAAACCCTAAAGTGAATTTTTTTCAGAGAACTTCAGAGAATCAATGTTGGGATAGCCTACACCAGCACATATTATATCAAATGGTGTTTAAGTGGATCTCTGTATTTTCAAATGGTAATTGCTGTGAGAAAATTAGGTATTGTTATTTCTATAGGTCATTACCTGCTTTGTATATGTAAATGTTTGTCACTTCCTCACCTATTTCAAAAGAGAAGTCCTTGAGTTTTTCATGTTAAAAAGCAAGCTGTCCTGGGGAGGCACAGGAGGTCAAATTTGTCCCATATGGCCCAAAAGCAGCACTAATGGTAGAATTAACTTTAAAATAATCCAGTTGAGTAAATCAAAGTACTTGAATACTAAGGGTGGCTAAAAAAAGAAGGTTCAATAAAGCCTTTAGTTCATTTCAGGATAAATCTGAATTTTTTTAGCAGTAGAAAGGACTTTTCAAGTGCAGTCATGTAAATTAGACAGGACACAATTAAAATAACCCAACCATGTTAGAAAGTGAAGCATATGTCCACATGCATGTAAGGAAGTTTGGAAAAAAATGAAATAGTAAAATTATATTTTCTCTGTAGTATAATTAGGTATATTTTCTCCAACCACCTTTCTTCCATGTTCTGTTTTAAATGAACAGGTACTGGAGGCTGTCAGTTCTGTCATGTTTCTATAGGTGCATACTTCTTAGTATGCACCTATACAAAAAGGACAAACTACTTGAATCTTTTTTGAGATAGGGTCTCTGTATATAGTCTGTCCTCGAACTCACTATGTGGACCAGGCTGGTCAGCTCTGCCTGTCTCCCCATTAAAGGCATACACCATCAGGCTGAGCTACTTCTAATTTTTAATACAATTGTTAACCTACTAGAGGCCTGTGAGCAGAATTCTAGAGTTAAACTGGTAGGTAAAAGCTTATTGCCTTGTTATACTTTCCTGGGGATTGAGATTGTAAAACTCTTTGCCTGGAGTAATATAACATCTGAGATCTTGTCCCAAAAGATTTTAAATAAGAATAGTAGTATGTTTCAAAGGTGTGACAGAAATAGAATAACTGGACCCATTGAATATGAAGTATCATGATTCCAAAAGTTACTGAATAAATAATGTTATTTAACAGAGTAAAATAATAGTGTGATGTATCTGATATTAGTAATCATTTGCTTTCTGAAATTTCACCTATGGCTCATTGAACGAACAGGTACAGATGAACCTCCAAGGAAGCAACAGGCCATCACTAAAGAGCAGAAAGCAAACACATGCATAGCACCTATTGCTCTACATGTACTTCAGGAAGGTTCAAAGAACAGGTCTCAATGCTTGAATACGGTGTACAACTTTGGAAAGAAGGAACATAAAAGGATTTTTAATTTGGCTTTGGAGAGACTTTGAGGGAAATGATTTTTTTCTTGATTACTATTTTTAATTGATAATTTAGGTTAGCACAGAGATAATGTGTTTTATCATGACAGATTTATGCAAAAATTTCATTATTTATTGTTCTCATTGGTTCCTTTGCTCACTGAACCTGTTCTAAATTCCTGATCCCTTCTACCCATTTATCATGCCTTCTCTTTTCTTGGTATGTGTAGACCATTACCCTGTTTCTTACCCTTGTTATGATCTCTTCCCCTGTCTGGTGATCTCCTTTGTCGTTTCATGGCCTATATACATTCACATATATATTCATACACATAGACATTCACACAGAAATATATAGTCACGTACATGTGCACAGTTATATTTATACATATACACAGCATTTCAAATCTGGTTTATTTAATGAGAGAAAAAGTGGCTTTTGTATTTTAACTTCACTTAAAATGATGTATCTAGCTATATCTATTTTTCTGCAAATGTCATGGTTTAATTTTTGTTCATGATATATAAAATTCCTTATCTTTTTAAAAAAAAAATTTGTCTGATGATGGACAGCTAAGCTGATTATCTTGCCTGGCTATTGTGAATACAGCTCAATTAACTTTGTCTTTGTTAGTTTTCTATTTTTCTGCTAAGATATCATGGCCAAAGGAACTTAGAGGAAAGAATTTAATGGGGCGGCTTATATTTTCACAGGATGTGACCATGACTACCTTGTCAGCATGGCAGCAGGCAGCCAGGTGTGACACTGGAAAAAGTAAATGAGACATTATATCTTATCCATAACCACAATGCAGAAAGAGAGTAGGGGTCGGGGAGCTAACTGCAACTGGCACAGGATTCTGAATCCTCAAATCCCATACACAATGATACATTTCCAGTTCATACCTCTTAATCCTTCCTAATTCTATAAATTTGGAACAAACAATACAAATATATGAGCCTATGGGAAGCATTCTCAATCAAACCACCAGAAACAAGGATGAGAAAAATCTCTAATTTTAACATAAATTATCTCAGATATTTATATAGCAGTATGCATGTATGACTGGGTCATATGGAACTTTTAGTTTTTTTGTGAGACCTCTGCACTGATTTCCACTTCTAGGTATATATTCTCACTGGCACAGGATAGAAGCAATCTATTTAAGATATCTCTCTCTCTCTCTCTCTCTCTCTCTCTCTCTCTCTCTCTCTCTCTGTCTTTGTCTTTCTCTCTGTCTTTATCTCTCTCTGTCCCTCTGTCTCTGTTTCTCTTTGTCTCTCTGTCACAGTCATTCTCTCTCTCTCTCTCTCTCTCTCTCTCTCTCTCTCTCTCTCAGTCTCAATTCTTACAAAAGAAAAGAAACTTAGGAAAGAAAAGGGCTTATTTATATTTATGCCTTTTCTTGTGCCAAGTTAGTGCAAGGAATTCTTGTAGTTTCATCACATCTATGATCAATATGACACAAGAATGCTGAATATATGCTCATTTGAATATTGTCTGTGACATTGATTAAAATTAAGCTTCTTCATCCTTTATGGGTCAGGATCACATACATAGGGGATGATGCTCACACTTGCCTGAGTCTTCTCATATCAAATAACTAAAGAAAATTCACACAGACATTCTCACAGCCAAAGGGTAAACAGCTCTTCACATGGAGTTTGATGGAAATTGTTTTACGATTTCCAGATGATAGTAGAGATATAAGGGTACCCTTCTGGAGTTCTTAGTCTCGTTAATGAAACAATATTAACATTTATACTCTGATTTAGGTCTCCTTGTGCGTTGCAAGCAAAAAACATTCTTGGAAGTTGAGCATGAAATTCTATTGTTTTGAATAAGGAAGATGACACAGCTGCAAAAGTTAAACTGCCTTCAGAATTCCCTGTGATCTACCAGGAAGAGTATCTTGGATGCTAAAGACAGACCAAAGAAATCAAGAAATTAGGAAGGTATGGCTCAGCACACGCCTGATAAACAAACATATCTTGAGGCTGTAGTGGTGGCTCACCAACTAACAACACTTTCTGCTCTTGTAGATTCTCCCATACATAATCTGCCTGGAAAGGGGGATTAGAAAAAAAGTGTTAGGGAAAAGAAATATTTGGGAAAGGCAAAGAGTATCACACAGCTGTGTGCTAACAACATGCTAAAGACAAGGAATTCTAGAAAGAGAAATTACCATACCTCATTAAAAGGATATTTTGCTTTAACATGACTTTTACATGTCTTTAATATGACCTGCCTTCACAGCATTGTCTCTTAGCTAAGGGAGTATCCTACCTAACTGAAATGTTAGGTTTCTACCCAAGTTTAGTTTCTATTCTCTGCAATAGCTTTTCTTTTATGGGTCTTTACTCCTGTTTTAACATAGAACCTCTCTGCCATATCGCTCCTTCTGCTTCCTCAATCTGACAAAGCCCATATAATCCAGGTGTTAACCCAGACAAAAAGCAATTATCACTAAGGAAGAAGCTCCTGGTTGAATCTCAATCTCAGACTTTCAATGTACAGAACATTGGGAAAGTATGTCTGTTTTTTGCTATCCAGTCTACACTACCACCATTAGAACAGCTTGTTAGGGTTGTCAGCCGCACTACATTTCCTTCCACAAGTCCTTCACATTCCTTCTTGTCTCACACAGCTTCCATGTCTTAGCCTAGCAGAGTCAAAGAAATTCTCTGTTCATTTGTTTTTATTCTTGCTGGATGCTGCAGCCCTTCCTAATCATGCTGTACTCAGAAATGTTACTACTGGAAACTATGTCAGCCAAGTGGAAATTGTGTATGGTTTTGGTTCCAAATAGTACCCAGGAAACACAGCAAAGCGTTCACACAGAAATGTTCACCAGAAACTGTTGGCTCTTCTTCTAAACAGACTTGCTTCACAGTGTGTTGTTAGAGTCTTCTGTACCATTGGGGTTGATGTCTTATGAATAGCCTAGCCATTGGTGGCTGCCACTGTCTAAAGCTGTATCTATGGGAAAAATGGCAGTAATAGATACAAGGATAGTTCCTATTTCTCCTGATATTCCTCCTCACAGATTCAACAAAGTCCCATCCACATGTTATACTACAAATTCACTGAACACTCAAAGTGTAGGGTTCTTGGGATAGTCACCTTGTGGGTGGTGATTATTTCCTACCAGGCTGGCATGAATTAACTTAAAGTCCCAGGAACACTCAGGAGGAAAAACATTTATGACACCTATTTCCTGACCACTGCTAATAGAGAATCACCAGGGACATAAGAAAGAGGGGGAGATTTTTTTCTCAAATCTCCGAAATAAATCTTAGGCCTTTTTGGCCAAGTAAGATGCTAACAGCTCCTCCTAAAAGTTTCATTCAGTGATAACTTCAAATGAAACTCTTTCTCATGTAAACCAAAATTGAAGAGTATGGTCAAATGCTGAATTTTAAAATTAATTACCAAGGTATGCAGAGAACACCAGAGTGAGAGAGCGTTTGGGACACAGCCAACCTGGTTTCCTACTGCATGTAGGATCTGGGCAGCTCTACAACTGTCTGGGCTAGTATCCTGCAAGGGAGCATCTGACCTGCAGGGAATCCTGCACTTAAAGGGAGTCCTACTTTCAGAGACCTGTGCCACATCTGACTCAGGGCAGATCCCACTTCCTGATACTCTCTAGGGAACTGGAAGGAGCAATTTATTCGGTAAGAACCATTCTATACCCCTAGAGGCCCAGAGCCACTCACTACCCAGCAACTTCCAGATCACCACTCCTCTTCCTTTCCTTCTAACCCTCCCTCCTCCGCTGCCACCACCCTGTTCCATCTGCTGTGGTAGACCTGAATGCCTTCTGACATGGGAAGAAGCTTACTTCCTGATAATCCCTAGAGAATGAGCAGGAGCAGGGCACTCGAGAACTTGCAAGAGCAGGTCATTCAAGAACTGGCACTAGTATGTTCATTTGAACTGTTAGAAGCAAGGCATTTAAGAACCAGCGTCAGCAGAACATTTGAAATCTGGTAGCAGCAGAAAATTTCAGAAATAGCAGCCTGCAGGGCATTCAACCCTTGCCAAGACTGCCATCGGAGAGACCCCATCACCTGATACTTCCTGGAGAATCAGCTGTTTGCAGGGCTTTGAAGAGAAAGGTGTGACTCTAACAAAGCAAGTGAAGATCTATATGACAAGAACTTTAAATCTCTGAAGAATGAAATTGAAGAAAGTCTCAGAAGGTTGAAAGATCTCCCATGTTCATTGACATGCAGGATAAATATAGCAAAAATGGCCATTTTGCCAAAAGAAATCTACAGATTCAATGCAATCCCCATCAATATCTCAAATCAATTCTTCATAAATCTACAAAGAACAATTCTCAAATTCATCTGGAATAACAAAAAACCCAGGATAGCAAAAACTATTCTCCACAACAAAAGATCTTCTGGGGGAATCACCACCCCTGACCTCAAGCTCTACTACAGAGTAATAGTTATAAAAAAAACTGTTTGGTATTTGTATGCAGACAGGCAGAAAGATCAATGGAATAGAATTGAAGACCCAGGAAAAAACACACACATATATGGTCACTTGATATTTGACAAAGAAGCAAAAAACATGCAGTGGAAAAAAGACAGCATTTTTAACAATGGTGCTGGATCAACTGGAGATCTGCATGCAGGAAAATGCAAATTGACCCATTCTCATCTCCTTGTACAAAGCACAAGTCCAAGTGTGTCCCTTCCCCATCCAGTGTTTGAGGTAGGCTTTCAGCTCTGTTCTGATCATCAGTTCTCACCTTGTGAAAATCCTGGCCATTGTTCTTTATAGAACAATACAACCATCTGCTCTTACCTGGAAGCCACTGCAGACCCACCTAGAAGCATTCTGGACCTACTAGACTTGCAGTTCTCTGATCTCAGCAGGTGACCTGCTGAGAATGGAGCCAGCAAGATCCTGGACATTACCTCCAATCTGGGAGGAGGGTTTTTTCCAAGCTAATATATTGAATAACGTTCACTAAATCTCAGTCTTTATCAGAAAATCTCATCTTGACTCAATTCTGTTTTTGCTGCCTTCCCATACACCCCCGGGGTTCTTTTCCAGGTATCCATTTCACTTGTTGCTGCTGGCAGCAACACAAGTGGATCAAGGATCTACACATAAAACCAGACACACTGAAGCTTATAGAAGAGAAAGTAGGGATGAATCTTGAACACATGGGCACAGGGGAAAAGTTCCTGAACAGAAAACACAAATGGCTTATGCTCTAAGAACAAGGTCAACAAATGGGACCTCATAAAATTGCAAAGGACACTATAAACAGGACAAAACAGCAAGCAACAAATTGGGATAACATCTTTACCAATCCTACATCTGATAGAGGGCTAATATCTAATGTATACAAAGAACTCAAGAAGTTAGTCTCCAGAGAGTCAAATAAGCCTATTAAAAATGGGATATAGAGCTAAACAGGGAATTCTCAACTGAGGAAACTCAAATGACTCTAAAACACCTAAATATTCAGCATCCTTAGTTATCAGGGAATGCAAATCAAAACAACATGGAGATTCCACCTTACATCAGTCAGAATAACCAAGATGAAAAACCCATGGAACGGCAGATGATGAAGAGGATGTGGAGAAAATGGAACACTTTTCCATTGTTGGTGGGATTACAAGCTGGTAAACCACTCTGGAAATCAGTTTGGTGATTCCTCAGAAAATTAGACATAATAATACCTGAGGACCCAGCTATATCACTCTGGGGCATATACCCAGAAGATGCTCCTACATGTAATAAGGACACATGCTCCTCTATGTTTATAGCTGCCTTATTTATAATAGCCAGAAGATGGAAAGAATGCAGATGTCCCTCAACAGAGGAATGGATACAGAAACTATGATATATAGTTTGGAGCGGCCCTGCCAGAGCCTTAAAAATACAGAGGCAGATGCTAGCAACCAACTATTGGACTGGGCATGGGGTCTCCAATGGAGAAGCTGGAGGATGATCCAGAGGAGCTGAAGGGGTTTACAGCCCCATGGGAAGAACAATGATTTCAGCCAACCAGATGCCCCAAGACTCCCAGGGACTGAACCATCAACCAAGGAACACACATGGTTCTAGCCAAAACTGTGGCAGAGGAAGGCCTTGTTGGGCATCAGTGGGAGGAATCATCCTTGGTCAGGTAAAGGCTCAACAGAGGCCCCAACAAAGGGAAACTGAGGGGGTGGTGGGAGTGTGTTGGGTGGAAAGGAATATATGTGGAGGCAGGGGGAAAGAGGAGCAGGAAAGGTTGGGAGTGTTAGGGAAGGGGGATATTGGGAAAGGTTTTACCATTGGCAATGTAAATGAAGACCTATATTCAATAAATAAATAAAAAATAATATTAATTTAATTAATTACCAGTTGTATGCTTATGCAGGATATAATATAACTCCTTTGATATATACAGGAAACCTTCAAGTCAAAGCAATTAATATTGTAGTCTCCTTTTGAGAAGGATAGGCTGACTTCATGACAGGTTTCAAAATGGCAGTTCAGGAGACTACACAAGCCCAGGCAAGCCCAGGCCAGTCAGTTTCCTAGAAAAAAACTCCAGGCTTCAGGCAGCTATTCAGAAACTGCTATGAATTCAAAAGTTTCCCCTCCACCTGAGCAAGCAAGGGCAATAATGTGTTAGCAATAGTTTCCATCTCCCATGTCCCAATAATAGTTCTTAAATGTCCCTAGAGATGGTGAAAGAGAAAGGTCACATACCCTAGAATTATCATAATGTGATTTCAATTGGGCCAGTGAGCTCACTTGGTTGTCTCCATTTTGGAATGGGAGACCCCAGCATGCTGAACTTCTGCAGAATAAAAGACTCTGCTTTTATAAACTATTTAAGTCCAGGGTATCATTCTTCGGCAAATCATAGACCCTTACTATTAGGGTCCTGTCTAAGCACCAACTCTAAATTACCTGGCAATAGCCGAGTATGATACTCCCCATAGTTACCTGACAACAGCCAGGTAGGCCTGAACTACTATAAAAGGGCTGCTCAGCCCCTCCTCCTACTCTTACCCCTTTTACTCCTCTCATCTCTCTCTTACTTCTCACTTTCGGGTTCTCTCTTGTCCCTCTTGCTCTCTCTCCCTTCCCCTTCTCTCTACATGGTCATGGCTGGCCTCTGCTTCTCTCTGCTTTCCTCTCTGACTTTCTCTTCTTCTACTATCCCCTCAACTCCCATCCCATGCCCTGAATAAATTATATTCATACTATGGTGGTGTGTGTCTGGTCCGTCGGGGGAAGGGATGGCTCGACATGGACCCACTGGGAAATCCCCTTCCCCCACACTGTCATATACCATATTCTCACCCCTCTTTCTCTTTGTATGATCACAACATTGGTGACTTGTTACTCAGATCCAGAAACTCTGCAGGTTTACATGGCATTTCAGCCACAACCACGCTCTAGTTCCCCGGACTGGTAAGCTCCCCATGCCCCACTCGTTAGAAAGTCACCATCAGCATAGTCCTAGGTTATTCTTGAGCTTGTAGCTACCCCTGTGTTATCCTTGAGCATGGGAGAGGTTCAGTTCTTCTAAGATCCTCTTTTCTTTCTCGGGGATGAAAATTACAGGCTGGGCCTGGTTTTATCCTCACATGTCTCGCCTTGGGTCAGTATCTTATCTTCCCTGACCCCCATTTTTTGCCTGATGTTTTGGCAGGTTTGCCTGAAATGGAAATCTGGTCCCTGGCCTGGGGTTCTGTCTCCCTCTTCCCACCCTCCTAGTTCTCTGATCCTCCAGCTCTGGGGTTGGGAGTGGGTGCTGTGAGACCCCAAGTGTGTTGCTAGGATATGAAACACGCTACTTTTCCCTGCCCACCACAGGCTGCAACTTCTGCCACTGGCACAAAGTTCACCCCACTTTTTTTCTATATTCTTTGTTTACATTCCAAATGATTTTCCCTTTCCTGGTTCCCCCCTACCCCTAAGTCCCATAAGCCCTCTTCCCTCTGCCAGTTCCCCAATCAAACCCCTCCCACTCCTCTGTCCTGGCAATCCCTTACAATGCTGCATCAAGCTCTTCCTGGACCAGGGCCCTCTCCTTCCTTCTTCTTGGGAATCATTTGATATATGAGTTGTGTTTTGGGTATTCTGAGCTTCTGGGCTAATATCCACCTATCAGGGACTGCATTCCATGTGTGTACTTTTGTGAATGACTTACCTAACTTAGTATGATATTTTCCAGTTCCAACCATTTGCCTAAGTATTTCATGAATTCATTGTTTTTAATTGCTGAGTAGTATTCCATTGTGTAAATATACCTCATTTTCTGTACCCATTCTTCCATTGAGGGACATCTGGGTTCTTTCCAGCTTCTGGCTATTATACATAAGGCTGCTATGAACATAGTGGAGCATGTATCCTTATTGCATGCTAGGATCCATTTGTGCAATGTTCACATGTTAATTAAAAATACTTGAAAATATTGAATGACTTTAAATGTTGATAATCCCAATTATATGCATTTTAGTGTGTACCAAAATGTAACTTTATACACCATAAACTTGTACAGCTAAAATAAATGTGTATTTGAAAAGAAAAAAAAGTTCTGCCCTATAGTCGCACTTACTGTGGGCGTGGTCCTGCGGTGCCAGCTGCTGCCTCCTGCAGCTGCTCTGCTTCCCTAAAACTTCACTTTTCCCGCTACCAGACTGCTAATTCCCAAACCTGATCGGAGTACCACCCTGCAGCCATACCGGCTCCCATGGGCAGGTTCATAGCCTCTGTCAGACAGGTTCATATTTCCTCTACAAGACTACAAATTCCTACAAACACTCTCCTACCATAGTAATTGGTAAAGAGTTTCTCCAGTTGGCCAGAGGGAACCTTAGGCCTAGATAAGGCCTGGCCTGCCTCTTTGTAGCTAAGGGTTGACTTTCAATAGCCAGTCCATACTACTGGCCTCCTGACTGACATTCATGTTAAGACATAGGTCCCTTGGGTGATTCCCTTATTAGAAAGCAACCCAGATTCTTTTTTTAGCTCTCATAGCTGCAGAAAATCCTGCACCAGGTTGGGTATTTCCTGATATTCCTGATATTCCTGGATAATGTCACAGGATCTCTAGGCTTTCTCATGATGACATAGATTTCTAGCTTGGCCATATCCATGCTGCTAATAGTCCTCCAGGATGCTGGTTCAGATTATTTAGCAGCTATGACTCTCACCCTATGGGTGCCAAATTGAGTTTGACCATATATTTTAAAGGATCAGCAGTCTGGTAAATAAAAAATGCCAAGCCTTACCTATATGTTCTCCCACACCTCTAGCTTGTTCCCATAACATGTGTACTCAATTGGCATCACAGGCTTAAATCTGCCTGGACAAACTCATTTTCTGTCACCATGATTTTATGCCATGACTGTCAGCTTTCTTCTTCTGATCCTGGCCTCTTTACTAATAAAACAAAATACTTTAAAGCTATTTTAAGATTCTTATTCCTATTCTATCTTGACTACTGCTATCCTATCTCACACTCAATCTTGGCAGAAGTTTGTTAATTACTAAATTTATGACAGACAGAATTCCCAAAGGCCTATTACAGTTTCTCCCACAAGGTCTCAGAAGAAAGATGTGGACACCATTACAGGATGCTGCCTAGATTGTGTGTGATATGATGATCACTGAAGAACACAGTGGACAGAATGGGATACCTTGATTCAAATCATTTAGCTAAACAAAGGTAAGCTATTACTCATGTCATGCATATCCATTCCATAGAGAAAAAGCACAGTGTTTCCTGAGCTTGAACGCTAGATTGACAGCCCAAGTCACCATGGAGACCGAAGACCACAGAGAACTGCTGGCTATTGGAATCTGTCATGTTTTAATATATAACTTCTAAATTATTGTTTATTCCTCAGACTCCTGACTACATTGACAGCTAGACGTTATCTCCTTACCTAAACTCCATTTCCATTAAATACTTCATATTTCCTTTTCTTGCTATACCACTGGATTAAGAGCTGAGTTCCTATACATTTGCCTAACTGTAATAATAAATATTCTACTATACGATCCATCTTTTTAATCTTGTTACTTCTGCTCCACAAAAGGGTCTTCTTAAATGCTGTTCATGTGGTTAACTCATGTTATTATCTCTTTAGTAAACTTGTTAGCTACAGGAAGCCTACCCAGATGTACCTCTCCTGGGCCAAATATACTCCATCCAGATAACTACATCTGCCCAAAGTTTCCAATTACTACCTATACCAAAGGGTGGGATTTGTCTGAGTTTCAATTGTACATCTTAAGAAAATTTTTCCTTTCTTCCAAGTGTACTTAGTCTCATTCCCTACTTATACTAATATTTTTCAACATCTTGCCAAGTCCAGGCCCTTACTACATCTGGCAAAGCTCCAGAGAAGCAACCTTCAGATGTTCCAATCTCTTCTCAGGTTCTCTAGACACAGACATCTTCTACTGGACCTGTTTTTCTGAACTATCCTCAGATGGCTCCATAGACCCAGGAAACAGCCAATTCTCCTGGGACTGAACAAATATCCCCCATACCCATTTTTCTTGGTTCCCCAGAGACATGTCACCCTGATTGTTAGCATGAAGCAGTCAGATATCACAATGATGACTCTATTCCTGTTTTGCTGTCACCTCTTTTTAGTTTTTTTTTAATTAAAGCAAAACTAGAGAATGTTAGAGTTCTGTCTAAGCTCCACCCCACAATTACCTGGCAATAGCCAGGTATGCCCCTCCCCACAGTTACCTGGCAATAGCCAGGTAGGCCTGGCCCACTATAAAAAGGACTGCTCAGGCCCTTCTCTTACTCTCTTGCTCCCTCTTACTCTCACCTCTCTCACTCTCAGCTTCTCTCTTGCCCTCTCTTGGGCTCTCCTCCCCTCCCACTTCTCTCCACATGGTCATGGCTGGCCTCTGCTTCTCTATTCTCTCCCTCTCTCTGCCTTTCTTTGCCTCAACTACCCCCCTTAATTCCCATCCCATTCCCTGAATAAATTCTATCCTATACTATGTTGGTGTGTGTCTGGTCCGTCCGGGGAAGGAATGCCTCGGCACGGGCCTGCTGAGGCATTCCCTTCCCCTACACCACTGTATACTATATTCTCTAAACCTCTTTCTCTTTTTATGATCACCATACTTACACTGTTTTTCTTAAAACATAGTAGTTGTACATAGTTCTTGAGTAGAATATGTTGTTTCAATAATGTAATCTCTACATATATGTATATATTTTATGTAGGTATGGACATTCTTATGTGTGTCTGAACATGTAGAGGTCAGGGGTCAATGATCAGTGTCTTTTTTATATTCTAAGCTGAGTTTTTGTAAATCCTGACCTCTCAATCTCTGTGAGAGCAACCATCAATGTGTTGTCTCTTCATCTCCAGCTCCGGGATTATAGGTATGCATCACTATGTCCAGCTAGATATTGGTGCTGGAGATTGAGCTCCATGCCTCCTGCTTTTCAGAAAGTACTTAAGTATCTCCTTAACCCTACAAGAATGAGTTTTATAATAAATAAATAAATAAATAAATAAATAAATACGACTTCAGCAATTCTATAACAGGGAAAGTTGTGACAGTATCCATGTTGTCTTTTCCAGTGATGTGAATGAGACCCTACTGATGAGCCAGTCTTCCCAAACACTACATCCGAGGGCCAAGGAGAAGGAAAACTCAATTCCCTTTCTAAGTTATCACAATTTAAGCATTTCAACAGGCAACAAGGATACCACAAGCTTCATGTGGATTTTAGAGGCAGCTTTGTAAAACAACTTCCACTGTGACAGGCTTGTCTCTATGAGTCCTTTGTGGTATATTCTTGTAGAATATTTTTTTTCTGAACTGTTTATTGGCATTTGTTTTCGTAGGATAATAGTCCTGAAGTAAGTCATTCACTAGAGGGATGGGGGTTGGGGTGGGGAATAAGATTATATGTATAGGAATTTGAAAATAAAACCTAATTTTTTTAGTTACTCTGTCTAACTTGGGGCTGAATTCATGTTTTAAAAACTGATAGAACCAAGAGTCGGATTGGAATTAATTCTAAAGAAACGAGCATGCTCTGTCATCCCATGCTCAATATCAGGAAGAGTTAGTGTCATTGTTACCTCAGGTGTACTATGCAACAGGAAGAATCTTGCTTTGCAACTGCAGTGTTCCTGTTATTCTTTTGAACTATAGCTGTTTCTGGGAGTAAAGACACCAAGAACACCCTGCTATAATCTAGCAAAGGACAATGATTAAGATGGACTAGTTTTGGGAATTTGAGTCCTGATGAGTGAACTCAGGGAGGACATTTGTATTTTTCTTGAATCTTTCCTCAGCAGAGAAATGTGGACAATCATAGGGCTTTGCTTATGGGTTTTCTATGTATTTTAGATAGTAAGGTGTGATATTATCTCTCTCACACTCACATATATGAATGATTGCACACATGTATACATCATAAACACAGACAAATAAAATATTTTACTTAACTTTGTCGTCAAAGAAGAGTGGTATTATAGCAGTGGCTATTAAATAGTAAGCAATAGAAAAATGTTCGCATGGGTGTAAATGTAGCTCAGCTGGTAGAGTGCTTGCCTAACAGCCTAACAGCCCCAAAACAAAGTTTGAGTCCCTACACTGCATAAATCAGGAAATACTTACATTTGGAGTCAAAGCAGAAAGATCAGAAGTTCAAGGTTCTACTTGGTTACCTGAGATTGCATCTAGCTTGAGATTGACCAAACTTTGCCTCAAAAAGTGAAAATAAGTGTTCTCTAATATTAATCTTCAAGGCCTATGCATAAATTAGTCTATTAGCTCTGTCCAAAGAAAACAATAAGAGTTTAAATTTGGTTGTATTCTTTTTAAACTTAATTTCTGCTTCTTCTAATTGCTGCCTGATTTTTCTCTAATGTTTTTTACATTGAGGTTGATGTCACCTTCTGTCATATCAAGAACGACTTCAATTGTCAATGCCGGGCCAGCCCTCCCTTCTGCTCCTTGGAACGCCTGCATTCCCCACACAGTGAACAGGTTTTGCTTGGTCCTTCATATAGCTGAGGACCTGCCCTTAGATTTAACTGGAAACTGACACTGGACTTTGCTAAAAACCCAAGTCCAGAATACTATGCAAAGGGCATGGTGATATCCTGTCACATTCCTGTGGCTGTAAATTTGATATACCCAGAAAAGAAAAGAAAGGAAGTTGAAAGAAAATAAAGAAAGAAAAAGGAAAGGAAAGGAAAGGAAAGGAAAGGAAAGGAAAGGAAAGGAAAGGAAAAGAAAGGAAAGGAAAAAGAAAGGAAATGAAAAGAAAAGAAAAAAGAAAAAAAATGTACTGAGAGATTTCATGTAAGTCTGTCCCCAACATGGAATAATGAAGAGTAAAAGAATGAGCTAGATATTGCCTGCAGCTTCACGCCCAGCTGGTGGTGGGGAAGCCGGAGGGTCACCCAGCGTGCCAGGTGCTCAGAACCATCCGGCGGCTGCGGCGGAACCAGGTACCCGAGACAGCCCGAGCTTAAGACCTTCGGGGACTCAGGCCTGGAGTGGGAGTTGGGCACAGAATAGCGGCTGCACTCTGCACTCGCGCGCGGGGCGGACCCCAAGCTCCCTGCAGGCAGCTGCCATATTGCCTGCAGCTTCCCGCCCAGCTGGTGGTGGGGAAGCTGGAGGGTCACCCAGCGTGCCAGGTGCTCAGAACCATCCAGCGGCGGCGGCAGAACCAGGTACCCGAGACAGCCCAAGCTTAAGACCTTCGGGGGCTCAGGCCTGGAGTGGGAGTTGGGCACAGAATAGCGGCTGCACTCTGCACTCGCGCGCGGGGCGGACCCCGAGCTCCCTGCAGGCAGCTGCCATATTGCCTGCAGCTTCCCGCCCAGCTGGTGGTGGGGAAGCCGGAGGGTCACCCAGCGTGCCAGGTGCTCAGAACCATCCGGCGGCGGCGGCAGGCAGAACCAGGTACCCGAGACAGCCCAAGCTTAAGACCTTCGGGGACTCAGGCCTGGAGTGGGAGTTGGGCACAGAATAGCGGGTGCACTCTGCACTCGCGGGGCGGACCCTGAGCTCCCTGCAGGCAGCTGCCATATTGCCTGCAGCTTCCCGTCCAGCTGGTGGTGAGGAAGCCGGAGTCAGCCAGTGTGCCAGGTGCCCAGACCCAGCCGGAGGCCGAACCAGCCTCCCATCCAGCCAGTGGCAGGGAAGCTGGAAACCGGACCCAGCCAGCTTCCCAGCAGCTTGGGACCAGCAGGCGGAACCAGATAACTGAGATATCCCAACTTTAAGACCCCTGGGGAAACAGGATATCAGACAGCGAACCCTGAGCAGGAGCAGTGCAGAGCAGCCGCCCAACAGGCGGAACCAAATACCTGGGATATCCTGAGGTTAAGACCTCGGGGAATCAGGCCACCTGTCAGCAATCTGTGAGCAAGGCCCCCCGCAGGACAGTGATTCAGGTATCCCAGTCACTGGGAAATAGCCTTACAACCCCACAGGAGGGTCAAGCACCAGCTAGTATCTACAGGACCAACTAACACCAGAGTTAACCAGATGGCAAAAGGCAAACGTAAGATCGCTACTAACAAAAATCAAGGCAATATGGCGGCATCCGAACCCAGTTCCCCAACAGCAATAAATATTGGATACCCCGAAACACCAGAAAAACAAGACTCAGATCTAAAATCACTGGTCAGGATGCTGATAGAGGAACACTTAGATAAATCTCTTAAAGTAATACATGAGAAAATAGATCAAAAGCTAGAAGCCATTGCAAGACAAACACAATTAAATCCCAGATATCTCAACACACCAGAAAAACAAGACTCAGATCTAAAATCACTGGTAAAGATGCAGATTGAGGATCACTTAGATAAATTTCTTAAAGTAATAGAGGAGAAAATAGATCAAAAACTAGAAGCCCATACAAGGCAGACACAAAAATCACTTAAAGAAATCCAGGAGAATATAGAGCAAAAAATGAATCCCAATAAGGGGGAGAAACAAAAATCACCCAAAGAAATACAAGAGAACATGGGTCAACGAGTAGAAGTCATAAAGGAGGAAACACAAAAATCCCTTAAAGAATTACAGGAAAACACAAACAAGCAACTGAAAGATCTGAGCAAAACCATACAAAATCTAAAAACAGAAGTAGAAACAACTAAGCAATCGCAAAGGGAGACAATGTTGGAGATAGAAAACCTTGGGAAGAAATCAGGAGTCATAGATGCAAATATCAACAATAGAATACAAGAGATAGAAGACAGAATCTCAGATGCTGAAGATACCATAGGAACCATGGATTCAACAATTAAAGAAAATGCAAAATGCAAAAAGCTGGTAACCCAAAACATTCAGGAAATCCAGGACACAATAAGACCAAACCTAAGGATTATAGGGATAGATGAGAATGAAGATCTACAACTTAAAGGGCCAGCAAATATCTTCTACAAAATTATGGAAGAAAATTTCCCCAACCTAAAGAGAGAGATGCCCATGAATATACAAGAAGCCTATAGAACCCCAAATAGACTGGACCAGAACAGAAATACTTCCCGTCACATAATAATCAAAACCCCAAATGTACTAACAAAGAAAGAATATTAAAGGCAGTAAGAGAAAAAGGACAAGTAACATATAAAGGAAGACCTATCAGAATTACACCAGACTTCTCACCTGAGACCATGAAAGCTAGAAGATCCTGGGCAGACCTCATGCAGACCCTAAGAGAACACAAACTTCAGCCAAGACTACTATACCCAGCAAAACTCTCAATTGCCATAGATGGGGAAACCAAGATATTCCACGACAAAAACAAATTTGCAAGATACTTATCTACAAACCCAGCCCTACAAAGGATAATAGGGGAAAAATACCAACACAAGGGGGGAAACAACACCCCAGAAGAAACAAGATAGAAACCCCATTTCATCCAACCCAAAAGAAGAGAACCACTCAAATACAAATAATAATAACAATTCCCAAAATGTCAGGAAGTAATAATTACTATTCCTTAATATCTCTTAATATCAATGGACTCAATTCCCCAATCAAAAGACACAGACTAACAGACTGGATACGGAAACAGGACCCTACATTTTGCTGCATACAGGAAACACATCTCAGTGTCAAAGACAAACACCACCTTAGAGTAAAAGGCTGGAAGACAGTTCTACAAGCAAATGGTCCCAGGAAACAAGCTGGAGTAGCCATTCTAATATCAGATAAAATCGACTTTCAACCTAAAGTCATCAAAAGAGACACAGAAGGTCACTTCCTGCTTGTCAAAGGGAAAATCCACCAAGAAGAATTCTCAATACTGAACATCTATGCACCAGATGCAAGGGCACCCTCATTCGTAAAAGAAACTTTACTAAAGCTTAAAGCACACATCACACCTAACACAATGATTGTAGGTGACTTCAACACTCCACTCTCCTCAATGGACCGATCAGGAAAGCAGAAACTAAACAGGGACACAGTGAAATTAATTGAAGCTTTGGACCAATTGGATTTAACAGATATATATAGAACATTCCATCCTAAAACAAAAGAGTATACCTTTTTCTCAGCACCGCACGGTACCTTCTCAAAAATTGATCATATAATTGGTCACAAGACAGACCTCAACAAATACAAGAAGACCGAACTAATCCCATGTCTCCTATCGGATCACTATGGAGTAAAAGTGGTCTTCAATAGCAAGAACAACAACAGAAAGCCCACATACACATGGAAACTGAACAATACTCTACTCAATGACACCCTGGTCAAGGAAGAAATAAAGAAAGAAATCAAAGACTTTTTAGACTTCAATGAAAATGAAGGTACGACCTACCCAAATCTCTGGGATACAATGAAAGCAGTGCTAAGAGGAAAACTCATAGCCCTGAGTGCCTCCAAAAAGAAACTGGAAAGAGCATACACTAGCAACTTAACAGCACACCTGAAGGCGCTGGAACAAAAAGAAGCTAACTCACCCAGGAGGAGTAGAAGAGAGGAAATCATCAAACTAAGGGCTGAAATCAATCAAGCAGAAACAAAGAGAACCATACAAAGAATCAACAAAACCAAGAGCTGGTTCTTCGAGAAAATCAACAAGATAGATAAACCCTTAGCTAGACTAACCAAAGGGCACAGAGATAGTATCCAAATTAACAAAATTAAAAATGAAAAGGGGGATATAACAACAGAAACAGAGGAAATTCAAAAGATCATCAGATCCTACTACAAAGGCCTATACTCAAAACAACTGGAGAATCTGGAGGAAATGGACAATTTCCTAGACAGATACCAAATACCAAAATTAAATCAGCATCAAGTAGACCAGCTAAACAGTCCCATAACCCTTAAAGAAATAGAAGGGGTTATAGAAAGCCTCCCAACCAAAAAAAGTACGGGACCAGATGGTTTTAGTGCAGAATTCTACCAGACCTTCAAAGAAGACTTAACACCAATACTCTTCAAACTATTCAACAAAATAGAGACAGAAGGGACACTGCCCAAGTCGTTCTTCGAAACCACAATCACGCTGATACCTAAACCACAAAAAGATCCAACAAAGAAAGAGAACTACAGGCCAATTTCTCTTATGAATATAGATGCAAAAATACTAAATAAAATTCTTGCCAACCGAATCCAAGAGCATATCAAAACGATCATTCACCATGATCAAGTAGGCTTCGTTCCAGGAATGCAGGGATGGTTCAATATACGGAAATCCATCAATGTAATCCACTACATAAACAAACTAAAAGAAAAAAACCACATGGTCATCTCATTAGATGCTGAAAAAGCATTTGACAAAATTCAGCATCCTTTCATGCTAAAAGTCTTGGAAAGAGCAGGAATTCAAGGCCCATACCTAAACATAGTAAAAGCAATCTACAGCAAACCAGTAGCCAACATCAAAATAAATGGAGAGAAACTTGAAGCAATTCCACTAAAATCAGGGACTAGACAAGGCTGTCCTCTCTCTCCATATCTTTTCAATATAGTACTTGAAGTTCTAGCGAGAGCAATCAGACAACATAAGGAAGTCAAAGGGATACAAATTGGAAAGGAAGAAGTCAAAGTATCATTATTTGCAGATGATATGATAGTCTACTTAAGCGATCCAAAAAACTCCACCAGAGAACTTCTACAGCTGATAAACAACTTCAGCAACGTGGCTGGTTATAAAATTAACTCAAGCAAATCAGTAGCCTTCTTGTACTCAAAGGACAAGCAGGCTGAGAAAGAAGTTAGGGAAATAACACCCTTCACAATAGCCACAAACAACATAAAGTACCTTGGCGTAACTCTAACCAAACAAGTGAAAGATCTGTATGACAGGAACTTCAAGTCCCTGAAGAAAGAAATCGAAGAAGACCTCAGGAGATGGAAAAATATTTCTTGCTCCTGGATTGGCAGGATCAATATAGTAAAAATGGCCATCTTGCCAAAAGCAATCTACAGATTCAATGCAATCCCCATCAAAATCCCAAATCAATTCTTCATAGATCTAGAAAGAGCAATTCTCAAATTCATCTGGAGCAACAAAAAACCCAGGATAGCTAAAACTATTCTCAACAATAAAAGGACTTCTGGGGGAATCAATATCCCTGACCTCAAGCAGTACTACAGAGCAATTGTGTTAAAAACTGCATGGTATTGGTACAGCAACAGGCAGGTAGATCAATGGAATAGGATTGAAGACCCAGAAATTAACCCACAGACTTATGGTCACTTGATCTTTGATAAAGGAGCCACAACCATCCGGTGGAAAAAAGATAGCCTTTTCAACAAATGGTGCTGGTTCAACTGGAGGTCAACATGCAGAAGAATGCGAATTGACCCACTCTTATCTCCTTGTACTAAGATCAACTCCAAGTGGATCAAGGACCTCCACATAAAACCAGACACACTGAAACTATTAGAAAAGAAACTTGGGAAGACCCTGGAGGACATGGGCACAGGGGTAAAGTTCCTGAACAGAACACCAATAGCTTATGCTCTAAGATCAAGAATTGACAAATGGGACCTCATAAAATTACAAAGTTTCTGTAAGGCA
This sequence comes from Apodemus agrarius, assembly GCA_964023405.1. Classification (NCBI taxonomy): domain Eukaryota; kingdom Metazoa; phylum Chordata; class Mammalia; order Rodentia; family Muridae; genus Apodemus; species Apodemus agrarius. Next base: position 89,052,851 of record OZ030017.1, on the reverse strand, counting down.
AAGGACACTGTCAGAAAGACAAAACGGCAACCAACAACGTGGGAAATGATCTTCACCAACCCCACATCCGACAGAGGGCTAATATCCAATATATACAAAGAACTCAAGAAGTTAGACCCCAAAGAACCAAATAACCCTATCAAAAAATGGGGTACAGAGCTAAACAAAGAATTTTCACCAGAAGAAATTCGGATGGCCGAGAAACACCTTAAGAGATGTTCAACATCATTAGTCATCAGGGAAATGCAAATCAAAACAACCCTGAGATTCCACCTCACTCCAGTCAGAATGGCTAAGATTAAAAACTCGAGAGACAACAAGTGCTGGCGAGGATGTGGAGAAAGAGGAACACTCCTCCACTGTTGGTGGGATTGCAAAATGGTAAAACCACTCTGGAAATCAGTGTGGCGGTTCCTCAGAAAATTGGGCATGCCACTCCCAGAGGACCCTGGTATACCACTCCTGGGCATATACCCAGAGGATTCCCCTGCATTCAACAAAGACACATGCTCCACTATGTTTATAGCAGCCTTGTTTATAATAGCCAGAAATTGGAAGGAGCCCAGATATCCCTCAAAGGAGGAATGGATACAGAAAATGTGGTATATTTATACAATGGAGTACTACTCAGCAATTAAAAATAATGAATTCATGCAATTTGTAGGTAAATGGTTAGATCTGGAAACTATCATCCTAAGTGAGCTAACCCAATCACAAAAGAATACACACGAAATGCAATCACTGATAAGTGGATATTAATGAGCCCAGAAGCCCTAAATACTCAAGGCACAATTAGCAAGTCAAATGACTCTCAAGAAGAAAAAAAGGAGAGGACCCTGGGCCTGTAAAGATTGGATCCAGTATTGTAGACCCAGAACAGAGAAATCGTGGGGGGGGGAGAAAGAGTGGGGAATAGCATGGGGGGGAGAGGAATTATGGGACATATGGTGGGGGGTACCTGGGAAAGGGGAAAGCCTTTGGAATGTAAACAAAGAATATAGAAAATAAAATAATAAAAAAAAAGAATGAGCTAATTAATATTTTTACTACCTCACAAGAAATGTCTCTCCCAATGAAAGGAGTAGGGGAATTTTTCAGCATTGGAAAATAAATGAGGGACAGATTAATTGCTCTCCTGGAAAATGGAACTGAGCACCCTTTACCTCATTCTTTTTGCAAGAGAAAGGCAGCAGTGTTCCTGGATGTACAGAAACAATAAGGTCACATCTAGGCTAGCAATTGTTTCCTTTGGATATGGTCAGCTTTGGAGATTTTAGGATGAGTATCCTTAACAGAGTGGGTAAATGGCAGCTCCTGGGCAGATTGTGCAGAAATTCAGGCATCTCACCCCTCTCAAATGCTTCCTCTGCCACCAAAGAATAAGTGTTTAGTTCTCTTTAATCATCTACTTTCCAATTCTTCTTTTTAAAAATTATACATGGTAAAAATAATAATGAAGAGAAATCATATCATATGAGATTAGCAAGGGATTAAATGTCTTCTGTAACTTCTAAACCCTTAGGATAAAAGAAAATTGTATTCAGGCTGGGGAAGTGGAATTTATAAAAACATTGTCTTTGCAAATGTAAGAACCTACGTTTGATCATCCAGAACCCAGGTAAAGTTTGGTTAGGTAGCACGTATCTGTAATTACAGTTCTTTACCATGAAATTGGAGAAAAGAGTGGAGAATCCCATTAGTTCATGGGACAGCTAAGCTGCTGTATACAACAGCAAACATTAAAAAGAGTGTCTCTGGCTGGAGAGATGGCTCAGGAGTTAAGAGCACTGATTGTTCTTCCGAAGGTCCTGAGATCAAATCCCAGAAACCACATGGTGGCTAACAACCATCCGTAATGAGATCTGACTCCCTCTTCTGGAGTTTCTAAAGACAACTACAGTGTACTTACATATAAGAAATAAATATTTAGAAAAAAGAGTGTCTCAAAAAATGTAAATGTAAGGAATAACATCTCAAGTTGTGATCTTCACTACTATGTCATATACATACCCAGACTCATATGTGAGGGTTTTCACATACATACACACTCACATATATGCATATATATCATAAATGCATATACATATACATATACACATACACATAGGTATGTAAATATATACATTTATTTACTTTACACCCTTTTCACTAACCCCTTCTGGTCACTCATTCCCACAATCCTTCCCTCCATCTCCAGTTCCCTTCTCCTCTGACAGGGTAGAAGCCCCTAATATGTATCTCCCCACATCAAGTATCTGCAGGCCTAGGAATATCTTTTCCCACTAAAACCAGACAAGGTAACCCAACTCAAAGAGAATATCTCATAAGCAGGCAACATTAAAGCTGTGACTGAGGGGGCAGTCAGAGATTGAACTTCTCACCCTATCCTGCATGGGACTGAATTTCTCACTCTACCTTGCATCTGGTTAGACCTTTGCATTTCATGAGCAGATTGCGGGTGGAGGTTGTATGAAATCCTCACTGCCCCATAGTAGGTTATTAGGAGATTGTTGTGTGTTACTCTGTTCCCACCTGCCAGATGGGTGACAAACCCTTGGATAACTAATGACAAACACTCATGATGAAATTTCTTGGGAAACTTGGAAGTAATGTCTTCTAATGGGATGGAGTAGGAGGGTAAATCTGGAGGTGGCTGTACAGGAGTTGTATTACTCTCCAAGGGACTATACTGATCTATAAGAGTGTTGTCCCAAATACAGTTTTGAAGAGTAGGAGCTTGTGACAAGAATGATCAGACTGGGGCATGCAGAAATGCTTCAGTAAAGTGCTTCCTTTAATAAAACAAGGATGAGATTCTTTCCGATCCCCAGACTAGGTTTCAACAAGTTTGGTTGAGAGTGATGGTTCCTCCTAATTTTTTATTTGGTTTTCACTGAACATGAAAACCATATCAAAGGCAGTGAGATGGTTAGTGGGTGAACATATCTGCTACCAAGCCTGAAGACCTTAGTTCAACCCTATGACTCATATGTCAGGATAGAATTGGCTGGTGCAATTTGTCTTCAGACTTATATTCACAACATGTAGCAAAAACATACAAACACAAAAATAAAAATAACTATGACAAATATGATGAAGTTTATTCCATTGCATACTTGGACATACAATCCCACCAAAAAAATTACCCTAACCCCCAGTCATATCAATACATTTATTTAACAGTGTGAACAACCCTACATGGATGCAAATCAGATATTATCGTGTGTGTTACTCTACATGACAGAATTTAGAATTACCTTGAAGACAAATCATTGGATATCTATGTGAGGGAGTTTCAGTATTAGGGTAATTAAAGTGGGAAAACCTACCTTAAATGTGGGGATACAACTACATGGGCTAGAGACCTGTACTAAATAAAAAAGAGAAATCATACCCAACATGGTATCATCATTCTCTTCTTACTGAACTTAGGCACAATGACAGCTACTGGATCATATTCCAAAAGCCATCCCTTCCAGGATGTAATGGACAGTATCTTCTAGGAAGTGTAAGAAACTTTTTCATTGTGTTCTTGCCCAGCATCTTGTTATAGCATTAAGACAAAAAACTAAGATGAAGAGGGAGGTGATGTGAGAGGGAAATTGAAATCTCATGTTTTGGTCTCCTATCCCATGATTCATGGTATGGCCCACTTACTCAGGACTCCAAAAATGTGTCTGTTGAATATGTAAATGAAGTGTTGTTTAATATATTCATCCTCTGATATCAATCTTCCAAGTAACATACAGACAAGCTGGATTGTCTCACTGTTGTTGTCTGTAAATCATTGTGTGTATACTAGTTCAAACACAATTCCACAGTATCAAAGTTTGGTTAAAATGTTAGCCTTCACTGAGTGGCAGGTATGGCAGCAAGAGCATGAAGGCCCTTGCCATATGATGTTCATAGCCAACAACCAAAGAGATATGAAATTGGTGCTTTTCTTACTTTATTTTCTTCCTTCTGTCTGGAACTCAAACCCATGTTTCAGTGCCACTCACATTTAGGGAAAGCCTTTCTCTCTTAAACTGACCTGATATAGAAAGTAAATCATAGAGATGCCCACAGATTTGTCTCCAGAGTGATTCAAGATCCTATCACCCATATATGGACAATTGATCTTCGACAAAGGAGCTGAAAACAAACAGTGGAAAAAAGATAGCCTTTTCAACAAATGGTACTAGCTCAACTGGAGGTCAACATGCAGAAGAATGAGAATTGATCCACTCTTATCTCCTTGCACTAAGCTCAATTCAAAGTGGATCAAGGACCTCCACATAAAACCAGACACAGTAAAACTAATAGAAAAAGAAACTGGGGAAGACCCTTGAGGACATTGGCTCAGAGGAAAAATTCCTGAACAGAACACCAATAGCTTATGCTCTAAGATCAAGAATAGAAAATTGGGACCTCATAAAATTACAAAGTTTCTGTAAGGCAAAAGACACTGTCAAAAGGAGAGAAATGAATGGAGCTGGAGAACATCATACTAAGTGAGGTAACCCAGTCTCAAAAGAATACCCATGGTATGCAGTCACTGATAAGTGGATATTAACCTAGAATCTTGGTACACCAAAGACACAATTCACATACCAAATGATGTCTGACAAGAAGAAAGGAATGGACACTGGTGCTGGAAAGGGTCAAAGCATCAGTGTAGGGGAATACCAGAACAGGAATGTGGGAAGGGGTGGATGAGAGAGCAGGGGGAGGGAAAAGGGCATGTGGGACCTTAGGGGGGTGGGGAAACCAAAAAAGGGAAATGAAATGTAAATATAGCATGTATCCAATAAAAAAAAAGATCCTATCACATTGACAATCAGTATCATGCTGACTAGAATTCAAGAATGTATACATGATTGAAAAACTATTCTGTGTTCTTAGAGGGAACAAATCAAGTCACTTAGGTGGAGATAAATTTATTTGTAATTAATTGGCTGGCTCACCAAGTCACTGATGTGTTGAAGTAAATTGTTACAAGTTTAGAGGGAAAGAATACAGTCTTTTGGGCCTAGTCTTGAGCGCTATCTACAAAAAGCACTATTTCATCTGAAAGGCAGCTCATTTTGTACATAACCATCAGCAGATTACATCTGAGCTCTCTGAGTTTTCCAAAGATAACCTAGAGATAAAAAAAGACCTAACAATTTGCATTTCCCTAATGACTAATGATGTTGAACATTTCTTAAGGTGCTTCTTAGTCATCCAAAGTTCTTCAGGTGAAAATTCTTTGTTTAGCTCTGTACCCCATTTTAATAGGGTTATTTGGTTCTCGGGGGTCTGATTTCTTGAGTTCTTTGTATATATTGGCTATTAGCCCTCTGTCGGATGTAGGGTTGGTGAAGATCTTTTCCCAATTTGTTGGTTGCTGTTTTGTCCTTTTGGCAGTGTTCTTTGCCTTATGGAAAATTTGTAATTTTATGAGGTTCCATTTGTCAATTCTTTATTTTAGAGCATAAGCTATCAGTGTTCTGTTCAGGAAATTTTCCCCTGTGCCTACGTCCTCAAGGGTCTTCACCAGTTTCTTTTCTATTTAGTTTCAGTGTGTCTGGTTTTAAGTGGAGGCTCTTGATTCAAGTTGTACCTCAATGAAAGAATGGATACAGAAAATGTGGTATATTTACACAATGGAATACTATCAGCAATTAAAAACAATGAATTCATAAAATTCTTTGGCAAATGGTTGGAACTGGAAAATATCATCCTAAGTGAGGTAACTCATCAACAAAAGAACATACATGGATTGAAGTCACTGATAAGTGGATATTATCCCAGAAGCTCTGAATATCCAAGACACAACTCACATATCAAATCATTCCCAGGAAGAAGGAAGGAGAGGGCCCTCATCCTGGAAAGGCTTGATGTAGGGGATTGCCAGGACAGAGAAGTGGGCGTGGTTTGATTGGGGAACAGGTGGAGGGAAGAGGGTTTATGGGACTTATGGGGAGTGGAGAACTGGGAAAGGGAAAATTATTAGGAATGCAAACAAAGAATATAGAAAATAATAATAATAAAAAAGAAAGGATCCTCATCCTCATGGGTGCTATTTGACTAGGGCAGTATGTTCCTACAACTGGGTATCCAAGGCTCTTGAACAAGGGGTTCACAAAGGAAGTGTGGGGAACATTGTTAGTGGCTGATCTCACTCCTGCACATAAGGGGATGTCTTCCTCTATGGCTTGCAAAAACAGGCCACTTGACTTAGGAAGCTTACTATTTTATAGAGCAGAAAGGCTATTAGCTGGAAAGAAAAAAGAGCTAATGAGATTGCTACATGGCATGGTGACTGCTGTGAAGGCCTGGAGAACAGTTTGACCCATTGACCCCATGTAAAGGTAGAATGAGATCCATCTGATCTGTCTACATGTAGCATGGCATGTGCACCTACACACTCACACACACACACACACACACACACACACACACAGAAATACATATACATACACATATACATACAACATATATTATGCACTCATATGCACATGTACACTCACATAATGACAGTAATAATAAGTTAATATTTAAAAAGTACGTCTTTATTTCTTTGATGTGATATATTAATGAATTATATGTATAATATATGTAGAATAAAGCTAATGAGTAATATTGTTTGGCAAAGTGTTTGCTTGGCAGGCATGAGGAACTGAGTTCAACCCTTCAGAACTCCGATAAAAACACAAGGCTTGGGGATTCCATAGAAAACTGACAGATAATGCCAGGTACGCAGACATAGTCCAAGGCTAACATCACTCGGGTCCTAAGCTGATAGGCTTTTACCTGCACCCAGGGCCTGAGCAGCTCAACGGGTCATCTGTATGCCAACCCCGTAGTGCACCAACCCAGTCTGGGGGTCATCTTTCCCTGCAGAGTGATCAACACTTGGGTAAGGTCCCTGTAGTATTCACCATCTGAACTCCCTGAAGGAGCAGACAGGCATCACCAGGTTCAAAGAGACAACTTGAGTACAGCATTGCTTGGGGTGGGACACATTAGGGCTCCAAAGGCACCCAAGAGGAAGGTACAACAGAAACTATACAGGGGCACAGTGAAACTAATTAAAGATTTAGACCAATTGGATTTAACAGATATATATACAACATTTCATCCTAAAGCAAAAGAATATACCTTTTTTTCTGAGCACCTCATGGTACCTTCTCCAAAATCTACCATATATTTGGTCACAAGACAGACCTCAACAAATATAAGACGATTGAACTAATACCATGCATCCTATCAGATCACCATGGAGTAAAAGTGGTCTTCAATAGCAAAAACAAAAACAAAAACAAAAAAACCAAACAAACAGAAAGTCCACATACACATAGAAACTGAACAATATTCTACTCAATGATACCTTGGTCAAGAAAGAAATGAAAGATATTTTAGAACTCAATGAAAATGAAGGTACAACTTACCCAAATCTATGGAATACAATAAAAGCAGTTCTAAGAGGAAAAGTCATAGACCTGAATGCCACAAACAAACAAACAAACAAAAAAACAAAACAACCAACCAAACAAAAAAACTGGAGGGAACATACACTAGCAGCTTAATGGCACACCTGGAAGCTCTGGAACAAAAAGAAGCTAATTCACCAAGGAGGAGTAGAAGACAGGAAATCATGAAACTCGGGGCTCATATCAATCAAGTTGAAACAAAGAGAACCATACAAAGAATCAACAAAATCAGGAGCTTGTTCTTTGAGAAAATCAATGAGATAGATAAACCCTTAGCCAGACTTACCAAAGCGCACAGAGACAGTCTCCCAATTAACAAAATCAGTAATGAAAAGGGAGATAAAACAACATAACCTGAGGAAATTCAAAAAATCATCAGATCTTACTAAGAAAGACTTTACTCATCACAACTGGTAAATCTGGAGGAAATGGCCCCTTTTCTAGACAGATACAAAATACCAAAATTGAATCAGGATCAAATAGATGAGCTAAACAGTCCCATAACCCTTAAATAAATAGAAGGGGTCATAGAAAGTCTTACAACCTAAAAATGTACAGGACCAGATGGTTTTTTTTTTAATGCAGAATTCTATCAGACCTTCAAAGAAGACCTAACACCAATACTCTTCAATCTATTCCACAAAATAGAAACAGCAGGAACACTACCCAACATGTTCTATGAAGCCACAATTACACTAATACCAAAACCACAAAAAGATCCAACAAAGAAAAAGAAATTCAGGCCAATTTCCCTTATAAAAATTGATACAAAAATACTAAATAAAATTCTTGCCAAGCAAATCCAAGAACACAACAAAACTATCATCCACCATGATCAAGTAGGATTCATCTCAGGGATACTCTGATGGTTCAATATATGGAAATCCATCAATGCAATTCACTACATAAACAAACTCAAAGGAAGAAAAAACACATGATCATTTCATTAGAAGCAGAAAAAACATTTGACAAAATTCAGCATCCTTTCTTGCTAAATTCCTGGATTGAACAGGAATTCAAGGCCCATACTTAAACAGTAAAAGCACTATACAGCAAACCAGTAGCCAACATCAAATTAAATGGAGAGAAACCAGAAGCAATCCCACTAAAATCAGGGACAAGACAAGAATGCCTCTCTCCATATATTTTCAATATAGTACTTGAAGTTCTAATAAGAGCAATTAGACAACATAAGGATGTCAAAGGGATACAGATAGGAAGGAAAGAAGTCAAACTATCACTATTTGCAGATGATATGATAGTATACTTAAGTGACATATAAAAACTCCAACAAAGAATTCCTATAGCTGATAAGCAACTTCAGCAAAGTTACTGGTTTTAAAATAAACTCAAGCAAATCAGTAGCCTTTCTATACTCAAAGGATAAGCAGGCTGAGAATGAAGTTAGGGAAATAACACCCATCACAATAGCCACAAACAATATAAAGTATCTTGGCATTATTCTAACCAAACAAGTGAAAGATCTGTATGACAGGATCTTCAAGTCTTTGAAGAAATAAATCAAAGAAGACCTCAGAAGATGGAAAAATATTCCTTGCACTTCGATTGGCAGGATTAATATAGTAAAAATGGCCATCTTGCTAAAGCAATCTACAGATACATTGCTTTCCCATCAAAATCCCAAATCAATTCATCGATTTAAAAAGAGAAATTCCCAAATTCATCTGGAATAACAAAAATCTCAGAATAGCTAAAACTATTCTCAACAATAAATGAACTTCTGGGGGAATCAAAATCCCCCACCGCAGTATTACTACAGAGTAATTCTGCTAAAAACTGCATGGTACTGGTACAGTGACAGTCAAGTAGATCAATGAAATAGAATTGAAGACCCGGAAATGAACCCACAAAAATATGGTCACTTGAAGTGTGATAAAGGAAAAAAGATGACCTCTTCAACAATTGTGTTGGTTCAACTGGAGGTCAGTATGCAGAAAAATGTGAATTGATCCACTCTTATCTCCTTGTACTAAGATCAACTCCAAGTGGATCAAGGACCTCCACATAAAACCAGACACACTGAAAGTAATAGAAAAGAAACTGGGGAAGACCCTGGAAAACATGGGCACAAGGGAAAAGTTCTTTAACAGAACACCAATAGCTTATGCTCTAAGATCAAGAATTGACAAATGGGACCTCATAAAATTACAAAGTTTTTGTAAAGCAAAGTACACTCTCAGAAGGAAAAAACAGCAACCAACTAATTGGGAAAAGATCTTCACCAACCCCACATCTGACAGAGGGCTAATGTCTAATATATTCAAAGAACCCAAGAAGTTAGACCCCAGAGAACGAAATAACCCTATTAAAAATGCAGTATAGAGCTAAACAAAGAATTTTCACCTGAAGAAATTCAGATGGCTGAGAAGCACCTTAAAAGATGTTCGACATCACTAGTCATTAGGGAAATGCAAATCAAAACAACCCTGAGATTCCACCTCACACCAGTCAGGATTGCTAATATTAAAAATTCAGGAGACAGCACGTGTTGGTGAGGATGTGGAGAAAGAGGAACATTCCTCCACTGTTGGTGGGATTGCAAGATGGTACAACTACTCTGGAAATCAGTCCGGTGGTTCCTCTGAAAATTGTGCATGACACTTGCAAAGGACCCTTTCATACCACTCCTGGTCATATATCCAGAGGATTCCCCTGCATGAAACAAAGACACATACTCCACTATGTTCATAGCAGCCTTATTTATAATAGCCAGAAGCTGGAAAGAACCCAGATGTCCCTCAATGAAGGAATGGATACAGAAAATGTGGTATATTCATACAATGGTATACTACTCAGCAATGAAAACCAATGAATTCTTGAAATTTGTAGGCAAATGGTTGGAAGTGGAAAATATCATCCTAAGTGAGTTAACCCAATCACAAAAGAATACACATGAAATGCAATCACTGATAAGTGGATATTGATTACCGCTGAATCTCTGAATACTCAAGACATAATTAGCAAATCATATGATTCCCAAGAAGGGAGGAGAGGGTCCTAGTCCTGAAAAGACTTGATCCATTATTGTAGCAGAGTACCAGAAAAAAGAAATGGGTGTGTTGGGGAATGGACAGAAGGAAAAGGACTTATGGGATATATTAAGAAGGGGGAACTGGGAAAGGGGAAAGCATTTGGAATGTAAACAAAGTATATAGAAAATATAACAAAACAAACAAACAAACAAAATCACCAAAGGCCTGGATACTGTTGTGCATAATTTAGTCCAATCACTGGAGGAAGAGACTAGTAGACCACAGTGCTTACTGGCTAGTCAGCTTAATCTAGTTATTTGGTTCCGCACCAGTGAAAAGCAACAACTACACCCAATTAAGAGGATTAAGTGGGTAATACCTAAGGAAAGACACCCAATATTAGACTCTGGCTTTTGCATGGGCAAGTACACATATGCCTCCACACAATTAATGCAGAGACAGAGACAGAAATAAGGCTGGAGAAGAACCTTAAATCAAGTTGACTATTGCTATCTAAGATCCACAGATTCCCCAGTATAAAACATTAATGTTCTAATGATTGCTATTTCAGGCAGCCACAATTGAGATCATCTGGAAGTAGAGATATATAGTGTTAGCTAGATAACTCAATCAGCAAGTCTTGCTACCCAATAATACTCATACCATCCCCAGGTGTCTTGTCTCTAGAACTTAGGGAGCCATGGAATTGCTGACAAGGAAAGAAGCTCAGTTTTGCCTCTGGATCTCAGATGGGTAGAGATGTGCTGGTACCTAGGAATGCCCAATGTGTCTCACATTCCATTTTGCTTATAATAGCAGGTAGGAAATTTTTATAAGATTCTCTGTTTTACTATTGTGAAATATTAAACATTAATATATTATTAAAACCAACTTCAAAATATTGAAAATGTTCTTGAATTTTACTAATGACTTTAAGCAATGGAACTTAATGCCTTAAATAGCATTTAAGGATTATTTGCAGGCATAATCCTCCCATACAATATTCCTTTTATTTTTGCCCACCTAACTTCCTGTATTGGCATGTCAGCTACAAATAAACACATGAAGAAGCAGTTCTATGTAGAACACTCCTTTACCCACTTGCATATGAGTATTATCCAAATACCAAGCTTATCTTTTTCATGAAATAAGAGATCTGAGAAAAATTGTGCCCAAACTTTGAGAAAACATTTGAGTGAAATGTCCACCAAAGTGACCTTGTCTCTTGACCTGAGATCCTTCTGGATCTGGGATGTGACCATGCAAGCTAGCTGATGCCCTGGAATAGATATCTGAAGAATGTTAGAATCACTGAGGTGGGTCTGTTTTAATGGAATCTGAGGTGATGCCTGAGAGCATGTCCAATTGGAAGAAAAGACCAGCTCACCAGAAGTTTGGATCCAAGAAAGATACCTGCATAATAAGGATCCTCCATGAATCAAAGCTTCCCCTCAGGATACCCACACTGTGTCAGCTTGGGTGATCTCACCCTCCTATCCTAGCCATATATATACACACACACACACACACACACACACACACACACACACACACATCCAGATAAGAAGAGATTCTGATCCAAGATGTCCTGGAAAGTCAACAGGATATTACATATATTTATTTTGAATTCCTACACAGTTCAGTGCATCAGCACAGATGGCTAAAAGCATTATAGCAACAAATATAGCTAATATAGATACCACAGATGTCATCCTTTTGCATTGTTCCTTCTTATCTATGGGTCCCCATGGAGGGAGGAAACTCAGATACATTTGAATGTGATAGTACTGTTATCCTTAGTGATATATGCAGTCTTATGGAGTTGAACCAGGAATCAAGAGTAGAGTGTGTAAGTAATGAGCCCAGGAAGGACTTGTGATCTCAGTCACCCATCAGCCTCTCTGTACCAATTCACCCTGCCTATATGCCCATCCACACCAATACAGAGTGATACTCTCTTACACATAAAAAAAAAATATATATATATATATATATCTCTTCTTGAGACACTAGGAATCCATTAATTAGAAGACTCATTATTTTGAAGCTTACTGTGATGGAAAATATGATTTCTATTTTTTAGAGTATAAAATAAGTCTGTGGTTCCTCTGACAAATGTAGTGCTATACCCTTGGATAATACCGCCTATGTTACTGCCATCCAAGATTCTGAGAGAATCTGCCATAGACCAGAGCTCAACAAATATGTTAGACAGGCTAACCAGAGAGTCCCAGGGACTGACTTCTCTCTCTACCACCCAGCTCTCCATTAAAGGTAGCTCCTGGCATGAGACAAGAGAGAGAAGAGAGAATGAGAGAGAGAGGGAGAGAGAGAGAGAGAGAGAGAGAGAGAGAGAGAGAGAGAGAGAGAGAGCTTTTTTACACCACGTCTGACAAAGCTGACTTAGAAATGGATGACTCTTCCAAAGCTGACCCTAAAATGGATGGCTGTTCTTAAAACAACAACATAAAACTTGCATCACCCTGTGTCCCTTGGTGTGATCACAGGGAGGGCAAGACTATGGAAGAAAAGCGAAAAGAGAAGATTTTCCTCTTCAAATGCACACAGAGCCAAAAGTGCAGGAAAATGTATCAATTTTGGAAACCATGTCAAACATTATAGTATTCATAGAGAGATCTATGTCTCCTAAGGTCAAAGGATGGTGCTCTGTGACTTGTATGTTCCTCTTCTCTGAGTATGGTGACTCAACTTCCCATCTGCAACTACTAGTAGTAAGCAGGACATTCTTTCCAGGATTTTTGATTCCTCTTGACTATGTCTATAAGAACTCAGGAAATCATCCTTCTCTAAACAGTAGAAGTTAATGGATCTCACATTCTTTAGATATCACAGCCTAAAGGTCTGGCTAATAAAAAGCAATCATAGAATATTCAGTGGAGACTCTTCACTCAGATTCCCATGATGATAAGCTCAATTGTCCCCAGATGTTACACACACTCTTGAATGTGTGGCTCTGTGGTTTAGAGTGGCTGGCTACACTGAGCTCCACATTCAGTAACCAGAGCACCCACACCCCATGATATTTCATTCCAAAAGCACCAGTCTGGTCGGTTTCTTCCTCTAAATTCCCTTGACATTAAGCCTTCAGGGGCAGTTATTATATTCTGCATTTTTTCTCATCTCTATACAGAAGGTATTCTTGATGTCAGAGTTTGCTTAGACTTGAGTCAAATATTCACTGTCTATGATTGCTAATCTTGATTGTCAACATGATAAGATTTAGAATTTCCTAGGAGACAAATCTCTGGGCATGTCAGGGAAGGAGCTTCTAGCTTGGGTTAATTGAGGTGGTAGCCATAAATGTAATTATCTTGGTCTTATAGGCTGAGGTCATGGAATGAATTTAAAGTACTAAGATGAGCACCTCTTTCCTCCTTACTCTACTTCCTGCCCGTGGATGCAACATGGCCAGCTTATTCATGCTGTCGTTGCTATGAAACTCCACCATAATGTAATGTAACGTGGGACTGTGAGGCAAGGTAAGTTGCTTTCATCCCATAATTGTTTTAGTATGTAGAATTATAATTAGGATAACAAGTTTTTCATTATTCTGCTCCATGTTAAGGTATGATTTTTTTAATAATTTCTACAACTAAGGCTTTGTTGCTGAGACTGCTTATCCAAAGCCTCAACCATCCCGGCTGTGCTCTGAACAGTATCATTTCATCTTACATGTGAGCTTTTCTCATCTGAGAACTTTCCTCAGCTCTAGCTCCTACAAACTGACCCTACCATCTCATGTTTCAGAAACTTGTGCTTTCACAAAGCCCGTCCAATTATTTTCCCAAAGCTTAATGCCTGAGTTGCCCTAGTGAAAGTATTGTATGTTTTCGATTTGAGGTCCCCTGGGAAAAGAAAGTACTTTGGTTACATGTTATAGGCAGCCTTAGAACCCTCCAGGAATGCACAGGGTGGCATGCCATTTACCATTAGACACATCCAGTAGCTCAAGCCTCCACTTCTGTCACAAATATACAAAATGGAGGCTAGTCATCATTCCAAGCTCTCAGAATAATGTCAGCATCGAGGGAAGGAGGCCCGGAGGAAGAATTGGAGGGAGAAAATAAGGAAATCGGGAATCAAAGACTGATTTTCATTTTTCCAAAGTCTCAGAATTCCTGTTGACAGATATTCCCAGGTATTTAATGTTTATCTCATCAACTCAAGCGAATACCCTATGAAGGAGCCAGATCATCTCTGGGGAGGAACAGTTTCTTTAGCATAACACAGAATCCAACAAGGTGGGTACATTAGACAGTGTTTGTCAACTTACAATCACCTATGGAGCTCTCAGTTGAAGTACTGTTAAAATCAAGTTATTCTACGGCATTGCCTTATAAATTGTGATAAAAATTTGGGCACCACAATTCATGGTGTGGACTCTGTGTAAGAATAAAAAGAACCAACTAAGTAGTAAGCAAGCAACAATTGCTTAGGTTCTTCCCTTTCCACTCTTTACTGTGTGTGTGATGCTTTGAGTTCCTGCCTTGAATTTCTATCAGTAATTGACTGTAATTCGGAAGTAAAGATGAATGAGCCCTTTCTCCCCTAATAGGTTTTTGAAATGTTTTATCTTACAAACTAATGAAAATAAGACAACAAAGACAGGACCAACATAGTAAGGACCAGGCAGGTGAGTTGTTCCTGTGCAAATTGGAAAGGAGAAAACAGTAGAACTAGTACCTAGATACAAATCTCAAGAGCAGGATCCTGGTGGTGGCTCTGTCCCTTGTTATCCAATCTTAGTGTTACTTTCAAAGGTTACTGATAGATGACTGAAGTCCAGTTCACTTGCTGGCAGAGAACAATCCCTTGTTTCTTCTATGTGGATAAATGACTCAGGAAATAAAGATCCATGTTTCTTTCTATGGCTTCATGTTGTTGTGAGTAGATGGATGTCTAGAAGCCCCTGAAGCTGTTTCTTTGTATCATCCCAAATGTATCTGTTCAGACAATCCCAATCATGATGGATGCAGGGGCAAAACCAATGGGATAAGATTCCAGCAGTAGTTGGGTCCTTCTCTACATTCTCCCTTCTCCCCTTTCTTCCCCCCTCTCTCCCCTTTCTTTTTTCTCTCTTCCCTCTTCTCCCAGTCTACTCTCTACCCACATTCCCCTCTCATTCTCCTTTCTCTACTCCTCTCCTCCACATTCTCCTATCTCCCACTCCCCTCCCTTCCTTCTCTCCTATCCTCTTCCTTTCTATTATTTTCTCCTCTTCTCCTCTTTTATTCTCAGTTTTTTCTCTTCTTCTCCTAATTCTCTTCCTTCTCTTTCTATTTCTTCTCTTTCCCCTCTGTCCATAACTAATCTCTGAGAACACTGTCATTCTAAAATTCTAAAAGGTCTGGGATATCATGAACCACCTCAGTTTGGTACAGGAGTCCCTGGGATGAATATCCTCAAAGGCAAGGTGGATAAGGATTTGGCAATGACCAACAGAAACACAGAGGCAGTTTGAATCTGAGTGTATATTGTAGCTCACAAGCAAAGGTTTGTATACATATAAAAAAAAAACAAATATTACAACACTTAGAAGATGTGTTCAGTAAAGCAATCATGAATACCATCATTATCATTTGGGACAGTAAAGCACAAAAATCATCTAAGCATAATTCTGAAAAGATGTATTTAGTGAATCACAAACAGAAGAGGTAACATCATTATTATTTTCGCAACAGAAATCATCCAAGTATTATTTCTCTGAAAAGATGCATATAGTGGGTTAGTCATCTAAGTTTGGTGGCATATTTCCAAGAGCAGGTTAATAAATTTTTATGTTCAATTATTCTTTAACATCTTATGTCTGATTTTTTGATTAAGACTTTCTTTACCTTATACCAAAGCTCACTTCTGATGACACATGTGTGGACATATGAAATCTTATTGTTTGGAAAGCTTTATTTATCATAATATTAGTATATAATTTTGTAAAAGATGTGAGAAGTGTTGGTTTTCCCAGAGATAAGGTCATGTTAGTGACCCCATCTCAAGGGATTGGTTCTTACCCAATATTTTCACTTAAGATATTGGCCTAGGATCTCAGGAATATGTCATAAACAAGAAAATGAATAAAAGAAAATAAAATAGATAAATTGCCATGAGAACGATGGCTCAATATTTTCTTCTAGCCAAGAAAGAGTTCCACAATTGGTTCTAGGAGACCTCCTTTTCAAGTCTTTGCCTCAATCTGTCGAACTTGTCACACAGATTCTACTGGGGTTGATGTCATGCTGGGAGGCATTTAACACTGATAAGTCTGTAAACTTGCAGCCTGGCTCTCCTCAGGCTCTGCAGATGAAGGCCTTGACAGGTTTTCTTTGTGAAGAAAGTGATGTGAAGACAAAGCACAAAACTACCAATTACCCTCTCAGAGACTTTCTCTTCCTCAAACAACCTAGGTTACATGATTTTTTTTTTATTTAATCTATACAGGTAAGGCATTTTCTGAATTAGAGTCTTACATAATTAAGGAAAATCTCTTCATGGCAAGGGTTTCCAGTCAGGCTATCAATCAGCACAGGGCACTGGTTTGTGGAATCACAAGTTGGTAGTGCTGGAACTTCATTTTACTTGTGTGAATTTATACCTTTTTCTTGTCCTATAATTACATACTAATTTAAGCTTATCTTGTACCTCAAGTCCTCTGGTCCTTGAAAATCATACATTTTCTCATTTCTTCCTATACAGGTAGGCCTTTCCAATTCATAGCAGGCCACAGAGAACACAGGATATATAACTAGGAATACAGTCCAACACAGCACTGTAGAGTTACAATACTGTTCTTTTAATGTCAAAAGTTGGGCATATCTGGTGACAGGATGCCTTCTGCAGACCAGTCATCCAGTGGCCTCAAGTAATTTTCTCTCTATTTCCTTCATGTGGATTTTCCTATTATGAAAATCACATTTGGGAACCCTTAGCTAGTATTTTGTACATAGTTCTAAAGGCCTTAAGGACAAGCCAGCTCTTTACTTGTGTGTTCACATGGAGCTGTTGGCAAAAGTATTCCAAGGGCCTGTCTTCAGTGGGCAGAGAAAGGTCACAGAGCCAAAAGGACATGATCCAAGAACATAGATGTGTTTACTGAAGCTTTAGCATAGAATTTCCATCCTGTCAAGAGAAAGATGATCCAAGAGCAGATATGTAACTCAATGTTTTGGTATCTATCTGAACCCCATTACTCAGACTGAGTAAAGACCATATTTCTGACCACAATCTATCCCCTTCCTCTGAGAAAGTATATCTGTGAGAAATTCAAAGAATCCTTTTACCACAAATCATTACAACTTAGCCTCCATCAGAACCCAGCTTGCATTCTTTAGGCTATGCAAATATTTGGATATTACTCTTCCTTGAAATAAAAAGGAAACTGATGACATCCACAGTTATGTTAAAGCAACATTGGGAGGAAACCTAAATTATTCATGAGCATAAAAATAACATGAAGGTGCTAGTTCTTTAATCACAGGCCACAATGCTTTCATTGGCATTGATGAAACATATCTGGAGGCCTTAAAATGTTAGATAACTGGGTGAGAAAGGAAGCCTATTATAACCATTCAAGTTTTTTTGGTGTGTGTGTGTGTGTGTGTGTGTGTGTGTGTATGTGTGTAAAGAATACTGTCTCTGTGCTCCAAAGTTTCAGAGACTTCTCCCATCTGCAGCTGCTGAGTGAGTTCAGCAGTTTGTTTTTGCTTTCTTGCTTTCCCTCTACTTTCCTGAGGTTTTTCTAACTACCAATATCCAAACACACTGCTGTGATGTTCTGTTAGTCAGCTCCACTCTTCCATTCACCCTCTGAAAACCCCTTGGTTCCATCCCTATTCCTCTTGTTAGCCAGCTCTCTCCCTTCTGCTTCCTCTATGCCTTATGCTCTGGCCTTTGAGTAACATTAGCTATACTGGATGAGGCTGCAATAAAAATTAATGAGGTTGTGGTACCTGGAGAAATGGCTCATAATAGGAGTTTCTATCTCTCATAAAGAGGATAAAAGTTAGGTCACAGGTTCAGTGATAGCTGACTTACAACTACCTCCTTCAAATCTACTTCCAGGGAATAGGATTCTTTCTTCTGGTCACTGTGGATAAGTGTATATACACACACACACACACACACACACACACACACACACAAACACACACACACTTCACTGAAGACTTATACCCAAGACTAAAATAGTATGTAAACAACTAAGAATGTTTTATTTTGCAGAAGTCCAACAAGACAGGGTCTCTTATTACCAGAATATAGAGACACACAAGTGAACTTGCAGGTCTGATTTAAAGCACATTTAGGGAACTCCAGGGTAAATGACTTCTATGATAATCTGTTGGCTCCACCTCTATGAACATTACATTACTGGGATACAGGGACTGGAAAATTGCTACTTGAGATTCTTTTCCCAAATTTTATTTTCTCTTGTCTTTGTCACTATCTCTTCAATGTAAAGTTTGTGAGTTCATGTGTGTATGTATGTACATGTGTGTATAGGTATGTGGGTCAGACATAAACTTAAAGTTTAAATCTTCAGGCATCATTCACCTTGTTTTGGGGAATAGGGTCTCTCATTGGACTGGAACTTACCAAGCTAGCTCTGGGCTAGGCTGGTTAGCCAGTGGGACCCAGGGATCCACCTAGCTCTGCTTTATCAATACTTTGATTAGAAGCATGGGTCATCATGCTTGACTTTTTATGTGATTTCTAGGATTTGGACTTGGCTTCCTGTGCTTGTGTTGCAAGAAGCTTACAAACTAAGCTTTCTTTAGACCTACCGGGGACATTTTGCTACTTATTCTTTTATCTGTGCACTTCATAACAGTGTAACCTTGGCCATAGTTAATGTCCAAGGGAGTTGATTAGAAGCATCAATTTGACACATGTGGCCTAGCATTTCTGGACAACTGAGCCATGAAAATCTAAAGAGATTTATTGATTGTATCAGAGTTGGTGATCTTTTCTTTCCTTACCTTCACAGGAACGGGTACACTTGGGAAAAAATGAGTAAAAAATTAGAACAAAGTCATATATGTATATGTGCATGTATATGTGTATACACACACACACACACACACACACACACACATACACTCACTCAAATTGCTCTTGCAATTTGAACCTTCCTCTTTAAATAGCCAGTTCTACTGCCTTATTTATTTTTGTTGTGTCCCAGTTTTGCATCACCTTTAGTCTATTTCAGGGAATGTACAGTATTTGTGGGATATTGTGAGATGGGGCAGAGTTGATGGTTGATGCCATGTCTAGGACTCTTCACTATATATTCTGAAATATTCCTTTCATTGAACCTGGCGTTCACTGATCTGGCTATTTTAAGTGGAAGGTACAAACTTCAAGAGCAGAAATTTTTCCCAGCAGTCATACTACACTTGTTCACAGGAAGTTCCTTAATAAGCTACTCAGTGTAGAAGCTCTGGACTCTAGCAAATTAATGAAAAGTCATTTCTGAGAATGTTATTTCTCTAAAACACAGATTGTTAAATGACTAATACATTGAATATTCTATTCAACCAAAAATCCCATATAAATCTATTACAACTAGTCCCAGCAGTTGAGAAAGTTGAAAATAAGGAAGAAAAGAAAATTATGATGATGATAGAGCTACATCAATGGCTAATTTACTTATATATGGTTGCAAACATCTGTGTGCAGATAATAGGAAAACTTGTGTCAGTTTCTCCTCTTTCCATATAAATCTCAGGTGAGTTATGAAATTAGTTTGCTTGTCATCCCTATTGTCTGAGCCATCTTACTGGTCCACCTACTAATATTTTTATAGTAACTCACTCTTACAACAACTGGCTATAATAGGAGAGAAAATGGGAACTAGTATTAAACTTTTTGGTACAGCAAAAGATAGTTTCATAGGAACTAAGATCCACACATAGTAAATAGGACTTCGTGAAACTGAAAATGTTCTGCATGGCAAAGAACACTTGTCAGTAAGGCAAAATGACAGCCTACAGAATGGGAAAAATTTTTTTAATCAACTACATATCTATTTTAGGGCTAAAAATACAAAGAACTAAATAAAAAATGGCATACAAATCAAACAACCTAATTAAAAATAGGTTTGATATCTAAGTTGAGAGTTATCAATAGATGAAATATAAATGGATAAGAAACATGGAAATGTTCAATATCATCAGGAAAATGCAAATCAAAGCTACTTAGATATTTCATTTTATAGAAGTTAGAATTGTCAAGATCAATAAAAGAAATGGCATCTTATGCTGGGGAGGATGGGGAAATACTCTGATATTCCTGATGGGCCTATAGCTAGTACAGCAAATATGGAAATCAGTGTGGTAGTTCTTCAGGAAGTTGGGAATAGACCTACTTCAAGATAGCTTGTGCTCTAAGATCAAGAATTGAAAAATGGGACCTCTTAAAATTACAAAGTTTTTGTAAGGCAAAGGACACTGTCAGAAGGACAAAACAGCAACCAACAAAGTGGGAAAAAGTCTTCACGAACCCCATATCCGACAGAGGGCTAATATCCAATATATACAACGAACTCAAGAAGTTAGACCCCAGAGAACCAAATAATCCTATCAAAATATGGGGTACAGAGCTAAACAAAGAATTTTCACCTGAAGAAATCTGAATGGCCGAGAAACACCTTAAGAGATGTTCAACATCATTAGTCATCAGGGAAATGCAAATCAAAACAACCCTGAGATTCCACCTCACACCAGTCAGAATGGCTAAGATTAAAAACTCAAGAGACAACAGGTGCTGGCGAGGATGTGGAGAAAGAGGAACACTCCTCCACTGTTGGTGGGATTGCAAAATGGTAAAACCCGCTCTGGAAATCAGTTTGGCGGTTCCTCAGAAAATTGGGTATGTCCCTTCCAGAGGACCCTGTCATACCGCTCCTGGGCATATACCCAGAGGATTCCTCTGCATACAATAAAGGCACATGCTCCACAATGTTCATAGCAGCCTTGTTTATAATAGCCAGAAGTTGGAATGAGCCCAGATATCCCTCAAAGGAGGAATGGATACAGAAATTGTGGTATATTTATATAATGGAATACTACTCAGCAATTAAAAATAATGAATTCATGCAATTTGTAGGCAAATGGTTAGATCTGGGAAATATCATTTTAAGTGAGTTAACCCAATCACAAAAGACTACACAAGAAATGCAATCACTAATAAGTGGATATTAATGAGCCCAGAAGCCCTAAATACTCAAGGCACAATTAGCAAGACAAATGATTCCCAAGAAGAAGAAAGGAGAGGACCTTGGGCCTGAAAAGATTGGATCCAGTTTTGTAGATCCAGAACAGAGAAATGGTGGTGGGGGTGATTGGGGAATAGATGGGGGGGGGAGAAGACTTATGGGACATATAGTGGGGGGGGGACTGGGAAAGGGGAAAGCCTTTGGAATGTAAATAAAGAATATAGAAAATAAAAAAATGAAACAAAAGAATCTATCTCTATGACTCATGGACACTATTGTATTCATCCTGCACCTCCAGAAAGACCACATCAGTCTGAAGAGATCCACATTAAGTTTATTGAAGGAGAGGAGTGCAAAGTGGCAGTGAAAAGAGGAGGGGGATGGGAAGAGAGAGAGGGGGAGAGAGGAGGAGGAGGAGGAGGAGGAGGAGGAGAGAGAGAGAGAGAGAGAGAGAGAGGAGAGAGAGAGAGAGAGAGAGAGAGAGAGAGAGAGAGAGAGAGAAGTGGTCTTCCTTTTATGTAAATAGTGACTTAAATGCAGGTAAAAGTGGGAGGTGAGCCAAGTGTATTCTGGGAATATGGTGGCTGTTACCTTGGCAACAGGTGTACAGGTCATATTGTCGCCTAGGTGTGATGTCACTGGGTTTGGGGAATCCTGATACCAACATATCTCCCTTCTGATTATTATAAAGAGACGAAAGAAAATGTGGAGGGGGCTGCTGTAAAGGAAATGAGTGTATTGTACCTCTGAAGCTGCTTTCTGCTTTCTAGGGGCATCATCAATTTTGGGGTTTAGCTGACATTCACCATCAGGGTCCACTTGATAAACATTCATATCAGGTTCCTATGTGGAGAGAAGCTTTTCTGAGGACACTGGCTGGTAATCCTGTAACAAGAAGTGATTAATAGTTTGGTTAGATTTTTTTTATTTGTTGTTAAAGGAATATAGAAAAAAACATTAATGAGACAGGGAGTGAATAATAACATCAGAAGGATTAATAAAAAAGGCAAAGGCAATACAAAATGGAGTATCCACTTCCATACAGGGTTTTCAAAAATCCCAGAAATGGAAGTCTCATGTTCCCTGAACTTCTGAATGTCTGATTGTAGCTTCTATGCTTTATTTTTCACTATTCTTGATTGGTTAATGTAGAAACAGCATTTTTATTGGAGAATCAGGCAAAGACCACCTTCTATAGCTAGCAGAACATCTAGCCCAATCAGTTCTGAACTACCAGAGCTGCCAAAGAATTGATCTGTTTCTGGATAATAAGCACAGTTTCAGACATTTCTTGAAAATTGCTTTGAAACTGGGAAGTGAAAGTATCATATTTAGGTCATGGAAGTTGTTATCCCTGTAATTTCAGTACCAGCACCTATGGCTATTCCTGTAGTGACCAAGAGTGGCACTGAACTACCCTCTTATGTTGGACAGCTACAACTGGAACTGGCAGGGTCTCATATCCTTGAATTACACCCAGTTCAGAGAAAAAGGAAACATGCAAATTTCTGATCAGCTGGTGCGTAGGCAATGATTTACCTCAGTGCCACAAATAATTGGCATGTTTTGGACTGCAAGGCCTTGTGACAGAGATGATATAACAAGAGTCATGGTTCTATTGCACACTAGGGGGCTTCACATTCTTACTGAACATGGCCTGGAGATATTAAAATATGTTGCCATGCAAGGAGAGGGATAGAGGTAAGATGTGGAGTCATGGCAGCATTAGAGCCAGGGCAGTTGACAAAAGGTAAGGTAAGGTTACTTGGCAGTGTCACCAGTGAGGCTATACATGGCAATTGTGAGTTAGTTGAAGGGGGCACACATAGCCAGCAATCTTTAAGGTGATCAGGCCTGGTGATATTAAGGAGTTGATATACCTAGGTTAAGGTCTGAAGAAAAATGTGAAATGAGAAGTTAATGCCATTTATTGGGGGTGATATCAGGGACATAAGGATGTCAGAGGAATGTTTGATTATCTAGAGGTTGGGCAATTGAGACATATTTTCTCTGTATATGGATAGTACTTACTAGGGTTCTGGGTTTATTTTTATTGTAGAGCTTACTAACAACTCCTGTCTCCTACTTGGAATCTAATGGATCTTGTATGTTAAAAAAAAAAAAGAAATGTCTTGCAGTGTTGATTAAGAAATGATTGATCCATGATCCTAGCACAAGAATCTGACAAGATCAATATGGTCAGCCCTCATATTTTTTCTGGCCATTTTCTACAATAATCTTTTGTCTGGTCAAAGAGAAAACAAGTATAGAAATCATAATTTTTAGATGGGATAACATATATGGATGACTGCCATGGACCGACACAGTCGGGACACACGTGAGGGAATCAGGGTCTTTGGTATGCAGGAAGGCACTGGTCGCGGCGTGAAATGACAGACAGACACACACAAGATCTGAATGTGTCTGAATGCACTTTACTGTTCTGAGGCAGGAATTTTTATACACACAAGTTGGTATTACATTACTGAAGAAAAATTGTATCCAGTGAAATGTTTACAAAGAATGGTTACCATGAGTATCTGGCACAAGGAAATACAAAATCAATCAGGTATGAACGTTAGAGAATACATACAAAGCCATCACGTCCCTCTGTAGTTAATGATAAACTAGTAGTTCAAGAGTCCTTGGAAACACTATGTTTGCTATCTTCTTGTGAGACTCCCTCAGGCCTACTTAGAAACTTTACTTAACTGATGGTTTCCATGTCAGAGTGCCAAAGCCAGCTAACTATACAAATAATATAAATTGTTGGGAGGTTAGTTCTTTAATGTATCTAGGTAATAACTGTACAGCTGATCAAAAACAAAGCAATGGATCTCTAGAAGATAAATCATGGCCGGTGCTGTAGCTCAAAGAATAAACTCTCAGTGAACCATCACGCCTGGATGCTCGCACCTCCGGCTGGCAGGGACATCTCGTAAGTAAAGGAACAAGTCAGAAAAAAGGGTCACACAGATAAAGCTTGCCATGAGAAATTCAGCTCAGCCCTATCTGCGGCCAAGGAGGCTCACAGCAACATTTATCTTGGACAGCCCTGCCAAACAAGACTTTCCCCAGTAAATATCACACAGCTTCCACCGGGATTACAGCTTGGCTGCGTGAAATTACGGTGTCCAAGAGATGCGTGTGATAGATGAAAATATTTGTTATCGGTTCCTCGCCTGCATCTATGGAGCAGTTTTCTGACCATATTTGGAAAGACTTTGTTATTTGTGGGGTTTTCTTGAACCTCAAATCTCCAGATGTTAGGGCTATGCTGGATAGAAATGAACAGCACAGGGAAGATGAGAAATTCATGTATAATCCAGTGAGATTGAGCTCAGCAACCAAATTGGAGTCTCATTTTTCTGGGATTGGGGACAAGGTAAGTGATCTCAAAGTCCTCTGAAGATTAACAGAGCACAGTCCCTTTAGGGTTGATGTGTATGTGTAGGTGGAGGGATGAAAGTTTTGAGATGAGATAGGTGCAACCAGTAAGAGAGTCTCTCAAGTTTAACAACTATTGGGGTCATGAGAATTACTTTTAAAGGGCCCTGCCATTTGGGAGAGAGGGTAGAGGGTAGATGGTCTGAAGGGTATGGAAGGATTTGATCTCCAAGTTGACAGGCAGTGGAGAGGAGACAGTGTGTGGCTGCAGTAGATGGTGGTCAGCAATGTTCCATAGGAAACAACGGAGGTGCCAAAGTAATGGGGTGAGTAGATGGTCTGGGAAGGGAGAGCATTGACATGAAAGATGAGGAGTTAGGACTGGACCTCAGCACTTAAGTTCAAAGGGTGAGATGAGAAGATGTTGCTTAGAGAGAGCTCATAGCCTAAAAAGAACTGAAGGTAGGAGTTTTACCCAATCATGGTAAAGTTTGTGTGAGTTTATCAAGACTGGTTTTTAAAGAACAGCTAGTTCTTTCTACATTACCTAGAGATTGAGAGTGATAGAGAATGTGAAAATGACAGGAGATGTATAATAACTTAGAACTTGAGAAATTTGGGAAGCAAATTCAGGACCATCTTCAGACTGGTGGGAGGCTGGAACACCAAATGGGGAATGATCTTTTGGAGGAGGAGATCAGAGACTGTCTGAGCACTTCTGTTAATTGTGGGAAATGTCTCCACATACCCCAAAAAGATGTCCACCAAGACCAGGAGGTACTTGGCATGTTTGACAGAGGGCATGTAGGTAATGTCAAGATGACAACCAGTTCTAGGAAGGGACCTCTAACCTGATGGGTAGGAAAATGGGTGCTACGATACCTTGAGTTGTAATCTGCCATCTGACAAATTTTGCAAGAAGCGATGATAGATTTTAAGAAACTGAAGACCTCAAGAGTAGACTGTAGGTGGGTGTTGACAAAAGGAGACAATGTTTGACTGTTAGGATGAAAGTGTTGGTGAATATAAGACAGAGTTTGGTGAGTGTCAGGAGGTGAAGTTGGTCATGTGAGTTGCAGAACAAGGATGTCCTAAGGGGGGGGGGTGAGATGAGTCCACGCCCCTAAGGGCCACAGCTCTAGCTGCTTCATCTGCTAGGTTGTTTCCCTTGTAGACAATAGAGTCATCTATCTGCAGTGGACAATCCTAATAGCTGTGGGGAGATGGGAGGCCTTTAGCATGACTATAATGTGTTTTACATTGTAGGATCCTCCTTTTGTTTTTTTTTTGGTTTTTTTTTTTTTACATTTCTTTTTTTTTGGAAAATTTTTTTTATTATTGTATATATTCTATATTTACAATTCATTTCCCTTTTTCTGGTTCCCCACCCCCAAAGGTCCAAAAATGGGGTACAGAGCTAAACAGAGACTTTTCACCTGAAGAAATTCGGATGGCTGAGAAACACCTTAAAAAATGTTCAACATCACTAGTCATTAGGGAAATGCAAATTAAAACAACCCTGAGATTTCACCTCACACCAGTCAGAATGGCTAAGATTAAAAACTCAGAAGACATCAGGTGTTGGCGAGGATGTGGAGAAAGAGGAACACTCCTCCACTGCTGGTGGGAATGCAAGCTCGTACAACCACTCTGGAAATCAGTATGGCGGTTCCTCAGAAAACTGGGCGTGATACTTCCGGAGGACCCAGCCATACCACTCCTGGGAATATACCCAGAAGATTCACCAGCATGCAATAAGGATACATGCTCCACTATGTTCATAGCAGCCGTATATATAATAGCCAGAAGCTGGAAAGAACCCAGATGTCCCTCAATAGAGGAATGGATACAAAAAATGTGGTATATATACACAATGGAGTACTATTCAGCCATTAGAAACAATGAATTCATGAAATTCTTAGAGAAATGGATGGAGCTGGAGAACGTCATACTAAGTGAGGTGACCCAGTCTCAAAAGAATACCCATGGTATACAGTCACTGATAAGTGGTTATTAGCCTAGAAGCTTGGAACACCAAAGACACAAATCACATATCAAGTGATGTCTCACAAGAAGAAAGGAGTGGACACTGGTGCTAGAATGGACCAAAACATCATTCTGGGAGAGTACAAGAACAGTAAAGTGGGAGGGGGTGGATGCGGGAGCAGGGGGAGGGAAAAGGACATGAGGATCCTCCTTTTGTGATAAGTAACCTGCAATTTTTTCCAGATAGCAGTGTGGGACAGGAGTATATGGAAATAATATTTGAAATGTGTGTAGATGGTGAGAGATTGTCCTTGTGTCAGTAGAAAGTCACAGGTAGTCTTAGTTCAGTCTATTGATTAGTTGTGTGAAGAGGAAGGGTCTGTGCCTCCACCACCTTGGTGTCTGACACTAAGTCATAGACAGATTTTCTAGTGTCTTCACATAGAAAGGAGCTTACAGTTTTTTTTTTTTGAGACAGGGTTTCTCTGTATAGTCCTGGCTGTCCTGGAACTCACCCTGTAGACCAGGCTGGCCTCGAACTCAGAAATCCACCTGTCTCTGCCTCCCAAGTGCTGGGATTAAAGGCATGTACCACCACTGCCCGGCAGAGCTTCCATTTTTATACCAGGTATAAATGACTTGAGGCAATGTGCCTTCCTGTATGTCTAAAGGATAAGGTAATAGTTCCTCTAAAGTTTCATTGCAGGAGTGAGATAGGGAATGGTCAGTATTAGATTGAAGAAGAAGATTAGAAATACTAAGAGGTGGGCATGATTAGAAGCTGAGTGTGGAGTCTTCTACTAGCACTCCCTGAAGAGAAGGAATCCTGGAGGGAGGTAGAGTCTGTAAGCCTTTGTAAGTTAGGAGCTAGGACAGGCTATGAAAAGAGAGGACAGTTATAGGTGACCCCATGGTTAATGTTTTTTGACTCTCAAATAAGGAGATCAGTGGCTGCTAAGGTATAGACACAACGTGCCCATTACTGGAAGTTTAGATCTAGTTTTTTGACAATTATGCTACAGCTGCAAAAGAGGGTTATCATTAGTGACCTAAGAGTCCAAGGGGAAATCCCTCCTTTTCGGTTACATAGAGGGGAGAAAAGATCTGTCATGTCAGGGAGATGTAAGGCTGGGGCCTTAAGGAGAGTCTGTTGGAGTCTCAGAAAGGGCATGGTAACAGGTTTAAGAAATTCATGGATGGGGCCTAATACTTCTTTATATAAGGAGAGAGAAAGGAGAGAAAAAGTAGGAATCCAGGAAATAAAAAGCTTTTAATATTTTAATATTTTTTAATACTCCTAGGAATATTAAAATCTCTTCCTTTGGAGATGAAACAGTTAGAGACTGAATCAGATTCTTTCTATATAAGGTAATAGCCTTATGTGTTGAGGTAATGGTTAGTCCCTAATGGGCAACTTGTGGAGTGGAGAGTTGGACTTCAGGTGAGACACTGTAACCTCAACTGAAAGGAAATTTAGGAGAGCAGAGGAGTCAGGTTGGCTAATATCTAGAGAGTGTCTACAGAGAAGGACATCATCTATGTAGAGTAAAATCTTAGATTGAGAGAGAGATAAAGAGAGTCAATGAGAAACTAGGGCTTGGGCAAATATGTGTGGGCTGTCTTAGAATTCCTGAGGTAGAACAGTCTAGGAAAGTTGGGTAGAATAGTGATCTATCCAGGTAAAGGCAAATATGTTCTGTGACTGGGCATCAAGAGTATTAGAGAAAAATGCATCCTTGAGATTAAGGTCTGAGAAATGGGAAGTTCCCAAGTGTATATATAGTTGCAAGGTGTGTATAAGGGTTAGCCACAACAGGGTGGTGGAGGACCACTGCGAAATTAATGTGCTTGAGGTCTTGAACAAGATGATAAGTACTATTAGGTTTCTTAATGGCTAGTATAGAGGTGTTAAAGGGGAAAGAGTTGAGGCAAAGCTTTTTTGCCTTGTGAGGTCAGAGATGAAAAGCTTAAGTCCCCTGAGTCTCTAGAGGAAGAGAGGGTATTGAACATGGGTGAAGTACCTGGTAGAGTCCAGTAAATGAATGACAACAGGAGAATGATGTTTAACAAAAGAGGGGTTCTGTATGTCACAAACTTTGGTGTCTACCTGAGAAACTGGTAAAGGAAACAGCATGTTAGTGTTAGTATGTTGACTGACTAGAAGAAGGAACAGAGGGACTGCTGGTGTGCTTGGGTTTAGACAAATCGGGGGAGGATATGAAATGGAGGCCCCCATCATAACTAAAATATTTCTTCCCAATAAGGGGACAGGACTTGTTAGCACTACCAAAAAGGAATGGGTAAGGGATAAACTCCAAAAAATGGAATTAAGTAGTAGAGTCTGGTGAGGATGATAAAGTTGTCTTTCTACCCTGATGATGGGAAAACACAAAGGAGTAGTGGGTATCCAAAACTCTGTCAGGACCAAGTAAGTGACCCCAGTGTCCAAGAGGAAGGAGATGGACCACCGTCATACCATGATAGCTACCTAGGATTCCCTGCTAGTGAAATGTGTGGTCAGGTAGACAGAGCTCTGGCCCTTTGAGTCATCTATAGCCAAGCCTAGCTATAGATGGTCAGCTGAAGGTTTACTTGGGAGTGGTATCCCTCTGTTCTGTGTGACTTTAGGACAATCAGCAGCCCAATGTGCCTCCTGATGGCATGGCACCTAGGATATGACCCACTTGGCTTCCCTGTGGTAGCAAAATAATTCACCCATTGACCTTGTTGACCAAATCGATTGCAGGGGCCTGATGATCTCTGAGCCTTAGAAGGCCAGGAGTCCTGTGAATTAGCTGGGCTGGTAGGACAGCCTTTGTCAGCATGTGATATTTTTGTTTTCAGGATTTCTCATCTCTCTCATGGTACACACTGAGGGCCAGCATCAAGACATCTGCTGTGGAGTTAGAGGACATGTCTGTAACCACCTATGTTTAGCTTTTATATTGTGGTAACAGTGGGGAAAATGTAGGACATCAGAAGATACTTACCTTCTAGGTTTTCAGGGTCCAGGTTAGTGTATTGTAATAAAGCCTTTGTTAGGTGTTTTAAACATTGAGATGGATTTATCCTGGACAACCTCTTGCAGTTTTTCAAAATTTATTGACTTTAAAGCTGCTTTTCTTAGGCCAGCCAGAAGATATGTTATAAGTCTATTTCTGACTGAGATACCACCTCTGGAATTTTATTCCATAGAGGATCCTGGTTAGGCACTGCCTCAGTCCTGATTAGATATGCTCTATCAGTTGGTGAATTTTGTATGCAAGCATTTTTGCCTTTTCCCAAACTTGCTGGTGTTCATCAGGAAGTAAATTATTAGTAAGAATCATGTGTACATTATGGAAAGTCATGTTATAATATTGAGTGATTATTAGGCAATTCCTTAAAAAAGCTGGAGGATCTAAAGTTATAGGAACTCAGTGTGGGCCTGGTGTCTATGGAGTAGAAGGAATTGGGTTTTGGGCTGTGGCTTTAGAATGTGTGATAGGAGGGATAAAGTCAGCATTAATGCAGGGTGATTGGGGAGACCAGCAGCTGGAAAAGAAGAAGGGGAGGGGCCTAGAGAGATTGATTTAGGCTGGGGCTATCTTGGTGAGAAGGAGAAACTAAGGTGGCAGTTTTGTTTTTAGGTGGTATTGAAGCAGGTCTGCAGAGGAGGGAGTCATTTTGTTAGCTGGAAATAGTGTTGTAGTGTCATCTAGTGGAGGTTGCCTTGGTTTCATGGCTAAGAGAGGTTGGGTTGGGGAACAAGAGGAGCACATGGATGGACGAAAGTGAAGACTGATGAACACTTGGATATATGAAACCTCTTTCCATTTACCAGACTGCTGGCAGTATGAATGGAGATCTCTTAAAATGATCAGATCTAGAGTGCCATTAGCTGGCCCTTTGGAACTTTTATCTAAAGGGTATTGTACCCAGACCTTATTGCAGATGTGTATCAGTTTTGAGGGCCTCAAATAGGACATTAATTTCAGAGATTTGAGATTTTCCAGGAGACATCCCAGTGGGGTGCCTCAGGTTATGGTCGAAGACAATTTAGTGCCCATTGGGAGATAAAGATGTTGCTGAACTCTTTGTACCCAAGTCCCAAGAAGAGGTCAATAATGGGTCATGAGTGTATTGCCAAGCTAGAAATTCATGTTGTCATATGAATAGCTAGGGGCTATGACAGCTATTCTCTGGAAATTTCCAGAAAGCAGTTCAACCTAGTACTAAGAATTTCAGACCTGCTGCAAGAGCATGAGGGGTTTATGACCTGCTCTCGAGAACGGAAGTCACCCAAGGGTCTAAGTCTTCAGTTGTAGGTCAGCCAGGAGGCAATTCATAAGGACAGGGCATTGAAACACCAATGCTTCAGCCCAGAAAAGGCTGGCAAGGCACTATCTGGGCATTTATGGTCCCTTCTGCTGACTGGAGAAACTCCTTACCAATTAATATGCTGGTGTGTGTTTGTGGGTTTCTGTAGTCTGGCAGCAGGAAGTATGGAAATGTGTGGTCAGTGTGGGCAGAAGCTAGCTTCATTTGGTGGGTCTAAGTGGCACAGCTCACTTAGTAGAAGTCTGTAAGCCTCACAGAGGTGTAGGCCATGATGATCTGAATCAGAGGTGGAAATCCACTTGGTAGATGAGGATGGGTGTCAGCAGAATCCATGTGGAGTAGTAGTAGCTGCAGGTGGTTATGGCTATGGTGGCAGTCTACACTGGCAATGGTGTGGGAAGTCCACATGGTGTTGGTCCTTCATGGTCATGACAGCTGGTACTAGTGGTGGCTTCATGGTTGCACCAGGCAGAGAAGGCTGCCTGGACTTTTCAGCTAGCCATTCCCGTAGTCTTCAGCACCAATATTGTGTTCATAGCAGCTCCAGAAAGACCACTTTAGTCCATACAATTCCACATCAGGTTTTTTGAGGGAGAAAATGACAAAGAAGGTGGTAAAAAGAAAATAGGTGGAGAGAGAGAGAGAGAGAGAGAGAGAGAGAGAGAGAGAGAGAGAGAGAGAGAGGTATTCCTTTTATATGGATAGTTACAGTTAAAGGTGGGTTGTGAGCCAAGTGGATTCCTGGAATATAGTGCCTGTTGCTTTAGCAACAGGTGTGTGTGTTGTGTCGTGTTGTCACCTAGGTGTGATGTTACATTGGTTGGGAGATCCTGATACCAATAGACATTTTATTCCCAAAGGTGCTTTATCTTGCTACAATAACACTTGTTCAACCATTTCATTACAGCTTTACAAAATTTCTCTATGATCTCACTACACTGTCATACACAGTCTGAGGTGGGGGGAACATATAGGCATTAATTACTGTGTACCCTTAATTTTCTTTTGTTTTTTACCTTCTTTCTTTCTTTCTTTCTTTCTTTCTTTTTCTTTTTCTTTTTTTTTTTTTTTTTTTTTTTTTTTTGGTTTTGGTTTTGGTTTTTCGAGATAGGGTTTCTCTGTATATTCCTGGCTGCCCTGGAACTCACTTTGTAGACCAGGCTGGCCTCGAACTCAGAACTCTACCTGCCGCTGCCTCCCAAGTTCTGGGATTGCAGGCATGCACCACCATGCCTGACTCTTTTTGCCTTTTACTTTAAAAGAGTTCATACTTTCATAAAATCTGTCCTAATCTCTGATTTCTTCTGGACGTCTTCTTGTTCCTGGTCTCTATCTGCCCACATTGGTTTCATTCTGCCCTAATACAGTAAGATTAAGCTTTAAGTGTGAAATTGTCACAAACTAGGATCACCTGGGAAGGGAGAGTTCCAAGGAGGTATTAACAGGACTAGGTTGGACTGTGAGAATGTCTGTGGAAAACTGCCTTTACTAATTGATGTAACCCATTCCTGTATAGGAAGGCTTTGTTTGGTAAGGAGAAATGTTCAGTGGGCACCCTGTCTTTACTGCTATTTGGTGATTCTACTTCACCCTCAGATATGTATGTATTTTAGAATATTTTACTCTATTAGGTTTCCATATGACCAATCAAATGGTCCTTAGTCTTTTCTAATGACCCTTAGTCCTTAGCAAATGTCCTTCCATTCATTCATTCCCTAATTTCCTTCATCAAATCTAGTTGGTACTTGTTTTAGAGTATCTCGGACACTCCTACCCATCAATTACTGTATTTTTTAATTTCTCCATCCCAGGGGAATCCATATACCCTTCTCTTCTACAGTTTTTTCTCCTAATCCTAACCTCTGGTGGTTCTATAGACAGTAGCTTCATCAAAGATTTAAAGTTACGAATGAGGCTGCCCTTGCATTTGGAGCATAGATGTTCAGTATTGAGAGCTCTTCTTGGTGGATTTTCCCTTTGGCCAGCAAGAAGTGACCTTCTGAGTCTCTTTTGATGATTTTAGGTTGGAAGTCAATTTCATCTGATATTAGAATGGCTACTCCAGCTTGTTTCCTGAGACGATTTGCTTGTAAAATTGTCTTCCAGCCTTTTACTCTAAGGCAGTGTTTGTCTTTGACACTGAGATGTGTTTCCTGTATGCAGCAAAATGTAGGGTCCTGTTTCCGTATCCAGTCTGTTAATCTATGTCTTTTTATTGGGGAATTGAGTCCATTGATGTTAAGAGATATTAAGGAATAGTAATTATTTCCTCCAGACATTTTTGAAATTATATTTATTTATTTTATTTATTTTTTATATTCGAGAGGTTACCTTCTTTTGGGTTTGATGAGAGGAGGTTTCTATCTTGCTTCTTCCCGGGTGTAGTTTCCGTCCTTGTCTTGGTGTTTTCCCCCTATTATCCTTTGTAGGGCTGGATTTGTGGAAAGATATCGTGCAAATTTGGTTTTGTCATGGAATACCTTGATGTCTCCATCTATGGTGATTGAGAGCTTTGCTGGGTAAAGTAGTTTTGGCTGAAGTTTGTGTTCTCTTAGAGTTTGCATAATATCTGCCCAGGATCTTCTAGCTTTCATGGTCTCAGGTGAGTTATGTCACTTCCAGAGGACCCTGGCATACCACTCCTGGGCATATACCCAGAGGATTCCCCTGCATGCAATAAGGACACATGCGCCACTATGTTTATAGCAGCCTTGTTTATAATCGCCAGAAATTGGAAGGAGCCCAAATATCCCTCAAAGGAGGAATGGATACAGAAAATGTGGTATATTTATACAATGGAATACTACTCAGCAATTAAAAATAATGAATTCATGCAATTTGTAGGTAAATGGTTAGACCTGGAAAATATCATCCTGAGTGAATTAACCCAATCACAAAAGAATGCACAAGAAATGCAATCACTGATAAGTGGATATTAATGAGCCCAGAAGCCCTAAATACTCAAGACACAAATAGCAAGTCAAATGATTCCCAAGAAGAAGAAAGGAGAGGACCCTGGGCCTGTAAAGATTGCATCCAGTTTAGTAAAGAAACCGAGGGGGAGGGGGAATTATTGGGGAACAGATGGGGGGGAGAGGAACTATGGGAACTATGGTGGGTGGGAACTGGGAAAGGGGAAAGCCTTTGGAATGTAAACATAGAATATAGAAAATAAAAAAATGATTTAAAGTTAACATCACATATATATATATACCATATTTGTCTTTAATTGTCTGGGTTACCTTACTCATGAAAAATTTTTTTCTGGATCTATTAATTTACATAGAAATTTCATGTAGTCATCTTTTTTTAGTGTCACAGTAATACACATTGTTTAAATGCTCCACATTTCCTTTATCTATTCACCTACTCATGGCTATCTTGCGTGTTTGTCATTTCTGGATATGATTAATAAACCTGTTTCCTTTTTTGTTCCTGTAGGGTCACTGTCCTCTTTAGCTTCTTCCAGCTTTCCCTAATTTAACTATTATTTTTAGGCATTAAATATTTTTATTAAGTATTATTTTAATTGGATATTTTATTTACATTTCAAATGTTATCCTCTTTCAAGTTTTCCCTCTGGAAATCCCCTATCCCATCCCCCTGCCCCTTACTCCAATTCTATGAGGGTACTCACCCACCGACCCACCAACCCTGCATCCCTGCATCTATGCAAAGGGATTCCCATACCCTAGAGCATACAGCCTTCCCAGACCCACGGGTCTCTCCTCCCATTGATCTACAAGGCCATTTTCTGGTACATATGCAGCTGGGGCTATGTGTCCCTCCCTGTGTACTCTTTGGTTGGCTGTTTAGTCCCTGGGAGCTCTGGGGGGGGGGTCTGGTTGGTTGATATTTTTCTTTCCATGGGGTTACAAACCCATTCAGCTCCTACAGTCCTTCCCCTAACTTCTCCATTGGGGTCCCTATGCTCAGTCCAATCGATGGCTGTGAGCATTGACCTCTGTAATTGTCAGGCTCTGGTAGTATCTCTTAAGACACAGCTATACCAGCCTCCTGTCAGCACACACTTCTTGGCATCAGCAATAGGATTTTGGCTTAGTGCTTGTATATAGCATGGATGGTCAGTGGGGCAGTCTCTGCTTCATATTTTCTTTCCTTATTTCCTCCCTTGAGCATTTTGCTCCCCCTTCTAGGAAGGACTGAAGCACCCCACACTTTGGTCTTCCTTCTTGAATTTCATATGGTCTGTGAATTGTATCTTGGGTATTCTGAGCTTTTTGCCTAATATCCACTTATGAGTGAGTGTAAATTATGTGTGTTATTTTGTGACTGGGTTACCTGAATCAGTATGATATTTTCTAATTCCATCCATATGCCTAAGAATTTCATGAAGTCATAGTTGTGAATAGATGAGTAGTACTTCATTGTGTAAATATACCACATTTTAAGTATCCATTTATCTGTTGAGGGACATCTGGGTTCTTTACAGATTCTGGCTATTATAAATAAGGCTGCTATGCGCATAGTGTCTTTGTTATATGTTGGAGTATCTTTTGGGAATATGCCCAGGAGTGATATAGCTGGGTCCTCTTGTAGTACTATGTCAACTTTTCTGAGTAACTGCCAGACAGATTTCCAGAGTGGTTGTACCAACTTGCAATCCCACCAACAATGCTGGAGTGTTCCTCTTTCTCCACATCCTCACTAGCATCTAATGTCACTTGAGTTTTGATCTTAGCTATTCTGATTGTTGACTAAATGGTCCTTTGTTTTCTATTTCCCTGATGACAAATGATGTTGAACATTTCTTAAGGTGCTTGCCAGCCATTAGATATTCCTCAGTTAAGAATTTTGTGTTTACTCTGTACCACATTTTTAATAGAGTTACTTTGTTCTCAGAAATGTAACTTTTTGAATTCTTTGGATATGATGAATATTAGCCCTCTATCAAATGTAGGCTTAGTAAAGATTTTTTTCCCAATCTGTTGGTTGTCATTTTATACTAGTGACTGTGTCCTTTGCCTTACAGAAATTTTAAAATTTTATGAGTCCTGTTGATTGTAGACCTTAGAACATAAGCCATTGGTGTTTTTTTTTTTCAGTTTTTCCCCTGTGCCCACGTATTCAGGGCTCTTCCCCACTTTCTGTTCTAGTAGTTCCAGTGTATTTGTTTTTATATGGAGGTCCTTGATCCACCTGGACTTGAGATTTGAACAAGGAGCTAAGAATAAATCAATTGACCTACATGATGACCTCCAGTTGACTGAGCATCATTTGTTGAAAATGCTGGTTTTTTTTTCCCTACTGGATGGTTTTAGTTCCTTTGTAAAAGATCAAGTGGCCATAGATGTGTGTGTTTATTTCTGGGTCTTTAATTGTTTTCCATTTATCTATCTGTCTGTCTCTTTACCAATGCCATGCAGTGTTTTGTTTTTGTTTTTGTTGTTTTTGTTTGCTTGCTTGTTTGTTTTAATCAGTATTGCTCTGTAGTATAGCTTCAGGTCAGAGATGGTGATTCTCCCAGAAGTTCTTTTATTGTTGGAATAGTTTTCACAATCCTGGTTTTCTTGTTATTGTTGTTGTTGGTGATGATGTTGTTGTTGTTATTATAAATGAATTTGCAAATTGTTCTTTCTAACTTGATGTAAAATTGAGATGGAATTTTGATGGGGATTGCATTGAATCTGTAGATTTCTTTTGGCAAGATGGCAATTATTTGTATGTTAATCCTGCCAAGCGATGTCTTCTGAGATCTTCTTTGAATTCTTTCTTCAGACACTTGAAGGTCTTGTCATACAGATTTTCATTTGCTTGGTCTGAGTCTCACATAGGTACTTTATATTATTTCTGAGTATTTTGAAGGGTTTTCTCTCCTTCCTTCCTTCCTTCCTTCCTTCCTTTCTTTCTTTCTTTCTTTCTTTCATTCTTATATTTGACTTATTTATTTATTTGTTTGTTTGTTTATAAATTTATGTATTTGT
Organism: Apodemus agrarius; assembly: GCA_964023405.1. Lineage (NCBI taxonomy): Eukaryota > Metazoa > Chordata > Mammalia > Rodentia > Muridae > Apodemus > Apodemus agrarius. The sequence continues at coordinate 89,015,536 of OZ030017.1, read as the reverse complement.
TTATTTATTTTAATGTATTTACATTTCAATTATTATACCCTTAACTGGTTTTCCCCTTCCCCCTGCTTCTATGAGGCTGTTCCTCTACCCATAAACCTCCTCCTGTCTCCCCCACCTTCAATTTCCCTACACTGTGGAATCTATAGAATCTTCATAGGACCAAGGACCTCTCCTCCCATTGATGCCCGACAAGGCCCTAATTTCTTTCTGAGCCTGTTTATCCTTTAAGTAGAGGAAGGTTACTTATTTGTATGAGTTAATTTTATATTCAGCTACTTTAATGAATTTGTTTTCCAAGTTTAGGTGTTCTCTGGTGGAATTTTTGGGGTCATTTATGCATATTATCATATCATCTGCCAATAGTGATATTTTGACTTCTTCCTTTCCTATTTGGCACCCTTTGGTACCATTTGTGTGTGTGTGTGTGTGTGTGTGTGTGTGTGTGTGTATGATTGCTCTGGCTAGGCCTTCAAGTAGTATATTGAATAGGTAAGGAAAGAGTGGACAGCCTTGTCTAGTCCTGATTTTAGTTGGATTGCTTCAAGTTTCTCTCCATTTACTAAGCAAGCTGTGCAAGCCAGGGAAAGAAAACCAGTATGTAACCTCTGAAAGTTCCTGCTTCCTGATCTATTTGAGTTCCAATCTTGACTTCCTTTGGTGATGAACAGCAGGAGGGAAGTGCAAACTGAATAAATCCTTTCCTCTCCAACTTGTTTCTTGATGATAATATTTTGTATAGGGATAGAAACCCTGACTAAGTCGCCTGCCATTTGTGGTCTGGGCTATCTAAATCAAGATGATATTCTCATGACCCACACATTTGCCTGAAAACCATCATGATGTCTTTGTTTTAGTAGCTTAATATTATTCTATTGCCTAGACATACCACTATTTTCATTAAATATTCTTCAGGTGAAGGACATCTAGCTTGTCTTGTCTTGTCTTTTCTTTTCTTTTCTTTTCTTTTCTTTTCTTTTCTTTCTTTTCCTTTCTTACTTTCTTTTTTTTTTTTTTTTAGTTTCTAGCTATTTCAAATAAAGCTGCTATGAACAGAGTTGTACAAGTGCTCTGCGGTGTAGTGGAACATCTTTTGGGTGTATGTTCAGAAGTGGAATAACTGGGTCTAGAAGTAAACCTGTTCCCAGTTTTCTTCAAGGCTATCACATAGTTTTCCTAAGTGATTGTACAGGTTTGTAATCCCAACAGCAATGAAGAAGTGCTCCTTTTGCTCTACATCCTAGCCAGTATGTGCTATCACTTGAGTTTTCGATTGTAGCCATTCTGATTGGGGTTAAATCGATTCTCAGAGTTGTTTCTAATTTGCATTTTCCTGAAGACTATGGACTTTGAACATTTCTTTAAGTGTTGCTTGGCCATTAGAGAATCATCTGTTGAGAATTCTCTATTTAGTGCTTTACCATATTTAAATTGTTTTATTTGGGTTGTTGGTGTTTAACTTCTTGAGTTCTTTATAAGTTTTGGATATTAGGCCTTTGTCAGATATAGGATTAGAGAAGATTCTTTCCCTATCTGTAGGCTGCAGCTTTGTTTCATTGACAGAATCATTTGCCTTACAGGAGCTTTGAAGTTTTGAGAAGTACCATTTTTCATTTGCTGATCTTAGTATCATTGGTGTTCTGCTCAGGAATTTATCTGGTATACTAATGAGTTTAATGCAATTCCCCACTTTCTGTTACATTAGTTTTAGTGTATCCTATTTTATGTTGAGGTCTTCGATCCACTTGGACTTGAGTTTTGTGCAGGATAATATATGTGAGCTCACACACATACACACACACATACACACATATACATACACTCATACATGCATTTTTATGCATGTGCAATCATATTATACCAGCACCATTTCTTGAAGGTTGTTTCTCTTTTCTATTCTATGTTTTTGCCTTCTTTGTTAAAAATCATGTGGCCCTGTGTGTGGAGTTAAATTCAAAGTCTTCGATTTTATTCCATTCTTTGAGTTCCTAGATGAATACCATGCAGTTCTCCTTTTGTTTTTATTGTTGCTTGTTTGACTGTTTTTCTTTTTAATTTTCTAAATTATTCATTTATTTTAATTGCTCTCTAGTTTAGTTTAAAGTCAGAGACTGTAATACCTCAAGAAGTTGTGTTATTATTCAGGAATGTATTGCCTACCCTGGACTATTTGTCTTTTCCTATGAAGCTGAAAATTGCCCTTTAAGGAACTATAAAAACATTTGTTGGAATTTTGATGGGAATTTCATTGAATCTTTAGATTGCTTTTGGTAACATGTCTAATTATTATGTTAATCTTACTTGTTGATGAACATGAAAGACCTTTCCATTTCTAATATCTTCCTAAATTTCATTCTTCAGCAATTAAAATTTTTGTCACATGGGTATTTCACTTGCTTGGTTGGAGATTCACAAAGATATTTTATAATATTTGTGGCTGTTATAAAGGGTGTTATTTCTCTAATTTCTTTCTCATCCTGTATATGTTTAAGGGGTTACTTTATTTCACTATTAAAAACCTTCACCTGTTTTTATTTTCCTGTATTTTTAAGACATTTATTCATATCCTCTTTAAAGGCCTCTATCACATTTATAAGATTGAATTTAAGTTTATTTTCTTGTACTTTGGTTGTATTAGAATATTCAGGGCTTGCTGTAGTAAGCTAGATGTGCTCTGAGGTGACATATTGCCCTTGCTATTATTGATTTTGTTCTTTTGAGGACCTTTAACCATCTAGGTAGCTTTAGTTCCTGGATGTTTCTGAGGTAATAGGTATTGGGAAGGGTGATTAAACAGATGGTCCTGATTTGGCAGGCCTTTGTTAGGTATCCTGTGCTATATGCTTCCAGATCACATGTATTTATACAGGTGTACATGCACATATACACATATGATGCACTATATATACAGTAATATAACAAAGTATCCTTGTCTAATACATCTCCCAGTTAAGTCACACAAAATCATGACAGCATAAAGAACAGAAATTCCTTGTTGCAAATGGGACCTGTTTTATGAAAAACCTTTTTCATATTTGAGAGAAAGAATGTTGGTTTATTCTAATTTTTAATTTGTTGTTCAGCGAACATGGAAATCATATCAAATTCATCAAGATGGCTTACTGGGTGAAAGTATCTGCCACCAAGCCTGATGATTTCTGTTTGATCCCTACCGTGTCATACAAATTAGGACAGATCTGATTTCTGAAACTTGTCTTCTGACTTCCATCTACATACTTTAGCAAAAGGATTCAAACCCAGAAATAAAAGCAACTATGACAATTAAGGTGCAATTTATCCAAAAATAATTTATATACATGGACATACAGTGTCACCAAAAATTTATCCTAAATTTGTATTCATATCAATAATGCATTTAGCCATTTATAACTCCCCAACATGGATTTGAATCAGGAAGTGTATTGCTACTAAGTACTGTCTACTTGACACTATCAAGAATCACTGTGTAGACAAATCACTGGTCATGTCTTTTCTGGAATTTCAAGATAAGGTTAATAAAAATAGGAAGGTCTATCCTAAATGTAGATAATACCATTCCATGGGCTGGACCCCTGGACTGGTTTAAAAGCAACAGCATGTGCTAAGCATGGGATCATCATGCTCTGCTTCCTAAGTATGGACATAGTGGTACCATCTGCCTTATAGTCCTGGTGCTATGCCATCCAGGCCATGATGGACTCTATCTGTAAAAGCCAGAACAAACCCTCCCTTCTTTGAGTTGTTGCCTTGTATCTTCTTAGATCAACAAGACAAATTATTAAGAAAAATAGGAAAGATATATGAGCTTCCAGTTTCTGTCTGCAACTGTAGACCATCCTCTGTCACAGGGCTCCATGCCCATGTGGTGTATGGAGATAGCTAGCCTCCCAGGAGGGCAAATAGGTCTATGAGTACAAGTAGAAACATCCCTGCTGCTCAGAGGGACCTTCCCAGAACCCACATGACACAGGAATCAAGGGGCTCCCTAAGACAGAAGTCTTCCAATTTCTGTCTGCACCCAGAGTGATCCTGGCCATAGAGCTACAAACTCAATACCACCATAAAAGTGAGCCTCCCAGGAGTATATACAGGACTGGGGGCACAAGTAGGACCACCACTTCTCTTCATATTCCTGACCCAAGAGGGACCCACACAGAGACATCAGGAAACATTACCAAAGATCATCTGGGCCCAGGATCCTTCTGATTTCTGTCTGTTCCCCAGAGCTGACCCTGTACTACAGCTCGCCATACATAATTTCCTCCCAGAGAGAACTGGACTTCCTGGAGCACTGACACAGGCTTGTAGGAGGGACAAGACACAGTTAGAGACAGAAAAACCAGTTAATTCTAGAGATAACCAGATGGCAAAAGGCAAGCATAAGAACATTATCAAAGGAAACAAAGGCTACATGTTATCATAAGAACCCAGTTCTCCCACCAGAGTGAGCCCTTGTTACCCCAACACACCAGAAAAAGCAAGACTCTGATTTAAAATCACATTTCATGATGATGTTAAAAGACTTTAAGAAGGACATAAATAACCCCCTTAAAGAAATGCAAGAGAACATAGGTTAACGTGTAGAAGACTTTAAGAGGAAACAAAATAACCCCTTAAAGAATTGTAGGAAAAGACAACCAGGCAGGTTAAGGAACTGAAAAAAAAATCCTGGATCTTCACAAGGAAGTAGAAACAATAAAGAGATCACAAAAGTAGACAACACTGGAAATAGAAAACCTAGGAAGTCATAGAGAGTCAGGAGTCATAGATGCAAGAATCAACAACAGAAAGAATAGAAAGAGAGAATCTCAGATGCAGAAGATATCATAGAAATGACTGAAACAACAGTTAAAGAAAATGCAAAATGCAAAAAATCTTCTAACCCAAACCCTGCAGGAAATTTAGGACACAATGAGAAGACCAAACCAAAGTATAATAGGATAGAAGAAAGGAAAGATTTCCAAATTAAAGGGCCAGTCAATATCTTTAACTAAATTATAGAAGAAAAGTTCCCTAACCTAAAGAAAGAGATGCCCTTGAACATATAAGAAGCCTACAGAACTCCAATTAGATTGGACCAGAAAATGAAAATCTACCTGTCACAAAATAATAACAACAGCAAATACATTGAATAAAGAAAGAACATTACAATCAATAAGGGGAAAAGGTCAAGTAATATATAAAGTCAGACCTTTCAGAATTACACCATGCTTCTCACCAGAGTCTAGGAAAGCTAGAAGATCCTGAGCAGATCTCATACTGACCCTAAAAGAAACCAAATGCCAGCCCAGATTACTATACCCAGCAAAACTCTCAAGTATCATAGATAGAGAAATCAAGGTATGCCATGGAAAACCAAATTTACACAGTATTTTCCCACAAATCCAGCACTACAGAAGATAATTGATGAAAATGCCAACACAATGATGGAAACTACAGCCTAGAGAAAGCAAGGACATAATCTTCTTTCTACAAACACAAACACACACAAAGATAACCACAAAAACATAAAAATTACATCAAAAATAGCAGGAAGCAACAGTCACTATTCCTTAATATCTCTTTATATCAATTGACTCAATTTCCCAATACAAAGACATAGAATAAGAGACTGGATACCTAAACAGGACCCAGCATTTCCTACATACAGAAAACACACCTCAGTGCCAAAAACAAACATTACCCAGAGTAAAGAGCTAGAAAATAATTTTCTAAGCAAATGATGACAGGAAACAAGCTAGAGTAGCCATTCTAATATCAGATAAAATCAACATTCAACCAAAAGTGATCAAAAACAATAATGAAGGACATTTCATATGCATCAAAGCAAAGATCTACCAAGAAGACCTCTCAATTCGGAGCATTTATATTCCAAATGCAAGGGCCCCCACATTCATAAAATAAACTTTACTAAAGATCAAACCACATATTGTACCTCACACAATAATTGGGGGGACTTCAAGACCTCACTCACATCAATGGACAGATTAGAGAAACAAAATAAACAGAGACACAATTAAACTAACAGAAATTATGGACCAAATTGATTTAACAGATATCTCTAGAGCATGTCATCCTAAATGAAAAGAATATAGCTTCTTCTCAGTACCTCAGGGATCCTTTTCCAAAACTGATCATATAATTGGCCACAAAACATACCTCAACAGATATAAGAATATTGAAATAATTTCATGCCTCCTATCAGATCACTACAGATTAAGGCCAGTCTTCAATAGCAACAAAATCAACAGAAATACCACATACATATGGAAGCTGAATAATGTTCTACTCAATAATAACTTGGTCAAAGAAGAAATAAAGAAGAAATTTAGAGTTCAATGAAAATGGAGGTACAACATACCCATACTTATGGAACATAATGAAAGCAGTGTTAAGAGGAACTCATAGCTCTGAGTGCCTCCAAAAAGAATCTGGAGAGAGTAAACACTAGCAGTTTATCAGCACACCTGAAAGCTCTAGAGAAAAAAGAAGAAAATACAATCACACAATAGGAGTAGACAGCAGGAGATAATCAAACTCAGGCCTGAAATCAACCAAGTAGATACAAAAAACTATTCAAAGAAACAATATAACCAATAGCTGGATTTTTTTTTTGAGAAAATCAACTAGATAAACCCTTACCTAGATTAACCAGAGGACACAGATACAGTATCCAAACTAATAAATCAGAAATGAAAAGGTGATAAAACAACAGAAACAGGAAATTACAAAAATCATCAAATCCTACTAGAAAAGCATATATTCAACACAACTGGAAAATCTAGATGAAGTGCACAATTTTCTAGACAGATACAAAATAACAAAGCTAAATCACTATCAGATAAACCATAGAAATCATTCCATAAACCCTAAAGAAATAGAAGCAATCATTAAAAGTCTCACAACTATAAAAAGCCCAGGACAGATGTTTTTAGGGCAGAATTCTATCAGACCTTCAAAGTAGACTTAATACCAATACTCTTCAAAATATTTCACAAAATAGTATCATAATCCATCCATAACCTCTGTGTCAGCTCCTGCTTCCTGACCTGCTTAAGTTCCAGTTCTGATTTTCTTTGGTGATGAACAGCAGTATGGAAGTGTAAACTAAATAAACCCTTTCCTCCCAAATTTGCTTCTTGGTCATGATGTTAGTGCAGGAATAGAGACCCTACAACAAAATGGTATCAGCATAGTGGGGGCATTCTCATGACAACCTGACAATATTTTGGGAAGGAGTGTGGAAGGACTTTGGAACTATGGGCTAGAAGATCCATTTGTTATTAAGAGCTCCATGGGTTGTATAGTAACTTGGAAGATAATGTTGGGAACAATACAGAATTTGGAGGCCTGGCTTGTGAAATTTCAGAGGGAAGATTAAAGACCCTCTTATCATGGACATTGTTATTTTCATTATGAAGATTCGGTGGTTTTGGTTATCTGGGTCTGAAGAACCAGATGTGGTTAACAATATAAATGAACTACTAAAGTGAAAACTATATTACTTGGAATATTAATGTTGGTTAGCTGGAGCTCAGACGTTAGCTGTAGAAGAGACCAGCATCATTGAGGTGAAATCTTCTAGGAAGTATTTTCTGAGCACACAGAGGCTGTGTTCCAGAGATAGCCAAGGTTGTACCTTGTGTTGTGGATGGACTTGGTAATGCATAAGAATCACCCAGGTGGTACTTGTTTTGAAGGCATGAAGGTGTCATGAAGAGCAGCTGAGTCCTGGCACTGTGAGAAGCCATGGAAGGCCATTGGTGATGGTACAACCTCAGGAATAAAGGACTCATGAAATGAAGTTGGGGCTTGGCATCATGAAAAAAGCCCATGATATGCTATTGGTGATGCCTAGTTGAAGAGTTTTGGAGATACCAGATCCATGAAAAGACCACCAAGAACAGCAGCAGCAGTGGAGTACAGGCAGCTGAAGCTTAGAAGACAATGTGTATGTTACTAAGTACATGGCTGGAGAAGTGACCCAAGCCCTCGGAGAAGTCCAGAAGATCATGAGTAGTTCCCAGACATTGTATAGTTGGAGTTTGATTTTTGCTTTTGATTGTGGCTGTGCTGTTATATTTTTCACTCTTGAAGGAAATATTTTAGTAGAATGCATAGTTAAGACACTTTTGAATGTAAAAGGACTTTGAATTTTAAAAGAAATTAGGTATTTTAAAGGTAATAAAATTTTAATATGTAAAGACTATGGGACTTCTAAAGTTATTTAAACTCTATCCAACTTGTTCCATGGAGCCAAAAGTGTGATGAAACCAAAGCCACACAAAGATCCAACAAAGAGAACTTCAGACCAATTCCCCTTATGAATATCAATGCAAAATTACTTAATAAAATTCTTGCCCATTGAATCCAAGGACACATCAAAATGATCATTCACCACTATCAAATAGGCTTCATCCCAGGGAAGCAGGGATGGCTCAATATACTGAATTCAATTAATGAAATCCACTGCATAAAAAAAGGAGATCTCATTGAAAATATGAAACAATGAGTAGAATTTTTCCGGGAATCCTAAAAGTACAAGTTCCTCTTGATATTCAACCCTTAGATGAAGTCCCTGCAGGACACATGGGTGTTGGGCCTAGTCTTAGACAAAAGGCTCATATTGGCAGATATTTACATTTAAGGAACCTCATACTATGCCCTTGCTGGGCAGCTGGGTGTTGGGAAAGTTAAATTTACATTTGAGTTAGTGCAAAGCTCAGAGCTTCCTCAATGGAAGCTTATGAGAAGCAGCCTTTTGTCTTGCAGACCTCACTTAGGGAGTTTCTGGCCAAAACAACATTCTTGACTTATCCACGTGTGGTTCAGGTTGCAGTTCTAACTTATGAAATATGAATGCGTTTATGTGGAACTTCGGAAGGTATTGGAATTTGGCCGCCTACTCCATACAAAATTAGTATAGGAAACTTCAGATTTTTACAGACAAAAGCCAGGTGTCAGGTAAAGTTTACTCACTGAGACTTATTTGGACTAAGATTGATGTTGTCTGTGTTTGAGCTTCGAAATTTGTTACACAGGAAATGTTTTACCTGGTTGATTTTGCATTTCCTTGTGCGGAATGTTTATGCTAATTGTTCCTTGTGCCTGCTTTACTGGAAACATCTTTTGATATGTAAATGTCAATCCCTCATGCTCAAAAACTCCTGTTTGAGAAGTAAAACAAGCACTCAGCTCCAAAACCATCTAGGCTTCTGGTGTCTGTGTGTCATTTCGCTGAATCCATATCTTCCTGGGTCAGAGAACCCTGGTTTACCAGTGATCACAATTCCCAGCTCAGTTTGATCTGTGGCAGAACATAATGTCCCCAATGGAGGAGCTAGAGAAAGTACCTAAGTAGCTGAAGGATCTTGCAACTCCATAGGAGGAACAACAAGAGGAACCAACAAGTACCCCAAAAACTCTTAGAGACTAAACCACCAATAAAAAAGTACCCACAGAGGACCTCTGGCTCCAGCTGAATATGTAGCAGAGGGTGGCCTTGTTGGACATCAAATGGAGGAGAGGCTCTTCGTCCTGAGAAGGCTGGATGCCCCAGTATAGGGGAATGCCAAAACAAGAAGGAAAGAGTGGTTGGGTTAATGAGCATGGAAGGGGGTATGAGATAGCTGGTTTTCAGAGGGGAATCCAGGAAAGGGGATAACTTTTGAAATATAAATAAAGAAAAAATCTAATAAAAAGGGAAAGAGACATAAGAAAATTATTGAGAAGAGTATCTCATGCAGTGTTATCCTGCCCCACAGTGCATGGTATGGTCCACTTACTTTGTACCAGGCAGAATTTTGTGGATTTAATAGAATTCTTGTTTAAAATTATTCATTCTGTCAGTCAATATACCGGTCTTCTAAATAACCTCTAGAGAAGCAGCATTCACTTGCTGTCATTGTCTGTATACCCATGATGTCATATATTTGCATACACACTTGTTCAAACAGAATTCTCCTACATCACAGTTTGGTTGAAGAGTCAGCTTTCACTGAATGGTAGGCATAACAGCAGAAGCCTGATGCTACTAGCTATATGGTATCAACAGACAGGAACCGGAGTGTGAGATGAATTTGATGCTCAAATTTATTTTCTTTTTTTCTGTGATTCTGGACCATGAAAATGTGCCACACATATTTAGGGTAGACTGCTTATCTTGAAATAATAATCTGAGAAATTTCTTATAAACATGCCTACAGATTTTTTTCTCCAAGTGATTCAAAATCTGGTCCAGTTGACTCTCAGGGTTATGCTGATTGAAATTCAAGCATTTACATATGTATTATACTGTATTGAGCAACAGTAACCTGTGTTCTTGGAGGAATGGACTCCAGGTTACTGAGGCAAAATATCTGTATCTATGTGTTTGTCTGTGTCTCTGTCTATCTATCTATCTATCTATCTATCTATCTATCTATCTATCTATCATCTATTGAATTAGCTGGCTCACCAAATCAATGGTAGGTTGATTAAAATAAACTTTTTATAGTTTAAAGGGAAAGAACACAGTGTGATGGTTCCAGTATTAGACTTTATCTAGGGCAGCCCTGTTCAAACTCAAGGAAGCTCACATTTTGCATGACATCAACAGATTACATCTAGTCTATGAGTTTCCTATATGCGAACTAGAGATATAAAGAGTTAGCAAGAGTGGTCAGTGTTAAGGCACCTCCTGAGCATGCCTGAAGCCCTGAAATGGACCTCTGGAACCCATGTAAAGATGGAAGGATAACTGTCTCCATGAAGTTGTTCTCTGATCTCTACACATGTGGCTACATACCTGCACCTCCATACACAGTCTCTCTCTCTCTCTCTCTCTCTCTCTCTCTCTCTCTCTCTCTCTCACACACACACACACACACACACACACACACACGCACTGACAGTAACAGTTAAATAAAATGTCAAACCTACTTCTCTGTCATTAGTTGTTGTGAGGTTTTTTTATTGATATACTCTATATTTATATTTCATTTCCCTGTTTCTTGTTCCCTGTCCCCTAAAGGTCCCATATGCCCTTTTCCCTCCCTGTGTTCCACCATCCACCCTTTCCCACTTCCCTTTTCTGGTATTCCCTTATACTTATGCTTTGAGCCTTTCCAGAACCAGGGTCCACTCCTTCGTTCTTGTTGGACATCATTTGGTATGTGGATTGAGTCTTTGGTGTCCCAAGATTCTAGGCTAATATTCACTTATCAGTGAGTGCATACCATGGGTATTCTTTTCAGACTGGGTTACCTCACTTAGTATGATGTCCTCCAGATCCATCCATTTCTCTAAGAATTTCATGAATTCATTTTTTCTAATGGCTGAATAGTACTCCATTGTGTATATATACCACATTTTTTGTATCCATTCTTCCATTGAGGGACATCTTGTTTTTTTCCAGCTTCTGGCTATTACAAATAAGGCTGCTATGAACATAGTCGAGCATGTATCCTTATTGCATGCTGGGGAATATGGATATATGTCCAGGAGTGGTATGGTTGTGTCCTCCGGAAGTATCATGTCCAGTTTTCTGAGGAACAGCCAGACTGATTTCCAGAGTGGTTGTACCAGCTTGCAGTCCCACCAGTAGTGGAGGAGTGTTCCTCTTTCTCCACATCCTCGCCAATACATGCTGTTTCCTGAGTTGTTAATCTTAGCCATTATGACTGGTGTGAGGTGAAATCTCAGGGTTGTTTTGATTTGCATTTCTCTAATGACTAATGATGTTGAACATCTCTTAAGGTGTTTCTCAGCCATCAGAATTTCTTCAGGTGAAAAGTCTTTGTTTAGCTCTGTACCCCATTTTTGATAGGGTTATTTGGTTCTTTGGGGTCTAACTTCTTGAGTTCTTTGTATACATTGGATATTAGCCCTCTGTCAGATGTAGTGTTGGTGAAGATCTTTTCCCAATTTGTTGGTTGCCAATTTGTCCTTTTGACAGTGTCTTTTGACTTGCAGAAACTTTGTAATTTTATAAGGTCCCATTTGTCTATTCTTGATCTTAGAACATAAGCTATTGGTGTTCTGTTCAGGAACTTACCCCATGAGCCAATGTCTTCAAGGGTCTTCCCCAGTTTCTTTTATATTAATTTTAGTGTGTCTGCCATGAGTTATTAATCAATTGAGTGTACAATATATGTTGAATAAAGCTGGAGATAAAGTCAATCTGATAAAGTACTTTCCTTACAGGCATGATGCCATAGTCAAATCTCTGATAACCCATACACACACACAAAAAAAGCTGGGAATGGTACTTCACTTTTGCAGTTTAATCACTGGGCAGTCAACTGAACCAACTTACTTGTTCTAGACCCATGAAAAAAATTAATTATTCCCGAAAATAATGGATAAGGTAGAGGATATATGAGGAAAGACATCAAGTGTCATAGTCTGCCTTCTGAATGAAGAAGTATACATATGCCTACACACACAAAGTGCAGTGAGGGAGAGAGTTGGTGACAGGAACAGAGACAAAAAGAGGGAATGGGACAGGGACAGAGACAGGGAGAGGGACAAAAGAGAAGAAACTTAAATTAAATTTGCTATTGCTATCTAAGAGGCACAAATTCTCCAGCAGAGAATATAACATGTTCTCATGAGAGACACTTCAAGCATCCAGAGTTGATAATGTCTAGAGAACAGACCTTAAGGCCTTAGCTAGATCACTGAATCAGCAAGTCTAGCTTTTCAACCAAAATCCCCTGGCATGTACTCTCTAGATCTTAAGAAGTTTGGAGAAGCATACAGGCAGAGTTCAGTTTTGCCTCCTTATCTGGAATGTATAGGGGGAGCCTCTGGCTCCCAGCAATGCCCAATGTGTTGACCATTCCATTTTCCTTAGAACAGCGAGTGTGAAGTCTTCATCTGATGTTCTGATTTACTCTTTTGAAATATTAAATATCAATATCTTAATAAACCAAATGTAAACTATCAGAAATGCTGTCTAATTTTATCAATTTTGAGTCATGGTTTATGTAAAGAAGATTTTGGGGAATAACCCACCCATAAAAGCTTCTTTTCATTTTTTCTATTTGCTGACCCCCTATGCTGGTATTTTTGCTGAAAACAAACACAGAAAGTAGTAGCTCTATATAGGCAACCTATTGGAGATGCGTATTAGCTGAATGCAGAACGTGCCTGTGGCAGGAAATGAGAGATATGACCAAAATTTTGCACAGATTGCATGACTTTATACTGTGTGAGATGTCTTACAAATTGACTTTTTTTTTTGAGTTCCAGTTCTGTTGTACCTGGGTTGTGGTCATGGAAGCTAGATAATTGCTAGAAATAGATGTCTGAGGAATTTCAGAGTTATTGAGGTGGAATTGTTTTCATGAGAAGCTGCTGAGATGACTGAGACCAGTTCCTACTGGAAGAGAGGTCCAGCTCCTCTCATTGCTGGATACAAAAAGATACTTGCTGGCTAAGAATCTTCTCTGAATAGAGCTTCCCATAAGGATACCCATACAGTTTTAACTTGGATAACCACACCCTCTTACACTAGCTTCCTAGCTAGACATCTAGATAGGAACAGATATCCTGGAAAACCAAGAGGACATATGAGTTTCTTTGCAACCCCTAGACAGCCCAGTACACAAGCACAGATGTCCATAGGTAGTTGTATACAACAACAAAAGTAGTTAATTAAACCATCATAGATGTTGCTCTTTTAACTTGTATCCTTCAATCTGATGTTAATTATGACGGAAGTACCTCATGTACTGGTAAAAGCCACTATCTTGCCATCCTAATGGAAATAGTAGGCAGAGGCTTATGGGATTGCACAAGGAACCAAGAATAGAGTGCACCAGTAAGTAATGAAAGCACTTGTGAGGGCAGCCATGAACAACCGATCATCTCCTATTTGTGCAGCCTAGATGCTCAGCCTTACCAGTGCAGGGTGATTCTCTCTCTCTCTCTCACACACACACAAATATTCTGCTTCTTGAGACATTTGGATTCAATTTATTAGGAGACTCACTACTTTCAAACTTATTCTGATGGGAAACTTAATTTCTATTTTTTTAATTTGCCATATTAAATTTTAAGTCTGACATTCCTCTGTTAATCATAGTGCTCTTAAGTGTGATGCTCTTAGCCAGTGGACTTTATGTAACTCCCTTGAGAGACTCATCTCAGCCTTTTGGCTATTGAGGCTGGCATAGTACAAAGAAATATGGAATGTCTTTTCTAAATTTTGTGTCTTTGCTTATTCCTTGAAGTCTAGCTGCATGTGCACTACTTGAACATGTTTGTGGAGATCAGAGCTCAATTTCAGATGTCATCCCTCAGGAACCATCAACCTTCATCCTGAGAGAGTTTCACAAGAACTGAAACACACTAAATAAACTAGCCAGTCTGACCAAAACCCATCAAGGACAATCCTGTGTCTTCCACCTACTCTGAGGTTAAATGTATTTCTAGACATCATCAGAGCCAATGGATAGATAGAGAAAGGGGGAGTGAAAGGGAAGAGAACCAGTAAAACCTTTGTTCCAGAGTTATTAAAAGATAACCAGTCTCAGAGGCTTATGGTCACATCAAGTCTGGAAAAGCTGTCCCAGAAATAGCTTGTCTGATAACAAAACACTTGTTTTATCCAGTATGCACTTTTCATACAAATTAAGCTCAGACCTAGTATAGAAAAATTCAAAGTGAAGAATTTATACTTCAAATGCACAGGAAGCCAATGGCCTTAGATCTGGAGAAGATTTTAAATATGGTAATATTCAGAGAGTGATCTATAAGCTCAAGCAGAGAAGCTGGTTCTCCTTGTCTTGTAAGTTCCTCTTTTCTAAGGAAAGTGATCTAGCTTGTCAGCAACCAGTAGTGAACAAGACTTCCATCTGTCGGGGATTTGTTATTCCTCTGGGGGTCTGTCTTTAAGAACTCGGCAAAGTATCCTTCTTCCCTAGTGAGTACAAGCTAATGGATGTATAATTTAATAGCTGTGAAGTGCTGGATAATAAAAATCAATTAGAGAAGATTCAGTGGATACATTTCCAGCCACACTCCCTTGAGAAAAGCTCAATCAACCCCAAATGCTGTAAACTCACATAGGTCTGTGCATCTGTGGGTCAGAGGGTCAGAGTACCTGGTTGGGCTGAGTTTCAGACTCAGTACTCAGAACAACCACATCCCACCTAGTTTCCTTCCACAAGCACCAGTCCCAGTAGTTAATTCCTTTCAATGTCATTGACATTAAGCCATATCTTGGCACCCTCAGGGAAAGTCATTGTATTTTTCAGTTTGTTTCTGGTCTCTGTACTGAAGGTGGACTTACTGCTCCATATCAAGTACCCTAGGCATGAGTCTTCTATTCTGCCTGTCTGTGATAGCTAAACTTAATTTTCAACATGATAGGATGTAGGATCACATAGGAGACAAATGTCTTGGATTCTGAGAGTTGCCTTCTAAATTGGGTTAATTGCAGTAGGGGTCCAACATAATGCAGATAGCAGCTTTAAGTTACTGACTTGACTTTCTTGTAAAAATGCACTAGAATTTGAAATGGTAAGATAAATGAGACTTTTATCCCCTAAGATGATTTATATGCAGATATTTACCACAGGAACAACTGAAACTAAGGGAGATACTGCTGAGGACACAACAAATCAGATTTGACGGGGCTGATCAGTAACAGTAGCTTAAGAATCACAAGGGCAGGATCTTTGTCATTCCTCTATTCCTTCATATCCAACCTCAGTGTTACATTTAAAGTTCACTGCTAGTGGAAAGGAGTATATTTCTCCTCCCAGCACTGGGCAGGTGTTTGTTTCTTTTCAGTGGATCAATGACAGATGGAGTGAAGATTCATGTTTGCTCTGGTGGGGGTTTTATGTTGTCAAGGGTGAGTGGATGTTCAGAATGCTGCAATAGCCAGGTAGGCCTAACTTCCTTTAAAGGGGGCTCTTTGTCTCCTCCTTGCTCTCTTATGCTTTTACTCTCTCTATCCATTTTCCCTGACCTTTCTTCTCTTTTAATCTCCACCCTCTCCACATTGTTCCTAGTCATCTCCCCCCTCTCTGTCTCTGTAGGTCTGTCTGTATCTCTCTCTCTCTCTCTCTCTCTCTCTCTCTCTCTCTCTCTCTCTCTGCCTTTAATCATTTCTCCACTCCCTTTCCAATGTCCTAAATAAACTCTGTTCCATACTACATCCATCAAATGGTTGGAATCTCAGGGAAAGGGATGCCTCAGCATCACTAAGGCATCCCTCACAATTCCCCATACCTGGCACTATCAAAAATATCCTGGCTTTATTTTAATAAAACACAACACTCCTCTCTCCCTTTCTCCAATTCCCATTTTCTCTTTCCTTTTTTTTCCTTTTTCTTCACTCTCCAAGGCCTCACTCTAATGATTTGCTTCCCTTCCTCTATCTTCTCCTCCTCTCTTCATGCTTTCCTCTTGTCTCTGGGCTCCCTCTCCCCCTCAGATTCTTGTCTGAAGAGGTTGTAAGATTGCAGCCTGACTCCTCTCAGGCTCATCAGATGAAGGCCTTGGCATGGTTAACATTTGATTTGGGTAAGATAGTAAGGAGAAGACAAATTCTACCTTTCTCAATCCCCATATCAGAGGTACTTCCTTCACCAAACAACCTAAGTTAAGTAACTTTACTTTTACTTAATCATGAAGGAAAGACATTGTCTGAATTGGTGTCTTACCCAATTAAGGAAAAACACTTCATGGCAATGGTTTTCAGCTACATTCTCAGGAGTTAAATGGGACACTATATTTATGTGATTACAAATTGATACCACTGACATTTCAATTAGGTTTGTTTAACTTTAGAAAATGTATACTTTTCTGTGGTCACATAATTGCATCCTCATTTGAGCTTCCCTTGTTCCTTAAGTCCTCTGGCCCTTGAATGTCACACATTGGCTTCATTACTTCCTACACTAGCAGGCTTGTCCAATCCCCGGGAAACAGGCCACAAAGGGCCAAGAATCGATAGGTAGTAGTTCAACCCAATACAACACTGTAGTATCATAATGCTTGCACTTTAATGTCAACATGTTAGACATACCTGATGACAAGATGTCTTCTGAAGACTACTAATCCAGTGAACCCGAGTAATTCTCTATTTCCTTCATATGGGTTTCTCTGTTATGAAAATCACATTTGGGAGACCCTAATATTTGCACATGGTTTCCAAAGTCTCTGGGACAAGCCAGGTCTTTACTCATGTGTTTATATGGAGCTGGGAGCAAAAGAAGTCCAAGTACCTGTCTGTAGTGTGCATGGAAAGGTCACTGAGGCAGCAGGACCTCATCTAAGAGCAGATAATAAGGGTTCCTACCATTACAGCTTCAGTTCAGAATTCACATCCTCTTAAGAGTTAAGACATGCAAGTTCAGATACTAGACAGTCACTTGCCATGGCTGCTCTGCTGGTTTCAATCCACATTCCGGACATTATACTTTCTGCTTCATTGGCTTTCCTCTGAAAATAAAAACAAATCCATGACTGCTTGCCCACACTTCCTGAGACACAGTATGAATTCCTTCTTATCAGGAGCAATGAAATCTCATATTGTGTATGGTATCAGTGGGAATTTATGAGGAGCTATATCCTATGCATCTTAGGAGTGATGTGGGAAACAACACAAGAGGAAGACTGGTGTTGAGGAGAGAAGCAACTCCCTGTGGTCCCATAGCCTGCAAGGACCAAGCTGCTCCTGTGAGAATGGCCCCATGATGAAGTCTGATTCTTTAACCCAGGCATTATACATTTCCATGTTGTAGTCAGGTCCTGTGCTATACAGAACGACAGTACTGTCAAGAAAAAACAACCACCTCCTGTTGTGCTGTTCATGTGTCCAACTAAAACAATGTCCAAAAGATGCAGAGTAAAACAAAGCATGTACATCTTGGATCTGTTAAATATTTCAATAGTAATAGTAATAATATTAATAGTATCTTGCCTCTGATCACTGCAGACGGCTGGCGGCTGGGGTCAGGTGTGCAGACAGAGACCTAGCCTAGCATCTACTACCTGTCAGGCTTTTGCCTACACCCAGAGCCAGAACAGCTCTGCGGGAGGTTTGTGCACTGACAGCTCGGTGGCTGCTGTCAGCGGCTGCTGTTGGCGGCTGTTGTCGACTGTTGGGGACCAGCTCGCTGGGCTCGCAGTGAGGCTGCCATCTTGCCTCAGGTCACTGTAGACGGCTGGCAGCTGGGGTCAGGTGCATGGACAGAGACCTAGCCTAGCAACAACTGCCCCATCAGGCTCTTGCCTGCGCTCAGAGCCAGAGTAGCTCAGTGGGGAGTCTGTGCAATGACAGCTCGGTGGTGCACCCAGCACCAGATCAGATCAGGTGGTCTCTGCGGTGACCTGTGCAGGCACCAACCTGCTCGTGGGTCTGTGCCTGGAGTACAGCCTGAGGCTGACATCTTGCCTCAGGACACCACACAGCTAACCAGACAGAGACCCGTGGACTGAGAGCTCCACCATCTAGGTTCCAGCAGTCAAACCAGGGAACCTCTGGTCCTGCAGGGGATCCCACAATTAGATAGAACCCTGAGATCCGCCACCATCTTGGAGCTGGTGACCTGAACAGGTCACCATAGAGAACCAACAGAGGAGCCCAGGTCACCATAAAGATTTAAATGACAAGCCCAGATTGGTGGGAAAAAAAATATCTGACTCTTAAGAGCTGGCAACAAGGCAGGCCAGGAGGAGACTGTGGGAGGCCAATTGCAGGTCTAGCAGCTAGCCTGGGGAAGACTTGGGTCTGACCCAGCAGAGCTGAGGAGGTAATTCGGAGCACAGTAGCAAAAACCTTCCGGTCTCCACTTCGGGAGCAAGGACACCCTCTATGCCAGCAGTGCCAAATGCCAGGCTCACAGGAGCTTCAAACACCAACCAGTATCAATAAGACCAACTAACTCCAGAGATAAACAGATGACAAAATACAAACGTAGGGATGTAACTAACAGAAATCAAGGCAATATGTCAGCATCTGAACCCAACTTGCCAACCACAGCAAGTCCTGGATACTCCAACACACCAGAAAAACAAGAGTTGGATTTAAAAGCACTGGTCGTGGTGCTGTTAGAGGAACACAAAAAAGACGTAAACAAATCTCTTAAAGAAATGCAGGGGAACATGATTAGGGTAGAAGCCCTTACAATGCAAACACAAAAATCACTTAAAGAATTCCAGAGGAATATGGATAAACGGACAGAAGCCAATAAAGAGGAAATGAGAAAATCACTTAAAGAAATGCAGGAGAAATTGAATCAACAGGCAGAAGACATCAAAGAGGAAACACAAAAATCTCTTAAATAATAGTGAGAAAACACAAATAAGTGAAGGAACTGAGCAAAACCATCCAAGATCTGAACACAGAGGTAGAAATAATTAAGAAAAGACAAAGTGAGACAACTTTGTAGATAGAAAACCTTGGGAAGAAATCAGGGGTCGTAGATGCAAATATCGACAACAGAATACAAGAGATAGAAGTAAGAATCTCAGATGCTGAAGATACCAGAGTAACCATTGACCCTGACAGTCAAAGAAAATGCAAAATGCAAAAGGCTTATAACCCAAAACATCCAGGAAATCCATGACACAATGAGAACACCAAACCTAAGGATTATATGGATAGATGAGAGTGAAGATCTACAATTTAAAGGGCCAGCAAATATCTTCAACAAAATTATGGAAGAAAACTTCCCTAACCTAAAGAAAGAGATGCCCATGAATATACAAGAAGCTTAGAGAACTCCAAACAGACTGGACCAGAACAGAAATACCTCCTGTCACATGCTAATCAAAACCCCAAACATACTAAACAAAGAAAGAATATTAAAGACAGTGAGAGAAAAAGGCCAAATAACATATTAAGGAAGACCTATCAGAATCACACCGGACTTCTCTCCAGAGACGATGAAAGCTAGAAGATCCTGGGTGGATCTCATGTAGAACACAAATGTCAGCCAAGGCTACTATACACAGCAAAACTTTCAATTAACATAAATGGAGAAATCAAAATATTCTATGACAAGACCAAATTTACATAATATCTTTCAAGTAACCCAGATCTACAAAGGATAACAGGACGAAAACTTCAGGACAAGTAGGGAAACTGCACACTAGATAAAGCACACTAGATAAACCTTCTTTCATCAAACTCATAAGAAGATAGTCACTCAAAAACAAAAATAACATGAAAATGACAGGAAGAAATAATCACCTTATTATCTCTTAGCATCAATGGACTCAATTCCCCAATAAAAAGACATAGACTAACAGACTGAATATGGAAACAGGACCCTACATTTTGCTGCATACAGGAAACACACCGCAGGGTCAAAGAAACACCACCTTAGAGTAAAACACTGGAAGACAATTTTGCAAGCAAATGGTCACAGGAAGAAAGCTGAAATAGCCATTCTAATATCAGATAAAATTGACTTTCATCCTAAAGTCATCAAAAGAGAGACAGAAGGTTACTTCTTGCTGGTCAAAGGAAAAATCCACCAAGAAAAACTCACAATTCTAAACATCTATGCTCCAAATGCAAGGGCACCCTCATTCGTAAAAGAAACTTTACTAAAGCTCAAAGCACACATTGCATCTAACACAAAAATTGTGGGGGACCTCAACACTCCTCTATCCTCAATGGACTGATCAGGAAAACAGAAACTAAACAGGGACACAGGGAAACTCATTGAAACTTTGGACCAATTGGATTTAACATATATATATATATATATATATATATATATATATATGTATATATATATATATATATCCGTATATATATATATGTGTGTGTGTGTGTGTGTGTGTGTTAAATATATATGTTAAATATATATATTTAAGTAAATATAAATTTATATGTATATATATGACATTTCATCCTAAAGCAAAAGAATATACCTTTTTCTCAGCACCTTATGGCACCTTCTCCAAAATCGACCATATAATTATTCACAAGACAGACCTCAACAAATGTAAAAAGATTGAAGTAATTCCATGCCTCCTATCTGATCACCATGGAATAAGAGTGTTCTTCAATAGCAACAAAAACAACAGAAAATCCTCATACGCATGGGGGCTTAACAATATTCTACTCAATGATACCATAGTCAAGGAAGAAATAAAGGAAGAAATCAAAGACTTTCTAGAATTTAATGAAAATGAAGGCACAACATACCCAAATCTATGGGACACAATGAAAGCAGTGATAAGAGGAAAACTCATAGCCCCGAGTGCCTCCAAAAAGAAGAGGAGAGAGCATATACTAGCAACTTAATGGCACACCTGAAAGCTCTGGAACAAAAAGAAGCTATTTCACCTTGGAGGAGTAGAAGACAGGAAATCATCAAACTCAGGGCTGAAATCAATTAAGTTGAAACAAAGAGAACCATGCAAAGAATCAACAAAACCAGGAGCTGGTTCTTTGAGAAAATCAATAAGATACGTGTACCCTTATCCAGACTTACCAAAGGGCACAGAGACAGTATTCAAATTAACAAAATTAGAAATGAAAAGGGAGATATAATAGTAATCGTAATGATAATAGAAATGTAGCTTCTTTAATCTGTGCCTTCCTCCATGCTGTCTTGTGTCATCTGTCCATCCAGGGCTCTGTGTCTTTATATTTTTGTGTGTTAACAGAAGTTTATGATCTCTCTTTTGCTTAACAGTACAGAAAGCATCATATGGGAAAGAAATGAGGGAGAGTTTGCAGAAATCTTTAACAGTTTTACAGAGGATTAAATCACTACTGCAGCTGACTTACATAACAAACAGACCAAGCTACCAAACAACCCAATGCTACCATGCTCTATGTTTCATCCAACATTTATGATTGATATTTATTTTCTAAGACTGCTTTAAAGCAGACAACTATAATAACACACAAAAATACACATATGTTACTCTTAAGTCAGGGGACACAATGTCAGAGTAAATAATCTAAGAGCAGAGCAAGAATTAGGTTATAACATGTGATACATGGAAAATCCAAGGCAAGTAAGGTCATCATTACTTTGTTCTCTTAAAAGCAGGTCAAACAACAAAGTAAACAGTAGTGTAGCAGTCTTAACTCTTAAATAACCACATGTGGTATGGCTCTGACTGTGAAGCTCAGCAATGTTTCAGTGTCTTAACATGTAATATGTCACTGCCTTCGTGCTTCTTGGCAGCATCTCAGCTCTAATATTAAGGGAACAGGAATGACATCAATGAGGCTATTTAAGCCAGAAAGTAGCATCCAGGACATTATATTGACTGAAGACTAGATGAAGCTGGGAAGATAGGCACATGTTTATAATCTCAACATTAGGGAGGCTCAAGTAGCCTGATTGAAATGTTGAAGCCTGTCCTATATAGTGAAACTTGTCACCAAACTGGTAGGAGGGATACTTCATTGTCTCAAATTAAAGAACTTTTTATTCAAGTATGAGGATCTGTGTTTGTCCTTCAAAACTCTTTTGAAACCTGAGGTCAGTGAATGTGCTTGTGTTTGTACCATGATAAGGTGAAGAAAAAAGGCTCCCATCCCATCCTACTTAGGAATTCCAGGCCAAGTGATAGACTGGTCCCGAATGGATATCATCTAAGAACAGAACCAAAAGTTCACATCTGGTTTCTACATATATACATGTGCATCAACCCATATGCAAAACTAAAAGATTAATTTTGGGTATACTACTTTGTGTTCCCAGCAGATTGCACGTGCACACCTGCCCAGGAATGATTTTGGATACACAAATGAAAGACATACTCATTAGCTTATTTTTAAAATGTCCTGGTTACTCATAGACTGGACACTTCTACACAATTCCCCGATACTTCGGATCTAATTGGGGAAGTGGCCAGTGGCCACTTACCAAAACTCTCTCATAGACTGGTTGACCTTGTATCCTGCAGGGAAGGGTGGATTAGATAAGGGGTTTCTGGGAGGTGGGGAAACTGGGAAAGGGGATAACTTTAGTAATGTAAATAAAGAAAACATCCAATAAAAAGAAAAAGGAAAAAACATTGAATATGAAAACATATAATTTCTCAAGTAGGCAAAATATAAGGATGAAATAGGAGATATATGAGGGTTTTGTTGCCTATTATCTCAGGTCAAGGACCCATTCTGCTATGTTTACAAAGTCAGATCGATTTCTGAATTCTTTTGCAATGTTAAAAAGAAAATAGAAAATGTACTTGCTGTCCTTTTTCTAAGAGTCAAGGACATTACATGGAATGGTGATTTGTGGGATGGTCAAGAAGAGTCTCAAATAAATAACAATTGATATGTAAATAAAACTGGGCTTTTGGTCTGCATGTGATTAGCTATCAGAAAGCAATAGCTAGTCTCTTATAATTTTTTCTTAGTGAAAACAGCTGTGTGGAGATCTCTGGAGATCAAGCAGCTCTTTAAGATTTTTTTCTAATCGGATTTCTAACTTTAGTTGGAATCCCAAGAATTATTTGGCGGTATCAAGAAAGAAATCTAACCTAAGAACAGACAGAGCACTTTTAGACTGTGTTCTGGCTTTCTGGTTTTGAATAGAAATCCCAAGAAATACTTTTGGAAACTTCCTAACAATATTTCTACCTTAGTCATAAAATCCAAGATTTTTTTTATTATAGCTTTTTTTTCCACTTTGGTAAGAAAACCAATGAGCAATTTAGAGAACTTTCAGAAGTTTTACCAGCACAGAGATTTGTCTCAGCCAGAGAGAGCTGCCTTGAGCAGAAAGCTAGCTGTTTCAACCAGAGAATTTTTAGAATACAATGAGAAATCTTTCATGAGCAGAGCAGAACACAGAGAGCAGTCTGAAAAGCTGGAGCAGAACACCAACATTGAGAGAGAGAGAGAGAGAGAGAGAGAGAGAGAGAGAGAGAGAGAGAGAGAGGGGGGGGGGAGGGAGAGAGAGAGGGAGAGGTATGGAAAGCCATCTTGAGCAAAACATAGGCTATCAGCTTGATCCCATGATTTGACTTCAAGTCATTTATTTTGCTGATCCCAGATATCACTTCTCCAAGAAACCTTCTTTAAGCAGAGGCTGATCCTTGGCAATTTATAATGATTTTTTCTGTTTTGGTCAACTCAATCTTCAACTCCCGCACAGACATGCTCAAATGTATGTTTCCATTTTACTTATAGATCCCATTAAGTCAACAGGTCTGACTTCACCACAACTGAGTTTGGGAGTCCTCTGTGTCATTATTGTACAATTGCTATACAGAGTTTTTATATAAGCTCTTACCTTTTCTACTTCCTCCCTAGAAAATGATCTATACTGGCCATGGAGAGATGGCTCATCAATTTAAAAATGTCTTGTAGTGGATCTGAGCTTGTTACCCTTACACATATGGTGTGACTCTCAACTACCTGTAACTTCAGCTCCAGATTATCCAATAATGTCTGCAGTCACCTAGAGTCAGGAACATAAATACGATTAAATTAAGAAGTTCAAAATAATTAGAAACATATATCTCTGGCTGTGTGGTCTATGGTGACATCTAAGGTAAGACTGTGACTGTGGTATTGGAGAAGAGAAATTTGGGAAAATTCAGAGTGAAAAATAGAGTTAGATGGCAGATAACATATGAAGTTAAAAAAATTTTAGAGAAACATTGATTTCATATTTTTAACTATAGAATATTACTATCAAATAATTAGACTTGTAGGAAGGGATCTACCACTCTAACTTAATGATCATGAACAGTCATCTTCATTTGGCTTATCTACTTTATTGAAGCATTTAGAGTAAAGTCCAATCATTATGACATGTCAACCCTAAAAAATAATCAAACTTCTCCAATAGATTATCTAATGTAGATGTTATTATTTCATAATAACATATTTAAAATTACTAACATTCAAACCTAAGTCAGACAGAGGCTCTTCACCATTTATATTTCATTGTGTTTTATTTTGATGTGTATGTGTGCATTAGTGTGTATGTACTTGGGTGCCATGGTGCACAAGGAAGTCTGAGAATAATTCTGAACTTGGATCTCTTTGTCAAGTGTTGATTCTGGGGACTGAACCCCTGATATTAGACATACTAAGCAAACATTACCTGAGCCATCCTGCTTCAACCTTACCACTTCCTCTGTCTAGTAGCATGGCCCAATTGTCCCAAAGTGCTTAGGCTGCACATCAAGCCACTTACAAAAATATTGCAGAAGCTTTAAAAGAATTTTAGAATGTTTGTGTCATGGGGCATCGTGTTAGTACCAACAAATATTAAATTACACTTTGTTGAATATTCTATTATGGCTGTCATATCAAAGACAGGATACCAGTGCACTGAAATTGAATAAATAATTTCTTAGTATAATTTTTTACTATTTAAACTCAAATGAAATTGAGGCTCCTGTGTTGGTATGTGTGCATGTGTGTATACAGGGCAGATGTCAACATTTGTGTGTTTCTCAAGTAGCATCTCATTTTATACTTTTAGAAAGTAGAATGTGTATTTGTTTGATTTTATGCACGAATGTGAATGCTAGAGGAAAACTTATATAAGCTCATTCAATTTCTAACTTGTGACATGCTGAGCTGCCTAACAAACTGCCCACTTGCATTTTTTAGACAAGATTTTCTACAGAGTTTACCAATCATTCTAGTGTGGCTGTGAACCCTAGAGATCTGCCTATGAACTTCTCCCTAAAACTAAGATTACAGGTACATACCTTCACATCTGGTTTTTAAAAATTCTCTCTCCACCCTACCCTCAACCTCTTTCTTCTTTTTCCTACATTCCATCCACCCCCACCTTCCCTGGGTGATAGATTTAAGCATAAGATAAAAAAACAAACAAACAAACAACAACAAAAAAAAAACCCTCTTTTGTCCTGATGTTGCTTTTCATGGTTTTTTTTACAGCAATAGAAACACTAACCAAGCCTTATGGGTTGTGAGGATTGAACTCAAACCCTTAGGCTTGCAAGGGAGAAAATGACTGAGCCATTTCCTCATTTAACAGGCTACTTTTGTTTAATAAATTCAGCAGCATTGAGAATTCATAGTATTTGCAGACTCTCTGTTTATCAATACCTAATCAGAAATATGGAGATCAAGTAGTATGTAATGTGTTGTGTGCATGATTGGGATATTGTCATTATACATTCCACCAGGAACTGAAATGAAGTTAACAACTGTAAATACTGGTCACTAAGAATTAGCATATTCGTGTGGTGAGTTTGGGAGCTTCAGTAAATTTACCCCAAGAATCTTGCAAAACAAGCATGTTATATCATTCCTATCTTTCTGAGTCCTACACAGCCATGAGCAAGGGTTTGTATGACATGGTTCTCACCTCAATACCAGAGATTGTAGGACAAAAGATTCCAAAAATGTTGATTTTTCTAGGTGTGATATTTATTTGTATTAGATTGTACATAATTTACTTTATGTTCTTCTTTCAGTAAATACTTCCCCTGCCAATGTTATCAGCAAATATTCTCTGTGTCAAACTTAATGACTCCATAATAATTAGAAGCAGCACAGGCCTTGGAGAAGAGGGTGTGGTTATGCCTTTAGAAAAATTGGGAAAACTGTGACCTACAGGACAACCCTTACAGATGTGGGAAAGAACTCTAAAAGCATGAGTTTAAAAAGTTATAAAAATATTTGTCAACTATGAAAAATTATACCCATTCTGTTTGAATTATATGTGGCACTTCATAGACCTAAAAGAATATAAGAAACTGTAATATAAGCCAATTTGAAAGAAAGATAATAAGGAAAGAGATAAAAGAGATTTGTAGAGAGCAGATATCAGGGCAAAATTCCATCCAGCTAAGTTTATTGTTTGTGTTTACTCAGATTTCTGAGTTCAAGGTCAGGCTGGGACAGAGTAAGGTTATGCCCAGATGTTATGGGAATGGTGAATTCAAAGCAAGAGCTCATATAGCTAGCTTCTTGTCTGTGCTTAAACAAAGGCAGGTAGATCTCTGAATTCATTTGCCATGTTTAAAAAAAAGTATATCCCTGCCCTGAGGGAGACTATGCAAGCCACACTACCCACTCCCAGCGGCCACCTCCAGCATCCTTGCAGCGATCTTAACTAAGCAAATAGAACCAGAGAAGACAAGCAGCATCAGGTCCACAGAGATAACCAAATATAACATTGCTTAGAGCAAGATATACCAGAGGTCCAACAGCACGCATGAGGAGAACAATACACCAGCAATCTATGCCAGGGGAAACCCAGTCATCCAGTGGTGGGGAAATAGCCTTTCGAGCCCACAGGTGGTTCAAGCACCAGCTAGTGATTACAAGACCAACTAAGGGCAGAGATAGCCAGATGGCAAAAGGCTAAGGTAGGAACGTTACTAACAGAAATCAAGGCAATATGGCAGCATCCAAACCCAGTTCCCCTACAGCAGTAAGTCCCAGATACCCCAACACACCAGAAAAACAAGATTTTGATCTAAAATCACTGGTCAGGATGCTGATAGCAGAACACATAGAAAAATCTCTTAAAGAAATATAGGAGAAAATGGATAAAAAATTAGAAGCCCTTACACAGCAAACACAAAAATCACTTAAAGAGATTCAGGAGAATGTGGATCAAAAATTAGAAGCTAATAAGGAGGAAGTACAAAAATCACTTATAGAAATAAAGGATAACATGGGCCAACAAGTAAAAGTCATGAAAGTGGAAACACAAAAATCTCTTAAAGAAATACATGAAAACACAAACAAGCAAGCAGAAGAGCCTGAGCAAAACCATCCAGGATCTAAAAACAGAAATAGAAACAACTAAGAAATCACAAAGGGAGACAACTTTGGAGATAGAAAACCTTGGAAAGAAATCAGGGGTCATAGATGCAAATATCAACAATAGAATGCAAGAGTTAGAAGGAAGAATCTCAGATGCCAAAGATACCATAGAAACCATTGATTCAACAGTCCAAGAAAATACAAAATGAAAAACACTTGTAACCCAAAACATCCAAGAAATCCAGGACACAATGAAAGACCAAACCTAAGGCTTATAGGCATACATGAGCGGGAAGATATACAACTTAAAGGGCCAGCAAATATCTTCTACAAGATTACGCAAGAAAACTTCCCCAACCTAAAGAGAGAGATGCCCATGAATATACAAGAAGCATACAGAACTCCAAAAAGACTGGACCAGAACAGAAATACCTCGTGTCACATAGTAATCAAAACCCCAATGTCCTAAACAAAGAAAGAATATTAAGGGCAGTAAGAGAAAAAGGACAAGTAACATATAAAGAAAGACCGATCAGGATTACACCAGACTTCTCACCTGAGACCATGAAAGCTAGAAGATCCTGGGCAGATATCATGCAGACTATAACAGAACACAAAGTTCAGCCAAAACTACTATACCCAGCAAAACTCTCAATCTTCATAGATGGAGAAACAAAGGTATTCCATTACAAAACCAAATTTGCACATTATCTTTCCACAAACCCAGCTCTACAAAGGATAATAGGGGAAAAACACCAACACAAAGAGGGAAACCACACCCCAGAAGAATCAAGATAGAAAGCCCCTCTCATCAAACACAAAGAAGACAACCACTCTAATATACAAAATAAATAAATAAATAAATAACATCAAAAATGTCAGGAAGTAATAATTGCTATTCCTTAATATCTCTTAACATCAATGGACTTAATTCCCCAATAAACATTTTGCTGCATACAGGAAACACATTTCAGTGTCAATGACAAACACTACCTTAGAGTAAAAGGCTGGAAGACAATTTTACAAGCAAATGGTCTCAGGAAACAAGCCTGAGTAGCCATTTGTACTGGCTAGTTTTGTGTGTCAACTTGACACAAGCTAGAGTTATTATAGGAAAAGGAGCTTCAGTTGGGGAAGTGCCTCCATGAGATCTAGCTATGGGGCATTTTCTCAATTAGTGATCAAGTGGGGGAGGGCCCCTTGTGGATGGTACCATCTCTGGGCTGGTATTCTTGGGTTCTATAAGAGAGCAGGCTGAGCAAGCCAGGGGAAGCAAGCCAGTAAGAAACTTCCCTCCATATTCTCTGCATCAGCTACTGCTTCCTGACCTGCTTGAGTTCCAGTCCTGACTTCCTTTGGTAATAAACAACTGTGTGGAAGTGTAAGCTCAATAAAGCCTTTCCTCCCTAACTTGCTTCTTGATCATGATGTTTGTGCAGGAATAGAAATCCTGACTAAGACACCATTCTAATATCAGATAAAATTGACTTCCAACATAAAGTCATCAAAAGAGACACAGAAGGTCACTTCTTGCTGGTCAAAGGAAAAAAATTACCAAGAATAACTCTCAATACTGAACATCTATGCTCCAAATGCAAGAGCACACTCATTAGTAAAAGAAACTCTACTAGAGCTTAAAGCACACATTACACCTAACACAATAATTGCTGGTGACTTCAACACTCCACTATCCTCAATGGACCGATCAGGAAACCAGAAACTAAACAGGGACACAGTGAAACTAATTGAAGCTTTGGACCCAACTGGATATATATATATATATATATATATATATATTTCATCACAAAGCAAAAGAATATACCTTTTTCTTAGCTCCACATGGAACCATCTCCAAAATTGATCATATAATTGGTCACAAGACAGATTTCAACAAATACAAGAACATCAAATTAATCCCATGCCACCTATCATATAACTATGGAGTAAGAGTGGTCTTAAATAGCAAGAAAAAACAACAGAAAGCCCACATACACATGGAAACTGAACAATACTCTACCCAATGACACCTTGGTCAAGAAAGAAATAAAGAAAGAAATCAAAGACTTTTTAGAATTCAACGAAAATGAAGGAATAACCTATCCAAATCTATGGGACACAATGAAAGCAGTGCTAAGAGGAAAAATCATAGCCCTGAGTGCCTCCAAAGAGAAACTGGAGACAGCATACACAAGCAGCTTAACAATACACCTGAAATATCTGGAACAAAAAGAAGCAAATTCACCCAGGACGAGTAGAAGACAGTAAATCATCAAACTAAGGGCTGAAATCAATCAAGTAGAAACAAAGTAAACCATACAAATATTCAACAAAACAAGGAGCTGATTCTTTGAGAAAATAAACAAGATAGATAAACCCTTAGCCAGAATAACCAATAGGCACAGAGGCAGTATCCACATTAACAAAATTAGATAGGAAAAGGTGGATAAAACAGCAGAAACTGAGGAAATTCAAAAAATCATCAGATTCTACTACAAAAGCCTGTACTCAATGCAACTTGAGAATCTGGAGGAAATGGACAATTTCCTAGACAGATACCAAATACCAAAAATTAAATCAGGAACAATTAGATCAGCTAAACAGTCCCATAACCCCTAGAGAACTAGAATGGGTTATAGAAAGTCTCCCAAACATAAAATTAATGGACCAGATGGTTTTAGTGCAGAATTTTATCAGACTTTCAAAGACCTAATACCAATACTCTTCAAACTATTCCACAAAATAGAAAGAGAAGAAACACTACTCAACTCATTCTACGAAGTCACAATTACGCTGATACCAAAACCACACAAAGATCCAACAAAGAAAGAGAACTATATGCCAATTTCCCTTATGAATATCGATGCAAATATACTAAATAAAATCCTTGCTTACCAAATCGAAGAGCACATCAAAACAATCATTCAACTTGATCAAGTAAGCTTCATCCAAGGGATGCAGGGATGGTTCTATATATGGAAATCCAGCAATGTAATAAAGTCCATAAACAAACTAAAAGAGAAAAAATATGGTCATCTCATTAGATGCTGACAAAGCATTTGACAAATTTCAGCATTATTTCATGCTAAATGTCCTGGAAAGTACAGGATATCAAGGCCCATACCTAAACATAATAAAAGCAATATAAAGCAAACCAGTAGCTAACATCAAAATAAATGGAGAGAAAATTGAAGCAATCCCAGTAAAATCAGGGACAAGACAAGACTGCCCTCTCTCTCCATATCTTTTCAATATAGTACTTGAAGTTCTAGTGAGAGCAATTAGAAAACATAAGGAAGTCAAAGGGATACAAATTGGAAAGGAAGAAGTCAAACTATTACTATTTGCAGATGATATGATAGTATATATAAGTGACCCCAAAACCTCCACCAGAGAACTCCTCAGCTGAAAAACAACTTCAGCAAAATGGCTGGTTATAAAATCAACTCAAGCAAATCAGTAGCCTTCCTGTACTCAAAGACAAGCAGGCTGAAAAAGAAGTTAGGGAAATAACACCCTTCAAAATAGCCACAAACAATATAAAGTATCTTGGTGTGACTCTAACCACACAAGTGAAAGATCTGTATGACAGGAACTTCAAGTACTTGAAGAAAGAAATCAAAGAACTCAGAAGATGGAAAAATATTCCTTGCTCCTGAATTGGCAGGATCAATATAGTAAAAATGGCCATCTTGCCAAAAGCAATCTACAGATTCAATGCAATCCCCATCAAAATACCAAATCAATTCTTCATAGATCTAGAAGGAGCAATTCACAAATTCATATGGAGTAACAAAAAACTCAGGATAGCTAAAACTATTCTCAACAATAAAAGGACTTCTGAGGGAATCAATATCCCTAACCTCAAGCAGTACTACAGAGCAATTGTGTTAAAAACTCCATGGTATTGGTATAGTGACAGGCAAGTAGATCAATGGAATAGAATTGAAGATCCAGAAAAAAACCCACAGAGTTATGGTCACTTGATCTTTGATAAAGGAGCTACAACCATCCAGTGGAAAAAAGGGAAGCCTTTTCAACAAATGGTGCTGGCTCAATTGGAGGTCAACATGCAGAAGAATGCAAATTGCCCCACTCTTATCTCCTTGCACTAAGATCAACTCCAAGTGAATCAAGGACCTCCACAAAAAACCAGACACACTAAAACTAATAGAAAAGAAACTGGGGAAGACCCTCGAGGACATGGGCACAGGGGGAAAGTTCCTGAACAGAACACCAATAGCTTATGCTCTAAGATCAAGTATTGACAAATGGAACGTCATAAAATTACAAAGTTTCTGTAAGGCAAAGACACTGTCAGAATGAAAAAACGACAACCAACAAAGTGGGAAAAGATCTTCACCAACCCCACATCTGACAGAAGGCTAATAACCAATATATAAAAAGAACTCTAGAAGTGAGACTTCATAGAAATAACCCTATTAAAAAATGGGGTACAGAGCTAAACAAAGAATTTTCACCAGAAGAAATTCAGATGGCTGAGAAACACCTTAAGAGATGTTCAAATTCATTAGTCATCAAGGAAATGCAAAACAACCCTGTGATTCCCCCTCACACCAGTCAGAATGACTAAGATTAAAAACTCAAGAGAAAACAGGTGCTGGAGAGGATGTGGAGAAAGAGGAACACTCCTCCCCTGTTGGTGGGATTGCACGATGGTACAACCACTCTGGAAATCAGTCTGCAGGTTCCTCAGAAAATTGGGCATGGCACTTCCAAAGGACCCTGTCATGCTACTCCTGGGCATATACCCAGAGGATTCCCCTGCATGCAGTAAAGACACATGCTCCACTATGTTCATAGCCGCCTTACTTATAATAGCCAGAAGCTGGAAGGAGCACAGATGTCCCTCAAAGAAGCAATGGATACAGAAAATGTGGTATATTTATACAATGGAATACTACGCAGCAATTAAAAATAATGAATTCATGCAATTTGTAGGCAAATGGTTAGATCTGGAAAATATCATCCTAAGTGAGTTAACCCAATCACAAAAGAATATACATGAAATGCAATCACTGATAAGTGTATATTAATGAGCCCAGAAGCTCTGAATACTCAAGGCACAATTTGCAAATCATAAGATTCCCAAGAAGAAAGAATGAGAGGAGACTGGTCCAGAAAAGACTGGTTCCAGTTTTGCAGGAGAGTATCAGAACAGAGAAAGTGTTGGGGGTGATTGGGGAATGGGCGGGGAGTGAGGTGGGGAAGACTTATGGGACACATGGTGGGGGACTGGGAAAGGGGAAAGCCTTTGGTATGTAAACAAAGAATATATAAAATAAAATTGAAAAAAATTATACTTCATGTCCTTTTCTAAGAATCAAGTAGTTATGGTCACAAAATGCTAATTTATAGAGTATTCAAAAGGGAACCTAGGGTTGATAATCCAGTTTGTACACAAATAAAAGACTGGGATTTGGTCTGTGATATATGAGCTTTCTGGAATAGCTGTGTGGAGATCCAGAAGGAGCAGAGCACAGAGCTATCAGCTTGTATCCATGTTTGGACTTCATGTCATTATTTTTGCCACTCCCAAACAACCCTACCTCTGAACACCTCTCCAATCTGAGGCTGATCCTTCACACTATTTCCCAGCTAGAAAAGTGGAGGCAGGTGCTGAGAGAAGGAAGTTTGAGCTACTTTGATGTGAAGACTCCATGGAAGTCATAGTTTCAATTGAATCCAGAAGCAGGAGAAGAGACTTTAGCTTAAGACCGACAGAAACAGAAGATGAACTCCTGCATACACGCATCATTTTGGTGCAGCTTCAGAATCCCACTTCCTTATACCACTGTGTTAATGATGAAGGTTAGAAAGGTCAATGGTGTCTTCATGTAGTCATAAATGATTCTGAGCTGGGAGACCTTTGGATCTCTGGAACAAGCACTAAATAATGGACATAGTTTGGGATTGTGAAATCAGCAGCAAACAAGAGATTCTTTCCTGAAATTGAGAAAACCTAGTAGAGTTTCAGTGATAGACCTGGTGCCTGGTCTAACAAAGCAGCAAGAAACTACCTTGGCTATGTCCAATTCTTCACCAAGTTTCTAAAAGCTGGTATTTTTTTCTAGAATTGATTTTTTTTTTTTGCCAAAAATCAGTTGGATGCTGTTTTCTTTTATACTCAGTCAGTATATATAGACAAACTAACCACATACAATAGCAATAAAGAACATTATTAAAAATGATGTGAGTTACAAGTCTTATAAAATCATAGACTGGAACTAGTAAATTTAGTGATGGAGAGGTCCTGAGGATTATAATACTTAATGCTTTACTGATCATATGAGATCCATAGGCAAGGAGCTTTGCCTAATATTATGAGACCTAGTAAAATCAGGTCAGCTGTGACCCTGTGTTCTGGCCCCTACCATACTAGTTGGCACTTTCTCTCACTTAATGTCACTCAAGATCACATGTGTTGGGAGGTCATTAGAGGAGTCCCAAGGAGTGGTTTTTGAAGGCACACCAAATGGATCAAATAAATTTCTGATACCAAAATTGTTTTGTCAACATTCACTTTATGATTCTCCAGCATCATGTAGATAACTAACAGTTAAAGTTAATACTTAAAATTTGGAAAACATTATTTATTTGTTTTGTGTAGGTGAATTTATACCATGGTACATGTGTGGAGGTCATGGGAAAACTTGTGAAAGTTGGTCCTTTTCATCCATCATGAAGGTTCTGAAGATTGAACCGCCTTTTCACCTCCCTCAACAGAATGATATTAGTTAAAAAAGAATTATGATAATGTATCCCTTTAATCCTGATACAAATCAGGGACTGTCAGGTAGATTTCTGTGAGTTTGAGGCCAGCCTACTACACAGAGTGAGTTCTAGGAATGCCGTTGCTACACACAGAAATCCTGTCTTACAACCTCCCCATTAAGCATTTCAATTTAGTTGTACAAATTTATGGGTTAGAGACTGTTAGTATATGCATATGATGTGTAATGACTAAACCAGGTTAGTTGATATTTACATAAACACTTATAAAATGTGATTGGCATGTAATTATAAAGCCTGGTGTGATTGTACAGGTTTGGAGAATGAGGAAGTTTACTGTCACCTCAGTAGTAACAGATTCATTTGCTTACAGTTCTCATGGAATTTGCTATTAATAAAGAAATAATCCTTGACATTAAGACTATAGCTATGATCCTAAGCACTATCACCTGATTTTGTAATATTTAATACATGCTACTCATTTAATGAACTTTCATATATAAATCTATATAATGACATAATCAGATGAATATACAGAGACACACAGTGACATATATATATATATGTGTGTGTGTGTGTGTGTGTGTATAC
The DNA here is from genome assembly GCA_964023405.1 of Apodemus agrarius. NCBI lineage: Eukaryota > Metazoa > Chordata > Mammalia > Rodentia > Muridae > Apodemus > Apodemus agrarius. The sequence goes on along the minus strand of OZ030017.1, from coordinate 88,980,513 downwards.
ACACACACATATATATATATATATATATATACACACACACACTCAGATATAATTGGACACATACATTAACAGAAGGACATATATCATATATGTATATAGAAAGAGTGGTAGTGTAATAATCAACAGGATTAGTGTTTCTATTGATGTGAAGAAATAGCATAACTATAGTAAATCTTAAAAAGAACATTTAATTGTTTCTGGCTTATGTTTTCAGAGTGTTAATTCATTATTTTCATGATAGGAAGCATGACAGCATATAGGCAGACATGCTTGAGAGAATTATATTTTTATCTGCATGCAGCAGAAAGGAACAGTGAAACACTAGGCCTGGCTTGAGATTCTGGAACTTAAAAGCATACTGCCACAAGTCGTTATTCAAAGTCACAGCTACCTACACAAGGCCACACCTCCTAATAGTGCCACTCCTTCTGGACTAAATATTCACACACATGACTTTATAGGGGTCATTCCTATCAAACTACCATAGGCTATAAATGCAGCTAATTAGTGTACTTTAAAATATATTTTGCAGGGTAGATCAGATCATAAGGCTCAGAAGAGAAATATGCTTTTCAGATACAATATCTAAGCCAATATGGAAGAAGTGTAAAACCAACTCCTCCAAGTTTTTCTCTGACTTTCACATGTGTATGTATGCAGGTATTCAGTGAATTTACAGACACACAAACAGATATAAACAGACACATACTTGCACACCCACCCACACTCCCCCACACACTCCCACACTAAAACTAAGTAGTAGTGGGACCATGAAAGGTAGCCTAATTCCCAGTTGAGCTAAGGCTAGAAGCCCCAGAGTTCATGAAGTGACAGTAAGAGCTTTTCTTGTTTCTGGGTACCAAACCCCTGTCACTAGCTGCAGCCTCCATAGAATTGTGGACATCAGTTATGTAAGGGCAATATCCCAAGCTTCTCCACATGTAGAAGATGTGACCTGTGGCCAAAGAGTTTCAACACAGATCTACAATATAATGAGGTACCTAAAGCCCTGGAGGGCTTAGCCAATAAGCTTTCTACCCAGACATTACTCCCTGCAAAATTTTTTAATCTCAGACCCACCCTGAGAAGTGGGGTATAGTTTTATACACTCCACTTTCCACCATGACAATAAATGCCTTAAAACGGTGGACTGCTTCTCTATATCAGGATCCTCAATGGGGAGCCATGGTGGTCTTTGCCTAAAGACCTGCCTTCTAGTCTCCCATAGAAAGCCTCTCTGTGCTCCTAGCCATGACCACCACCAAGCCAAACCCAATCCAAGGGAAAGCCATCAAGCCAAAGGGGACTCCCAAACATGGGACTAGCTGGAGCTTCCCCCTTTTCCCAGGCTCCGGGCCAGATTCCTCTGGTGCACACCCCCCCCACTCCATTCTCAGCTCCTCAGTGACTTCCAGTGATTCCGGGATGTCCAAGAGCCTGAGAACCAGAAGGCCCCAGCCTTCTTGAAGGCCTAGGACCCCAATCTAGCCCCTGCCAGTCGGCACTTCAGACTGTGCTTTTCCATTTCTGGCTTCTTTAAGGTCTCCCACAATGATATGAGGTAAGTGTGGTCAAACTCCCTCATCCTGCCTCCCAGAGCAGCTGTGCCCTGTGGTAGAGGGAACACAGGACACACAATCATACATAGTAAAATAATTATCATTGATCGTTAAGTCATATTCTTTGGAGAAAACTTATAAAGTAGGGCTGGAGTTATTGTTCAGAAGTTACAAGAGCCTGCTGATCTTTCAGAGGACATTAATTTGGTTCTAAGTATATGCATCATTGGAATACTCTCAAGGGGATCCACCCCCTGCTGCTAGTCATTTAACATACTCACACACACAAAAAAAAATGGGGGGAAGAGAGAGAGAGAGAGAGAGAGAGAGAGAGAGAGAGAAAGAGAGAGAGAGTAAAGTCTTCTTAAAGACTTTTTTTATATGTATGAGTTTTTTACCTACATGTATACATGTGAACCACATATGTGCCTGGTACCCTCAAAGGTCACAAGAGGGTTTAAGATCCTCTGGCAATGGAGTTAAAGGTAGCTATCATCTGTTGTGTTGTTGCTAGGATTTGAAGCATGGTCCTCTATCTGTAAGAGCAACATGATTTTCTTAATCACTCAGACAAATCACCAGCCCCAAACAAACGATTTTTGTTTTTGTATTTTAAAGAAAACTTATGAAGTACAAGTAGACACACATTATATTTAATCCCATGACTGTAGGATTTCTATTGATACTTTCACCATTTCCTACTACCCTGCTATATATTCTTAAGTAATGCATGTGTATTCCTGTATGAATATATATGCATGCATGTGTACATGTGTGTTTACATGTACATTTGTTTGTATGGATACCAAAGAGTGTGATTTTGGGATGTCTTGTGTTAGGTCATTTATCCCTTTGAGGCAGGGTCTCATTCTTGACCTTGGGGATCACATTTTATTGACTGGTTTGCAGACCTGCAAGTGCCTGTAGTCCTCCTGGAAGCTGAAGTTATGGGCTTGGTGGGACTCATGCTTGTTATATGGGTGCTGGGAACTGAACTGCTTTTTCCTCTAATATTGTGCATATTTTCCTGTAACAGTTAAAAATTTTAAAAGGCCATATCAAGTAACTTGTAATACAATATACCATCATTCGACAAATGCTTATTATTATATGTTTACTTTGATTCCCATTTTACTATGAATATACTCTGTGGATCTATTCCTAGAATCTGTTTGTAACAATAAAAAAACATCAACAATTTCAAACAGTAGAGATCAAGCCAATGAACTCCTACTGGCCTATCACTCAATTTTGCTAAATGTTTTATTATTCCATTCGACTAGATTAAATGTTAATCTAAGACACCATTTTCCCTTAAATATCTTAGTATATGTCTATCTCTAAGATAGTTGTATCCTCTTTCATCCATATGTAAATGTGTACACATACCATATGGATCTACATATTTGAGCATATGTGCATACAAAACACACACTACACGTTTAAAAAGCAAAAACCTTATTAGTAATTTTTAAAGATTATTAAAACCCAACAAATACCTCAGAAATATTTTTCCAACTGTTCTCTTTGAGGTAGGATTTAACCAGGTCCTCCACAGTGCTTTTGATTGTATTACATAACTTCACAAATGCTAGAAATTTAAATACTTGGGTGAAATAATACACATATTTTAAAGAAGCTTGCTTTGTAGTACAAAGTTGACCATCACAAGATATATAAAACCAAGCACATGTGTTGGTCTCTGGATCAGAAATTGCTTAAAGCTGGGTAATTTCTTGGCCAAATTATGAACATCACATTCACCTTTGTTCACTTTCTCATTGGCTCTTCTCACTTTCTTTCAGGTTTTAACTTATCCTGGCTCATGTCCCAGCTTTCTGAACTCCATCACACTTTGTCTCTCAAGTGTCACCTGTTACCAGTACTTCTTATGTAGCATACCTTTTCCTTTTTTATCTTTATTTATGAATTTGGTTAATAATTTTAATTAAAACTTCTGTTGGGTAGATTGTGAAGGAAGGAAAGGATGTGAGTACAAAATTTATATCCACTTTAGGTTAGTAGGAGGGTCAGAATCAGCTTAGAATATGGGGAGAGGGGTCTTATAGGACCATAAATATCCCTTGAAAATAGATCTGTGCAGTAGGATGATATAGCATGAAGCAGTAGGATCATAATTTATAAGCCAGCATAGTCTACATCATAAGACCATGTCAGAAAAGGACGGGAAGAAATGAAGTATTAATGATAGGAGGAGTGTGGGAGCTACTTATGTTGAAGTTTTAAGATGAAATAAACTCCCAATTCAGGGTTAATATAAGAAAAATGGCCATCTTGCCAAAAGCAATATACAGATTCAACATAATCCCCATCAGAATCCCAAGTCAGTCCTTCATAGAGTTAGAAAGAACAATTCTCAAATTCATCTAAATAACAAAAGAACCAGGACAGCTAAAACTATTCTCAACAATAAAAGAACTTCTGGGAGAATCAGTATGCCGGACCTCAAGCAGTACTACAGAGCATTATTGTTAAAAACTGCCTGGTATTGGTACAGTGAATGTCAGGTAGATCAATGGAATAGAATAGAAGAGCCAGAAATGAACCCACACACCTATGGTCAGTTGAACTTTGACAAAGGAACTAAAACCATCCAGTGGAAAAAAGATAGCCTTTTCAACAAATGGTGCTGGTTCAACTGGAGGTCAGCATGCAGAAGAATACACATCAATCCTTTCTTATCTCATTGTACTAAGATCAACTGCAAATGGATCAAGGATCTTCACATAAAACCAGACACACTGAAACTAATAGATAAGAAAATGGGGAAGAGCATTGAGCACATGGGCACAGGGGAAATTTTCCCGAACAGAACACCAATAGCTTATGCTTTAAGATCAAGAATTGCTAAATGGGACCTCCTAAAATTAAAAAGTTTCTGTAAGGTGAAGGACACTGTCAAAAGGACAAAATGGCAACCAACAAATTGGGAAAATATCTTTACCAACCTACATCCTACAGAGTGCTAATATACAATATATACAAAGAACTCAAGAAGTTAGACTCCAGAATGCCAAGTAACCCTCTTAAAAAATTGGGTACAGAGCTAAACAAAGAATTTTCACCTGAAGAATGGCTGAGAAACACCTTAAGAAATGTTAAACATCATTAGTCATTAGGGAAATGCAAATCAAAACAACCCTGAGATTTCACCTCACACCAGTCAGAATGGCTAAGATTAAAATCTCAGGAGACAGCAGGTGTTGGCAAGGATGTGGAGAAAGAGGAATGCTTCTCCACTGCTGGTGGGATTGCAAGCTGGTACAACCACTCTAGAAAACAGTCTGCTGGTCCCTCAGAAAACTGTGCATGACACTTCTGGAGGACCCTGCTATACCACTCCTGGGCATATTCCCAGAGGATTCCCTGACATGCAATAAGGACACATGCTGCATTATGTTTATGTCAGCCTCATTTATAATATCCAGAACCAGGAAAGAACCCAGATGTCCCTCACTGGATTAGTGGATACTAAAATGTGATATATTTACACAATGGAATACTACCCAGCAATTAAAAACAATGAATTCATGAAATTCTTAGGCAAATGTTTGGAACTGGAAAATATCATCGTAAGTCAGTTAACCCAATCACAAAAGAACACACATGGAATGCAGTCACTATAAGTGGATATTAGCCCAGTAGCTCTGAATAACCGAGACACAACACACATATCAAATCATTCCCAAGAAGAAGGAAGGAGAGGGCCCTGGTCCTGGAAAGGCTTGATACAACATTGTAGAGGATTACCAGGACAGAGAAGGGGGAGGGAGTTGATTGGGGAATGTGTGGAGGGAAGAGGGCTTATGGAACTTATGGGGAGAGTGGAACCAGGGAAAGGGAAAAATCATTTGGATTGTAAACAAAGAACATAGAAAAAAACCTGCCAATTGTTTGCTTCCAAGCAAATCCTCCTAAAAAGAGGAACCTGTTTGGTCACATGACTTCATTTGTTTGAGGAAAGAAAAACGTTTTCTTTGTTACATGTTTCCATTTTGGGTTTTTTGAGTATTTAGGAACAGCTGTGACAGTGTATCATTTATGCATTTGAACAGTAAGTTTTATAAGTAAATCCAAGTACAGATCAAGACTTGCTGTTGAAAATTAGAATCTGAAGTGACATGAATCACATATTGCAAGAGAACCATAATTGAGATGTCATGCCACCTGTCAAAAACTGTGCCCTTCTCCCAGCCTTTGAGTGGGGGCTAGCTACTACTTCTCAGCTTTTAAACTCTGGCCCATTGTTCTCCAAATAATCTACAGCTTCCTGTGAAATACTGAGTTGCCACTAACTAACCCCTGACACTATCCTGGGTCAGAGTGCTGGGATCGAGGTGAAGTCCTTTGATCTGCTAGACCTAGTTTCCAGAATCAAGCAGGCTACTGGCTAAACAGCATGAAGCAGTGGAGCCAGCACCTGTGGAGTAGTTTCTTGAACTTTAGGAAGGAGGGTCTTGCTCCAAAACCTTAAATTGTCAGACCCCAAATAAAGTTTGAGCCTTAAGCAGGAATCTTGTCTTGGCTTCATGTTTCTCTTGCCATCCCCTTCCCTATCCCCAGGTTTCCTTTCTTGAAACCTGTTAAACCATTCAAATGTAGCTGTGGGCAACTACAATATATGTAAAATAGAATCCAGATCTAGAAAACTTAGTACAAAAAAGTAGATAACATTTCAATATTAGGGTTTAGAGGGGGTTCATTTAATCTATCTCACGAAACTCACTTACATGGTATGTTGTAAGTCATTCTACAGTGGCAGTATTCACACTGGAGATGCTGAGAATCTGTAGTAGCTCAGCCCATGATGCTAGATGCCTTAGCAGTCCTAACCAGGTGCTGAAGGACTGGAGCATCCTGGGGAGCTGTTAGAGCTTGACATCTTCATCACTGGCATTGTCATCATCATCATCTACATCATCAGAAACAATACCAGCAGCGGCAGAGGAAATACTGATTCAGCCACTGGCAAGCAGTGACAGCAGGTAGGTAATCTTGAATTATCCTTGAGCCTCTTTTAACAAAGTTTTCTGTTCAGGAACTTTCCCCCATGCTCTGAGATCAAGAATTGACAAATGGGACCTCATAAAATTACAAAGTTTCTGTAAGGCAAAGGACACTGTCAGAAGGACAAAATGGCAACCAACAAAGTGGGAAAAGATCTTCACCAACCCCACATCCAACAGAGGGATAATATCCAATATATACAAAGAATTCAAGAAGTTAGACACCAAAGAACCAAATAACCGTATCAAAAATGGGGTACAGAGCTAAACAAAGAATTTTCACCAGAAGAAATTCAGATGGCCAAGAAACTCCTTAAGAGATGTTCAACATCATTAGTCATCAGGGAAGTGCAAATCAAAACAACCCTGAGATTCCACCTCACACCAGTCAGAATGGCTAAGATTAAAAACTCAAAAGACCATAGAATATAGAAAATAAAAATTAAAAAAAAATCAAGAGACAACAAGTGCTGGCGAGGATGTGGAGAAAGAGGAACACTCCTCCACTGTTGGTGGGATTGCAAAATGGTAAAACTGCTCTGGAAATCAGGTGGCGGTTCCTCAGAAAATTGGGCATGTCACTTCCATAGGACCCTGGCATACCACTCCTGGGCATTCCCCTGCATACAATAAATACACATGCTCCACTATGTTTATAGCAGCCTTGTTTATAATAGCCAGAAATTGGAAGGAGCCCAAATATCCCTCAAAGGAGGAATAGATACAGAAAATGTAGTATATTTATACAATGGAATACTACTCAGCAGTTAAAAATAATGAATTCATGCAATTTGTAGGTAATGGTTAGATCTGGAAAATATCATCCTAAGTGAGTTAACCCAATCACAAAAGAATACACATGAAATTCAATAACTGATAAGTGGATATTAATGAGCCCAGAAGCCCCAAATACTCAAGGCACAATTAGCAAGTCAAATGATTCACAAGAAGAAGAAAGGAGAGGACCCTGGGCCTGAAAAGATTGGATCCAGTTTTGTAGACCCAGAACAGAGAAACTGTGTGGAGGGGATGATTGGGGAATGGTTGGGGGGGAGAGGAATTATGGGACATATGGTGGGGGGAAACTGGGAAAGGGGAAAGCCTTTGGAATGTAAACATAGAATATAAAAAATAAAAATTAAAAAAAAGAAAAAGAAAGAAAAGAGCCAGGCTGGCCTTGCTTGGATAACTCAGTGGGTAAAAGCACTGTTCTGAAAGTTTGAAGATATGAGTTTGTTACCTAGAACCCACATGAAGGATGGGGGAGTAGACTGACCACACACAGTTATCATTTGGCTTGTATTTAAATGTCATGTCATGCAAGAGAGTTATAAGAATTTATTTGGGAATGTTGAAAAAATGATTCTGAGTGGGCATGGCTCTTGTATATATCCTGAGTGGGCTTTTTAGCACCCAGGGCCAATGGCTTATGATTGTTTTAATTCCAGCTCCAGGTCCTTGAATATTCTTCTGCAGTTATTTGCTTTCATGTGCATACACACACACACACACACACACACACACAAAAAAAAAAACCTAAGTAAAAATCTAAAAAAAATTAAATCTGTATGAGTGTTTTGCCTGTGTATTCTGTATGCATGGAAAGTCTAACAGCATTTCTGCCTTCTCTGGAACTTAAGTTAGTCATGGTTTCAGCAGCCGAGTGAATGGGAACTAAATGCTGGTCCTCTGTAAGGGCATCATGTGCTCTTTACCATTGAACTGTCTCTCTTGCCTCCAATTACTAATGAATTTAAAATACCACTTAATTTATAGTGTCAAACACATTTCAGTACCTGCTCAGTTCAGAGATATACAGAAGGGTGGACTGCAAAAGGATATGAAGACCTTTTTAAAATGATAGAAATGTCTCATATCTGTGTGTGTATGTGTGTGTTCATGTTTACATGTATGCACATATGAAACTAGAGACCTAGTATCCACTGTTAGGCATCATCTTTACCACTTGTTAAAGATAGAATTTCTTACTCAGCTTGCAGCTCATTGATTCAGCCAGGCTGGCTGGCCAGGACATTCTAGACATCTTCCCCTCTCTACCTCTCTACAGCTGGAATTACAGATGCATGATGCTATTCCTAGTGTTTATGTAGAACTGGGAATTTAACTTAGGTTCTCAAGATTGCATGAAAAGTATTTTCTGACTGAGACATTCCTCTGCCCTGTCTTTTATAATGAGTATGGAGAATTATGGAATTTCTGGGGGAGCACACATATTTCAAAACTTTTATATTCTGTTCTTTAATGAAAGATGGTTATTGTTTGTAAGTTACTTCTCAGTGAATATGATAAGAAAAAATAAGCCAATGATTTACTGAGTCTCATAAAGCAATTACCATTTTGAGTTTTAGTTCATGTCTTAGTTAGGGTTTTACTGCTGTGAACAGACACCATGACCAATGCAAGTTTTATAAAAGACAACATTTATTTGGGGTTGGCTTACAGGCTCAGAGGTTCAGTCCATTGTCATCAAGGTAGAAACATGGCAGCATCCAGGCAGGTATGGTGCAGGAGGAGCTGAGAGTTCTCTCTCTTCATCTGAAGGCTGCTAGTGGAAGACTGACTTCCAGGCAGCCAGGGGGAGGGTCTTAAGCCCACACCCACAGTGCCACACCTACTCCAACAAGGGCACACCTCCTAATAGGTTCACTTCCTGGGCCAATCATATACAAACCATCACAGTTCACAAATGTTAAAAATAGTATATAGCATAGTTTATACCTAGAACTGCAGTAACATGAAAATGGGAGGCATTACCATGGAGATGACATGTTTATAAACATGTCTTACTAATCCCCAGGATCTTTCTGTGTGTCTGATTTGTTATTAATATTCACCAAATGCTTTATGAGGAATGATATTTTAATTATCATATATTTAAATTATGAAATCTTCACATAATCTTTTACTTTTGCATTTGTATGAGGGTGGGTGAACATGTATGCATGTAGAAGCCAGAAGTCAACTTTTGGTGAAGTTCCCAGATATCATATATTTGAGACCAGAGTCTTTAACTTATCCTGGAATCCCATAGGTCAGCTGCACAGTGAGTTACAGAGAGCCTATTATTTCCAGTTCAATGTGCTAGAATCACATGCACATGATACTGTGTTTAGCTTTTACATGTGCTTGGAAGATGAAGTGTAGGTCTTCAAATTTGAGTGGCAAGTACTCTACCAAATGAGCTTCCCCTGCCTCACTTTTGGTGATGAGTTTAACAGTGTGCTCTAGTCCTGGAAGTTTATATCAGGTTACCTAAGGTTCTCCAAAATTGATATTGTGAACTGGCACCACTCTTGCTGGCTTCACCCAATCTTCAGTCAATACAGTTGTTGCTCCTGAAATCAGATTATGAAAATGATTCTGTTTGGAGAACACTGGGAAATAATGAGAAATGCTAAGGGTTCTTTCTCCTGCCTCTTCCATAGTTTCCCTTTGCAGAAGAGCTTCTGTGCCATAATGGCATAATGTTGGCTTTCAGAGACTCCCTTAAGAGAATAATATATTGGGTTCTGCCTGGCATTAGTCCCCTTTTTGCCTACAATAGAACAACACTTTATCCTGTACCCTGGGCTACTCTAATATGTGTGTGTGCAGCTAGTTCATCCTGTGTTCATGAAATATTGACAATCTGGTCCTGCAGACACTCCCTGCAAGGTGCTTCTTGGAAGTAGATGGTGAATGATTGATGAATGAGAAATAAAATATTGATGTTCTATGTCACACATAAGGACTATTTCCTCTGAAAGGAGCTTATGACTTGTGTTACTAAAGATAAGAATACACAGAATTTGTGTGTGTGTGTGTGTGTGTGTGTGTGTGCACCTGGGCTCATGTGCATGTGTGTGTGTTTCTCTGTTTGGAACATCATGACTAATATAAATTTACTGTAGACTTACTTATACATATCCTGATCATTAAGACTGAATTCCCCCCAAGTTGGCAGATCATTGCTGGGAATCAATAAGAGTAAATTTTACTTTCCTCGGACTGTAGAAACTTAATAAAGCCTAGTAAATGAACTTTTAATTTTTATTGTGCATATTTCTTACAGGGATATAGACATACACAAAAGATACCACAACAATGTGACCACAGAACCTCAATTTGTACTCTTTGTCAACAAACACCTCCACACTCTTTAGCCAATTCTATCAACGAAAGTTTTATGCATATTTTAGTGCTACTCAATTTTTTTTTCTTTTGACAGGTTTTAATATTGTCTAAAATGAATCCATAAATTTGAGAGGGATCAAGGTGAGAGAAATAGAATAAATTTTAAGGAGGAAACGTAAGGGAAAATTATATTGTGATATTTTGTTAAAAAATAAAATTAAAATATAGCAAGAGAAAAAAGATGTATTTTATTTTAAAGTTTGTGAGTATGAGTGTGTATGTGTCTGTATGTATATGGGGGGTGTTTATGAAGGCCAAGAAAGGGTGTCTGATAAGCTCTACTTTTCAGTAACTATTGGTTTTGGGCTGACTGATGTGGGTGTTAAGGTTAGGAAATACCTTTGTACTAGTTCTCTGTTCCTGTGGTAAAAAAAATATATATATCACAACCAATAGTAACTTAAAGAAAAAATATGCGTGTGGCTCATGATTCCAAATGGTTAAAAGTCCAAAATGGTAGGGTAGGCATCTAAACAGATAGGAGACAGAGAGAGAGAGAGAGAGAGAGAGAGAGAGAGAGAGAGAGAGAGAGAGGAGGGAGGCAGGGAGAGAGGAAGGGAGAGAACAACCACAGGAAGTAGGATTAAACTCTGAAATTCCACTCCAGTATTGTGTTTACCCATCTAACAAGGCTTTGTTACCAAGTGGAAACTGGGTGCATAATCGTAAAACCTTATGTGGGGCATTTCTCATTTAAACCATAAATAATAAAGTTCTTTTTGGTGTTTCCCTTTAAGTCCCTTTATGTATTTTACTCCTTGTTTCAATGAAAGTCTTCTCTTCCAGGCACCCTTTCTGGTAAAGTCCATCTAGGGTCATTATTTAAGGTAACATCAATAGGTTCCCCCACAGGAGTTCTTTTTTCCTCTCAACACTTGTCTATAGGCTGCTGCCAGGTAGGGCCAGCTTAAAAAGAGTCATGTGGCACAGTGGAGCAGGATACCATGTGAACTTGTAAGGTTATAGCAAGTTCAGAACCCCAATTAATATCATAATTAAGAATGGAAGGAAGTCCAACTCTCTGCCAGTCAGGTTCATGGAGCTTGTAACCACTATACCCCAGTAGGAGGACCATGTCAATGAGTCAGGTAGAGAAAACACCTCAAATCCTTCTCCATATAAATAGATTATTTCTAACATCTCAGTCTGAGCCAATGGGAGGTATCTACCCATAGATCCCATTCTTCACCAAAACTGTTTATAAGGTCCCTGTTCATAATGAATAAATTACATGAGTTATTTCACCAAATATTGTCTGAGGGTGACTGTCTTATTGAGCTCTAACACTCTAGGGAAGAGATTTCTCTCTGAATCATTCCTCACAGGACCTCTGTCCCAGCCCAGACATGTCCTGCTCAGTGGCTCCAACTCTGGCTCCTAGCTGCCAGATGCCTCTTGCTACTAGCAAAACTCCCAGAATGTGTTGGCTGTAGAAAAGCTTTCCCTCAGAGAGATGAACCACTTTGGTCTGGCAGTGCCCAAGCCCTGAAAGACCTTTCATTCTGGTCTACAGGGCTAACAATTCCCTTTTTGGCTATGACCTAATATGCAAACTGAGAGAGGCATAATCTGTTTTTCTGTTATGGGCATGTCTATCACAGCATGATAGAGTCTGTGGGATGATCTATGGCTCAGATATTTCTCAGCAGAATGTTTAGATGAAGGAGATAAGAAAATTGTCTAGGTCAGTAAGTTTTGTTGATGGGTATCTAGGAATTGGAGTTTCCCCTCAGACAAGGTTGCCTTCCACACACATTTCTATCATAGGACCTTGGAGGCTAAGAGTTGACTAGCTCTGATGTGTACCCATGAGTTGAGGAAGGTCATCAGAGAGCAGATTAGGAACTAAAGTATGGGTCCCATTCCAAGGACATTTAAGCTAGTCTAATTTAGAGGCTGATCTTGGTTGGCTCATGGAGTCCTAACAACCATGGCATTGGTGTTATCCATCCTTGGCTTGCCACCAGTTGAAGAAGTGGTAAGGATAACTTGATAAACCCCATGCCTTTGGCTCTAGACTTCAGTGTTAGCCAGATCTCTACAGAATACATGTATCATGTGTGTCCATTCTTTTGGCATCCTCTTAATTCTTCATGATCAGTGAATGCAGCATGACAGATTTAACCTTATAAGTGAAATTTACAGGTCATTCAATGAGAAATATTCAATGTGCTCTAATAATTACTTGTTGCAAAACTTTTGGCCAAGAGAGATCTGTTTCTTTGCAATTTTTGGACAGAATCATTTTTAAATGCCCTATTTATTTCCCTAACAAGGGCTGAAGATAGAAGGTGGAACCATGTCCACAAATTTCAAGTTCAGTTGGAGTGTATGTAGTAAATGCTTCTACCCAGCCTGAAACTGTAGACATAGTTCTTTTGTTACTGCTATGGCAAAATGCTTCTCAAAAGCAACCTATAGAAGGAAGTGCTTATTTTTAATCAATAGGAACATCAAAAACTCTACTGTTTCTCTCTCCACAGTACTGGGAAAACAACAGTTTCCCACCAAGGCAGGCATTTTTAACAGGAACCTGGGTAGGAATCAAACTCACTTCCTTGTGCTTACATGACAAGTCTTTAGTTACAGAGTTGTATCCCTGGGTTTTGATAGATGCTTCCCCTGTCTGGAAGAAATAATTACTCTCTCCCCTGAAAGGGAGTTTCTAATTACCACAGTCCACATCCCACACTACCCAGAATTTGCCAATGTCTTGAACATTCCAAACATTCCATTAACTTTCAAAGATACATTTAATCTTGTTGTTTGCATTTACATCTGATGTATCTTCGTTATATATCTCATAATACACAAACTTCTTCTGAATATTTGGCTGCTTTTTATTTTATTTTTTTAAAGATAGAGTCAGGATATATCACCCAAGTGGTTTTGCTATTGCCATTCTCTTGAATTCTGAGTTATATAGGTAAATTTTGTGTTGCCTGTCCTTGGTTAAATTTTTATACTTTTGGGTATAATTCTTGATTCATTTCTTCTTAGATTCCTGACTGTAGGATATATATTTATCATGATTTAGTGGGGGATTACTACCTGCCTCAATGGTTTATGTTCCCAAATGAAAGCCACACAGTCTTTGTATTTTAATATGTTTTCTACAGCATAATAGGTTATTAACAGCCTAAACTCCAAACTGTTACAATCTACCTCCCACCAATAATTTCAAGTTACTACTTTCTAATTTCTATGTTCCAACTTTGCTGCTCTCAGTTCCAATTAGTCAGCTTTCTGGGCCAAATTTTCATGGTCCAGAGCCAGGGTGCTCTCCTTGCTTCTCTACCCTATAGCTGCTTCTGATTTTTCTTCTCTCTCCATACTCTCCTAGCAGATCTCCCCCTTCTCTTACTCCTCCAGGTCCCAAGTCTGGGAATCCTAAAATTCAGACTTTGTCCTTTCCAGCTATTGGGTGCTCCCATCTTTATTTCCTACTCAGAACGAACTTGGGGCAATATCTGCCAGAAATCCTAGCAGACCATGTTGGGTGATACCTAATATATATAAATAAGATTCCATTTTCTTTTATCTTTCTTCACCAGCTTTGCAGGTATATTTTGGGGAATCATTTCTATATCAGTTTCTTTCATATTGTTATGACAAATTCTCTCAAAAAATTACTTAAAAAACAAAGGGTTTATTTTGGCTCCTAGGTGAGGGGTAAATCATCCATCATGGTGGGGATAAGATAGTGTCAGGAATAGAAAGCAACTGTCATATTGCAGCTTCAGTTAGGTAGCAGAGATAGATGAATGCTGCTGCTTAGCTCACTAGCTCCTTCAAATTTCTTTTTATTGTTTGGGATTTCATAATGTACACATATGTAATATATTTCTGATTATATCCTCTTCTGTTTTAGGCTATTATGGCCGTGAGCAGATACCATGACTAAGGGAAATGTTTTAAAGATTACATTTAATTGTGGCTGGCTTAGAGGTTCAGATGTTCAGAGGTTCAGTCCATTATCATAAAGGCAGGAGCATGGCAGCATTCAGACAGGCATGGTTGAGGAGAAGTTGAAGATCTATACCTTTTTCTGAAGAAGCAAGAAGAGCGGCTTCCAGGCAGGTAGATTCATGGTATTAAAGTCCACCACCACAGTGACACACCTACTTCAACAAGGTCACACCTTTTAATAGCACCACTCCCTAGCCCAAGCATACACAAACCATCACATTGTACTCTCTGGCTCCCATAGGCGTCTTCAAACATATGAGCCTGTGAGGGTCATACATAAACATAGCATAATGTGAAATACATTTAGTCTAACTTCCAAAGTCCCCATAGTCTATAGCAGTCTCAATAATGGTTGAAAGTCCAAAGTTCAAGATCTCTTCTGAGTTTCATCCAATCATTTAACTGTAATCTCCAAAGCAAGGCAGGAAAGCAGCTTGGTAATCTCCAAACTCAGCATCTCCATGGCTGATTTCTTCAGATTTTCATGCCATTTTCAGCCTTGTTGATTCGTACAAACATTTTTCCTCTGAGACAGTTCAACTCCAAGTTAGCAGCTTCCCTTTGCAGAAAACCTATGACTCTGCCATCTCAAATACCTTGGGGTCTCAAAGGTAATTTTAATGATACAGATTCTTGTTTCAATATTTGTGATCCACATAAGAAGTTCTGTGCTCCTCCAAAATGTGGGTGTTGCCATCTGTAGCATTCTATGCTCAGGTTTATCCACTCCAGTGCTGCTGCTATTCTTGATAATAATACCATGGTAGTGGCTTCTACAATACATTGGGATCTTCTCCTGCAACTACACTCCAACAATAGCCTGTCATAGACTCTCTTCATGGTGCCAAGCCTCACCTCCTTTGTATGACCACGTCAGTCCTTGACTGTCAACTGCAATTGAGGATGAACCTTCCCAAGTGGTTTTCCATGGCCTCTCACAGGGCTAAGCCTCCGCTATAGTTTATGACATTTTCATGCATTCAAACCCACTACCGACTACATGACTTTTACACATTACCAAGTACAGCTGCCCAAAAGGTACTACCTTGGTTATCTGGAACACAGCTTCTTTGTGCTCTCAGAAAACACTTTCCAGAAGATTTCACCTCAGTTATGCTGGCATAATCTTAATCACCACTAATTTCTTAGCCACAGCTAATGATCATCAATTGTCCCTGTACTCCCTTCTTTTTTCACTCTAAAGGAAGAGCCACATAGTGGAAATCACTCAGGATACACCCAGCAGCCAGGAAGGAGGAGGCAGCATGCACAGGTGAGACTGGCCCTGCAGATCAGAGGATCCAGTCCTGCTATGGTAGCTCTAGTTAAGTTCTGTGTAGCAGAATCCCACAGATTGAGACAGGAAAATTTGCTTCCTGGAGCCTGTGGAACACCCCTATTTAGAAGCTGAAGTCTCATTTGGCAATTTACTTTGCTTCTAAGCTCCCCCCTTCCTAATAGCCAGAGGCTGAGTAAATACTAGCAAGTAAATTGTAATACATTCTTTTAAGTAAAATCACTGGCCAAAAACCTCTTTTTTTAGAACTACAATGCTTTGCCTCTGTCATTTACATAATTACATTTACCTCCCAACAATATGTAAATGAGAGTGGCTCTGACACTTTGGTATGAAAAGTAGTGATTTAGCACAATGAATCTCAGTTTTTTTTGTTGTTGTTGTTGGTTTTGTTGTTGTTGTTGTTGTTGTTGTTGTTGTTGTTTTTACAGATGTAAGCTAGGTGTTAGGTAAAGAGTTCTCATGGAAACTCTTTTAGACCCAGGGGGTCTGACCAAATTTTCTTTGAACTCTCTTTGAAAGTTTGTTAACTATGTGTGAGTCTATATTAGGAAGACCCTTTATATCTGTTACACGGGAAACATTTTTCCTGATTGATTTTACATTTCCTTGTGCCAAATGGTTGTGCTAATTGTTCCTTGTGTCTGCTTTACTGCATACATCTTTTGAAATGAAATTACCTCATGCTTCAAAACTCCTGCTTAAAAGCAGCAAAATACACTCAGATTCTAAAACCACCTCTGTATTTGTTGTCTGTGTGGAGTTCGCCAAATCCATACCTTCCTGGACCAAAAGAACCCTGGTTTTCCCTTTACTTCATTTCCCGGCTTGGTTTGGTCTATGGCACTGTCCAGAGGCCTCTGGCAAGAGCTGTCCAGTATTCACTCTCGGCCACCACATGGCATCTCCAAGCAGCAAAAGAAGCTAGCTACACACCCAGATGCTACTGAGGAGGAGACAGCCAGCACAACCCTCATCCAGAGCTGATGGAGCCACCTAGTTACATATCCAAAATACAGCTACAAGAGAGTGGGTCTCAGCTGCCATCTTCGCTTCTGTGACTGTGCAACAGATTGGTAGGCAGGATTCACCAGAGTAGAGGATCGCTTGGGACACCACCCCCCCCCAGGACTCCACCTGCACCCAGAAACTTGGTAGTACCACAGCAATTTGTGCCAGGGGAAAGTAGCTCACCCAGGGATGCTGAGATAGGCCTGCAGGCACAAAGAAAGGGTAAACTCCAGCCAGTGACAGCAGGCTCAACTAACACCGGAGATAACCAGATGGTAAAAGGTAAATGTGGGTATGTTGCTAACAGTAATCAAGGCAGTATGGCACCATCCAAACCCAATTCTCCCACAAGAGCAAGTCCTGGATACCCCAACACACCAGTAAAGCAAAATTTGGATTTAAAATCACAGGTCATGATGCTGATGGAGGACATAATGGAGAGCTTCAAGAAGGACATAAACAACTCCCTTAAAGAAATACAGGAGAACACAAGTAAACAGGGGGAAGCCCTTGGATAACGTAGGGAAAACACAACAAAACAGGTGAAGGAATCAAACAAAACCACCCAGCATCTAAAAAAGGAGGTAGAAACAATAATGAAATCACAAAGGGAGACAACTCACGACATAAAAAACCTAGGAAATAAGTCAGGAGTCATGGATCCAAGCATCAACAATAGAATACAAGATATAGAAGAGAGAATCTCAGATACAGAAGATACCATAGAAAGCATTGATGCAATAGTCAAAGAAAATGAAAAATGCAAAAGGCTCCTGAGCCAAAATATAAAGGAAATACAGGACAAAATGAGAAGATCAAACCTAAGGATTATAGGCAAAGACAAGAGTGAAGATTCCCAACATAAAGGGTCAGTAAATGTCGTCAACAAAATTATAGAAGAAAACTTCCCTAACCTAAAGAGAGAGAAGCCCATGAACATACAGGAAGCCTCCAGAACTCCAAGTATATTTCACATGAAAAGAAATTCATCCTGTCACATAATAATTAAAACACCAAATGTACTAAACAAAGAGAGAAGAATAAAGGCAGTAAGGGAAAAAGGTCAAGTAACATATAAATGTAGACCTATCAAAATTACACTGGATTTCTCACCAGAGACTATGAAAGCCTGAAGAGCCTGGGCAGATATCATGCAGACCCTAAGGGAACACAAATACCAACCCAAACTGCTATATCTTGTAAATCTCTCAATTACCATAAATGCAGAAACAAAGGTTTTACATCACAAAATCAAATTTACACAGTACCTTTCCATAAATCCAGCCCTTCACAGGATAATGAAAGGAAAACACCAACAAAGGGAGGGAAATTCCACACAAGAAAAAGCAAAAGAAGATAACCACACAAACAAAAATTACATCAAAATAAGCAGGAAGCAACAATCACCATTCCTTAATATCTCTTAATCTCAATGGATTCAATTCCCCCAATAAAAAAACATAGACTAACAGACTGGCTTCCTAAATAAGACTTGACATTTTGCTGCATACAGGAAATGCACCTCAGTGTCAAAGACAAATACTGCCTAAGAGTAAAAGGCTGGAAAACAGCTCACCAAGTAAATTGTCCCAGGTAACAAGCTCGAGTAGCCATTCTAATATCCAATAAAATAGACTTTCAACCAAAAGTCATCAAAAAAGATACAGAAGACCACTTTATACTCATCAAAGGAAAAATCTACCAGGAAGAACTCTCAATTTTGAACATCTATGCCCCAAATAGAAGGGTACCAGCATTCATAAAGGAAACCTTACTAAAGCTTAAAGCACACATCTTAACCCACACACAAATTGTGGGGGACTTAAACACCCCACACTCTTCAATGGACAGATCAGGGAAACACAAATAAACAGAGTCACAGTGAAACTAAGAGTTTTGGACCAAATGGATTTAATACTTATCTATAGAACATTTCATCCTAAATCAAAACAATATGCCTTCTTCTCAGCATCTCATGGTACCTTCTCCAAAACTGACCATATAATTGGTTATAAAACAGACCTCAACAGATATAAGACTATCAAACTAATTCCATGCCTCTTATCAGATCACTATGGAATAAGGTTGGTCTTCAATAGAAAGAAAACAACAGAAAGCCAATGTACACATGGAGATGAACAATGATCTACTCAATGATACATTGGTCAAGGAAGAAATAAGGAAAGGAATGAAATAATATTTAGTATTTAATCAAAATGAAGGCACAACACTCCCAAATTTATGGGATATAATGAAATCAGTGCTAAGAGGAAAACTCATAGCTCTGTGTGCCTACAAAAAGAAGCTAGACAGAGCATGCACTAGCAATTTAACAAAACACCTGAAAGCTTTGGAGCAAAAAGAAGCTAATACACCATAGAGAAGTAGAAGGCAGGAAATCATCAAACTCAGGGCTGAAATCAACCAAGTTGAAACAAAAAGAAATATAAAATGAATCAACAAAAGCAGGAGCTGGTTCTTTGAGAAAATCAACAAGATAGAAAAACCTTTAGACAGACTGACCAGAGGGCACAGAGACAGTATCCAAATTAACAAAATCAGAAATGAAAAGTGTGAAATAACAACAAAAACTGAAGAAATCTAACAAATTATCATATCCTATTACAAAAGCCTACACTCAACACAACTGAAAAATCTGGATGGAATGGGCAATTTTCTAGACAGATACTAACTACCAAAATTTAATCAGGATCAGGTAGACCATCTAAATGGTCCCATATGCCCTAAAGAAATAGAAGTGGTCATTGACAGTCTCCCAACCAAAATAAAAATACAGTACCAGATGGCTTTAGTGTAGAATTCTATCACACATTGAAAGGAGACCAAATGACAATACTCTTCAAACTATTCCACAAAATAGAAACAATGAATATTAATGAATATTACCCAACTCATTCTATGAAGCCACAATTCCACTGATACCAAAACTACCAAAGGTCTAACAAAAAAGAGGACCTTAGACCAATTTCTCTTATGAATATTGATGCAAAAACACTCAATAAAATTCTTGCCAACCGAATACAAGAACACATCAAAGTGATCATTCAGCATGATCAAGTAGGCTTCATCCCAGGGATGCAGGGATGGTTCAATATAAGGAAATCCTTCAATGAAATCCACTACATAAACAAACTCGAAGAAAATAACCACACGGTCATTTCATTAGATGCTGAAAAAGCATTTGATAAAGTTCAGCATCGTTTCATGTTAGAGGTCTTAGAAAGAACAAGAATTCAAGGCCCATACCTAAACATAATAAAAGCAATATACAGGAAACCAGTAGCCAACATCAAACTAAATGGAGAAAAACTTGTGGCAATCCTACTAAAATCAGGGACTTGACAAGTTTCCATATTTATTCAATATAGTACTTGAAGTTCTAGCCAGAGCAATTAGACAACAAAGGGAGGTTAAAGGGATACAAATTGGAAAGAATGAAGTCAAATTATCACTATTTGCAGATGATATGATAGTATACTTAACTGACCCAAAAACCTCTAGCAGAGAACTACAGCTGATAAACAACTTTTGCAAAGTGGCTGCATATAAAATTAACTCAAGCAAATTAGTGGCCTTTCTACACTCAAACCATAAACAGTCTGAGAATGAAATTAGGGAAATGACACCCTTCACAATAGCCACAAATGATATAATGTATCTTGGTGTGACTCTAACCAAACAAGTGAAAAATCTGTATGACAGGAACTTCAAGTCTTTGAAAAAAGAAATCAAAGAAGACCTCATATGATGGAAAATTTTCCCATGCTTATAGATTGGCAGGATTAATATAGGAAGAATGGCAATCTTGCCAAAAGCAATCTACATATTCAATGCAATCACCATCAAAATCCCAACTCAATTCTTCATAGACCTAGAAAGAGCAATTCTCAAATTCATCTGGATTAACAAAACCCCCAGGATAATTAAAACTATCCTCAACAGTAATGGAACTTCTAGAGGAATCAGTATCCCCAACCTCAAGCAGGACTATAGAGCAATTATGTTAAAAACCACATGGTATTTGTATAGTGACTGGCATGTAGACAAATTGAATAGAATTAAAGACCTGGAATTGAACCCACAGCATTATGGTCACTTGATCTTTGACTAGGGAGCTACAACCATCCAGTGGACAAAAGATAGCCTTTCCAAAAAATGATGCTGGTTCAACTAGAGGTCAGCATGCAAAAGAATGCAAATTGATCCATTCTTATCTCCATGTACTGAGCTCAAATCCAATTGGATCCACATAAAACCAGACACTCTTAAACTAATAGTAAAGTAACTGGGGAAGACCCTTGACGACATGGGCACAGGGGAAATTTTTCTCAACAGAACACCAATAGCTTATGCTATAAGCTCAAAAATTGACAAATGGGACCTCATAAAATTACAAAGTTTCTGTAAGGGGCAAAGGATATTGCCAAAAAGAGAAAATGGCAACCAAAAAATTTGGAAAAGATCTTTACCAACACTACATCTGACAGAGGCCTTATATCCAAGATATACAAAGAACTCAAGAAAGTAGACTCTGGAGAGCCAAATAACCCCCTTAAAATGGAGTACAGAGCTAAGCAAAGAATTGTCACATGAAGAATATTGAATGCCTGAGAAGCACCTAAAGAAATGTTCAACATCCTTAGTTATCAGGGATATGAAAATCAAAACAACCCTGGGATTTCTTGTCACATCAGTCAGAATGGCTTAAGATTAAAAACAAAAAAATAGTCAAGAATTGTAAGTTAGTCCAGTCATCTATGCTTGATTCACCAAGGAAGGGAGGCCCAAGGATCGTTGACAATCATTCTCTCCTGTGATTTCCAAAATCTGTCCATGCAGACACACATCTATCATGTGGAGAAGAAAAATTGAACCATTTGCTTTGTCCTCCTAAACCATAAGTTCAAAATGAACTGAGGAAAGGGGAAATCATTTGAAATATAAATAAAGAATATTTCCAATAAAAAAAACCACTGTAAAGGAGCTATGGGTATGACCTAGTGCCTGCTTAGCATTCATAATAAAACATCATAAATGAAAAAAAAGGAAGTCAATGTGTTCTACTGCTTGCATAGCTGGAACATAGCTTCCTTGTTCTATTACGTTATCAGTAGCTTTCTGATACCCAGTGCCTTTGCTGTCTAAGCTTGGCTGCCTGAATCTTACTCTGTAGATGAACTTTGAACTCAGAGAAATGCATATCTGTCTCCTGGGATAAAAGGTATGTACCATCAAGCCTGAATTTAAATATAACTATTTGGGATCTTGCTGCAAAATCCTACTACCTTAATCTGTTATTTCCTAGAACATAGGATTCAGCTTTATTCTACTTTCTAGTACCCCTTTAATACTTAAACCATACGTTTTGTATGTTTTCTTTCTCAGATCACTACTTTTGATTAAAATGATCTTTATAAGAGTGAACTTTATTAGCCACACAGCGGAATTTATGCCAGGCTATTTTGAAACTTTCTTTATCAATGTAAATAATAGAAATCTCCTTACCTTAGCTTCAGGTAGACTCTTAAGACAAGGGTAGAAAGCAGCCATATTCTTTATCAAATTATCAAAATAACAGACTTTTGGCCACAGGTTAAAATTCTCCTCTGAAGTCTTTTGTGCCAGCCTTTCACAGTTCAAATCACCCTCAGCAACAATGTCTTCCATATTCCTAATAGGATGGCCCATTAAGCCCCACTTAAAGCATTCCACTGCTTTCCGTATTCAAAGTTCCAAAATTCTCATTCTTCCAAACAAAAGCAATGGTCAGTATGCAATACCAGTTTCTGTCTTAGCTAGGGTATTAATGCTGTGAACAGATACCATGACCAAGGCAATTCATATAAGCACAACATTTAATTGGTGCTGGCTTACAGGTTCAGAGATTCAGTCCATTATCATCAAAGAAGTAACATGGCAGCATCCAGGTAGCCATGTTGCAGGAGGAGCTGAGAGTTCTAAATCTTCATCCAAAGGCTGCTAAGAGAAGACTGGCTTTCAGGTAGCTAGGACTCCAGAATTAATGTCCACACCCACAGTGACAAACCTACTCCAACAAGGTCTCCTAATAGTGCCACTCCCTATGCCAAACATAAACAAACCACCACAACTTCCCTTCCCTGCCTCACTCCAGTCTTCCATCCACTGACTTTCTCTTTTGTAAAATTCAGTTTGAGACCCCAACACATCAGACAGTTCTGCCCACATTCAGGGTGAGTATTCTGCTTTCCTTATTTTAATCTCTATGATAACCTCAAGATATAATCCCAGCAATCTATTTCCATAGGGATACTAATCTCATCTCTTTGATGATCCAGAATAGGTATCCCACTTTCATCTAAACTCATCTTCTATCAAACATTCTTTTTCTCCATTGGCAACAAGGAAGTTGGAAGATCACAACATTCAGAAGAGGGAATTCTGGCAATCTTTTCAGCCTACAAGCTTAGAAACTAGCCCTATAGACATCCTTGAAAATCAGCTTCTCTGGGCAGTACCCCAGGATTATGACAAACTTCTCCTGTGTCATGGTCTTTGTGATCAGCAGATTCTAAGGGTGGATATCAAGGAGTCTATATAATGTCTTATCTCATTACTCCAAAAACTTATCTCATTACTCTCAAACTCCAAGTCTAAACATAACATATTCTACCTTTGTCTTTTGTTGCTAATTTCATTTTATTAAAATTTATTAACTTTGTTCTTTTGATAGTCTCCTACATATGTGTAGTGTGTTTTAATGACTACCTCCCTTGCCACTCATGTACCTTCCACCCCTATTATTCCCACCTTCACAAGTCCCTTTGTCAGGTTCAAGTTTGTCTTGTAACTCACTGTTCATTCCCTAGACTCCAAGTTGCTCATAGTTCAGCATGGAAAAAATTAGTGCCACATGGAACGTTCTTATCTATAATGGGCTTTTAATAAGCTTTTTAAGATGCAGCCCTTGCCACAATGGAACCATGGTTGCATTGGCTGTGTCCTATCCACAGCATAACATTTTATCTCCTCCCCCTCTCCTCTTGTATGCATTGTTCTTCTAGAGAGCTATGGTCATCCTGTTGAGAGCTGATTGAATAATTAACAATTACTTAGTCTTAGTATTTTGAGCAGCTATGTATCTCTGCATTTGCCACTTTTCATTAAAAAACAGACATTTTACTGACCAAGACAAGAATAGTAATGTCTCTGAGTATGTGCTTTGTAACTGCCCACAGTGACATCGAATGGGTTACCTGGAAGGGAAGCTGGGGATGTATAGGAAGGCAGCAAAAAAGAGACAGAGACCAAGATTGCACCTGCTATTCAAGGTGTCAAAGTTTAATGAAGAACTCCCAATATATAAAGGCAGAGGGAAAAGGCTGGAAGCTTCTCAGCAGAATCAGTTCAGTTGCTCCACAGGTGACTAGTGTTTCTCAGGAAACTGCAGATCCTTGAAGAATAGGCTTCACTTTTGAGCAATCCACCCTAGGTGAAGGGGATTATGGCTGACACAGGAGTTCCCACTCAATGGTTGGGAGAGGAACTTTATATATTGTTGATATCAAGTTCCTGCCAGGTGGCTTGGCACCTCAGTAAGGCTTTCTACATGCTTACGTATTTACAAGGCAGCCTGGTAGTATATATCAGTCCAGCCTACAATGGCAAACTCTACCACATCCACTCATAGTGCCTGGTACCTACTCAGGTATATTTGTTTTATTTTGTTGTTTTTTGTTTTATGTAACGTGGTCTTGCTGTGTATCACTGGCAGGCTCATGTTCAGCTGTGTTGACCAGGCTGGCCTCAAATTCACATTCTGCCTCTGCCTCCTGGGTAACAGCACTAATGGCCTGTGATACCATGTCCTGCTCATCTGTGGGTATTTAATCGGGGTTATAATATAATCCATCTCTTTTTTCTGGTACCACTTTGCTTTCAGTAACTTTATAGAGACATTTATTGCAAAAGAAATAACTCACCCATTTTGATTATACAGTTCAGTATCTTCCAAAATATTTACTATTTATGCGACCTACACTTCTTATAAGATATTTCCTCTACCTTATAAACACACCATCTCCCAGCAGTTCCTTGTTATTTCTCCCAAACCCTCTTAGTACTAGATAGCCATAAATGTACATTTCCCCTATAAACTTAATATATTTTATGAAAATGAAACTGTTCAAATATAGCCTACTATGGCTTGACTCCTCTATTTAGTATTGTGATTTTAATGTTTAGCCATGCTGCATAAATATTCACTTGACTTCTTCTAAATTGCCACATACCATTCCACTATGTGGATGTGCATAGTGGATATACATACCAGATTTTATGTATTCACTAATTTTCTAGTGGGCATTTAAATGATCTCCATATATTGAAGAATTTGAGTTTGAATTTGTGTGGTCCTATATTTTCATTTTTTTTAGATCTAAGAATAAGATTGTTTCCCCATGTGGAAACTTTATATTTAATATCTGAGATACTTCCAAACCATTACCCAAAGAACTTGGGCCATTTTGCAATGCCCCACTTTTCATCACAATGTGTGAAAATTTTGGCTTTTCCCCATCCTCTATGCATAGTCTGTCTGTCTCTGCTTCTTCTACATGAACATGATCACCTATGTGTCATGTTTCTCTCTTTTATTTTTTGTATAAACTCCAAGGTGGTCATTATTGTGACTTACTTTAAACCCTCTGCTAAGGGTCATAATTTGAAGCCTTAATCTTCTAGTTGATAACTTTAGGATTTACCACCTCTGTGATATGATGAGTTAATATGTTATGAATGAGAATGTGTTCCACAGTGTCTGCTGAAAAGATAGCAGAGATGTCTTTTGGTGTTTCCACACTGTGTGAGTTTATCTAAAAAATATGTTTTATGAATCAGTACTACACTCCAGTAGACATTACATCTGTCTGCATATTATGCTTCAAGAAATACATTGTTTAGAGTCATCCAATGCATCATACTGGGGTGGTTTGAATAAGAATGTCCTCCATAGGTTCATATATTTGAATGTTTAGTTGGTCATGTTATCAGAGTTTCCTTGGCAATAGTGTATCTTTACAGCAATAGAACAGTGACTATGACACAATCAGTGTTCAGTGTCAACTTGACAGGATGTGAAATCATCCAGTAGAGAAGTTGCCAGATACAACAGTGAGAGATTATCTTGACTGGGCTAATTAAAGTGGGAACAACTCACCTTAAAAAAATAGGCAACTCCATTCTCTGCAGGGACATGTTGTAAATAACCATCTTGCCTATGCTTTTATCATTCTTTATCTATTAGGTTTTTTTTTAGACTGGGAAAAAGGTAACATTTAATTGCCATTAAAAGAATTTCTCTGACTTCTCAAACTATAGGTTAGTTTGGGCACCATGAGAAGTCTTTGAAGCTGGTGGGCTTTTCAGTGGTGTGCCTGCATTTATATCCTTTATCCCCTGAAGTTACACCTCTACTCTTGCATTTCACTCAAATAAACTCTGATTTGCTCAGTTGTACATAGGTAGACTCATCATTTTTTTTTTTACATTCTTAGTCCCTTATATGAGATGAATAGATGTTTATGTCATATCTTCCCAGGTAAATGTTTAACAGGTGCTTCTTCCAGCACCCCTCACTTGTTTTTCCAGAAACTGTTTTTCAATGAACTGGGAGCTCACTGATTCAATTGCACTGGCTGTCCAGCAAGCTCCTTGGATTCACCTTTTTGCTTTCAAAAAGATATAACTAAAGGTATGTGCCACCATATCTCCTTTCAAAATGTACATATGGTTCCCAAAATCAGGTTGTCATTTTTGTGCAGTAAATACTTCACTAACAAAGACACCTCTCCAGATCCTACTGGAGAGGCTACTCCAGTTTGTTTCTTTACACCATTTTCTTGGAAAACTGTGTTCCAGCCCTTTGCTCTGAGGTATTTAACACTGAAGTATGTTTCTTGTATGCAGCAAAAATGCTGGGATCTGTTTACATTTCCAGTTTGTTATGTCTTTTTATTGTGGAATTGAGTTCACTGATGTTAAAAGATATTAACAAATAGTTATTGTTTATTTCTGTTATTTTTATGATTGTGTGGCTATGTTGTTTTGGGATTGTTTAAAGAAGATTACTTTTTTTGCTTTTTTAGGGTGTAGTTTTGCTCCATGTATTGGCATTTTCCATCTATTTTCCTTTGAAGGGCTGGATTTGAGGAAATATATTGTGTGAATTTGTTTTTGTGATGGAATATCATTGTTTCTCCATCTATGGCAATTGAGAATTTTGCTGGGTATAGTAGACTGGGCTGGTATTTGTGCTCTCTTGGGATCTGTATAACATCTGCCCATTATCTTCTCATTTTCATAGTCTCTGGAAAGATGTTTTGTGTAATTATGACAGGTCTGCCTTTATAAGTTACTTGATACTTTTCCTTACTGTTTTTAATATTCATTCTTTTGTGTGTATGTGTTTGTGTGTGTGTGTGTGTGTGTGTGTGTGTGTGTGTGTGTTATGGGTGTTTTGACTATTATGTGATGGGAGAAATTTCTTTTCTGGTACAATTTATTTGGAGTTCTGTAGGTTTCTTGTATGTTTATGGACATCACTTTCTTTATGTTCGGACAGTTTTCTTCTATAAGTTTGTTGAAGATATTTACTTGCTCTTTAATTTGGGAATCTTAACTCTTTTCTATACTTATTATTCATAGGTTTGCTCTTTTCATTATTTCCTGGATTTCCTGGACATTTTGTGTTAGGAGCTTTTTGCATTTTACATTTTCTTTGACTGTTGTGTCAATGTTTTTTCTGATTTCTTCTGCACCTGAGATTCTTTTGTCTATCACTTAGATTCTCTTGGTGATGCTTGCATTTATGACTCATGATCTCTTTCGTAGGTTTTCTATCTCCATTATTTTCTCCCTTTGTGATTTATATTTTGTTTCCATTTCTGATTTTAGATTCTGGATAGTTTTGTTTACATCCTTCACCTATTTGGTTGTGTTTTCTTGGTATTCTTTAAGGGATTTTTGTGTTACCACTTTAAGGTCATCTACCTGTTTACCTGTGTTCTCCTGTATTTCATTTAGGACATTATTCATGTCATTAAAGTCCTCTATCATCATTGTAAGATGTGATTTTAAATTAGAGTCTTGCTTTTATGGTATGCTGGGGTATCCATGGCTCACTGTGGTTGGAAAAGTGGATTCTGAAGATGCCAAGTAACCTTGGTTTCTCTTTTGTTTTTGCCCTTGCCTTTTGACAATTGGTTTGTCTCAGGTGTTAGCAGGTCTTACCTTCTCTGACTGCGGCTTGTCTTTCCTTCCAGCCTATGTGTCAGTACTCCTGGGAGACCATTTATCTTCTGTAGAAATTTGAATGTGGAGAGCTCTGACCCAGGGTCAGCTCCTGGGTGCAGATGGAAACTGGAAGGATTCTGTCCCTAGATGCAGATAGAAACCAGAAGGATCCTGTCTCTGGCTGTTCTTTAGTTCATGAGTCCTGATGGTTCTGGGCAGTGCCTCTTGTGCCAGGAATTGGAACAGAAATAGTAGTCTTACCTGTGCTCACAGGTGTGACTGCACTCTTGGAAGACCTGTTCTCCCCTAGGAGTATTTGTGCATGGAGCACTGTGGCACAGGACCACATCTGGGCATTGTGGCACATAATCTGCTCTGGACATAGACTGGAATTTGATATTTTACCATGGTATATTTATTTTCTGTGGTCATGTTAAAAATACCTTGAAAAATGAGATAATGGAGAAAGATTTTTCTATGACAAATGGTACCTCATGAAATTGAAAAACTTTGTAAGGCAAAGAATATACTCTCAATAGGACAAAACATTAGCCTACATCGTGGGAAAAGATCTTCAATAACCCTATATCTGAGAGAGATGGCTAATTTCCAAAATATATAAAGAGCTGAAGAAGTTAAACTCCAACAAATTAATTAACCCAATTAAATAATGGGGAGCAGAGCTAAAAAGAGTACTATCAACAGAGAAATCTCAAATGGCTGAGAAGCACTGAAAGGAATGTTCAACATCTTTAGTCATCGAGCAAATGAAAATCAAAATGACCCTGAGATTATAAACCAATCAAAGGTTAAAATAAAACTTCAGGTGACAGTGCATGTTGTTGAGAATGTAGTGGAAAAGGAATACTCCTCCTTTACTGGTAGGATTGCAAACTTGTACAACCACTGTGGAAATCAATCTGGTATTTCCTCAGAAAATTGGAACGAATTCTACCAGAATACTCTGCTATACCACACCTGGGCATATACCCAAAAGACGTTTTATCATACCACAAGGACAAATGCTCACAGCAGGCTTATTTGTAATAGCTGGAATTAAGAAGCAACCCAGATATCCCTCAGCTGAAGAATGGATGTAGACTATGTGGTTCATTTACACAATGGTCTATTAGTCATCTTTTAAAAGTGAGGACATCATAAACTTTGAAGGCAAATGGATGGAACTAGAAAATATCACCCTGAATGAGGTAACCCAGACCCAAAGGGATTTGTATGGTATGTACTCAGTGATAAGTGGACATTAGCCAGGAAGTACACAGTACCCATGATACAACTCACAGATTTTATGAAGCTTAATTAGAAGTCAGGTCCTGATATGATCAGTGGAACAGCTGAGACAGAAATCTGCCCCATACCATTTGCATCAGGGTGTCAGGTGTGTCCAAAACCTTCTGTGCACAGAGCCTGTCAGAAGTGAGTTGGTCACACAGGAGTATGGACAGAGGCTTCCAGGCCCAAAGGAGGGACAAGCTCCAGCCAGGGACAGAAAGACCAACCAACACCAAAAATAACCAGATGGTGAAAGGCAAGAACAAAATCCCTACCAACAGAAACCTAGACTATGTGGCAACATCAGAGCACTGTTCTCCCATGACAGCAAGTCCTGGATACTCCAACACACTGGAAAAGAAATAGTTGGATTTAAAATCATTCAATAATGCTGATAGAGGACATCAAGAAATTCAGGAGGACATGGGTCAACAGGTAACAAACCATAAAGAGGAAACACACACACACACACACACACACACACACACACACACACCATTAAGAATTACAGGAAAATAATCAATCAAGGGAAGAAACAGAACAAAACTCTCCAGGATCTAAAAATAGAATTAGAAACAAAAAAGAAATCATAAAGGGAGACATCTTTGAAGATAGAAAACCTTGGAAAGAATGGAGAGATCATCTATGCAAGCATCAACAACAGAATACAATAGATAGAACCTCAGGTGGTGAAGTTACCATGGAAAGCATTAACTCAACATTCAAAGAAAGTGGAAAATTCATGAAGCTTGTAACCCAAAAACATCCAGGAAATCCAGGGCAAAGTGGATTATAGGTATACAAGAGAATGCAGATTTACAACATAGAGGGCCAGTAAATATCATCAACAAAATTATAGAAAAAAGTTTCCCTGAACTAAAGAAAGAGATGCCCATGTATATAAGAAGCCTACTGTATTAGTCTGGGTTCTCTAGAGTCACAGATCGTATGGGCAGTCTCTATGTAGTTAGGGAATTTGTCAATGACTTACAGTCTGTAGTCCAACTCCCCAACAGTAGTCAGCAGCAGCTGTGGATAGAAGTCCAAGGATCTTGCAGTTGCTCAGTCCCACGAAGCAAGCCGGCAAGGAAGAATGAATCTTCCTTCTTTCAATGTCCTTATATATGTCTCCAGTAGAAGGTGTAGCCCAGATTAAAGGTGTACACCTTTAATCCCAGATGAACTAGAACTGGAATCCATGCTTCAAGATCTCCATGCTAAGTCCAGGTCAGAAACTTATATCTCTGAGCCTCCAAATTAGGATCATAGGTGAGCCTTCCAATTCTAGATTGTAGTTCATTCCACATATAGTCAAGTTGACAACCAGGAATAGCTACTACAATCCACCCCTTGTCAACTTGACACAGATAATATCTCATGTCCACATGAAACAATAACAAGGTCGTGAATACGCCTAACATGATATAACTATTCCTCCTACAATCGCAAACGCATTTGTAAATTTACAATGGGGCAATGTCCCTTGGGAACATTCTTTTAGTGTCTCAATACCAATTGATGTTAAAGGAATTGGAAGACAAATGTATCCTTAACAGAATAAGATAGAAGCATTCATATTACTTATAATCCTCGTTTCTGCAACTGGTTACGTGGCCTTAGCTGGTATTTATAACTACCATCCTCTGCTACCCATTCTGTATTTCCTTCACCTTCAGCAAGTACCTCAGCAGGTCTTGGCTCTTTTCCTGGAGGATTGACCCATACCTTCATTCCTGATGGGTCATCCTTCCTCATCCTGCTTGGATTAGGCTGTTGTAGTTTCCCATTGACTTTAATCACAGGACAGGGTAGTTCTAAGAGACGCCCTAGGGGATCTCCTGCTCTCCAGACATCGTCCTGCTTACCTCCATTGTGGAGAGGCAGTCCAATTTCCCCACTGTAATCTGGATCTATCACCCCTCCTAACACAGTTATTCCTTTCTTAGCCTGATGGTTTAAGGGCATTAGAAGCCCAAAATGGCCAGGGGGAAATCTGAGCTTCCAATTCAATGGAATGTTTGTTGTGGTTCCAGGTAGGAGCACTCCCCCCTCTGGAACCAAAACGTCTAGGCCAGCAGAACCTAAAGTTGTGGGGACAGGAAGCGAAAATTCTCCTAGCAGGTCACTAGGAGTGATAGTGAGTGGAACTATTCCCTTTTCCACCCCTTGATTCCTGGACCCATGAATCCTGGCTATGGGAGAAACTGTACCATATATTGAACGCTGATTCAAAGCACATACTGCCTTCTGAAGAACTCTGCCCCAGCCCTCCATGCTGTTGCCACCTAATTGGCACTGTAACTGTGTCTTCAAAAGGCCATTCCATCTTTCTATCAGACCAGCTGCTTCAGGATGATGGGGAACATGGTAAGACCAGTAAATTCCATAATCGTGGGCCCACTGTCGCACTTCTCTGGCTGTGAAATGAGTTCCTTGGTCAGAAGCAATACTGTGTGGAATACCATGACAATAGATAAGGCATTCTATGAGTCCACGGATGGTGGTTTTGGCAGAAGCATTATGTGCAGGAAAGGCAAATCCATAACCAGAATAAGTATCTACTCCAGTAAGAACAAAACGTTGTCCTTTCCATGGGGGAAGTGGTCCAATGTAGTCAACCTGCCACCAGGTTGCAGGCTGGTCACCTCGAGGAATGGTGCCGTATCTGGGGCTCAGTGTTGGTTTCTGCTGTTGGCAGATCTGGCATTCAGCAGCAGCTGTAGCCAGGTCAGCCTTGGTGAGTGGAAGTCCATGTTGCTGAGCCCAAGCATAACCTCCGTCTCGGCCAGCATGGCCACTTTTTTCATGTGCCCACTGGGCAATAACTGGGGTGGCTGGGGAAAGAGCCTGACTGTCCACAGAACGCGTCATCTTATCCACTTGATTGTTGAACTCCTCCTCAGCTGAAGTCACCTTTTGGTGAGCATTTACATGGAACACAAATATCTTCACATCCTTTGCCCACTTGGAAAGATCTAACCACATACTTCTTCCCCAAATGTCTTTCTCACCAATTTTCCAATCGTGATCTTTCCACGTCCCTGACCATCCAGCCAATCCATTGGCTACAGCCCATGGGTCAGTGAACAATCGTACATCTGGCCATTTCTTCTTCCAAACAAACTGTAATACCATGTGCACTGCCCGAAGTTCTGCCCACTGTGAAGATTTTCCTTCACCTGTATCTTTCAGGGTTGTCCCAGAAAGGGGTTGTAATGCTGCAGCTCTTCACTTCTGGGTAGTGCCTGCATAACGTGCAGAGCCATCAGTAAACCAGGCCCTAGTCTTCTCTTCTTCAGTCAGCTGGTCATAGGGAACACCCCATGAGACTATAGGTGCATGCTTGGCAGCAGATGGCATTGTAACAGGAGTAGAAACCATAGGCATCTGAGCAACTTCTTCATGTAACTTGCTTGTGCCTTCAGGACCTGCTCTGGCCCGATCACGTATATACCACTTCCATTTGACATTAGACTGCTGTTGTGCATGCCCTACTTTATGATTTGGAGGGTCTGATAACACCCAACTCATGATGGGGAGTTCAGGTCGCATAGTAACTTGGTGTCCTATTGTCAAACGTTCAGTTTCCACTAAGGCCCAATAGCAGGCCAAGAGTTGTTTTTCAAAGGGACAGTAGTTGTCTGCGGATGACAATAAAGCTTTGCTCCAAAATTCCAAAGGTCTCTTCTGTGATTCACCTACAGGGGCCTGCCAGAGGTTCCAAACAGCATCTCTATCTGCCACCGACACCTCAAGTACCATTGGGTCTGCTGGATCATATGGTCCAAGTGGTAATGCAGCCTGCACAGCAGCCTGGACCTGTTGAAGAGCCTTCTCCTGTTCTGGGCCCCACACAAAGCTAGCAGCTTTCCTTGTCACTTGGTAAATAGGCCTGAGTAACACACCCAAATGAGGAATGTGCTGTCTCCAGAATCCAAATAAACCCACTAAACCTTGTGCTTCTTTCTTGGTGGTGGGAGGGGCCAGGTGCAATAACTTATCTTTCACCTTAGAAGGAATATCTCTGCATGCCCCACACCATTGTACTCCCAAGAATTTCACTGAGGTAGATGGTCCTTGAATTTTGGTTGGATTTATTTCCCATCCTCTGATACACATATGTGTTACCAATGAATTCAAAGTGGTTGCTACTTCCTGCTCACTTGTTCCAATCAGCATAATGTCATCAATATAGTGCACCAATGTGATATTTTGTGGAAGAGACAAACGATCAAGATCCCTTCTAACTAAGTTATGACACAGGGCAGGAGAGTTAATATATCCTTGAGGCAAAACTGTAAAGGTATACTGCTGGCCTTGCCAACTGAAAGCAAATTGCTTCTGGTGGACCTTATGGACAGGTACTGAGAAGAAGGCATTTGCCAGGTCAATAGCTGCATACCAGGTTCCAGGAGATGTGTTAATTTGCTCAAGTAACAAAACTACATCTGGTACAGCAGCTGCAATTGGAGTTACTGCCTGATTTAATTTTCTATAGTCAACTGTCATCCTCCATGATCCATCTGTCTTCTGCACTGGCCAGATGGGAGAGTTAAAGGGAGATGTGGTGGGAACCACCACCTCTGCATCTTTCAAGTCCTTGATTGTGGCAGTAATTTCTGCAATTCCTCCAGGAATACGATACTGTTTTTGATTCACTATTTTCCTTGGCAGAGGCAACTCAAAAGGCTTCCATTATGCCTTTCCAACCATAATAGCCCTCACTATACAGGTCAGGGAACCAATGTGAGAATTCTGCCAATTTCTGTGTATATCTATCCCAATTATACATTCTGGAACTGGGGGAATGACCACAGGATGTGTTCGGGGACCCACTGGACCTACTGTGAGTCGGACATCTGTCAAAACTCCATTAATCACCTGTCCTCCATAAGCCCCTACTCTAACTGGGGGGCCACAATGTTTCTTGGGATCTCCTGGGATCAGTGTCAATTCAGAACCAATATCCAATAGACCCTTGAAAGTCTGATTATTTCCTTTCCCCCAGTGTACAGTTACCCTTGTAAAGGGCCTTAGGTACCTCTGGGGAAGAATTGGAGAAAGAGTAACAGCAAAACTTTTAGGTGTCTTATCAAAATCCTTCCTCAGGGGAACCTGGCCACCCCTTCATTCAAGGGGCTCTGGATCTGCAAACTGGCTCAAGTCTGGAAATTGATTCACTGGCCGTGATTGCCTTTTGCCATGATTCAATGCAGCCTTTTTATCATTTGTTTGAGGATTTTTCTGCTTATACAGCTCAAACAGATATGCAGTAGGTTTCCTATGCATTTCATCCCTGGAAACACCATGATTGATTAGCCAGTACCAAAGGTCCAAATGAGTCATACCATTACAAATTCCACCTCTCTGCCCATTACCGGGTACGTCATTATAAACATTGTTTTGTCTATGCTGTCCATTATAAAAACTACGATCACCTTGTCTCTGGCGATTCAATGCTGCCACCTGGCCCTTGTTAACTCGGGGCTCGATTAAACCCATTGAATTTAATTCATCTAATTGAGCAGCAGTATCTCCAACCCTAAGGTCTGGCACAAGGAAAAGAGCAAGAACAAAACTCTTTAAATGTGCCGGTGCCCCTCTCACCAGTTTGCGTCTTATTAGGACTGGTGAAAGGCATGTCTTCTGGACCTTCCCATTGTGGGGGATTACTTTCCTCAAGTGGAGAAGGCATTAATTCAAGGGGTGGGGCTGAGGGTACTACTTCTTCAGGTGGAGCAAATCCTTGAAAATCCGAAGATTCAAAGTTCTCAATTTCAACAGGGTCTTCCCACACATCCCCATCCCAAGTTATAGGATCCCATTCTTTGCCAATTAATGCCCTTACTTTAACTTCTGACACTCTCTGAGGTTGAGACTTGAATTTTCGCTGTATTTCAGCCAACCTTATAATGAGTGCTTCAGTTTGATTTTCTGCTACTTGAGCTCAATGGCTGCTGGAAAGAAGATTCTCTTCAAGGGCACACTTGGAAACTTTTAGATTGTTTACCTGAGTCTGGAGCTGTTCAATTTTATCACACAACTCCTTCCTTTCCTTCATTGCTTTTTCCCGAGATGCTAAGAGTAACCAGCCAGCAAAATCATTTTCCGATTTTTTCCCCAACTTGTAGAACGTATTGTATACCACCGAATCACCTAATTCATCAAGATAATCAAAGGCCTTAGCTTCTTTAAGCTTGGAATATAGTTTCATCCATGGGTTTTCAATATCCCCCGAGCTCCCAGGAGGGAGAGAATCTGGAGAGGTTTCAGTAATTTAGAGTGCTGGTGGGTCAACCAACCAACTCCAAAATTTTGAAACATTCATCCTTATACTTCTGTTCCTCTAGAACCACTTATGGTACCAACTTCTGTATTAGTCTGGGTTCTCTAGAGTCACAGATTGTATGGACAGTCTCTATGTAGTTAGGGAATTTGTCGATGACTTACAGTCTGTAGTCCAACTCCCCAACAGTAGTCAGCAGCAGCTGTGGATAGAAGTCCAAGGATCTTGCAGTTGCTCAGTTCCACGAAGCAAGCCAGCAAGGAAGAATGAGTCTTCCTTCTTTCAATGTCCTTATATATGTCTCCAGTAGAAGGTGTAGCCCAGATTAAAGGTGTACACCTTTAATCCCAGATGAACTTGAAATCTGGGATTAAAGGTGTATGTCTCCACACCTTTAATCCCAGATGACCTTGAACTGGAATCCATGCTTCAAGATCTCCATGCTAAGTCCAGGTCAGAAACTTATATCTCTGAGCCTCCAGATTAGGATCATAGGTGAGCCTTCCAATTCTAGATTGTAGTTCATTCCACATATAGTCAAGTTGACACACCAGGAATAGCCACTACACCTACAGAACTCCAAACAGACTGATTCTGAACAGAATGTCCTACCAGCAAATAATAATCAAAACATCAAATGTAGTAAACAAAGAAAGAATTTTAAAAGCAGTAAAGGAAAAAGGGCAAGTGACTTATAAAGTCAGATCTATCAGAATTTCATGAGGTTTCTCACCAGAGACAATGAAAGCTAGAAGATCCTGTGTAGATCTCATACAGACCATAAGAGAACACAAATGCCAGGCCAGACTACTAACCAAGCAAAACTCTCAATCACCATAGATGGAGAAATCAAAATATTTCATGATAAAAACAAATTTATATAGTATCTTCCCACAAATTGAGCCCCATAAAGGATAATAGATGGAAAACACCAACACAAGGAGAGAAACTACACCCTAGAAAAAGCAAGGAAGTAATCTTCTTCCAACAAACCCAAATGAAGATATCCACTAAAACATAAAAATAATATCAAAAATAACAGGAAGCAACAATCACTACTCTTTATCTCTTAACATCAATGGACTAAGTTCATGAATAAAAAGACATAGACCAATAGAAATATCTTTCATGTAAATCTTCAATTTTATCAGAAAATATTTGTCATTCCTCTTTCAGTTAATTTAGTAATTTTTGTCTACCATTTTATCTGCATTATTTTTCATGATAGTCTTCACTTTTAATGTTTTTCCATATACTTCTATTTTATCAGAAATGTTTTCCATGTAAATCTCTGATTATATAATAAAATGTTTTTAATTCTACCTTCAATTAATTTAGAAAGTTTTTTTATGTCTACTATTTTATCTGTATAATTTTCCATGAAATAGTTAATTTTAATGTTTTATATATTTCTTGAATTTAATCAGAATTTTTCCATGTAAATCTTCAATTTTACCTGAAAACATTTATAATTCCACTTTCAATCAACTTAGAATTATTCTTATGCCTACAATTTTATCTGTATAATTTTCCATTATAATCTTAAATTTTAACATGTTTTTCTATGTTTCTTGAATTTTATCAGAAAAATTTTCCTTGTAAATCTTCAACTTTATTAGGAAATATTTATAATTTGACTTTCTAACAACTGAGTAATACTTTTATGCCTACCATTATTATATCTATATAAAATCTTCCATGATAATCTTCAATTTTAACAAGTTTATCTAAATTTCTATACAATTTTATCAGGAATATTTCCACACAAATCTTGAATTCCATCATAAAATGTTTCTATTTTCTTTTTCAATTAATTTAGCAATATTTTTAATGTTTACAACTTTAGTCCTCCATTTTCCATAAAAATTGTCAATTTTAACATGATTTTCTATATATTTCTTCTATTTTATCAGAAATATTATCCATGTAAATCTTTAATTTTATCATAAAGTGATTTTACTTCATTTTTCAATAAAATAACATGCTTTTCAAGAAGAAGAAGGAGGAGGAGAAGGGGGAGGAGGAGGAGGAGGAGGAGGAGGAGGAGGAGAAGGAGAAGGAGAAGGAGAAGGAGA
This sequence comes from Apodemus agrarius, assembly GCA_964023405.1. Taxonomy (NCBI): domain Eukaryota; kingdom Metazoa; phylum Chordata; class Mammalia; order Rodentia; family Muridae; genus Apodemus; species Apodemus agrarius. The sequence goes on along the minus strand of OZ030017.1, from coordinate 88,942,513 downwards.
AGGAGAAGGAGAAGGAGAAGGAGAAGGAGAAGGAGAAGGAGAAGGAGAAGAAGAAGAAGAAGAAGAAGAAGAAGAAGAAGAAGAAGAAGAAGAAGAAGAAGAAGAAGAAGAAGAAAGAAGAAGAAGAAGAAAGAAGAAGAGAGGTAGAGGAAGTATAGCCCTGGGTAGTCGATGGGAAGGGCAGGAGAAAGGGTGGGACAGGGGAGAAGCCCAGAGGGCCAGGAGAATGAATGGAAAAAGGCATCAGTGTGGTGTAGGGGCAGGGGAAACCTTGAAAATGTACCAGAGGACTCCCAGGACTCAGTGAGTATGACCTGAGTGGGAATGCTCAACAGTCAGGAGATGGAACCTGATAACCCCCTCTAGTATATACATTGGTCCCCCTCCAGTTGAGGTCTGGGGCCCTACTTTCATTTTCAAAAATGTGCACATAGAATTGTTCCTGTCTAAAGGAAATTCAGGGAGGAAGATGGAAACAGTGAATGAACAAGCCTCCCATAATTGGCCCAACATGGGATCCATACCAAGAGCAGTCATCATACCCTGACACAATAACTGATGCCATGTTGTTCTTGCAGACATGAGCCTAGCATGGCTGTAGAGGCTTGTATTCTCATGCTAACTATATTACCTAAAGACCTGTCTGCAGAGTCCGACAAGTAGGATTGGTGAAAGTCTGTGAACTGTAGGTTTTTGACTTGTGACAAAAGTTATTGGAGTCAAATGGCTGGTCAGAGAGACAGAAGCAGGTCTGTTGAGATTCCCCTGAAGGGACCATGGGAGAAAGAAAAGGGATTTCATCATGCTGAAGTCATAGATATACCACACAGGAAAACTGCCATAAGAAAAGACGACCTACATTTAGGTGCAGAGGCAAAGTGTTCAAAGGAGTGCTGCACAGGAGAGTACAGTGTAGCAAAGACAAAATACAGATTTAGTAGAGTATTAATTCAGGAATATTGGAGGGCAGTGTTTTAGCTATGTAGAGTTGGGAAGTGGCCCCATCTTAGAACACGTTAAAGAATTTAAAATATAAGTCTGTGTAGGTGTCTTGATTTAGCAAATCCAGACAATTGAGGCAGTAGTGAGATGTGCACTGTCACTGACGAGAAAGTATAGAGCCAATTAATATATTGGATTGCATCCAATATCTTAGCCTTGTACTCATCTTTAAAAATTATTTGGAGATTTCAGAATGGAATACACATACCTTCCCTGTAAGATTGGAGGTGGGTAAAATTAGTTTCTTTTCAGAGCTGCAATTATCAGAGCTGCAATTTTTTTCAAGCCATGTGGACTTTTTACTAGGACAAAAAATATGCTGAGTTGACACTCATAATTCTGTTGTTTGTGTTTTAAGGCGGGAACACACCCAGGCAGACACAAGGACATGGCACAAATGTGCTGATTCAGATTCTATAAGATCTTAAGCCGGAATGCAAATGGCTCCTTCTGGCAGAAGGCAGGCAACATAGAATCTGCAACTCCTCCTAAGGAGAAGGCAGGACTTGGGGAATAAGACTCAATAAAATATGGAAATGTTATTACCAGTAAAGAAAATTTAAAAAATATATTCCATCACAAGAGCTGGGTTCTAGGAACATAGTTTACATGGGAATTCTGGTATTGCTTAGCCTGTGGGATATATATATATATATATATATACATATATATATATATATATATACACACACACACACACACACACACACACACACACACACAGAAAATAGAATTTAAGCATGAATTAAATAAATTGAGGCCATTTAATCTTATGTACGGCAGGACAGGAAATAGTGAACATGCACTGTATCAATGGATAATAATTGTTTAGTTTGCTTTATTTGCTTTGAATTTATTTTATTATCAAATGAGTATAGTTATAAGTTTGGTGGTTATGATATTAAAATCTACCTGGAGAGAGGTCAAGCTAGTTAATTAAGTCAAATTATATCTTTGAAGATTTCTGGTCACTGGCCCAATGTCATTTTGTAAGAGAAGTCACACTTTTGAGTTAATTGGAAAGAAGAAAAGGCTTTGGACTCTTTCCAGAGTTATATGGATCAGATTGACAGGGGACAACCCACTGAAGATGTTGTCTACTGAAAAAAAAATTCAAAAAAATGAAGCAAGACAGGTAACTTGATTTGCTTATTCCTACATGTTGGAACAACCATATAACTCACTTAGACATATAAATGTCTCTAGACAAAACTTCAGCTGAAATTAACAAATAAATCTTGTTGGTTGTGAAATCCTTAAGATTCATTGTGTCATCCTTTACATGGCATGAATGAAACTTTATTTATTAAAATTGATTATTGATCAAGTTAACACCTAAAAGGACAGATGTCTTTCACCTGCTCAAACAAGGAGAAAAAAAACCATCACTAACTGATGTTTGCAGAGTACATAATTCACTGGACTACGTTATCCATACTTAAATTTTGGTTGTAAGATTTATATACTACAGTATGTATAGCTCGGACAAGTTTCATTCACATGGATGCTGAAGTGACCTGCAGATCCTGCTGCCTGACTCCCAAAACATTGGAAATAGCTGTTGATTCCCAATGAACTCAGTTCATCCTGTCTTTTACACAGAACCAGTCAGAACTTCCGTTAATTCCTGAGCCTTCTATAAGAATACAGAGCCTGGATAATAGATGCTAAAGCTTGCTTTTTTTATTCTTAGTAATTTTTCTAATTTTCATACTCCTCTTTCCCCCTCCAAAATTTTATTTGTCACCCTTATTCAGCAGGAAGAAGTTGTGGAGAGTCATCTTCCCAATCCCTTGTGTTTGGGATTCTGGTTATAGTTATTTTATCACCTACAGATATGTTGTCATTTAAAGGGATAATTTGAAAATTGTCATAATTTTGACCAGGAATGAAACAGATGGATGAATTATTAAATTTATTATTGAACAGATGATGAATTTAATATGGCCATAATCTTACATTGGTAATAAGCTTAATAACTGATGGAAAATTGATGTTATAATTACTTTTTAAATTTTTTTCCTGAATATATTTTTCATTTACATTTCAAATGTTATACCCTTTGCTGGTTTCCCCCATCCCAGAAAACCACTAACACATCCTACCTCTACTTGCCTCCAAGAAGATATCCCTCCACCCAACCAATTCCCACCTACCCCCTCTTAATTTCCCAATGCTGGTATATCTATTGAGCCTTCATAGGACGAAGGACTTCTTCCACTGATGCCATATAAGGCATTCCTCTTCCACACTTTTGGCTAGAACCATGTGTATAACTTGGTTGATGGCTTAGTCCCTGAGATCCCTGGGACATCTAATTGCCCCAAATCATTGTTCTTCCCATGGGGCTGAAAAAACCTTCAGCTCCACTAGTCCTCCCTCTAACTCCTTCAGTGGGGCTCCCTTTCTCAGTGAAATCATTGGCTCCTAGCATCTGCCTCTGTATCTGTAAGACTCTGACAGGGCCACTCCAGAAACAAATGTAACAGGCACCTTTCAGCATATACTTCTTGTTGTCCATAATAGTGTCTGGGTTTGGTGACTTTATAGGGTGAATCTCCAGGTAGGACAGTCCCTGGGTGACCTTTCCTTCAGTTTCTGCTCCATGCTTTGTCTCCATAGTTGTTCCTGTGAATTTTTTTTTTTTTTGCTTTATCAGAAAAACAAAAGCATCACACTTTGGTCTTCCTTCTTCTTGAGCTTCATGTGGTCTATAAATTGTAGTTTGTTTATTTTGAGCTTTTGGGCTGATATCCAGTTATCAGTGAGTGCATACTTTGTGTGTTCTTTTGTGATTGGGTTACCCCACTTAGGATGACACTTTCTACTTCCATTCATTTGCCTAAGAATTTCATGAATTCATAGTTTTTAATACCTGGATAGTACTTCATTATGTAGATATATCACATTTTCTGTATCCATTCATCTGCTGAAGAACATCTAAGTTCTTTCCAACTTCTGGTTATTATAAATATGTATGCAATAAACATAGTAGAGTATGTATCCTTATTACATATTGGAGCATCTTCTGGGTATATGTCCAGGAGTGGTATAGCTGGGTCCTCAGGTAGTACTTTGCCTAATTTTCTGAGGAACCACAAACTGATTTCCAGAGTAGTTATCTAACTTGCAATCCCACCAGCAATGGAGAAGTGTTCCCCTTTCTCCACATCCTCACCAGCATCTATTGTCCACTGAGTTTTTTATCTTAACCATTCTGACTGGTCTGAGGTAGAATCTCATGGTGCTTTGATTTGCATTTCCCTTATAACTAAGGAGGCTGAACATTTCTTTAGGTGCTTGACAGCCATTCGAATTTCCTCAGTTGTGAATTCTCTGATTAGCTCTGTACACCATTTTTAATAGAGTTATTTGACTCTCTTGTGTCTAAGTTCTAGTGTTCTTTTTATACATTGGATATTAGCCCTCTATCAGACATATGACTGGAAAAGGCAATTTCCCAGTCTGTTGGTTGCCATTTTGTGCTATTTACAGTGCCCTTTGCCTTACAGAAGCTTTGCAATTTCAGGAAGTCTCATTGGTCAATTCTTGATCTTAGAGCATAAGCTATTGTTTTTCAGTGAAGGAAATTTTCCCCAGTACCCATGTGTTAGATGCTTTGCCCCACTTTTTTCAGTGTATCTGGTTTTACATGGAGGTCCTTGTTCCACTTAGACTTGAGCTTTATATAAGGAGATAAGATTGGATCTATTTGCATTCTTCAACATGCTGCCCACCAGTCGAACCAGCACCACTTTTTTGAAAATGCTGGTTTTTTTTCCCACTGGATGGTTTTAGATCTTTTGTTAAAGTGATCTGGGTTCATTTCTGGGTCTTTTATTCTATTCCATTGGTCTTCTTGCCTATCTCTGTACCAATACTATACAGTTTTTATCTTTTGTTGTGGAAAATAGTTTTCACTATCCTTCATTTTTTGTTTTTCCAAATGAATTTGCAGATTGCTTTTTCCAGGTTTATGAAGAATTGATTTGGAGTTTTGAGGAGAATTGCATTGAATCTGTAGATTGCTTTCAGAAAGACAGCCATTTTTTACTATATTAATCCTGCTAATCCATGAGCATGGGTGATCTTTCCAGCTTCTGAGATCTTCCTCTATTTCTGTATTCAGAGGCTTGAAGTTCTTGTCATACAGATCTTTCACTTCCTTGGTCACACCAAGGTATGTAAAATTACTTGTGACTATTATGAAGGGTGTCATTTCCCTAATTCCTCTCTCAGATTGTTTATCCTTTCAGTAGAGGAAGGCTACTGATCTGTTTGATTTAATTTTGTATTCAGCCACTTTGCTGATGTTGTTTATCAGCTGTAGGAGTTCTCTGGTAGAATTTTGGTAGTCGCTTAAATATATGATCATATCATCTGAAAATTGTGATGTTTAGATTCTTCCTTTCCAATTTCTATCCATTTGATGTCCTTTTGTTGTCTAATTTCTCTGGCTAGGACTTCAAGTGCTATATTGAATAGATATGGAGAGAGTGGGGAGCCTCTTGTTTTCCATGATTTTAGTGGGATTGCTTCAAGATTCTCTCCATTTAGTTGGATGTTGGCTACTAGTTTGCTGTATATTGCTTTTACTATGTTTAGGTATGGGCATTGAGTTGCTGATCACTGCAAGACTTTTATCATGATGGGATACTGAATTTTGTCCAAAGCTTTTCAGCTTCTAATGAAATGGCCATGTGTTTTTGTCCTTTAAGCTTGTTTATGTAGTAGATTATATTGATGGATTTCAGTATATAGTACCACCCCTGCATCCCTGGGATGAAGGCTACTCGATAGTGGTGAATTATTGTTTTGATTCATTCTTGGATTCAGATGGTCAGAATTTTATTTGCATCAGTGTTCATAAGGGAAATAGGTCTGAAGTTATCTTTCCTTGTTTAGTGTATGATTGGTTTAGGCATAAGCACTCTTGTGGCTTCATAGAATGAATTGGATACTGTTCATTGTGTTTCTATTTTGTGGAATAGTTTAAAGAGTTTCAGTATTCAATTTTCTTTGAAGATCTGACAGAAATCCTCACTAAACATATCTGGTCCTGGATTTTTAATGTGAGACTATTAATGACTGCTTCTATTCCTTCAGTACTTATGGGACTATGTATGGTTTATCTGATCCTGTTTTAACATTGGCACCTGGTAGGTGTCTAGAAAATTGTCCATTTCACCTAGATTTTCAAGTTTTGTATAAGCTCTTGTAGTAGGATCTTATGATTTTTTTTTTAATTTCCACAGTTTCCATTTTTATGTCTCCCTTTTCATTTCTGATTTTAATAGTTTGGGTAGTCCCTCTGTGCCCTTTGGTTAGTCTGGCTAAGGGTGTATCTATCTTGTCGAATTTCTCAAAGAACTGGTCTTGTTGATTCTTTGTATAGCTCTTTTTGTTTCTATTTGGTTGATTTAGGCCCTAAATTTGATTATTTCCTGTCATCTAATCCTCATTGGTGCATTGGCTTCTTTTTGTTCCAGAGCTTTCTGGTGCATTGTCAAGCTGCAAGTGTGAGCTCCCTCTATTATTTTTAGAGGCACTTAGAGCTATGAGTTTTCGTCTATACACTGCTTTCATTGTGTTCCATAAGTTTTGGTATGATGTGTCCTCATTTTCATTAAATTCTAAAATGTCTTTGATTTCTTTCTTTATTTCTTCTTTAATCAAGCTATCCTTGAGTAGAGCATTTTTCAGCCTCCATGTGTATGTGTGTTTTCTGTTGTCATTTTTTTTAAACTTAAGACCAACTTTAGATCGTGGTGATCTGATAAGTTGCACAGAAATATTTCAATATTCTAATATCTGTTGAAGCCTGTTTTGTGACCAGTTAAAAGGTCAATTTTGGAAAAGGTACCATGAGATGCTAAAAAGAAGGTATATTCTTTTGCTTTAGGATAGAATGTTCTATAAATATCTGTTAGATCTGTTTAGTTCATAAATTCTGTCAGTTTCACTGTGCATCTCTTTAATTTGTATTTCTATGATTTGTCCATTGCTGAGAGTGGGGTGTTGAACTCTCCCACTATTATTGTGTCAGGTGTAATGTGTGCTTTGAGTTTCAGTAAAGTTTCTTTTATTAATGAGGGTGCCCTTGCATTTGCAGCATAGATGTTCAGAATTGAAACTTCATCTTGGTAGATTTTTCCTTTGAAAAGTATGAAGTATTCCTCATTTTTTTTGACAACCTTTGATTGAAAGTCAATTTTATCCTATTTAAGTATGGCCACTCCCACTTGTTTCATGGGATCATTTCCTTGAAAAAATGTTTTCAAACCTTTGACTCTGAGGTAGTGACTGTCTTTGTCACTGAAGTGTGTTCCTTGTATGTAGCAAAACGTAGGGTCCTATTTATGTATCCTGTCTATTAGTCTATGTCTTTTTATTGGGGAATTGAGACCATTGATATTAAGAGATATTAAGGAAAAGTGATTGTTACTTCATGTTAATTTTGTTGTTAAAGGTGGAATTCTGTTTGTGAGGCTATCATCTTTTGGATTTGTTGAAAGAAGATTACTTTATTACTTATTCTAGGGTGTACTATCCTTCCTTATGTTTTTTTTTTCCCAGCTATTATCCATTTTATAGCTGGGTTTGTAGAAAGATATTGTGTAAATTTGGTTTTGTCATGGAATGACGTATTTTCTCCATTCATAATTGAGAGTTTTGCTAAATATAGTAGCTTGGCTGACATTTATATTCTCTTACAGTCTGTATGACATCTGTGAAGGATCTTCTAGCTTTCATCAACTCTGGTGAGAAATCTGGTGTAATTCTGATAGGACTGCCTTTATATTTTATTTGACCTTTTACCCTTAGTGCTTTTAATATTCTTTTTTGTTTAGTACATTTGGTGTTTTGAATATTGTGTGACAGGAGGACTTTCTGTTCTGATACAGTCTCTTTAGAGTTTTTGGAGGCTTCTCATACGCTCCTGAGCATCTCTTTCTTTAGGTTAGGGAAGCTTCTATAATTTTGTTGAAGATATATACTGGCCCTTTTTAAAGAGAAGAGAAAAAATCTATACTCTCTTCTATACCTATAATCCTTAGGTTAGGTCTTCTCATTGTGTCCTGTATTTCCTTGATGTTTTGGGTTACAAGCTTTTTGCATTTTCCATTTTCTTTGACTGTTGTGTCAATGTTTTTTATGGTATATTCAGCACCTGAGATTCTTTCTTGTAGTTCTTGAATTCTATTGTGGATGGTTGAATCTATGACTCCCATTTTCTTTACAAGGTCTTCTATCTCCCGATTTGTGATGAAACTCTTTGTGGTTTTTTATTTTTTTCTATTTCAAATTTTAGGTCCCAGATGGTTTTGTTCAGTTCCATCACTTGTTTGTTTGTGCTATCCTGAAATTCTTTAAGGGAATTTTATGTTTCCTCTTTAAGTGCTTCTTTTACCTGTTGACACATGTTCTGTATTTGTTTATGGAATTTTTGGATTTCCTCTTTAAGGGCTTCTACCTGTTGACCCATGTTATCCTATATTTCTTTAAGGGAATTCTTTATGTCCTTCTCAAAGTCCTTTATCAGCATCATGAGATGTGATTCTATATCCAGCTCTTGTTTTTCCAGTGTGTTGGGATATTCAGGATTAGCTGTTGTGGAAGAACTGGGTTTGGATGGGACCTTGTTTCTTTGGTTTCTGTTGGTAAAGTTCTTGAGTTTGCCTTTTGCCATCTGGTTTTCTGGAGTTAGCTTGTCTTGCTGTCACTGATTGTGGCTTATCTGTCCAGGAAGCCTGTATATTTTTTTTCATGAGCCTTTTTCTTCAGTAATAAAGATTGAATATAATACAGGGAAGTTAAGAGATGGTAGAGGCCATTGTCGAATTAAAAAAAGTTGTATGACTAATTAATTAACATTTCAATTCCAAGGTCTTTACCTGATCAAATATTAGCATATAATTCCATGAGAATCCCAGTTCTTTGTTTTGTTTTGTTTTGTTTTTTAAATTATTGGATATATTCTATATTTACATTTCATTTCCCTTTTTCTGGTTCCCCATCCCCCAAAGGTCTCACATGCTCTTTCCCTCCCCGTGTTCTCCCATCCACCCCTTCCCACTTCCCTGCTCTGGTATTCCCCTACACTGATGTTTTGATCCTTTCCAGCACCAGTGTCCACTTCTTCCTTATTGTCAGAAATCATTTGATATGTGGATTGTGTCTTTGGTGTCCCAAGAGTCTAGGCTAATATACACTTATCAGTGAGTACATATCATGGGTATTCTTTTGAGACTGGGTTAACTCACTTAGTATGATGTCCTCCAGCTCCATCCATTTCTCTAAGAATTTCATGAATTCATTGTTTCTAATGGCTGAATAGTACTCCATTGTGCATATATACCACATTTTTTGTATCCATTCCTCTGTTGAGGGACATCTGGGTTCCTTCCAGCTTCTGGCTATTATAAACAAGGCTGCTATGAATATAGTGCATCATGTATCCTTATTGCATGCTGGGGAATTTTCTGGGTATATGCCCAGAAGTGGTATGGCTGGGTCCTCTGAAAGTATCATGTCCATTTTTTTCTGAAGAACCGCCAGACTGATTTCCAGAGTGGTTGTACTAGCTTGCAGTCCCAGCAGCAGTGGAGGAATGATCATCTTTCTCCACATCCTCACCAACACCTGATGTCTGCTGAGTTTTTAATCTTAGCCATTGTGACTGGCATGAGGTGAAATCTCAGGGTTGTTTTCATCTGTTTTCATTTCTCTAATGACTAATGATGTTGAACATTTTTTAAGGTGTTTCTCAGCCTTCCGAATTTCCTCAGGTGAAAAGTCTTTGTTTAGCTCAGTACCCCAATTTTGGATAGGGTTATTTGGTTTTTTTGGGTCTAACTTCTTGAGTTCTTTATATACATTGGATATTAGCCCTCTGTCGGATGTGGCATTGGTGATCTTTTCCCAATTTGTTGGTTGTTGATCTGTCCTTTTGACAGTGTCTTTTGCCATACAAAAACTTTGTAATTTTATGAGGTCCCATTTGTCAATTCTTGCTCTTAGAGCACAAGCAATTGGTGTTCTGTTCAGGAATTCTCACTGTGAGCCAGTGTCCTCAAGGGTCTTCCCCAGTTTCTTTTCCATTAGTTTTAGTGTGTCTGGTTTTATGTAGAGGTCCTTGATCCACTTGGAGTTGAGCTTAGTGCAAGGAGATAAGAGTGGATCAATTCTCATTCTTCTGCATGTTGACTTCCAGTTGAGCCAGCACCATTTGTTGAAAAGACTATCTTTTTTTCCCAGGATGTTTTCAGCTCCTTTGTCGAAGATCAATTGGCCATAGATGTGTGCCATTAAGTTGCTAGTATATGCTCTCTCCTGTTTCTTTTTGGAGGTACTCAGGGCTATGAGTTTTCCTCTTATCACTGTTTTCATTGAGTCCCAGAGATTTGGGTATATTGTGCCTTGGTTTTCATTAAATTCTAAAATGTCTTTGATTTCTTTTATTTCTTCCTTGACTAAGGTATCATTGAGTAGTATATTGTTCAGTCTCCATGTATATGAGGATTTTCTGTTATTTTTGTTGCTATTGAAGAACACTCTTATGCCATGGTGATCAGATAGGAGACATGGGATTAGTTCAATCTTTTTATATTTGTTGAGATGTGTCTTGTGACGAATTATGTGGTCGATTTTGGAGAAGGTACCATGAGGTGCTGAGAAAAAGGTATAGTCTTTTGCTTTAGGATGAAAGGTTATGTGTATATATATATATATATATATATATATATATATGTATGTTAGATCCAATTGCTCCAAAGTTTAAATGAGTTTCCCTGTGTCCCTGTTTAGTTTCTCTTTTCCTGATCAGTCCATTGAGGATACTGGAGTTTTGAGGTCCTCCACAATTATTGAGTTAGGTACAATGTGTGCTTTGAGCTTTAGTAAAGTTTCTTTTACGAATGAGTGTATCCTTGCATTTGTAGCATAGATGTTTAGAATTGTGAGTTCTTCTTGGTGAATTTTTCTTTGACCAGCAAGAAGTGACCTTCTGTGTCTCTTTTGATGACTTTAGGTTTAAAGTCAATTTTATCTGATATTAGTATGGCTATTCCAGCACTCTTCCTGCAACCATTTGCTTGCAAAATTGTCTTCCAGCCTTTTACTCTAAGGTAGTGTTTGTCTTTGACCCTGAGGTGTGTTTCCTGTATGCAGCAAAATATAGGGTCCTGCTTCTGTATCCAGTCTGTTAGTCTATGCCTTTTTATTGGGGAATTGAGTCCATTGATTTTAAGAGATATTAAGGAATGGTGATTATTTCTTCCTGTCATTTTTGATGTTATTTTTGTTTTTGGGTGGTTATCTTCTTTTGAGTTTGATGGGAAAAGGTTTCTATCTTGCTTTTTCTAGGGTGTAGTCTCCCTCCTTGTATTGGAATTTTCCTCTGATTATCCTTTGTAGAGCTGGGTTAGTGGAAAGATAATGTGTAAATTTGGTCTTGTCGTGGAATATTTTGATTTCTCCATCTATGTTGATTGAAAATTTTGCTGGGTAAAGTATTCTTGGCTGACAATTGTTTTCTCTTAGGGTCTGCATGAGATCCACCCAGGATCTTCTAGCTTTCATGGTCTCTGGAGAGAAGTCTGGTAGGAGAAGAGATTCTGATAGGTCATATGTTACTTGGCCTTTTTCTCTTACTGCCTTCAAAATTCTTTCTTTGTTTAGTACATTTGGGGTTTTGATTATTATGTGACAGGAGGTATTTCTGTTCTGGTCCAGTCTGTTTGGAGTTCTGTAAGCTTCTTGTATATTCATGGGCATCTCTCTCTTTAAGTTAGGGAAGTTTTCTTCCATAATTTTATTGAAGATATTTGCTGGCCCTTTAAATTGTAGATCTGCATTCTCATCTATCCCTATAATCCTTAGGTTTGGTCTTCTCATTGTATCCTCGATTTTCTGGATGTTTTGGGTTACAAGTCTTTTGCATTTTGTATTTTCTTTGACTGTGGAGTCAATGGTTACAATGGTATTTTCAGCATCTGAGCTTCTTATCTCTATCTCTTGTATTCTGTTGTTGATATTTGCATCTACGACCCCTGATTTCTTCCCAAGGTTTTCTATCTCGAAAGTTGTCTGCCTTTGTGATTTCTTAGTTGTTTCCACCTCTGTGTTCAGATCTTGGATGGTTTTGCTCAGTTCCTTCACTTGTTTATTTGTGTTTTCTTGCAATTCTTTAAGAGTTTTTTGTGTTTCCGCTTTCATGACTTCTGCCTGTTGACTCAATTTCTCCTCATTTCTTTAAGTGATTTTCTCATTTACTCCTTATTAGCTTGTGTCTGTTGATCCATATTTTCCTGGAGTTCTTTAAGTGATTTGTGTGCTTGCATTGTAAGCGCTTCTACCCTTTTCATGTTTCCCTGCATTTCTTTAAGAGATTTGTTTATGTCTTTTCTTGTGTTCCTCTAGCAGCACCATGACCAGGGCTTTTATATCCAACTTTTGTTTTTCTTGTGTGTTGGGGTATCCACGACTTGCTGTGGTTGGCAAATTCGGTTCAGGTGGTGCCATATTGCCTTGATTTCTGTTAGTAACATTCCTATGTTTGCCTTTTGCCATCTGTTTATCTCTGGAGTTAGTTGGTCTTATTGTTACTGGTTGGAGTTGAAGCTCCTATGAGCCTGGCTTTTGGCACTGCTGTAGTAGAAGATGTCCATGCTCCTGACCCTAGCCTCCAGTCCTCCGCAATGACCTGAGGCAAGATGACAGCTTAGCTCCAAGTCCAGGGAGCTGGACCCCAGAGGTCAGCAACAGCCGCACTAAGCTGTAGTTGCCCAGATCTCCCGCTGAGCTCCTCTGGCTTTGTGCACAGGCAAGAGTCTGACAGGGTAGTCTATGCTAGGCTAGGCCTCATCCACACACTTGACCCCAACCGCAAGCTCTCCTCAGTGCCCCGAGGCAGATGGCGGCCTTGCTGCAAGCACAGTGAACACGTCCCCAGGGGTCAGCCACAGACACCGAGCTGTAGGTGCACAGACCTCCTGCCAAGCTCCTCTGGCTCTGTGTGCTGGCAAGAGCCTGATAGGGTAGTCTATGCTAAGCTAGGTCTCTGTCCTTGCACCTGACCCCAGCTGCCAGCAGTCCACTGTGTCCCGAGGCAAGATGGCCGCCTCGCTGTAGGCCATGCTATCAGGTCCCCAGCAGTCGGCAACAGCCGCCAAGCTGTAGGTGCACAGACCTCCTCCCGGTGACCTGCTCTAGCTCTGGGCTCAGGCAAGAGCCTGACAGGTTAGTGGATTCTGAGCTAGTTCTCAGTCCACACACCTGACCTCAGCTGCCAGCAGTCCATGGTGTCCTGAGGCAAGATGGCAGCCTTGCTGCAAGCCTGGCCAAGCCCGTGTATTTGTATTCCTGGAATTCATATTCTCTCTGTGCACACAGTTATATAGGTACTCCTGGGAGACCAGGTCTCCCATGGTTGTGTTTCTGATTGCAGCACTGTGGCCCAGGATCAGGTCTGCACTCTTCAGTCCTCCCCACAGTCCTGGGAGGTAAGCGATCTTCCTGCTCCACCTGGATATGGTGCACTGGGCTCCCAGGCCTCTCTATGCTCCAAATGTCCTGAGGGCAGCTGCTTCTCAAATGCCCTTAATACAGCTGGCTCTCAAATGTTCTGAGTGGAAATGGTTCTCTAGGATGTATCAGGAAATGGTGTCTTCATTGTGGCAGAGCTGACAAGAGTCTGCCCCAGCACAAAGGACAGGTGGGGAAGGGAAGTTATAATTTATTACATTGGTACTGAATTTATATATTGATGCAGATTGAAGGTTTTCATTGGTATAAATCCTTATGTATTTATTCAAAATTTGAAATTAATATTATTACTCTAATATCAGAATTGATTTAAGAACACAAGGTTCTGACCCAGTCTTTCTGTAGCTGGTATTACAAACTGTTTAAGATGTTTAAATTACTCAAGTTAAGAACCAGATAGTAAACACTTGTTTAAAAGGCATTCTGGTTTAATTATAATTCAGTGCTTTTCCATATTATTCAAATAGAATTAGCTAAGAATATTCAAGGTTTGACAGTTCAGATATAGTTTATGTAGGTAAATAGTCTTCATAAACATCAGAAATCCACAGAATGTGGCAATTATATTTTTTAATTAAATAATCATTTAATCATGATTAGACTTTAGACTATGAGACATGTCTGCTCCTGACTCCTTCATGATTCATAAAAGTTATTGAGCCTCATTACGTACATGCAAAACTGATTATTGTCTCAAGGTAGTCATTGGTTAAGAGCTGCCCTCATTCATATGGAGAAAAAGAATACTGCCCAGAAAAGGACAAGCATATGGAGTAGTCAAAAGATTAGCTTTGCCAATACAGGGTATGCTTGTCCTTCATATTCTCTGTCTCACATAAGTTCTGCCAGGTGGTTCTTGGCCAAAAGGCTGAAGACAGATGCTCCATTGTTATAAGAACTTATGGTACTGTCCAGACAGCCAGCTTTCTCTCAAATTGTATAATTTTGCATGATAGACCCTTATACTTTCTACATATTCAGGTAATAATTAATTCATTCTCAGATCTCTGATGGTGTTGAAGACTAGCTATAGTCTCATAATCAAATCTAAGTTGTTTAGCATTATGGAAGATCTAGTTTTCAAAAGATTCTTTCAGATGATAATGCAAACTAAAACCAAAACAGAATATAGGTATAAAACTAAATTCTTCAAGTTAGGTTAGATGATAGAATAAAGCAATTAAATTGGCAAAAGTAATGCATTGGACATTATTAGTATATATCATCCCTCATAGTTTACATAATTGTTATAATTATGTTCAGTGTATATCTGAAATAAAAGGTCTTTTGAGTGGACAAAAAGGGGACATATGGCAACTTGTGTTTTCATGAAAAAAAAATGCTACCCAAATTCTTGTTTGCAGTGTCCTGTATGTCATATTAAAGAAAGCCAATCTAATTGGTTTTTGACTGGTCAATAAAGTTATCAGTGGCCAATGACTAGGCAAGCAAAGAGAGGTGGGAATTTTCAGATTCCCTGGAAGGTACCAAGGAAGGAGGAAAGAATAGATTATTGAGGAGGGTGTAGGAGACAAAGCACACAGGAATGCTTCAGGAAGGAAAGACAGCAGACATGTAGATGCAGGGGGTAATTTGCCCAAGGAGGACTTCCCATCAGAGCCCAGGGCAGCAAAGATAAAATAGAGATTTAAGAAGTAATAAATAAGGAATATTGGAGGAAGTGTGTGTTAGCCATGTACAATTAGGGATTTGCCCATCTATTGAACAGTTTCAGTTATTTAAAATATAAGGCTGTGTATGTATGTCTTTCTTTTGGGAAACTAGAATATTGGGGTAGCAATGAGAAGTGTGTGTATATCCACTAGGATGTATAGAGCAGATTAGTATATTACCTCTTCACATGGCTGTCCTCTCAGAGTCGCTAACAACATCTGCCTGGGACAGACAAAGGTACTTACAGCCAACTATTTACTGATGACAGGGACTTCTATAGTAGAGTTAGAGGAAAGATTGAAGGTGCTGAAAGGGAGAATTTTCCCATAGGAAAAACAACAGTATCAAACAACTGAGACCCCTTAGAGCTCTCAGAGACTGAGCTATCAACAAAAAAGCATACAGGAGCTACTCCATGGCACCTGGCACAGAGAGGACAAGCAGAGAACTGCTTTGTTTGACCTCAGTAAGAGAGGATGTGCCTAATCCTGCAGAAACAGGATAGCTCATGGAATGGGTTTGGTGGCAGTGGTGATGTGGAGGTCAGTTGGTTAGCCCCCTTTCAAAAGCAAAGGGTAGGGTGGATGGGATGAAGAATTCAGGGAGGGAGAACAAGGAAGATAGGCACCATTTGCAATGTATATAAATAAAGTAATTTAATTGAAAGGAATTTTAGGTATTTTTTCTATAATTACAGGATGCCATACATCATTGCAGTAGAGGTAAAGATACAGTAACTTGAAGCTTCTAGCTCTGTAGCATCCACAGTCAAGAGCAGAGGACACCCTATTAATACACTCATGCTTGCTCTCATCTCACCTTTTCTACCTCTCCAGGATCCTTTTCCTAAGAAATTGTTCCACATGAAGTAACATTCAAGAAAATATCATAAAGAGATTTTTATATACTGACCCAAAGCCTATAATCCTTCACTGAAACTTCTTTCCCCAGTGACTCTCAATTTGGCCATTGAAACAAATTATTACACATGAGTTACTAATTGCCCTATGGAATGTCCCAAACATAGATTATGTCATTGAATGAATGTGCTTCATGCCTTCATTCTCCACCCTTGGAAATCAGGACATTTTCTCTAAATTCTTTTAGAATGATTAATTGGCAATTCCATAAGAGAGTAATTACTCTGTTATCACAACCAGAGAATTATATTTAATAGGGGCCTACTTTTAATTGAGGGGATAATGTACACTGATTTCTGTGAAAGTAATTTCAGGCATTAGTGAGCAAGAGAGTGAGGATTTGGGGGAGGGGGGAAATGGAAGCTATTCCATGCCCCTGAAATTACTCTGTCTTAGATGATGGCAATCTATGTGGCTCATATTACTTGGCATTACTTAGGCTGAGAGAACCAAGGACTTGGGGAAAAATCAAGTGCTTTCACATCCAAATGCTTGAAAGTATCAGGTCTGCAATCAAGCTCAAATCAGAATGAAGAAACTGTTATCATCAAATAAAAAGTGTGTGTTTCTACAGAGGGTTATAATAGGGTCTGGCAGAACACAAGCATCAATGCCTTCAATAATAGGATCATAAACTACTGACACCAGTGCATGGGTGATGTACCAAGAGACCCAAAATTGAGGAAGGTTGGGGTCAGCCACATATCAACTGCATCATTAGCCTACAACGAGGTAATTGGCAAGAACAAGGACTGTTCTTTTTTTAAATTACCCCAGGCTTTGTTCTTTTAAAAATAAATGAGCATAGATAAAGAAAATGTCAAAGGGGCCCTGGATAGGATGGCCCTATCATCATTGGCCAGCATTAGATTTGTTAGTTGCTGGGCACCTGCTTCAGGGTACCTGGCCAGGTTAGGGGCTCAAGATCTATGCATGTGAATGAATGATGAGGGCAAAACAGGAGTTATTAAAGTTATTATTATATTAATAAGCTAGAACACAGGGGAATCTCATGACATTTCTGAAAGTTTGATCCTATCAAGCAGATGCCATTCAGAAAGTGTTCTCAGGGTCAGAGTCAATTTTTGCATTCATTCTTTTCAACTCAACACTATGGGGCAGATAGTATTCAAAATGCCTTTCTGTCCAAATGTTCATTCTGTCTGTTGTTGTACAAGGTTCTTATGTGGGCATGGTGGCAATTCAACAAGCTCTAGTTGCATGACTGTCATAATTTCATTTGTTTTTATGATGAGACAACCCAATAAATGCAAGTAAAGTGAAAGAATGCCTTTGTTTTATTTAAGCTCCTGGTTTCCAGTTTCGACAGTATTGCAGGGAAGTCACAGAGGCATGAGCATTTGGCAATTGTATAAAGAAGAAAGAGAGTAACATATGCATGAAGATTTGGGTTCAAATCAACTTCTTCACTCTTATTCAGTTAAGGATTCATTGCTTATGGAATTGTACTGTTCACAAAGGGAGAGTCCCCCTTCATAATCAATGTAATCCTGATAATATTCTACAGATATGTTCACAGGTCAAACATATTTTTATAATCTGTCATTGAAACTCTCCAGGTAATTTATCATTGTGTCAACAATTAAAACTACCAATCACAGTGAACAAGTGGATAAAGGACAGAAGTGTTTCTTGGTAGAAGGGAGCCATTCCTGTGTCAGAGGCTGCAGAAGAAGCAGTATCTGGTTGGGTGCAAAGATGTATATACACAAAAAGTAAGAAAGACTTTCTACTTGAAGCAGGAAAGGGGTGTACTAAATTATGCATTCCCTCAACAGCCAAAGCAGCATGAGTGTCTTTGTCGGGGTTTTACTGTCATGACCAAGGCAACTCTTATAAGGACAATTATTGGGATTGGCTTGCAAGTTCAGTCATTCAGTCCATTATCAACAATCAGGAGCATGGAAACATCCAGGCAGGCATGGTGCAGGAAAAGCAAAGAATTCTACATCTTTATCTGAAGACTTCAAGCAGACTATTGGCTTGCAGGTAGCAAGGACGAGAGTCTTACAGCCCACACCCACAGTTCCACACATTCTCCAACAGGGCCACATATTCTAATTGTGCCATTCTGGAGACTGAGCATATACAAACCATCACAGTGACTTTTACAAAGGAAACTTATTCAGGGTCACAGATCACAGACTCATTATCTATCGCACATAGAGAGGGGAATGTGTCATCCTTTCAGAGAAAAAGCTCTGACTCAACTAAAATGTCAGACTATACTTGTCACTTGTCCCAATATGCCAATTAAAGATCAGTTATATACAAAAGCAGAGTTAGGCCAAGAATAGTAGTAGATGTCAGCAGCCCAATACCTGGAGGTGGCATAAGCAGAAAGTAGGTGGTAAGTTCACAGCCAGCTTGTCTAAAAAGCAAACTTCATACCAAATATGGTTACACAGTGAGAGTGTGACTCAAAGTGGAAACCATGGAAGAGGTGACCATGCGTACATTGGGAAGAAGAGGAGATAATCTAGACCAGTCTTTCTATGTTTGTCTTCAGGGATTCACTGAGGTTTATCTGTAAATAGAGGAAAAATTGTGGCAGAGAGTCCAGAGACATGCATAGTCAGTCATACAGTCTTGGTAAAGGTGTGGTCTGGTTTATGAGGCTTTTCTTCTAGTTCTGTATAGGAACTAGAAGGAAGTTGTAATAACAGCTATATCCTAGGGCAATGACCTGACTCCCTTTCTCTCATTTTTGTGCCCTCAGCCTTGAAAAGACGATGATATGCATCAGATATGAGGATACTTGTTAGTCCCTGGCAAGCTTTGCAGAGTCAATCAATAAAAAGTGTTTAGTCATAAGTAAAAGACACAGACACAGAGTGCATATCGAAGTGGCAGTTTCCACCTACAGTGAGGCTCCTTTTGTGTCCAACTTGAGAATTTAGTGCTTTCTAGAAAATGTGAGTTTGAAGCAGCTTAACCAGGGACCATCCTGTTTTTTCTTCCCTCAACACTGGAATTATAAGCATGCAGCACTATACTTAGATTTCTTTTAAAGTGAGTTGTAGAGAGTCAAAGAGAAGTCCTTCTGATAGTGTAGCAAGCACTCTACCAAATAATCCTTCTGTTCAGATTCCTTCATGCTCTTCCTCTTCTGTTTTGCCTGCTGTGCCCCTTAAGTCTGGTAGAATCAAGGATAGGCAGCATACTCCAGGAGCACTACTTGAGGAGAATTGAGGCACAGCCAGTTTAAAGAGGAGAACATTGAGGCCCAGAAAGAAGATCATGCTTTAGATGTTACACAGATGCAATAGACTGCTCACTATTCAAACCCCCTCCCCTCTGTTTCACTCTTGAAGATCAGAATCCCTTGAGATCTGACATTGACTTTAACACTCCGAGGTAAACAGTACAGTTATAAAAAAGATGTCATTACTGTCTGTGATGGTGACTTGTACTTTCTTTGAGACATTCACATTAACTGTAGGCAAAAATCACATTTGAATCACAAAAATCACATGGTCTTAAATCAGTGGCCTTATGAATAAATGACATTTTTTCCAGTTTATGTCCCTAGAGCTCTGTGTTTCACAAGAAAAATCTTGCTTTTGCAGGAGAAGGGGTTTCTAGACTAGAAATTGTGACATTCTCTTCTGGAAAACCAGAGAATACTGACAAATCGGGGCTCAGCAGAGCTTCTATCTATGCAGGATTCTGGGATAGAGGTGGCCTTTTCCCTTCATATACAGAAATAACAACAGCCAGAAGTAGTCCTGTATGAGTCAGGATCCAAGATCTCTAAAGTGATAGAAGTGATAAGATCATGATAAGATCAATATATATCAAATGGAGAGTTATAACATTGACTCACTCTATACAACTTGGGTAGTCTAAGAGTAGAGAGGATGAGAATCCCATATATATATATATATATATATATATATATATATACATATGTGTATATATATCATACATACATAAACACATACACACAGATATATACACACACATCTATACAAACACACATAGGTATACATACATACATATAGAAATACATTCTACACACATATTTAGATACATATACATCTACACATACATATATACATAAATAGACCCACAATGCACATATACATGCATACATACATGCAGAATTCATATCCAGACATATAGACACATAAACTTCCATGAACATACCACTTTTACTGACTAGTAGTTTCCACCAATGTTAACAGCTAACATTTGAAACCAATTGGAAAGGTTTATCCCCACTTTTCTGTAGCCTACTTTCATGGCATTTCCACAATGTTTGAAAAGTTTCTTCTAGTATGACTCTTTTCCCCTCCACTGAAACTTTTTAAGACTGTTACTTCATTAGAATAGGATTTTCAGCAACACCTAATCTTTTGTTCCCAGGCCATAACACTAAGTTTAACTCCAGAATGAGCTGTCACTTAAGCTTTTTGAGTTGAGAGCTGATTTTTTTTTCTGTTGACATGTACATTACTTCAATTTAAAGAAAACAAACAAACAAACAAAACCAAAATAAAACTAAAATTGTTCCCCAGGTAGGCATGTTGGCCCTTTCTTCCAGGTGACAGTTTGGGGCCACTTCTGTAGTAAGGTCCAGAACAGCCAAGGCTATTGGAACAGTTAAAAACAAACAAACAAACCAAAACAAAGCAAAAAAAGCAAAGGCAAACAAAAAAAAACCAAACCAAACCAAACAAAACAAAACAAAACAAAGCAAAAACACAGACAAACAAAAAACAAAAAAACAAACCAAACAAAACAATGTCTTTCTCCAACTCTCTCTATACTTTCAAGCTATAGAGATTAAATAGGGCATACCTGGACAGTATGGATACCAATAACATCTTGAAAATTTGCTATTAACTGATTAGAAAATCTAGCATTTCCAAGAAAAATTTATCGCATCTCTGAGAATGTTGTCCCAGGACGTGACACTGAGCCGAGAAAGAAGATAATTCAAACCTCACACACTGTGGTATGTTTCAGACTCTGCTTTGTTTCTTTCTTTTTTTTTAATTTTTATTTTCTATATTCTATGTTTACATTCCAAAGGCTTTCCCCTTTCCCAGTGCACCCCCACCATATGTCCCATAATTCCTCTCCCCCCACAACTATTCCCCAATCATTTTCCCTCCCCCCATGATTTCTCTACAAAACTGGATCCAATCTTTACAGGCCCAGGGTCCTCTCCTTTCTTCTTCTTGGGAATCATTTGACTTGCTAATTGTTCCTTGAGTATTTAGGGCTTCTGGGCTCATTAATATCCACTTATCAGTGATTGCATTTCATGTGTATTCTTTTGTGATTGGGTTAACTCACTCAGGATGATATTTTCCAGGTCTAAACATTTATCTGCAAATTGCAAGAATTCATTCTTTTTAATTGCTGAGTAGTATTCCATATACATATAAATATACCACATTTTCTGTATCCATTCCTCCTTTGAAAGATATTTGGGCTCCTTCCAATTTCTGGCTATTATAAACAAGGCTGCTATAAACATAGTGGAGCATGTGTCTTTATTGCATGCAGGGGAATTCTCTGGGTATTTGCCCAGGAATGGTATGCCAGAATCCTCTGGAAGTGACATGCCCAATTTTCTGAGGAACCGCCAAACTGATTTCCAGAGTGGTTTTACCATTTTGCAATCCCACCAACAGTGGAGGAGTGTTCCTCTTTCTCCACATCCTCGCCAGCACTTGTTGTCTCTCGAATTTTTAATCTTAGCCATTCTGACTGGTGTGAGGTGAAATCTCAGGGTTGTTTTGATTTGCATTTCCCTGATGACTAATGATGTTGAACATCTCTTAAGGTGTTTCTCGACCATCCGAATTTCTTCTGGTGAAAATTCTTTGTTTAGCTCTGTACCCCATTTTTGATAGGGTTATTTGGTTCTTTGGTGTCTAACTTCTTGCGTTCTTTGTATATATTGGATATTAGCCCTTAAGTGACACAAAAAACTCCATCAGAGAACTTCTACAGCTGATAAACAACTTCAGCATTGTGGCTGGTTAGAAAATTAACTCAAACAAATCAGTAGCATTCTTGTACTCAAAGGACAAGCAGGCTGAGAAAGAAGTTAGGGAAATAACACCCTTCACAAAAGCCACAAACAACATAAAGTACCTTGGAGTAACTCTAACCAAACAAGCAAAAGATCTGTACAACAGGAACTTCAAGTCCTTGAAGAAAGAAATCCAAGAAGACCTCAGAAGATGGAAAAATATTTCTTGCTCCTGGATTGGCAGGATCAATATAGTAAAAATGGCCATCTTGCCAAAAGCAATCTACAGATTCAATGCAATCCCCATCAAAATCCCAAATCAATTCTTCATAGATCTAGAAAGAGCAATTCTCAAATTCATCTGGAGCAACAAAAAACCCAGGATAGCTAAAACTATTCTCAACAATAAAAGGACTTCTGGGGGAATCAATATCCCTGATCTTAAGCAGTACTACAGAGCAATTGTGTTAAAAACTGCATGGTATTGGTACAGCAACAGGCAAGTGGATCAATGGAATAGGATTGAAGACCCAGAAATTAACCCACAGACTTATGGTCACTTGATCTTTGATAACGGAGCCACAACAATCCAGTGGAAAAAAGATAGCCTTTTCAACAAATGGTGCTGGTTCAACTGGAGGTCAACATGCAGAAGAATGTGAATTGACCCACTCTTATCTAATTGCTCTAAGATAAACTTCAAGTGGATCAAGGACCTCCACTTAAAACCAGACACACTGAAACTATTAGAAAAGAAACTTGGGAAGACCCTGGAGGACATAGGCACAGGGGGAAAGTTCCTGAACAGAACACCAATAGCTTACGCACTAAGATCAAGAATTGACAAATGGGACCTCATAAAATTACAAAGATTTTCAAGGCAAAGGACACTGTCAGAAGGACAAAATGGCAACCAACAAAGTGGGAAAAGATCTCTGCTTTGTTTCTTAACAATTAATTTTCTTTGTCTTTGGAAAATAACAGCTGAAGCAGTACATCTGTGAAGTGGAAAAGGACGACAGTGTGACACTGGTAAGAACATGATGCAGTTTTGAAAAGTATCCCATAAACATTTCACAGGACCCTGATATGTTGGACACCATTTCTTGTCTCCTGTTTGACTCCATGTGTTCCAAGGCCTGTGGAGAGCACTAGGTATGGAACACACTGACAGGTAAGGAGATACTTTTTCATGGTTAACAGAGATTCTCTGGCCATCATTTTTATACCTATTTTATATCTCTCCTTAATCTCTGTTGGTTATATGGATTGTTCTTTTATCAATACACAGCTTGCTTAGTGTTCTGCATCAGCCTGGGTTTTCAGAATAATCCATCATCAATATCAGACAAACTGCTGCGCTCTCTGTCAGCATTCTGTGGGGGTTGAACAGTGTTCTAACTACCCAGGCTATATCATGTAAGTCATTCTAATAGGTCAACATTTTGCTACTACATATTCATCCTGTTATTTAAATTTATATAGATGATGTATATGACAATTATTACCCATTGTCTACCAGTTTTTCTATGTTCTCCTTGTAATTCTCTTCATTGTTCTGAGGAGAAAACATAAAGGCATTAACTTCTGTGTGCAGTGTGCAATAATTTAAAAATTATTTTAAAAGTTTTACTCATTTTATTATTTTAAAATTCCATATGTCTTTATCTCTGATTTCTTCAATATGTCTTCTTCCTCCTTGTCCCAATCTAGTTATACCAGTGTCTTTCTGTTCTAGTATGCTAAGAAGGTTAGCTTTTGTTGTGAACTTGACAAAACTTAGGATCATCAGGTAAGAGAGTCTTCACAGGGAATGATTAACAATATGAGGGTACTCTTGCGGCATGTCCATTAGGAACTTTCATAATTAATAGATATTAACTTTTTCTGGGTCTAGAGGCTTCATATTGTGAGAAGAGATGGGCAGTTGGCCCTGTGACATCCCTGTTATTTGGTGATTCCACTTCATCTGAAGATATGTGTTTTAGGAAGTCCATCATAATAAGTTTCCATGTAATTTCTCAAATGGCCCGTAGTCTTAACAGTTCCTCCCTCAATTCCTTTCTTCACTTCCCTCTTTCCTCCTGTTTGATACTTGACTTAGTGTCAGCCACATCCTCCAATCTATCAGTAGCTTACTCCTTTATTTCTCTTTACTAGGGAGAACCATACACCCTTCTCCTCTCCTCTCACCTTTCCCCAGTCTCTTACTGTGTCCTTAATCTCTAATGGTTCTACAGACTGTAGTTTCATCAAATATTTAATAGCTAACTTCCATTTATACAAAATATACTTTGGCCCTATGTAAGTTGCTTTTAACAGTTGCTTGGCAGTAAACATTATTTCATTTGAAAATATGTCACCACCATCATCACCATCATCATTTTTAGCAACTTTTTGTAGCAATTGAAAATAATTAGGATAATTTATAGAAAATTTTATTTTCTTTTGCATTTGTCCCTATGTCTTCAAAATGAAGTTTGTGAGTGTGTGTGTGTGAGTGTGTGTATAGGTATGTGCATCAGTTGTCAACTTAAGCTGTCATTCTTTGGACACCATCCACCTTGTTTTGTAGTACAGGATCTCTCACTTCTAAAGCTAGCTCTAGGCTAGTCTGGCTAGTCAGTGAGCCGCTGGTATCCTCCTGCTTCTGCATGACTAATACTGTGACTAGAAGCATGTGTTGCCCTGCCTGTCTTATTATATAATTTCAAAGGTTTAGACTCAGGTTTTTATGTTTGTGTTGCAATCAATTTGCAGACTAAGCCCTGTTTAGGGCAATGGGGGAATTTTGGCTGTTTATTCCTTCATCTGTGTTCTTCATGACCAAAGGACCTGGGCCACTATAAATGCCCAAAGGGATTCATTGGAAACATTAATTAGGGTAAAGTTGCTTCTAATTTCTGGATAAGAGAAAGTCCAAGCCCCTGTAGCTTAAGAAGCTTTATTGGTTGTCTGAGAGTATATAGTATTATCTCTGTCTTCACAGAAATGGGTGAATTTGGAAAAGAAAAAAATACAGTAAAATCAATAACACAAATAGCCAAAGAAATTAATGTAGAATTTTTCAGTATTTGGAATTTCTTGTCTTAAGGTTTTGTTACTTCATTTTACACCAATTATGTCTGCTTGCTGCGCTAGCCACAGTGGTAGGTTTGTCTACAATTAAAGGAACTGAAAACTTGTGTTCTGGGCAGCTTGCTGGCAGCCTAGACTTGGAGCCTGATGGACATCTAGAATGAGCAGCCAGGCTTGGACAAAACAGACAGCTAATTCTATGTTGAAATCTAAAAATATGTGGGTTTTTTTCTGTTCAGGCTCAATGAGACTCAAACCTTGCCTGGCCCAGAATCATCAGGAACATTTCCAAATTTACAAGATTCAGGTCTATATAGTAGGGATATCTTTCTTTGAAGCAAGTAAGAGCTCTATTAAAGGACCTACATACTTCCAGGTTCAGTGAAAGACTACTGAAAAACAAAGTCAAGAGCTGATATTGACCTTTGTTTCCCACATCTATGAACAGAAGTAGGTATACATACAAATATACATTCACATCTATAAACATGAATATATACACATGCATATATATAAACACACATGAACACAAATGTGGATTCATGCATATAATATATACAAATACATAGACACACATACAAATGCACATACACACATATACACAATGGTTTGGAGGATTTTAATGTTCAGTCAGTGATGAGGACTTCTGAGATATATTTTATTATAATCCTCATTTCATTTTCTTCTCAGGTTAAGCCACGACAAATTTGAAAAGACATCCAGTTCAGAGACGCTTTCAGTGAATTTCCTACAAGTTGGCTCCACAATCAGGTCCAGAGTTCTTAGTCCATTAGCCTGTGAACATCAGATTCAAGAAACAATGATCTTGATCAGCTCTTTAGTAATTCTTCAACATGGTCATTGGCAGTCTAAGAGCTACACCTTATCATTTAAAATGTGTTTATGTACATGAGTGTCGTGACCTACAGAATATTCAACAGGGGCCCCGGACCACCTAGGAGAAGACAAGAGACAAGAAATGTGAGATGTGAGAGATGGACAGCAAGACAGTATTCTGATCAAGCTATCAAATTTTATTTATTACACAAGGCAATATAAAGGGAAGCAAGCAAGGTGTAGGAAGGGGTAAAGGAGGAAAATCTCAGTGAGCTGTCATCATTTCTCAGAAATAATTTCTCAGAATTTTTGGAAAAAGCCGGCAATTGCTGAAGGAATCTTGGCATAATAAAAGGGTCATGAGGAGGTGAAGTGGAAAGGAGTTGCCACAGGTGATCCCCGTTTGATCTAGCCCACTCAAGTGAGCTCTGCATATACTGATTATCTAACTATTTGCTTAATCTTTAAGCTAGGATATTTCTTTAAAAGCAAGCCAGAAAAAGGCAGGCTTTTTCTTTTTTTTTCCTATATTTTTCTTCTTATAACTTTCAGGATCCACAAAGCAAAACACAACCCTTTAAATCTATAAAATTTTGTATGTAACATGCAGGCCAAATTTTAATGCCTTTAGAATTTCTATATATCCTTATTAATTTTTCACAGATCTAAGTTAGGACTGTATTTTGAGCCACATCTATATGAAAATGTTAAAAATGTTTTGGCCAGAAACTCTCTAGGTAATGCCTGCAAGATAAGGCCAGACCTACAACCATTGGTCCTGCAAGGAGTAGCCTGTAACCAGACACCATTGTATGAAGGTCAAATAAGAAAAAAGAAACCTGTAATATTAAAGCACAACTACAATTTTTGAAAGCAAAACCCAGTTTTAAACAATCTTTTTTTCCTTAAAAATAATGGCAAACACATTACTTTTATATTGCAAAGTTTGTCTATCTGTTCTTATCTTTGATTGTATGACAGTGTAACTTATTGATGAAACATTATTTTTATTCTTATTTCTTTTAAATCTAATTTTTAGGACAAGAATCACATAAAACATTATGTCAATTTAGAAATATCTTAGAGGTCTGTTATTTTGGGGTTGTGTCATGTTATGTGCTGCTTAAGATAGCTCTAACCCTGAATTATCAGTTTTAAACTTACATTTTGTTATGATTATGATACTTTTTAAATCATGTCCAATAACTTATGAGTCAATACTCTATAGTCAAGATATTTAAAACATTTATACCTTCCAATTAGAAACAAAGATGAAGTGATTACATGAATCTCACAAATTTAAACCAAACAATTTTTTCAAGGTAAAAAAGGACTTTGAACCCAATCTTCACCATTGTAGAAAGTTTTCTTAGGAGAAATATCCATTAGTCCACTTGTCCCAGAACTGCTGGCAATTTAAGAAGCAGCGTTTTCTCCAGCTGTGTTTGACTCCTAGTTAAAAATGCAAGGCACCTTAAGTTACCCTCTGCTGTGTAAACTGTGACTGACAGGACGGCCAGCAGATAACATTTTTATCATTTTTTTTTTCTTTTCAACATAAGACATCAAACAACAATCATTCAGAGACAAACATAAACTAAACATAAATTGACACACATATGAACAGACTTTTCTGCACCAAAGACAGACAATAGAGAGAGGGGGAACTTGATGGCCCAAAGAGATCCAAGTATCCTAACCAGACCTAAGGATATCTCCCATAGTATCCAGAGAGGAAGCATGACATCTCCCACTTTTCTCTCCTCCACAAGGAGAGTTCTAAAATAGCTTTTAACTATTTTTTCCTTTTGATACAACATCCATGGAATAAATACTTTTATGAAACCTGATTATTTTTTTCTCTTGTTTAAGATTTAACACTTTGTCTTCTTTTTCTCCTGAGAATTCTGCCAGAGAAGGGAGGGGAGGCATAGAGTCAACCACTGATAGTTGCTCCCCAATGCCCTGCTTTTTCTTTTTGGATTTTTTTTCCGAG
The DNA here is from genome assembly GCA_964023405.1 of Apodemus agrarius. Classification (NCBI taxonomy): domain Eukaryota; kingdom Metazoa; phylum Chordata; class Mammalia; order Rodentia; family Muridae; genus Apodemus; species Apodemus agrarius. The sequence goes on along the minus strand of OZ030017.1, from coordinate 88,914,450 downwards.
ACAGGGTTTCTCTGTATAGCACTGGCTGTCCAGGAACACACTCTGTAGACCAGGCTGGCTTCAAACTCAGAAATCCGCCTGCCTCTGCCTCCCAGAGTGCTGGGACTACAGGCATGCACACCTGGCCAACGCCCTGCTTTTTTAACCTTTGTTGGGTTCATAGAAAGAGAAAGAAGTTTAGAGAATGTGGTATATGGCAGTGTGGGAAATGGGAGTGCCTAGGCAGACACACACAGACAGGGTATAGAAAAGAGTTTATTCAGGACAGAGCATGAGAGTTAATGGGGTAGTGGAGGCAGAGAAAGGCAGAGAGAGAGATAGTGTGTGTGTGTTTAGAGAAGTAGAGACTGGCCATGACAATGTGGAGAGAGGTGGGAGGGGAGGAGAGCCCAAGAGTTTCTTTGCAGTCCAGGACTTAAACTCTGCCCATGAGTGGTTTTTACTTTTGATTTCTCTAGTGGTTTCAGCTTCCTCTGACTTCCAAAGAACAAATCTCCCCCAGAGAGTGTGGCTCAGGAAAGCTCGATAAATTTCTTAGGTATGAGCCAGCCCTCCATGGAAGACTCTAACAATGCCAATGTGAAGTGGTCAGTCGGCCATAGCTGGTGACTACAGACTTTAGTTTTTCTAAAAGTTTAAAGTCAAGGGGTTTGTAAGAGTAATATGTTGCATGGCCGTCCCTGCCCTCATCCAAGTTCTGTGTATCCGGGGAATGCGGGGATAGAGTATCTGGAGATTCATTTCTTATTTCTCCTTCTTCCTCTCCCTCATTATCACCCAGACTCTCCTCCTCAGGGGCTTCATCGAGAACAGTGCCCCACTGCATAAAGAGAGTGGGAAAGCCAGGACTGGACTTTTCTGCAAAGATTTTGGCTCTGGCTTTTTCTGGGTTTCTGACTTTGAATTAATTCCTGAAGTTAGAGTGACCATTTGTCCCTCTAAATCTGGTAGCACCTTTAAAAGCGGTACTTGCTCCCTGTGGCTCTCTAAGATTTGGTGGAAAGAAGAAATTTTTTCAGTGGCTCTCAGAGGGCAGCTTTCTCCTCTAAGCTGGCTTCCTCCCCGGGAGATAGAGGGTCAGCACTCTATCTGAATTATGACTAGATTTCAGAGTTTGTAGAGAATGATAGACTTTAGTCTTTTTGAGAAATTAGGGGAAAGAGTAGACATAAACAGAGACCATTTTAAATGTCCCTCCTCGATGCCAATTACAACAGAGCTGTGAGGGGTAAGAGAGTGCAGAGACAGTGCCCTGGATGAACACTTTTTCAGAGTGCATTCTCCTTCAGAAACTAGATCCTGGAAGCGGGAGGAATTCTGAATAATGTCATTAATCAGAGACCAGTAGTTAAAGGCAGTAACCAGAATTTTTTAAAAGTTGCATAGTAAACTCCAAAACAATCACCTACTCTAGCCTATGTTTTCTTATCTATAGTTCGTTCCTCTGGGAACCAGGGACATATTTGTCTGACAAAATACTTAAGATCCTAGGTACGTCTCAAAGAAGTACCTAGGATCTCTTTTTCTTAACCCAGCCCCTTGTGTCTTGAGAGCTTCTTTGAGCCATGAAATGAATAGGAAGTGCTAAGGGGAATCCTTGTCCCATGTCTTACCTTCCAAGATGCTGTCGCTATGGAGATTATCCCTGGCTGAGCACCTGCAGGGTCAACCTTGCCTCAACATATCCATTCCTGGAGCTTCATGTGAAGGGCCCTTCCCTGAGTCTTACAGCATCCTTCTCCTTGATGACTCCACGGGGTCCTCACTGTTGGACACCAGAGTGTTCAGAACCTCAGGACAATCAACAGGGTCCCTGGACCAACTATGAGAAGGCAAGATACAATAGACATGAGAGATGGACAGCAAGACAGTATTCTGATCAAACTGACAAATTTTATTTTTTACACAAGGCAATATAAAGGGAAGCAAGCAAGGTGTAGGGAGGGGTAAAGGGGGAAAGTCTCGGTGGGCTGGCATCATTTCTCTGAAACAGTTTCTCCAAATTTCTGGGGAAAACTGGCTATTGCCAGGAATCTTGGCATGATAAAAAGATCATGAGGAGGTGAAATGGAAAGGAGTTGCCACAGGTGATCTCCGTTTGATCTAGCCCACTCAAGTGAGCTCTGCATGTACTGATTATCTAACTACTTGGCTAATCTTTAAGCTAGGATATTTCTTTAAAAGCAGGCCAGAAAAACGCAGGCTAGAAATGGGTAAAAGGAGGGGGATTTGAGGTCTAAAATGAGAAAGGCTGTGGCATTGAGATCTAAGTGAGAATGGCTCCCGGCACATGTATATGTGTATATGAGTGTGCATAGGCAAGAGAAAAAATTTGTGCCAGTATTAGAAAAGCCATCTACCTCCTTTGTGATAATGTCTTTTACTTGTATAGAATACCTCAGTAAGGCTGGAATGGTCAGCAATCACCAGGGATCCTCAGATCTTTCCTTCCCCAGTGTTGGTATTACTAATGAATGAAACCTTGCTAGACATTGACACGTAATGTTCTGACAATTGAAGCTCAGACCATGACACTTTCATATTTTACCAAGTAAGCTCCATTCTCAATCCTGTAGTCTTATCTTTTAACTGTTGTTTTCTGCTTTTCATTTTTACCTAATTTCTATATAACTTTTGCAGTCCTTTATGGGCTTAGAATCCATTTATTTTAAAATAAGTCTCTGTTTTTTGTTTATTAGTATTTGTGCATGTGTCCACACACATGTGCTTTTGTGCATGTAAACCTGTAATAACTGGAGGAAAGAGGTAGACTTTAGATTTCTTTGAGCTGGAGTTACTGGTGAGCTGCTATGACTAGGGTACTTGGAAACAAAAATTTGTTCTTTGCATGATCTGTAAGTGCTCATAATTATTGAGCTCTCTAGCCAATATGCTTAGTATTTGTAAAGCCCATTTTACTTTTGACACTAAAATTTCTGTTAGAAAAGGACTATTTAACATGATATAGGGTATGCGTGATGGTTTGTATATGATTGACCCAAGAAGTGACCTCATTAGGAGGTGTGGCCTTGTTGGAGGTGTGTCACTGTGGGTGTGGGCTTAAAACCCTCACCCTGGCTGCCTGGAAGTCAGCCATTTAGGTGGTCTGAGGAGGAAGGGCCACTGTAGGCTTGTAGATTTGAATGCTTGGTCATTCGGGAGTATCAGTACTTGACAGGGATTAGGTAGTGTGGCCTTATTAGAGTAGATGTGGCCTTGTTAGGAGAGTTTGCCACTAGGGTGGGCTTTGGGTTTCAAATATCCAGAAAAGTCCAAGTTATGCTTCTTCCCTTAGTGCTGCTTGTGAATCTATTTATAAATATTAATTTTGTTTTGCAGCACCATGACTGCTGGTTTTATCAGCATGCTTTTCATCATGTTGATAATAAACTAAATTTTCCCAAATTGGAAAACAGCCCCAATTAAATGTTTTCCTTTGTAAGAGTTGCCACCCACCTTGCACTGGGATCCTACAAATCTCTCCCTGTTCAGGCTTCTTACAGTCTGGGGTTTAACAGCATCTGGATACCTTGTGATGGAGGAAGGGGAGGATGCAGTACCAAAGTTGGTCCCCCAAAATGCATACTACAGAAAAGCCCTTATCTTTGGGAGGGTTTTAGTCTACTATGCATGTATCTATATTATAAATGTAGTAAATTACATTTTATATAACATGTCATATATTATACTAACATTTAGTACATACGACACATTATGGCTATACAGGCATACACAATTACTAAGGACCAGCATCAGCTTGTAGAAGGGTTCCTGAGAGAAATTGTGTTTGAGAGACAGCAAACATATTTTTTTATTTTTTTCTGAACATTGCAAAAGAATTCAAAGTTCTGAACTCCTTTGTACATAGAGACAATAAGCCAGCTAGGGGATCTCTTGCAAGAGATCACTATTCTTACCACAACTAGGCCTAAACTAGATCTGTTCCAGGCTGAACTTGATCTTAGAAATCTTACAGATTTTGTATATTTATGATAAGCTGGCTCATATTGCATTTGCCTCTGCTCTTTTAGGTATATGACTCTCATTATAAAATGTATATTGCATCTTTATGTTATTCATAATTGAAAAATTAAATATATTTGAACTCATATTTTCAGAGTTCTTTCCCACAGCTTTAATGACTGTCCTGCAAGTCACAGCATTTACCTTTTTTTGTTTTTTGCTAAGGGCATAGATACCCCTTTGCCTCCCAGACTCATGCTGTCTGTGATTATCATGTATATATATATATATATGTATATATATATATGTATATATGTGTATATATGTATATATATGTATATATATATGTATATGTATATATATATATATATATATATATATATATAATAGATGGAGATTAGATGGAGATTGGATATATAGCTATACACAAACAAGCCTCACACTCAACAACCTTCAACCCTCTTAAAGACCCACACCCAGCTGTCTTTGTTCCAGGGCAGGAACTGTGTCACTCTTTCCCCTTGCACATGGCTGTACAGGACTAATCACATAGTCATATATATGTTTGTGCATCTGTGATGCCTAATATTCATTGTTATCTTGTAAGGAACAAGAGTCCCTGGATTTAAAAGCCTCTGGGCTTGTCTCTGAAGAATTTTCTAGATGAAAATAATTACAGTGGAAAGATACACCAGCCACAGTGTTTTATTCATCTTTTTCATTTTGATGGTTCCAGAATAACAGCTCCACAATTAGAGCATTATGAAAAGGTATGTCCTGCTGTCCTGGGGGGTCTCTGGAAAAAGTTAAGCTACACTTTGTAAAACAAAAAATGGAAAAGAAAAAACATCCTCCTCTTGTACTCCCACATGTTTAGTGTATTCACTTTGTGTGCTAGAGGACAGAGTTCAACATTAGACTATCTTAATCATTTCTCCACCTCATTCTTTGAGACAAGGTTTCTCATTGAACGTGCATCATGCCATTTTGGCTATACTGACTAAACAATAATTTTCCAGTGCCCACCTTATTTAGCATATCACTACACCCAGTTTTATACAGGTTCTGAGTTACAGCTTAAAATCTCAGGTGGGTACAGGAAAGACGCTTATCTATAGAGCCAGCTCAAATTCTGTTAAACTTTAATTAAAAACATCTAACATAGATTTGCATGAAGCCATTTCAAGATTACTGTTTGGTCTCACTTGCTGCAGGGCTTCTGAAATCTTTTAGTACATTTGAATCACTCAGTAGATACTTGAAAAATAGTTGATTGTCTTTGCCTAGGGTTTCTGGGCTTATGTGGGAATGTGGTTCCCTGTGATCCATGGCTCTGGCCTGCCAGTGTAAGGAGACTGTGGAAGCCCATGTCAGGATGATTGTTGAGGACCTCTGAGCTTCTCTCCATTAGAGATCAGGGCTGGAAATATATTGAAGTCTCCTTTCAATGTATCCCTCCTCCCTTTTCCCCAGCTATGTCTTCCATTACTGTTCTTGCTTAAGGCTGAAAATTTTGCATCAGAAATATATCTACTTTATATTGCAGCTTATCCAGACCATCTATCCCCTGTGGATACCATTTTGAGCATCATATTTAATATAATGCTAATGTCATTCTTCTACAAATAAATGCCATTTTGTGTTGGGAGCATGTAAAGGTTTCTCATTTCTATAAAGCTGTGAGTTTAGTTTGGTGGGACAACTAACTTGATAAATGCTTCCTCTGAATGGGTATGAATAAGAGGTCAATTCTCAAAACCAATAATTAAAATGTCAAGTGTTGTTGCTTGAACTTGTAACTCCCACACTGCAAAACTAGAGTCTGGTAGATCTTTGTGGCTCAATGTGTAACCAGCTTAGATTACTTGGGAAATTCCATGCCAATGAGACACTAACTCTTGACAAATAGGAAGTTATATGATTCCTGAAGATCAAGGACTTCTGGGGTCATTCAGAACATTGAATCACTTGGCAAATAAATGAAGAATTGTTAGTGGCTTTGACTATACATTCTGACCTTATGTGATGGATTGCACTTCTCTGTCATCTCTGGCTATGGCCATCCCTCTGCCTTCCACACACCTGTGCACAATATGTATATCCACACTCATACACCTGCACACCCGTGATGTAAGTTCTGATCAATAGCTTTATGGAGGAGCTTAGAAGACATGCAAAATCCTTGTGACTGAAACTCCCCAATTTATTACTATGTAAGATTTATTTATTTATTTACTTTCACTATGAGTCTGATCCCTGCATGTATGATTGTGTAGTGATTGCCTGACATTTGCTCTTACAGAAAAAGTTGAAGGGCCCAATCTAACATTACAGTCTCTGTTTTGTGTTCAAATGATATCTTATGTTAATCTTGTTCTTAGTTTGAACTCAGCCACTGGAAAAAAACAACTATTTCCAGGAACCAAGACACCTCCCTTCCCGCAGCAACAGCCACAACTTTCCTAAAAACAGCCACTCAACCCATAGTAATGGGAAGTTCCCAATATTCCAGATACTTACTTGTTCCCCAAACCAAGGCACCCCTTTGCAACAGACAAAACTTTACTAATAAAAGCTTCTTCACAGTTAGTGGCAGCCAAACAACTCCTAAAAGGTATGTAATATTCCAGATGTTTTGTAATACATATTCAAGATAACCAATCGGCTAATTTGGAAAGTCCCCTACCATGTTGTATCTGTAATAGAAAGGCAAGGCTTCACATCCAAAGAAAATATGTCCTAATTGACCAAACTCTACATGTCAGAAAAATAGAAGTAATCAAAGTTCCTTGACATTCGCCTTCAAAAATGGTACTAACCTGTTATTTTGTCTTCTGCTTCAGACATTGACCTCCACCTCCTCAATGGCACACAACCTTTTTACTTTAAAGAATCCTGGCTATGGATACCCCTTGGAACTAACTCACAGTTTCCTCTTACAACTTCCTCAATGATTCTGCCAAGCAACCTCTCCTCACCTTTTATCAGCTGCCATGACTCAATGTTGCCATGATCCTATACCTCTTCTCTATCTCTTTTTTTATAGTCTCACACTACATATGGAACATAGTATGCAGGAATTCTAAGTTCCTCTGTCTGTACCAGAAGCATAACCCTTGATATCTCATCTCTGCCCCAGTGTCCTACAGTCCAGAACATGTCAATTCACTGTGTCACTATGAAATTGCATCATCTGCCTCCCAGGTGGTCAGAAGTTTGCACAGTAGTGTTCCTCCTTTCCTGAATTAGGAGTAATACATGGAAAAGAGCCTTTACCAATCTTGGTTATAGACACAATAACTGTACAACACAATAAGAAGGCAGATCAAGTCATGCTATTCTTAGTCAATGTGAAAATATAAATAGGTGCTGATGCTGGAATGTCAGAGCTGGATTCTTCCCTTCCCTTATAAAATATGTTCACTTTCCAGGTGGATAATGGTCTTCAAGCAATGATCTAAACCATGCTCTCCTTCCAAAGTCCATTGCAGCAGTGGTGCTTCAGAACCACTAGGGACTAGAAGGTCATACAGCTAAAGAGGTTGTTTTTGCCTTTTTCTCCAAGAAGGATGCTGCTTTTATGTCAGTGTGTCTGGGATAGTGAGAGAGAAAATCGGGCAGCCATAATCAGACATCCAAAGCACACAGAACACAGTAAAGCCTCTAATTTCTGGGTTTTAAAAAACCATATATGGAAATGAATACTGTCCTTCCTAAAACCTGTTCTCTTCATTTTTCCTGGCTTTACTGTTTTCTCCCTGCCTCATTAAACTTGTCTTCACAGTCTGCCAATGAGGAATACAAAAAATTCTAACCTAACAATTAATCAGAACCTTTTACATTAGTATTTGCCACTGTCCACAGAAGAGCCTGATGCCAACGACTATTGATTGAACCCTGGTGACACTCAGTTACACATGAAAATTTACAATTCCCCTAGAGATCGGGAATCAGTATAAGAGATCAAATGGCCACATTCCTGCCTCACTATTAGCCTCTGATTTTCTTTCTCCCCTCTATTTATGATAAGAAACTGACAGGAATGTTAGACTGAGGTGCATCTGTGTATAGCCAGAAGCTCTCTATATCCAGCTCCAGGAACAAGCTAAGAGATGCACCATCTCTAGGTCACAATGCTGCTCTTGTGTCCATTGTCATGCCAGACACTGCACATCCCTTTGAACATGAGCCACATATCTCATGACCCAGATAAAAGGCCCATACTATGACCTGTAGTCCCTTTTATTGGATTACTTCAAGTTTTTTTTTTTTTTTTTGTGTGTGTGTGTGTGTGTGTGCTAATTTGATGTTGGCTGATAGTTTGCTATATATGGTTTTTATTAAATTTAGTAATGTGTTGACTTCCTGACTTCTCCAACACTTTTAATATGATGGTGTGTGGTATTTTTCGGGCCTTTTTTCAGTATAAAATGATAATATTATGCAATTTTTAGTTTGTTTATATAATTACTTATATTTATGGATTTCTGCATGTATATTAAAACATCTCTTCATTCTTGAAATGAAGCCTATTTGACCATGGTAATTGATCATTTTTAGGTGCTCTTGGATTTGGTGTGCTGGAATTTTATTGAATATTATGGTATCAATATTAGTCTGAACTTTTTTTTTTTCTTTGTTGGGTATTTGTGTGATTTAAGTATCAGAGTAAGTGAAGCTTTGTAGAAAGAAGTAGGGATTGTTCCTTATGATTTTTTTTTTGAATAGTTTGAGGGGTGTTGGTTTTATTCCGTTTTTGAAGGTCTGGTAGAATTCAGTACTAAAGTCATCTAACCATGTGCATTCTTTGGTTGGGAGACAGTTTCTATTTCCATAGTTGTTATGAAACTTTTGATTTTTGTAAGTGGTATCTGTTCAAGAAATCATCTATTTCATCTAGATTTTCTAATTTTGTTGAGGAAGATAAATAATCATAAAAAATTCACAGTCTTCCAACACTAATTTTATATATATACATATAAGTATATATATATATATATATATATATATATATATATATATATACATATATGTATATGTGTGTGTGTGTGTGTGTGTGTGTGTGTTTTCTTGGTTTTTAATTTGAAATCAATTTATTCTCAGTAGAGTTAAATACTTTTCTACATTTCCTAAATGCATAAATTGTAATTGCCCTTTCCACATTGCTCACATTTTTTGGTGATTTTTATTCCAGAGGGTGTGCCTGGATATGGCTTAAGGGCAAGGACATTGAGAGAGAGAAACTAGCAGAATAGGTGTTTGTGGAAGGACTCTTGATGGGATATGGACACTCTAGTTACTGATTCTGGAGCACATCCCGATCAGCCACCAATATACACAGACACACACATCCTTGTAGCATTTAGTACAGATAGAGCTTTTTTTCAGGAGAGTGTGGATGTAAAGGTCTTCACTGACTCTTCTAATAATTGCTTTTTATTAGCCAGAACTTTACAATGTGAGAGGTATTGAAATAGACATTCATGAGCATCTCTACTCCTTAGGGAAGAAGGATGTTTTTCTGGGTCTTTATAGGCAGAACCACAAGTAATAACAAGACCCAGAATAATGGATGCAATGCTAATTAGGGCTTGCGGACAACCTGAGTAAATTTCCGTACCACACAACATCTTACAAGACAGAGAGCTAGCCCCTCTCCTTAGGAGCATAGAACACTTTCTCAATAGCAACATTGTTAAAATGGTCCATAGAAAGGAGATCTTTTCATGGACCTTGGGCTGCTAGTCATTTGACAAAAAAATCATATTTTTTAAAAAATTTCCCTTTCCAGTTTTCACCGTGTATCAACCTATGTGCATATGGGGTGAGACAAACATTTTTGTTGTCAGACAAGCCGTCCAATTCAGGTTCAGGAATAAAGTGATCTTGAGCCGCTGAAGATAATTAGCTACTTTTTTTTTTTTGACTTTTGAAGGAAATTTTATTTATTTATTTTTTCATTTTTTCTTTTTTTCTTTTTTTCTTTTCTATATTCTTTGTTTACATTCCAAAGGCTTTTCACTTTCTCAGTCCCCCCTCACCATATGTCCCATAAGTCCTCTTCCCTCTGTCTATTCCCCAATCACCCCCCCAATCACCCCCCCCCAATCACCATTTCTCTGTTTTGATACTCTCCTACAAAACTGGATCAAGTCTTTTCAGGACCAGGGTTCTCTCCTTCCTTCTTCTTGGGAATTTTTGAATTGCTAATTGTGCCTTGAGTATTCAGAGCTCATAGTCTCATTAATATCTACTTATCAGTGATTGCATTTCTTGTGTATTCTTTTGTGATTGGGTTAACTCACTTAGGATGATATTTTCCAGATCCAACCATTTGCCTACAAATTGCTTGAATTCATTATTTTTAATTGCTGAGTAGTATTCCATTATATAAATATACCAAATTTTCTGTATCCATTCCTCCTTTGAGGGACATCTGGGCTCCTTCCAAATTCTGGCTATTATAAATAAGGCTGCTATGAACATTGTGGATCATGTGTCTTTATTGTATGCAGGTGAATCCTCTGGGTATATGCCCAGCAGTGGTATGACAGGGTCCTCTAGAAGTGTCATGCCCAATTTTCTGAGGAACCGCCAGACTGAATTACAGAGTGGTTGTACCATCTTGCAATCCCACCAAAAGTGTAGGAGTGTTCCTTTTTCTCCACATCCTCACCAGGACCTGTTGTCCCTTGAGTTTTTAATCTTAGCCATTATGACTGGTGTGAGGTAGAATCTGAGGGTTGTTTAGAATTGCATTTCCCTGATGACTAATGATGTTGAACATCTCTTAAGGTGCTTCTCAGCCATCCGAATTTCTTCTGGTGAAAATTCTTTGTTTAGCTCTGTACCCCATTTTTTGATAGGGTTATTTGGTTCTTTGGGGTCTAACTTCTTGAGTTCTTTGTATATATTGGATATTAGCACTCTGTCACATGTGGGGTTGTTGAAGATCTTTTCCCAATTTGTTGCTTGCTGTTATGTCCTTCTAACAATGTCCTTTGCCTTACAGAAGCTTTGTAATTTTAAGAGGTCCCATTTGTCAATTCTTGATGTTAGAGAATAAACTATTGGTGTTCTGTTCAGAAACTGTGTCCATGTCCTCGAGGGTCTTCCCCAGTTTCTTTTGTATTAGTTTCAGTGTGTCTGGTTTTATGTGGAGGTTCTCAATCCACTTGGAGTTGATCTAAGTATAAGGAGATAAGTGTGGGTCAATTTGTATTCTTCTGCATGTTGGCCTCCAGTTGAAACAGCACTGGATGGTTGTAGCTCCTTTATCAATAATGAAGTGACCATAAGTCTGTGGGTTCATATCTGGGTTTTCAATTCTATTCCATTGATGTACTTGCCTATCGTTGTACCAATTCCATGCAGTTTTTAGGACAATTGCTCTGTAGTACTGCTTGAGGTCAGGGATATTAATTCCCCCAGAAGTCATTTTATTGTTGAGAATAGTTTTGTCCTGGGTTTTTTGTTACTCCAAATGACTTTGAGAATTGCTCATTCTAGATCTATGAAGAATTGATTTGGGATTTTGATAGGGATTGCATTGAATCTGTAGATTGCTTTTCGCAAGATGGCCATTTTTACTATATTGATCCTGCCAATCCAAGAGCATGGAATATTATTCCATCTCCTTGGTCTTCTTCGATTTCTTTCTTCAAGGACTTGAAGTTCCTGTAATACAGGTCTTTCACTTGTTTGGTTAAAGTCACACCAAGATACTTTATATTGTTTGTGGCTATTGTGAAGGGTGTTATTTCCCTAATTTCTTTCTCAGCTTGTTTGTCCTTTGAGTACAGGAAGATTTGCTTGAGTTGATTTTATAACAAGCCACTTTGCTGAAGATGTTTATCAGCTGTAGGAGTTCTCTGGTGGAGTTTTTTGGGTCACTTACTTATACTATCATATCATCTGCAAATAGTAATTGTTTAACTTCTTCCTTTCCAATTTGTATACCTTTGACTTCCATATGTTTTCTAAGTGCTCTTGGTAGAACTTCAAGTACTATATTGTAAAGATGTGGAGAGAGAGGGCAGCCTTGTCTAGTCCCTGATTTTAGTGGGATCGCTTCAAGTTTCTCTCCATTTATTTTGATGTTGGCTATTGGTTTGCTGTATATTGCTTTTACTATATTTAGGTATGGGCTTTGAATTCCTGTTCTTTCCAGAACTTTTAGCATGAAAGGATGTTGAATTTTGTCAAATGCTTTTTCAGCATCTAATGAGATGAGCATGCGGTTTTTTTTTCTTTTAGTTTTGTTTATGTAGTGGATTACATTGATAGATTTTCATATATTGAACCTTCCCTGCATCCCTGGGATGAAGCCTATTTTATCATGGTGAATGATCGTTTGGATGCGCTCTTGGATTCAGTTGGCAAGTATTTTATTTATTATTTTTGCATCGATATTCATAAGGGAAATTGACCTGTAGTTCTCTTTCTTTGTAGGATCTTTGTGTGGTTTTGGTATCAGTGTAATTGTGGCTTCGAAGAATGAGTTGGCCAGTGTTCTTTCTGTTTCTATTTTGTAGGATAGTTTGAAGAGTATTGGTGTTAGGTCTTCTTTGAAGGTCTGATAGAATTCTGCACTAAAACCATCTGTTCTCTTACTTTCTATAAACCCTTCTATTTCTCTAGGGGTTATGGGACTGTTTAGCTGATCTAATTGATCCTGATTTAGTTTTGGTATTTGATATCTGTCTAGGAAATTGTCCATTTCCTCCTGATTCTCCAGTTGTGTTGAGTATAGGCTTCTGTAGTAGGATCTGATGTTTTGTTTTTTTTTAAATTTCCTGTTTCTGTTGTTATATCCCCCTTTTCACTTCTAATTTTGTTAATTTGGATACTGTCTCTAGCCCTTTGGTTAGTCTTACTAAGGGTTTATCAATCTTGTTGATTTTCTCAAAGAACCAGCTCTTGGTTTTGTTGATTCTTTTTATGGTTCTTTTTGTTTCTACTTGATTGGTTTCAGCCTGTCGTTTGATGATTTCCTGTCTTCTACTCCTCCTGGGTGAATTAGCTTCTCTTTTTTCCAGGGCCTTCATGTGTGCTGTTAAGTTGCTAGTGTATGCTCTCTCCAGTTTCTTTGTGAATGCACTCAGGGCTATGAGTTTTCCTCTTAGCACTGCTTTCATTGTGTCCCATAGATTTGGGTAGGTCATACCTTCATTTTCATTGAATTCTAAAAAGTCTTTGATTTCTTTCTTTAGTTCTTCCTTGACCAAAGTTTCATTGAGTAGAGTATTGTTTAGATTCCATGTGTATGTGGGCTTTCTGTTGTTCTTCTTGCAATTGAAGACCACTTTTACTCCATAGTGATCTGATAGGAGGCATGGGGTTAGTTCTGTCTTCTTGTATTTGTTGAGTTCTGTCTTGTGACCAATTATATGATCAATTTTGGAGAAGGTACCATGTGGTGCTGAGAAAAAGTTAACATTCTTTTGCGTTAGGATGAAATGTTATATATATATATATATATATATATATATATATATATATATATATATTAAATCCTATTGGTCCAAAGCTTCAATTAATCTCACTGTGCCCCTGTTTATTTTCTGGTTTCCTGACCGGTCTATTGTGAAGAGTGGAGTGTTGACGTCACCTACAATTATTGTGTTAGGTGCAATGTGTGCTTTGAGCTTTAGTAAAGTTTCTTTTATGAATAAGGGGGCCCTTACATTTGGTGCATAGATGTTCAGTACTGAGAATTCTTCATGGTGACTTTTCCCTTTGACCAGCAAGAAGTGATCTTCGGTGTCTCTTTTGATGACTTTAGGTTGAAAGTCAATTTTATCTGATATTAGAATGGCTACTCTGGCTTGTTTCCTGAGATCATTTACTTGTAAAAGTGTCTTCCAGCCTTTTACTCTAAGGTAGTGTTTGTCTTTGACACTGAGATGTGTTTCTTGTATGCAGGAAAATGTAAGGTCCTGTTTCCATATCCAGTCTCTTAGTCTTTATCTTTTTATTGGGGAATCGAGTCCATTGATGTTAAGAGATATTATGGAATAGTAATTATTACTTCCTGACATTTTGGGCATTATTTTTTATATTTGAGTTGTTATCTTCTTTAGCATTTGATGAGAGTGGGTTTCTACCTTGCTTCTTCTGGGGTGTGGTTTCCCCCCTTGTGTTGGTGTTTTTCCCATATTATCCTTTGTCGGGCTGGGTTTGTGTATAGATATCATGCAAATTTGATTTTGTCATGGAATACCTTGGTTTCCCCATCTATGGCGATTGAGAGTTTTGCTGTGTATAGTAGTTTTGACTGAAGTTTGTGTTCTCTTAGAGTCTGCATGAGATCTGCCCATGATCTTCTAGCTTTCATTGTCTCAGTGAGAAGTCTGGTGTAATTTTGATAGATCTTCCTTTATATGTTACTTGGTCTTTTTTTCTTACTGCCTTTAATTTTCTTTCTTTGTTTAGTACATTTGGGGTTTTGATTATTATGTGACGGGAGTTATTTCTGTTCTGGTCCAGTCTGTTTGGGGTTCTGTAGGCTTCTTGTATATTCATGGGCATCTTTCTCTTTAGGTTGGGCAACTTTTATTCCATAATTTTGTAGAAGATATTTGCTGGCCCTTTAAGTTGTAGATCTTCACTGCCATCTATACCTATAATCTGTAGGTTTGCTCTTCTCATTGCTGAATGTTCTGGGTTACCAGCTTTTTGCATTTTGCATTTTCTTTAATTGTTCAATCCATGGTTCTTATGGTATCTTCAGCTTCTGAGATTCTGTCTTCTATCTCTTGTATTCTATTGTTGATATTTGCATCTATGATTCCCGATTTCTTCCCAAGGTTTTCTATCTCCAATATTGTCTCCCTTTGCGATTTCTTCATTGTTTCTACTTCTGTTTTTAGATTCTGGATGGTTTTGCTCAGATCATTCACTTGCTTGTTTGTGTTTTCATGTAATTCTTTAAGAGATTTTTGTGTTTCCTCTTTTATGACTTCTACTTGTTGATCCACATTCTCTTGTATTTCTTTAAGTGATTTTTGTGTTTCCTCCTTATTGGCTTCCATTTTTTTGATCCATATTCTCCTGAATTTCTTTAAGTGATTTTTGTGTTTGCCTTGTAAGGACTTCTAGCTTTTGATCTATTTTCTCCTGTATTAGTTTAAGAGGTTTGTCTATGTGTTCCTCTATCAGCACCCTGACCATTGATTTTAGATCTGAGTGTTGTTTTTCTTGTGTGTTGGGGTATCTGAGACTTATTGCTGTTGGGGAACTGGAATCTGATGCTGCCATTTTGCCTTGATTTCTGTTAGTAATGATCTTACGTTTGTATTTTTCCATCTGGTTATATCCGGTATTAGTTTGTCCTGTAGTTACTAGCTTGTGCTTGAACCTCCTGTGGGCTCATAAGGCTATTTCCCCACAACTGGGACACCTGAACAACTGCCCTGTGGGGCTCCTGCTTACAGATTGCTGACACGTGTTCTGAGTCCCCAGAGGTCTTAAAATCGGCATTACTCGGGTACCTGGTTCTGCCTGCTAGGTTGAAACATCCAGGAAGATGGTGGAGGCTGCAGGAAGTGCATGGTCCCCCTTCAGGGCACAGAGCCCACACCTGACTGGGCCCCCTGAACCGCTGCTCTGTGGGCAGCTCCTGCTCATGGCCTGAGTCCCCAGAGGTCTTAAACTTGGGATATCTCGGGTACCTGGTTCCACCTTCTGGTTTCACTAATTAGCTCTTAATTACTCTGCAACCTCTCTCTCTGTGTGTCTCTGTCTCTGTCTCCGTCTCTGTCTCTCTCTCTCTCTGTCCCCCCCATCTCTCTCTTCCCCTTTCTTCTCATCCATAACTCCCCTATCTCTCCCTCCTCCTGTCTCTCTCTCCAAGTCCCTGACCCTTGCTTTCTCCCTCTCCCTTTTCCCTCTTTCACCCCCTCTATCTATCTGTTGGCTCTAGCAATGATTAGAAAGCACGTTTAACTTAGTGGTAAATGGAATAGACAGGAGGGAACTTGTTGCTCTCTGGTTAGTCTGTCTAACCTAACCTATTATGTTCAGGTCCCTGAGAAACTTTCTTTAGAAAAAGGTAGACGGATCCTGAGGCAGACCTCTGAAGTTAATCTCTGCCTTTCACATACATGTACACACAAGTGCACATGCCCCTAGACACCTATCAATAAATACACACACACACACACACACACACAGACACACACACACACACACACACACACACACAGATGCACACACAAAGGGAAATTTATAAACATACAGTAGGCTTCTAGGTACAACAATAAACAGAAGGCTGTGCAGGTTCTCAACACAGCTATACAAGTTACTGTATCCCAGAGCATTGCACTTAAGAACAGTATGATTGTCAGAGGAACCACAGAATTAAACTTTATGCTGCTAATTACAAAAAGTAGAAAAAAGTTTCCCATCACAATAAACTAGAAAATAATAAATCTCCTAATAAACAGAATTTCCCTTCCTTATGAAGTAGAATTTTTATGGGAGTATCACCATTCATTCCTGAGTCTGAATTTATAGGCTGGGCAAATTGGTGAGAATGAGTTTGTGGGAGGGTAGGCTCACAGCTGCTTTTATGGAATTCTTCCTGGCATACTCTCTTCTTAGCTTCTGGTATGACCCCATAAGTCTATGCATCCCACTTCCCTTAGAATGGCTATCCCATGGCTGTTATCTGTTTGTAAGATTCCTTCCCCATGAGGACCCACAGATTGGAGGGTACAAGAAAAAAGAGGGGCATCCATTTCATTGGTGTTAGTTACTTTTGTTGCAGTAACAAAATACATTTGGCCAATTGTGCTCATGTACTGAGCTATTTAGGGATTCCAGACAAATCCTTGAAATGTGTGACCAGCTTCCCAGCTATACCTCAACACAGGAAGATATGACTTTTCAGGACATATCTTCCTGTGTTGAGGTAATGCTGGGAAGCTGAGGTAGGAAGTCATGACCATCTAAAATGAGACAGTGTAGTTGTCTATAGGGGAAACTGTTTTGAGATAAGATTATTAGCAAGTAGATATCTTTTTTGTAGGCAATATTGAGAGGAGCTGGACTTCTTTTCCAGTTGGACCTGCTCTCACGCATCCCTCAGATTCTCATAAAATAGACCCACCCAGTGACTCTGAAATTGCTCAGACATCTACCCTAGTAATCATCTAGCTTACTTGGTCATAACCCTGGTTCAACAGGACGTCAAGTCAACAGAAAATGTCAGTTTGGAGGTTATCTCACATAGTGTGAGTTTGTTCAAAGTTTGGGCTAAGTTTTTTCCAGGTCTCTATATCAGATTCATACTCATCTCCCAATAGACAAATCAGAGACCTACATAGAACTGCTTCCTTGTGTGTTTATTTGCAATTGATATTCTGGCAAAGGAGGAGAGGTAATAGGAGAAAATGAAAGGAAGCCCTTATAGGAGGTTTATGTCCCTAAATAGTCCTTAAATGACTCATTGCTAAAGAGTCACTCCATAAAATTTGAGAACATTTGTAGTATTTTCCAATGGGTTAAATAATTTACTGATGTTTAATATTTCACAAGATTAAAATGGAATAGCTAATGAAAATTTCATACTGGCTATTATAAAGAAAATGGGATGGGAGACACACTGGGCATTTCTGAGATGAAGAGGCTACCTTCCACATCCCAATTCAGGAGGCAAACTGAGCCTCTCTGGCTGACAGCTCACCCAAGGCTCCATGAGCTCTAGAGAGAAGAGACCTGGGGATGGTGTGAATTTGGGCAGACTTGCTGATGAAGTAGTCTAGCTAAGGACATACATCTCTGTCCTCTAGATGATCTCAACTGTGAATTCCTGAAGTGTTTATAATTAAAACATGCCATGTTCTCTGCTAGAGAAACTGTGGCTCTTAGAAACAATAGCAAATTTGATTTAATGTTCTTCTTCCCTGTCCCTGTCTCTGACCTTTTTGTCCATCTGCCTGCCTGTTTGCCTTTCTCTCTCTCTCTCTCTCTCTCTCTCTCTCTCTCTCTCTCTCTCTGTGTGTGTGTGTGTGTGTGTGTGTGTGTGTGTGTGTTTAGGTACAGGTACAATGCTACGTGTGTGGAGAGCAGTGGACAACTTTGCGGAGTCAACACTCCTTCCATTCTTCCATGGGCTCCAATTCAGCTCTCCAGGCTTGCTCAGTAAGCAACGTACCACTGTACTATTTTGTTATCTTTTTATGTCTCTATGTTATATGTGGGAAACTCACAGATGTCACACATAATCTTCTGAGGGCCATGTAGGAAGTGATCTGCTTTTGAATTTGAAATGTGTTGCTTTAGATAGAGCTATAGACTGTCACCACCACATTGTATTCCTTCCTTCTAAATTAGTAAATGATATTTTCAACCCACTCTTGATATGGTAAGCTAGCTAATATCTTAAAATTAAGTTTATTTCTGACTCAATGAGTGTTGCAAGATATTTCCTAATCATTCACATTGTGTCAGTAAGAGGCCAGTGATTGGAGCGGAGAGAAGTGGAGGAGCTAAGAGAAGTGAGGGAGGAGAGTCAGAGAGGCTGGGGAGAGCAGTCTAGCAGAGCAGGGAAGGAGGTGCAGATATTCAGATGGCTTCAGACACATTCCTGGTGTTTTGGAGAGGTTAGAAATATCAGAATAAGACTTTAGCATTGTAAATTGGCATTATGTAATTGGGAGTTTCATATACATAAATATGTTTGGGTAGCTATTTAAGTTTAAGAGTCATACTTTATCAGATATTTGGGTGCAGGGCAGGAGCACAGGACTCCCGCTGTTTACAGAGCCTATGATGAAGAGGCCTGGCAGGGTGGTACTTTCATAATTACTACCCACTAAAAGTGAGCTGGAGTCCTTTTGTTCAAGAACATGGATTACAGTTTTCCAATATAATATAACACATCTGTATGTGCTGGAATTCTACTCAACATAATCCTGATTGTCAGCCCAACTAGATCTTGAATCACACTGAAGACAAATCTGTGGCCATGTCTATGAGGGATGTTGTAGATTAGTTTAATTTAAGATAATGAGTCCTACCCTAAATGTGAGTATCACACTGACACTGGCTAGAGTCCTACACAGCAGAAAAAAGAGAAAGTAAGCTAAGCACCAAATTCCTCTATCTTTGATTCCTGATATTGGACACCATATGGCTAGTCACCTCATGCTTCTGCTACCATGCTTGCTATTCAGTGATGGCTAACTCTTAAACCAAACTATGATGCAGGGGAATTTTATTTGAGCTACTGTATACACAAATACCTATTCCAAAGTGTTTACAGAGAATTACAGTGAGATCTTGCTTGTTTTGAACTTTCTTTGAAGATTGAGAGTTTTTTTTTTTTTTCTGAAAGGATGGACATTTCTGACCAGTACTTCTTTAAATTATTCAAGATACACTTTCCTAGATTCTTGCCTGGTAGAATGTTAGTGACTTATAGTATGCACAATGGGGCATGAGACCAATCCATGAAACACTGATTTAAGTGATCCTCTCCCATCACTTTTCCATTGGTGTTAGTTACTTGAATTTTTGCTGTTACAAGATACCTACCAAGAAATACTTAAAGAAGGCAGGCTTCAGTCTGCATCCTAGAGTACCAGGAGATACTGCCCCAAATGATATGAATGACTTGGCCCCAGGTAAATGAGACAGTTCTACCACTGTGATCAGGGAGCAGAGATGGATGATCCATTGCTTATTTAGGTTTCCTCTGTCTATTTACTATGTTGCTACTTGACTGATTTCACTCACATTTATGGTAGATTTTCCCACTTTAATTAGCCTAATATTGAATATTTTTCACAGACATGCCAAGTGATATCTTGTAATCTACAAAAACAAATAAACAAACAAAACAAAATACAAGTAAACAAACAAAACCACTTATATGTATCAACCTAGATTCATATATAAAACAGATCTACCAATCACCACAGATCAAAACATATGACTTCAAGACAAACCCAAATTTAAACAATATTTATCTATTAATCCACTCTTACAGAAAATACTAAAAGGAAAATTCAAACCCAAAGAGGATAACCACATCTAGAAAATAAGTAATTCTATGCCAAGATAATGAAGGAAAGCATGCACAAACACACACACACACACACACACACACACACACAAATACACACACACACATACATAAACACACACATACACACAGGTAAAGACATTACATACTCATAAAAGGAAAAATCTTACTAGAAGATTTCTCAATTCTGAACACCTATGCCCCAAACACAAGGACAGTCATATTTATAAAAGAACCATTACTAAAGCTTAGCTCACACATCACAACCACACATTAATAGGGGTAGACTTCAACTCCCTACTCTCACCAATTGATAGATCAGCCAGATAAAATTACAGAAAGAAATAATAAAACTAACAACTACTTTGAATGAAATGGTCCTAATATACATCTATAATATATTTCACTCAAATTCCACATTCACAGAAATTGAATAACTCTCTACTCCATGATATCTGGGTCAGGGAAGAAAGAACAAAATAAATTAAAAGTTTCAAAGAATTAATTGAAATTTAAGGTACAACATATTCAAATTTAAGGGAAAAAAATGAAAGATGTACTAATAGGAAAGTTTATAGCATTAAGTGCCTAGAAAACTATTAAGAAGTTCTCACATCAGCAATTTAAAAGTACACCCAAAAGTTCTAGAAAAAAATTGAAGCAAGCCCACTAAAGATGAGTAGAAAGTAGGAAATAATCAAAATCAGAGGTAAAATCATTCAATTAGACCCAAGGTCTATTATCAGTATTCAAACATTCAAATCTGGCCCTTCTTAGCCATTGTTCTCTGCAGGATGATAACAATGGCTCTCTTAATGTCATTGTTCCCTGAAAAAGTCACATTTTAAAGGGACCACAGAAAACCTGCAAAGCAGACTTCTACATTCTTCACAGTGCACCTAAGGTCTCTGTGACTCCTCCAGATATATAAGATTAGGGACCATGGTCTGTTCTGTAGACTCAACTTTCATCCAACTCTTGGTTCCGTCAGTTTAGAAAACATACAAACTTTGGACATATTCTAGACAAATCTATAGGAAAAAATAATTAAAAAAACCTGGGTTTAATTTTCAAACAACTGTATACTTATTATATTTTCCCACTGTGTGACTCGCTTTAGGGAAAGTATCTTACCAGTACAGAGGCCATAAAATTGTCCAAAATCACAGTTTTAAAGCCCCAGCAATACAGAGCTATCATAGTAGAACAAAGTTCTACTATGTTCTTGCTAACAAAGAAGTTAACAAAGCCCCCATTTTAAAATCTTATGACAATTTTGGTTTTCTTTTTCAGTGACACTTGATACAGTAGTTAAATTGTGATTACATGGTCCTACCATGTGTTTGGAGAGGCTAGAGTGACCTTGGAAGAAGAGTTCAGCAGAAGCAGGTTATGCACCAGGAAACGCCAGGAGAGACCAGGGGGATCCAGTCACTTCTTTTTCCATGATAGAATTCAGAGGTTTTGTGTTTTTGTTTTTGTTGAAGTTTTATATAAAAACTCACTATTGTCTGACTAGGGAGATAGTAAAGGGCTTTTTGAATAGCAGGAGGTCTGAATCTCAATCTACAACATCTATATAAAGCTGGGCATGGTGGTGTGTATCTATAACTCCAGAGTTGGAGAGGCAGAGATGAATCACAATGAGGCTTGCTATCTCAGAATTTGAGAGTTCCAGGTTCACAGAAGTCTGGCCTCAGAATATAAAAGGATGATACTCATCCTTGAACTCTGGCCTCTACATTTACATGCACACAGATGAATGTGAATCTACCTTTTACATATTTACATATATACATATATATATATATATATACATATACATGTATATATATATATGTATATATATATATATATTACATTATTGAAACAACATATTTTACCCAAGAAATATGTAGAATTAGTATGTTTTGATAAAAAATAAAATAAAAGGACCTTGAGTATTAATTATTTTGACTTGAACATTATGTGTTCCATATAGCAACTGAATTATTTTATGATATTCTATATAATCATACAACTGGTAATTAATTTTATAATCTGCATTTAATTAATTTTATAATTCAGCATTGAGCAAGATAACTTACATGTGAAAGGGTTTCAAATGAAATTTATCCCTGGGTAGGCCTTTCTGGAAGACCTGTTACCATCTTGCTTCAACCGAGAGGCCTCACCTTTGTACCAGACAGTTAAAAGACAAACATCCCTCACCATTTCTAGGATTCCTGGTGATTGGCTACCAGTAGTGGTCAGGTACCAGGTAACAGAAGATTTCTCTCCTAAGGTCTCCTGGACCTGGAATAAATTCCTGTCCACCAGACACAAGGTGACAGTTCTAGGAATCTGAGACTTACAGTGGACAGTGAATGTTTTTTATATCCTTTGGGTAGTACCAGTATTGAATCCATGAGTAAGAACTTCAGGAGATATAGGAACTGTACTTGTATCTGTTACTTCTCACATAAATGCAGGCTTAGATTGTCGAGCGACACAGACACAGTTTAGTCAAGCTGTGCATAAAGACGCCAAGTCCAGTGTTACAACTAATTGATGACAATGACAGGGCCAGGCTTTACAACAGCAAAATTGGGCTGAATATCAAGTCTCTGTGTGCTTGCTTTACTGTGGTTCCTTAGTGTTATATGGAAGCCCAACCCCACAAAGCTTCCAATTGACTGACTTGGTTCCTAGCTGCAACATTATTGGAAGGGTTGCAGCGTTCAGTGAGAATAGATGAAGAGATGGAAAGGGAGTTACTTTGACTTTGGTAGACCAAGATAAAGAAGCTGTGTGAGGCAGGAGGAAATGTATAGTACTTCCTGAAAAGATAGACACCAGCCTATCTTGTGGGTGATAGACCAAATAATTTATTCAAAAGAGAACTGAGTAGACTGATTAGATCAAACAAGTTATGTTTTCTCACTATTCTGTACATTAAAAGCTTGATACTGTGATTCCACTAGGAGCCTTTTCATGGTTTGGTGATAGCTGCTATCTGTTCATGTTACCACATGGATTACCAGGACTTCTTCAGATTAAGAATGGCAGTGAGAGGGATATAGACACCTCTCAGTGTTATAGCAGCAGTTGAGGAACAAAGGCGAAGGGAGAAATTTCAATTTGCATGGTGACAGAATCCTTAGCCTGCTTGTTCCTATTTGAACTCTGGTTAGTAGAAATACCAATAACAATTTTAGGAAAACCTGTCCTGGGCCTGAACCAATCAGGGAAAGTGCCTAAAATTCCAGTTTATACATAAATTGCTCACAGTGGATGAAGTCATCACTGTCTAATCCTTACGTGCCAAGATACCCTTTGCCTCTTCATACTGGAGAACCCGTACCTGCTCAAAATAGAATAAAAACTGCATACATGAGGCTCAGGGCACTCAGCACAAATCAGCTGCACCATTTGAGGAGTCTGGGGGTCTGAAAATCTGGGAACAACTCAGTAAAGGCCCATGAAGGAAAAAGTGGTCAAGAGAATTGAATACAAGCCTGGGTAGAAATCTAATGTTTCAGTTAATTAGGTCAATCCATTAGCCAAGGAACCACCTATTGAAGGCAGGTCTTCTTAAAACATGCTAAATACATATAAAAACTATCTTAAATGAATAATTATCTCTTTAGTGAGACATTATATTTTCCCTTTCTAGAATCCCTTGCCATTAGCACATTAACTTGTAGGGTCACAGCCATGCAGCTGTATAAGCCTGACTCTCTTTTCCAATTACTATGAAAATATAATGTTGCTTTTTCTACTATTTCTATTCTAAGAATTCTTTGCCTAACACTTTTTTTTTTCTAATTCCCCTCACCTGAATGCCATGCGGCTAACTCTATAAAAGCAGAATGTGCTTTGTATTTTGGAGCCTCTCTCCTGCCTCCTGGGTCTGATTATTTACCAAACTTGTGATAAGCTAATAACTATATACCTTGCAGATTTCTTGGGCTTTATATTTAGCACAGAAGATAATCATCCAGGTAGATTGCATGGGACCTGGTTCCCAAGGCAGTTTGTAGGTTCCTCAGCTTACTAATTCAGAACAATGATATTTCATGCTCAGATTCTAAGAATGCTTTTCCTTGGCATGCACAAGGCAACCTAAGGCAGACTATAAAATTTTAAACTGGTTCATTAATGTGAGGTAATGACTCTGATTTCCCTACTATCATCTAGAAACCTTGAAAGGATTACCCACAAACTCCAATGCCATCAACCTGGTTCTGTTTATACTGGGTTGGCCTGTGGACATGTTTGTGTGAACTGTCTCAAATTAATTGATGGCAGAAGACTCTGTCAAATATATCATCCCATAGGTAAGTGGGCCTGACTGGTAAAGCATGGAGAAGTTTAATTTAGCATTATCAAGTAATTGGGTTTTCATGTATACAGACACTATTCCTTTGTTTGTTATATTGATCATGGATGTGATGAGACTAAATGAATTTCTTGCTCTGACTTTGACACAATGATGAGCATTACCTGGAAACAAAAACATAAATAAGCCCTTTCATTTTATAAGTCCTGTTTATATCAAAAATTAAACTGGGATGGAGGCAGGATGAAAAGGAGGGAGAGAGGGAGGGAGGGAGGGAGAAAGAAGGAGAGAGAGAGAAAGAGAGAGAGAGAGAGAGAGAGAGAGAGAGAGAGATTTCTATAATATGCAGCAGTCTCCCAATTTTCATATGACTCAGCTATGCATGCATACATATTCCTATGTATATAACTGAAAGAATTTAAGTTAGATTAATGCACAGATATTTTCTCATCCATGTTTATGGTGGTGTGGATGCCTACAAATGGCTTGCATATTTAAATCAATGTCCCAAGTGAGTGAAATTATTTGGGAAGAATTAAGAGGCATGTTCTTAGAGAAAGCATGTCACTGGGTATGACATTTGAGATTACAAAATATACTAGTTCCAGTTAGTACTATATCTGCCTGAATTGTTGTTATTGATTAAATTTAAAATCTCAACTACTGGGGAACCTTCCAGTTTCTGTCTGCAGCTAGAGACCATCCTCTGCAACAGGACTCCAGACCCAGGTGGCACAGGGAGATAGCTAACTTATCAGGAGTGCAGACAGGCCTGGGAGCACAGAGAGGACCAATCCTGCTGCTCAGAGGAACCTGCTGGAAACCCTCTGGACACAAGAAACCAGGGCTCTCCTAGGACAGGAGTCTTCTGATATGCATCTGTACTCAGAGCTGATCCTGGGCCACAGAATTACATAAACAAATACTACCACAAGAGAGGTGGTCTCCCAGGAGTGTCTCCACACCTACATGCACAAGTAAGACCAGTACTTCTCTACAAATTCCTGGGGACCTGCTTAAAGCCATCAGGACACAGGAACCAAGGACCAGCTGGGGACAGGATTCTTCAGGTTTCTGTTTGTACCCCTGAGCTGACTCTGTATCAGAACTCTCCATGCCTAAATTCCTCAAAGTGAAACTGGTCTCCCAGGAGTACTGATACAGAGGTTTGCAGGACAGACAAGCCTCAGTCAAAGACAGCAAGATGAGCTAGCAAAAAATATAACCAGATGGCAAAAGGCAAACACAAGAACATTACCAACAGGAAACAAAGTGACATGGTGTCATCCTAGCCCAGTTCTCCCACTACAGAAAGTCCTGGATAACACAGCACATCAGAAAAGAAAGATTTGAATTTAAAATCACATCTCATAATGCTGATAGAGAACTTCAAGAAGGACATAAATAACTCCCTAAAGAAATACAGGAGAACACAAGTAAACAAGTAGAAGCCTTTCAAGAGGAAAGATAAAAAGACCTTAAAGAATGACAGGAAAACACAAGCAAACAAATGAAGAAATTGGCAAAACCATCCAGGATCTAACAATGGAAGTAGAAACAATAAAGAAATCACAAAGAGAAACAACTCTGGAGATAGAAAACTTTGGAAACAACTCAGGTGTCATAGATCAACACTAGAATATAAGAGATAGAAGAAAGAATACCAGGTGCTGAATATAGCATAGAAAACAATGACACAACAGTCAAAGAAAATGCAAAATGCAAAAAGCACATAACCTAAATTATCCAGGAAATCCAGGACACAATGAGAATCACAAAACCTAAGGAATATATATATAAAGATTTCCAACGTAAAGGTCCAGTAAATATCTTCAACAAAATTATAGGAGAAAAAACTTCCCTAACCTAAGGAAAGTGATGCCAATGAACATTCAAAAAACCTACAGAACTCCCAATAGATTGAACCAGAAAAGAAATTCTACCCATGATGTAATAATCTAACCACCAAATGCATAAAACAAAGAAAGAATATTTAAATCAGTAAAGGAAAAAGGTAAAGTAACATATAAAAGCCAACCTATTATAATAACACCAGACATCTCTCCAGAGACTTTGAAAGCTAGAAGATGCTGGACAGATCTTATACAGACTCTCAAAGAGAACAAATGCCATCCCAGCAAAACTCTCAATTACGGTAGATGGAGAAACCAAGATATTCCATGACAAAACCAAATTTATGCAATATCTTTTGACAAATCCAGCCCTACAAAGGAAAGTACATGGAAAACTCCAACACAAAGAGGGAAACTACACCCTAGAATACACAAGAAAGTAATCTTCTTTCAACAAACCCAAAAGAACATAACCACACAAACAACAAAAACAAAAATAACATCAAAAATAACATCAAAAATAACAGGAAGCAAAAATCACTATCCCTTAATATCTCTTACCATCAATGGACTCAATTCCCCAATATAAAAAGAGGATCCAGCATTTTTCTGCATGCAGGAAACACAGCTCAGTGTTAAAGACAAACACTAGCACAGAGTTAAAGGCTGGAAAAAATTTTTTCCCAGCAAATGGTCCCAGGAAACAAGTTGGAGCAGCCATTTTAGCATCAGATAAAATCAACTTTCAACCAACAATTATCAGATAACATAAGGAAAGACACTTTATACTCATCAATGGAAAAATCTTTCAAGAAGAGCTCTCAATTCTCACATATATGCTCCAAATGCAAAAGAACCCACATCCATCAAAGAAACTTTACTAAAGCTCAAAGCACACATTGTACCTTACATAACAATTGTGGGGGACTTCAGCACCCCACTATCATTAATGGACAGATTCAGAAAACACAAACTAAAGAGACACAATGAAACTAACAGAAGTTATGGATCAAATGCATTTAACAGATATCTATAGAACATTTCATCCTAAATCAAAAGAATATAAATTTTTCTCAGCACCTCATGGTACTATCTTCAAAACTGACCATATAAATGGTCACAAAACAGACCTCAACAGATATAAGGAGATTGAAATAATCCCATACCTCCAGTAAGATCACTACAGATTAAGGCTGATCCTCAATAGCAACAAAACCAACAGAACGCCCACTTGTACATAAAAGCTGAACAATACTCTAATCAATGAAAACTTGTTCAAGGAAGAAATAAGGAAAGAAATCACAGACATTTTAGAATTTATTGAAAATGAAGGCACAGCATACTCAAACTTATGGGACACAATGAAAGCAGTGCTAAGAGGAAAATGCAGCTCTGAGTGTCTCCAAAAAGAAACTGGAGAGAGCATACACTAGCATCTTTACAGCACACTTATAAAGCTCTAGAACCTGGTGAAGCAAATACATCCAAGAGGAGTAGACAGCAAGTAGTAATCAAACTCAGGGCTGAAATCAACCAAGTAGAAACAAAAAGAACTATACAAAGAATCAACAAAACCAGAGCCACACTTGCCTGTCTGTTACCATACTTTCTGCCATTATAGTCATGGACTAACCCTCTGAAGTCCATATTGAGTGCTTTATTTTAGGTTACCTTGGAAATGGCATTTTAGCACAATAGAAAAGTAAATAAAATAATGTTTATTGCTGCTCTATGTTCTGTAGCCAATCAAAGGGACCAGCTTAATCTGTCCATCCCTCAATAGATGAATGTATATTTAAAAAGTTGCTACATTAAAATGCAATTTTATGAGCCATAAAGAACATTTAAAATATGACATTTTTAAAAGAAAAAACAGAAATGTAGTAAGAAACATTCTGTTAAGTTTAAAGACAAATTCTACTTTTTTTTTCTTATATGGAACAAAGATTTGAAATGTTACATATATTTATATGTATGTGTGTGAATATATGTTTTTGCATGACTATATAACTTTGCCAGAATATATATGTGTGTGTGTCTGTGTATGTGTATATCTGCATGTGTGTGAATATGTAAAAGTCATGAAAGTACAGAAGAAATCACCAGAGGGAAGAGGAGAAACAGGATGATGCACCTAAAAAAGAGGAGTTTTGACTATTGGAAAAAAATAAAAGAAATTTGATAGAAGCAAGTAAGGGAGGGGTTGTGGGGAAAGGAACCAATTAGAACTAGATGTATTGACATGTACATATATTAATGCAGTGTTGAAACCCATCATTAAAAAAAGAATTAAAACATAAAAATATGAGTGAGTCATCAAAAAATGAAAAAATAGCATTGCTGCAAAAATCCTCCCAAAGTAAACAAAACCATTTTGTGTTTTTCCTTTCCAAAGTTCTCCAGCAGAGTCAAGCACTGAGCCTACTCTTTGAAGCCCCTGGTTCATATTCATAGTAGGAGGTAATCTGCCTGTATCAGCATTCTTTTCTTTGTTGATACTGGGATGGAGGCATGAAGCCTGGTTAGAGATAATTTATGTGCCTCTGATGAGATTTCAAAAGGAAAGATCACTAATTTAAGTTACCTTGTACTGTAGCATTACTCTGTTAAGTAACATTATTAACTTTGGAATCATCATGCTTAATATTTAATGGACCAAATTATATTCTTCCTGTCACAACTCTTAAGCATCCTACTCATTATTTAAAGTGTTGTGAGACAAGATCTCAGATGTTCTGTTATTTCATGCGAGGAAACTTACAGTCTTACACTAGTAAAAGATTAACAAAGCAATAAGCTTTTGCCTACCAGCTTAACTCAAGAATTCTGCTCAAAAGCTTCCCAGGTGAAACAATTGTATTAAGCATTGGAAGTAGCTTAAAATTGTGACACACACATTTATTGTAGAGGCTGGCAGACCAGGTGAGCCTGGTCTACATAGTAAGTTCCAAAACAGACAGGACTATATGTATAAACATCCTGTCTCAAAAAAGATTAAGTAGCTTATTGGTCCTGTTCCATATGTACATTCTAGGAAGTATTCTGATTTCAAGTGGCATCCTCCATAAGGATTTTTCATGAAAATATCTGCTCATTAAAACTGAGCAGGGAAGAAATATGGTTAGAGTAAATATCCCTAATTATACTATTCAGATAACTTAATATTACTATTTTATTTTCTCTCCAAGCTTCCTTACATGAAGGTTGACATGTCCTTCCATCTTCCATGATGGGATGATTTCAGCTATGTCCTGTCCAGATCCTAGAGTTTCACTTGAAAAATCACATTTTGTGATAAAAAATTCAGACCTGACCTGAAGTTAAAATCAAAACAAAACAAAAAACCCAATATATTGACCTTTATTTTCTAGTACTTCTTTGTTCACATGTACCCTAATTTAGTCAGCAGAGATCCTTTTAAAGTGCACCCTACCATGCTAATATTGTATCAGGAAGTATCTTACTGAAGCTCTAGTGTATTTCTATTTCTGTAAGAAAGCACTCAGACCGAAAACAACATTGAGGAGGGAAGGCTTTATCTGGCTTGTACTTTCAGGACATAGTTTATCATCGAAGAAACTCAGGGACAGAACTCTAGCAGTGTTTGGAAGAAGAAACCATGGAGGTAAGATACTTACAGTTTGGCTTACTAGTGAAGAAATCTATGGGGCCTACTCATTCCATCTTGTCTCTACTCAGAAATCAGGCATTAGGACATCCAGCCAAGGAACAGAACTAGTCCATACACAATCTGCTACAGGAGAGTACCCCAAAATCAAAGAACAAAACAATAAAATCACACACTCAAGAAACAACCCAAAGATAGCATTATGAATGGGAAATATCTTAGCTCAAGGTTAGACCATCTGTGATGGGCAAGCCATCCTGTGCTTAATCATTTATGACACAGGCTACAGTTCATCTGGTGCATCCCAGAACCCAACAATGAAGTTTTAGATTATCTAACAATCGCATAGTAGCCAATCAAAATTGTAATAATGTCAGGGATTTAGCCCCTACCAATCACGTTAAAGAATACTTAGTCTTTCTTGTAAATTCCCAAAGTTCCCTATAAAAGAGTCCTGAGTGTCTTTGTCTGCGTAGTCATTTTGATATGCTGGTGAATCCAGTATGCTGATTGTTTCTACAGAATAAATACTATATGTTTTTGCTTAGTATTTGAATCTGGTGTCTTGCTTTAGTGATACCTGAACTCTAACATTTGGGGGCTTTCCAGGAATGCAGGGGTCCTGTCAACTTGATAATAGAGTGTTTAGGGGGAGAAATTGACTCCCTACAAATTGGTGAGTTTGGCTGTACCTCTGTGTACTGTGTGTCTTGCCCTTTGTCTTAAGTGTAGGGTGAATTTCATTCCTTTTGTCTGCACATCCAGAGGCCAACAGAGCTAGATATGAAAATAACTCTCTCCTGTTCAGGAGTTTCTCAGGATACTCCAGACCCACTTCAACTGGAGATGCAGATCTCCAGTCTGACCCAGGACTTAGTGGATGCTGACAGATTGATATTTTTTTCCTGGCTGGTGGAGCATGTTCAAATTGCCTCTGAACTCCCTTCAATTGGAGTTAGAAAACACCAATATGACAAAGGTTTTGGTAGAGACTGGCTGGAAACCCTTGATTGGTGGAGCCCATTCTTGGGATAGGTCATCATCAGTTTCATTTCAATTTCTTTTCTGGACCCCTGCAGGTGTGTGTGTGTGTGTGTGTGTGTGTGTGTGTGTGTGTCTGTTAATAGGTGGGGTCCTGTGTTGAGCCCTGGGCTAGGTCTCCAAAGCAAAGCAGACAAGGATTGTTTGCATCCCCCACAGACCTGCCAGATGGGCATATAGCTATGGAAAACTGCTCTGGACCCTGCTCAAGGGGTGAGAAAAGACAGTACCTGGGGTTGCCCAGGAAGCCAGTGGGGCAGAGCTAATAAAACCCCAAGCTTCACAGACATCGAGGATGAGAAGTTTTCACTCTTAGACACCCAGATGCCACTGGGCATTGCAGAAGAACTGAGAACATTGTATAGGCCTTCAAGGCTAGGTCTGGCCCAGGCCGAAGGCAGATGAAGAAATGGAGAAGTGCTCCAGCTGGCTCCCATGGGAGTGTCCTTGGCTAGCTCAGGCAGCTTAAATTGCTGGCAGCTTTAGTTGCGAACCCTGGGAGGCTAGATAAGTGGCTCTCTTTAGGGGAAGACCTGTCCCATTGTTCCAGCATGCCAAGTAGAAGTGAGAAGAGACAGTCAACGGTTTTAGAGAGTTTATTATAAAGAAGGAGAGAGAGAGAGAGAGAGAGAGAGAGAGAGAGAGAGAGAGAGAGAGAAGAGAAGTAGAGGCTGGCCATGGCCATGTGGAGAGACAGGAGAAGGAACAAGGGGGCAAGAGAACACAAGAGAGAGAGGGAGTGAAAACAAGAGAGAGAGAGAAGGGAACAAGAAGCTTCTTTTATAGTGGGCTGGGCCTACATGACTGTATCCAGGTATGTACTATACGGAGGTACATACTTGGCTGTTGCTTGGTGACTGTGGGGATAGAGTTCAGACAGAATACCAGGGGCTTTGGGAGTTGCTGATGTCTACAGAATTATGGAGTTGAGGGCCATATGTCAGAAGCCTAGTGTCTGGGAGCATGGAAGGGTCTCTGGAAGTTAAGCTTTGCTCATCCAAAACACAGTCTGCCTTTCACAGTCCCACATGTGCATGTGTGTGTTTTACTTGTTCTTTTTCTTGAGAAACACAATTCAAACAACCAGCTCCACCCCACTGGACCTAGTCATACTTCAAGAACATCAAATGCCTGGCAGAAAGCTTGGGATCCATACAGCCCTCTGGGTGAGGAGCGGCTTAAGATTCATTACCAGATTCTACTGAGGGGCTCTCAAAGGGCACCAAGGAGGCCCAAAAATTTGTCTTAGGACAGATCATACAAGGTAAAGAGGAAGTAAGGACAGGGATCTTTTGCAGGAATGAACAGCCAGTGTTTAATGTGGGATGGCTATAAGGAGATACTTTCCAACCACACTACTATCTACTTGGTTATAGGTATTGTATATGGAAACCCTAAACATGCTGGACACTTCCCATATATCACTGTAAGTCAGCATCTGGTATAGAGCTTCCCTCTTTAGTTGAGTTCTTTCCTACCTCCCATCATGGTGATCTTGCAAGTTAAGGAGACAGAGCCACCAAAAAATTGTAAACTGTTGGTCCTGTCCACAGGTTACAATGAAGACTTCTTCCTGCTCACTTACAACCCTGCCCCAGTGTACAGCCCCACTCTGCGAACAGCAGATGCTGATCCAGGCCCATATAGGGCAAAAGGTGTGACATAGATAGCACTCCACACACTCAATCCTGTGCTGCAAGGCAGGCACATTCAATCACAACTACACTGCCCCTGCAAGCAACTGGACCCACTGATGGGCAGCGCAGATAATACAAGACCCATATTTCCTTTTCCACTAATGATATATCCAAGTGGAAGATGCAGAATCCTAAGTTCTCAAAGAAACGTGTTGCCTTCATAGATATATTAGATTCTGTAATAGATTCTCACCAATCTACTTGGAGCAATAGCAACAGCTTTTACAGATAATCTTCATGATTGAGGAAGGAGAATGCAAGATAGCTGTGATCAAGAAATTGGTTCTGGGTGCCAATGACTAGCCTACAATTGTAAAAGCCAACAGAAATGTGGCTTTCCCCATTGTATTTCCTGATTATAATCCATACAGCCCTATGGGTGAGGAGACGCTAAAGATTCACTGTCAGATTCTAATGCCATGTATCTAAGAGGCTACTTGGAGAGTCAGAAAATTATCTTAGGTAGTACAGATCATACAAGGTTAGGAGAAAACTCCAAGGATAATTCTAGAGAGATTGCTGGATGTCTACCTCAAATATGCACCTCTGGATCCAGAGGGAAATCTAATCCATTATGAATCTGATATGTGTCAAACAAGCAGTACCAGACAAGCCCTGAAATGTCTAATGCCTGGGGGGAATTGAAGGTAAGTGCATCGCTGAGCTCCTGGCAATAGTTGAAAATAATCTTTAACAAAAGGGAGGCTATAGAGGATGGGCACAGCAGGGGACTTTGAAAGGTACTAGCAGTGGCTTCTCAGAGGGAGAAATCTGATACCTGAAAGTTAAAAAAATATATAGCATATGAAAGAGAAGTGAGGAAGCAGGCTTTCCCCCAAAAGAGATGTCAACTATATCATGATGGTAGGCCCCAACTTTAGAAGGAGCAATGTGAATACTGTAAAGAAATTGACCATTTGAAAAATTAAATATTCCAGGGTAGAGAAGAAGGGAGAATCAAAAGTGTTTAAAATAAAACAACTGAGTGACTGAGGTAGTCAGGGTTCACATCTCCTCCATGAGCCCTAAGTAATCCTAAGGGTACAAGGAAAGCCTGTAAACTTCCAAGTAGATACTTGGAACAACATTCAATCCCAAAACAACCTGTAGTACCCCTATCCAAAGAGAGAATATGGGTCTAAGGGGCAACTGGAACTAATCAATACACATGAACTACCTGAAGAAATGTGGACTTAGGAACGTGACAAGTAACCCTTGATTTTATTTGTTTTATTTTATTTTATTTTATTTTATTTTATTTTATTTTATTTTATTTTATTTTATTTTATTATTTTATTTTATTTTATTTTATTTTATTTTATTTTATTTTATTTTATTTTATTTTATTTTATTTTATTTTGGTTTTATGAAACAGGTTTTCTCTGTGTAGCCCTGGCTGTCCTAGAACTCACTGTCTAGACCAGGCTGGCCTCAAACTTAGAAATGCCTCTGCCTCTGCCTCCCAAATGCTGGGATTAAAGTCATGTGCCACCACTGCACAACAGCCCATTATTTCATGGCCATCCATAATGACATATCTGCTCCTTGACTGAAACCTACAAATCAAGATAGCAGTCTAGATCCACTTTGGTCCCAAGGGAGTGCATAAATAAGAATGACTCCATATATGTACTGACTGTAATGTTAGAAGAAGAATATAAGCTGTATGTAACCCCCTCCTTCAAACACTGACAATGACTCATACCTGGTGAGGTTATGAGACTTTATTACTGAGATATGGGCAGAGGAAGTTCCTACAGGTCAAGCCAGGCATTATGTCACAATCCTGGTGCAACTGAAGGGCAATGCTTGCCCATGCAGAGTTTACCAATACCCCATGACTAGAAAGGTGAGGTGGAGAATAATGCCACATATAACTTGATTGTTGGAAAAAGGGATACTTGTCCTTTGCCAGTCAGTCTGGAATACACCCCTTCTTCTGGTAAGAAAATCCCACTCCAATTATTACCAGCCCATATAACACTTAAGAAAAATGAACAAGGGAATGGAAGATATTTACTCTATAGTCCTCAAATCTTACACACTGCTAAGTAGCCTACTTCCCTAATGGTATGTTCATACTACACTGTATCATAGGGATGCCTTCTTCAGTCTGCACTAGCTATTCGCCCTTTGTTCACTTTTGAATGGAGTGACTGGTCATGTGGTTTCTATAGGCCAACTACTATGAATAGTCTGCATTGAGGATTCGAGAACTCACTCACCATCTTCATTCAACAAGGCACTAAGTGAAGATCTGGGTGAATGCATGCAGGCCTACTTGCAAATAACTTTTAACGTAGGTTAATTACCTACTTATAACTGTCCCAGATAAAGACACTTGCCATTGAGGTCTTTCTCAATGAAGTAGTCCAATTTAGGTGTCTGTAAGGAAGAAATATCTCTGCCAAAGGGAATTAATGTACCTCAGGTACATAATCAAGGGATGGTGGCTATTTCTGCTATTCCAGGCAAGAGAAGAGACAATCCTCAACATCCCTATCCCTAAGACCAGGCAACAAATTTGTAAACTTTTTGGCTCATCAGAGTTCTATATAATCTGGGTACTGGGATTCATGGAATTGTGAAGCCCCTCTATGAGGCAACCAAAGGGCAAGAGATGGTTTAACCAGGACTCTTTTTTTTTTCTCGAGACAGGGTTTCTCTGTATAGCCCTGGCTGTCCTGGAACTCACTCTGTAGACCAGGCTGGCCTCAAACTAGAAACCTTCCTATCTCTGCCTCCCGAGTTCTGGGATTAAAGGTATGTGTCACCACCGCCCAGCTTGAGCAGGACTCTTGAGACATCAGGAGACACACTTTGAGGTCCCAACACTCTCCTTGCCAGACATTCATAAGCCCTTCCACTTATATGTAGATAAGGAGAAAATCAAAGTCAAAGTGGTATTGACTCAAAGGGGTAAAGACCTCAATGGCTCACACAGTGAGCACTCGGAAAATACCAGTTTTTTTTATCTCTTTAAATTGCTGGACTCTGGCAGAGCGATGGCTAGCCTGCCTAGCTTCATACCAGCCACTGCTTTGCTGGTCTTGGATAAAAATTATCTGCCACGCACCGGCTCAGTCGGGACACACACCCATGGGGGAACCAAGGTCTTTTGTATGCAGGAAGGCACAGAGCGTGGCATGAGGTGACAAACAGACACACCAGATGCAGGGTGGATCTGAATGTGCTTTACTGTTCTAAGGTAGGCATTTTATACAGACAAGTTGGTATTCCAGAAAGAAATTGTGTCCATTGAAGTGATTTCAAAGAATGATTAACATAAGCCTTTTGGCACAAGAAAATACAAAATCAATCAGGCAAAAACTTCAGAGATCAGGTAAGAGCATCACATCCCTTGATCAGAACATCTGTAATTAAAGATAAACTTTTAGAGGTTCAAAAGTTCACAGGAACATTTGGTGAAGGCCTCTAGGTCTTAAAACCAGTGAGTGACTATCAGTCTGTGGACCTTATCTTTCATCTAGCTTCCTTCTTGTGAGACTCTTCAGGCACACTTTAAAACTACAGCTGGTGCTTTCCATGCCAGAGTGTCAAAACCAGCACTACCCACACACTTGCAACCCAACAACACACACACACACACACACACACACACACACACACGTGTGTGTGTGTGTGTGTGTGTGTGTCTGTGTGTGTGTGTTGTTGGGAGGTTATTGTACCAATGTATTTAAGTGATAATTATATAACTGATCAAAAGACAAAGCAAGGGATCTCTAGAAGATAAATCATGGCCAGTGCTGTAGTTCAAATGGTGAACTCTTGATGAACTTTCTCACCTGGATACTCGCACCTCTGGCTATCAAGAACATCTGGTAAGTAAAGAAACAGGTCAGAGAAGGGTCACACAGGCAAGGCTTGCCATGAGAAATTCAGCTCAGCATTTTCTCCATTCACAGGAGGCCCACAACGAGTTCCTTCATAGACAGCCTTATCATAGAAAAGGCTTTTACCTGTAAATATCGCACAGTTTCCACCAAGATTGCAGTTTAGCTGTGAGACTCATACAGTGTCTAAGAGATTCGTGTGATAATTATCATGGAAGAAAAACCGATTATAACCATCCTTCATGCCATCAAGGGGATTATCAAACATCCTTCACCCAGACTACTGGATGTCTAATGCCCACCTGCTCCACTAACACTCCCTGCTCCTAAACCCATACAGCATTAGATATCACCCTGGCTCTGCCCTGCTACTCTGCTCCAGAACCCTGACCTGTATGTCCTGTACTATTCAGTAGTGCTGAAACCTGTCCTGAATCTGAGACCAGGCCTAATGTATATCACCTGGCCAGATGCAGAAGTTACTTATTTTATAGAAGGTAGTAGCTTCATGCCAGGTGAACCCAGTTTATGCAAGTCTGATGATGGTTCTTCTTGAATATTGGCTTCAGCCTTACCACCTGGGTAAGGTGGTACGGTTCTAGGACTTCGGCTCAGAAAGCTGAATTTATTGCCTTGACAGAAGACCTAAAACTGACAAAAGAGAAATTTGCTTACATCTACAAGAACAGTGGATATGCCTTTGCTACAACTCATGCTCATGGATTTATATATAAAGAAATGGATTACTCACCACAAAGGGAAAAATTAACAAAAATAAAAATGAGATCTTGGCTTTTTAGAGACATTATGGCTAACACTCCTGGTACCCATCAGTCATTGTCCATGACATTAATAGGACATGGATGAGGGGGCACCAGGAAACAGGCTAAGCAATAATGTTAAAAAGGAGGTTGCATTAGAGTCTACAGCCAAAGCCTTGGTAACTCTAATCTCTCTAGAGTGTTCCCCGACTCAACATTACACCCCAAAAGACAAAAAGGATCTAACAAAATGTAAAGGACTGAAACTTGAAGCAATCCCACTAAAAAAATGAAGACTAGACAAGGCTGTGCAGTCTCTCCATACCTATTCAATATAGTACTCAAAGTCCTAGCCAGAGAAATTAGAAAACGAAATAGGTCAAAGAGATACAAATTGGAAAGGAAGAAGTCAAAATATCATTATTTACAGATGTCATGATAGTATACTTAAAGGATCCCAAAAATTCCACCAGAGAACTCCTAAACCTGATAAACAACTTCACCCAAGTGGGTGAATACAAAATTAACTCAAATCAGTTGCTTTCCTACTCAAAGGATAAACAGGCTGAGAACAAAGTTAAGGAAACAATACCCTTCACAATATTCACAAATAATATAAAGTAATTTGATATGACTCTACCTAATCAAGTGGAAGATATGTATGACAAGAACCTCAAGTCTCTGAAGAAAGAAATTGAAAAAGATCTCAGAAGATGGAAAGATCTCCCATGCTCATGGACTGGCAGGATTAATATGGTAAAAAGGCCACCTCGATGAAAGCAATATACAGATTTAATGCAATTCCCATCAAAATTCCAACTCAATTGTTCATAGAGCTATAAAGATCAATTTTTAAATTCATCTGGAATAACAAATATCCCAGGATAGCAAAAATATTATCAGCAGTTGCTTTTGAGCTGTTCATTGTTCCTGTAAGTTTCTCAATAAACACATTGGGTTACCAAGTCAGACTGTGGTGTTCCTCTAAATTGGGTTTGTTCATAGTTACTCACCTAGAAGGAATAGATGTTTATTCAAGTCTCTCTGGGAATAGTGTCACAGAATGTAAACTCTATTAGGCCAGTGATAAAGTGTCAGTAGAATGTATTTTTCAAACAAGAATCCCTTTCAGAATGTATCTGGACTAGTTCTCCAATTACACTGGACAAGAAGCAAAGCCCCAATCTGTGCTGGAAGTACTGGTTTGAGCAGATATACTGGACAGCTTCGATATTCACTCTCTAAAATAAAAACTTCAGTTATTTTCTCCATGCACAGGACTTTCTCTTAGCTGTAATAAAGGAAATATTTCCTAAGGTTTCTAGGGTTAATTCTTATAAAATATATCCTCTGAGGGTGTTAAGAAGAGACAGAATTGAGCAAGATTCCTGTGTCTGACACTGTGGCATTTATTCTAATTAGTCTATATGGAACTTTGGAGAGGGACATCTGAGGAAAAACCAACAACCATGCATCCGTTACGTCTTCTTTAAGTTCCTAGTGATGAGGTTGTCTGGGATGTAAAAGACAGCTCTCTCTAACCCAAGAAGTCATTGGGCTTTTGTGTGTTAGTTTAAATGTAGATGTATAGAAAATATGTTCTTCTCTAGAGACACACACTTATCTGAGGAATAAGATGCATGGAGGAGATGGTATGACTGGTTATTTAGAATTGCAGGCATCATTGTATGGTGTAACCTGCAAGGGGATCAGTAGTGAGGGTCATAACAGTGTATGGGAACAAGAAGAGACCTAGGATGAACAGATTCTAGTTTTGTGAAAATACTTGAGTTTTCATGTGTTGACTCATTCTTTAGGCACAATATCTTTGATGGGAGGATGGGTCTTGACAGGCTATGATCTGTTACCACTTTTAGGCCTTTATATAGACTGCTGCAAAGATTCTGAGCAAGTGTAAGAAATAGATGTTATTAGTTCCATCTCTTAATTGAGATCTTGTCAGACTTGGTGACCTGCCAATCATTATACACAAGATGAATATATACATAGACACAAATCTCTGACTAGTCTTTCTTTCTACTTACACTTGAAATTCTGAAGAGGTCATGCTGTTTAAAAAAACAAAACAAAATACAACACAACAACATTTGAGACTTGGTAATTTTTAAATAATATATTTATTTCTTACAGCCCTGGAGGCATGGAAATATGAGAGGAACATGTTTGTATTGACAGTTTCCTGTTCTTCATTCTAATTTTCCTCAATTTTTTAAAATTGTTTGTCTCTGAATATGAGAATGTGAGTACAAGTGTCAGTGCAGGTCAAAACTGGGCACTGAATACTCTGGAACTGAACTTATAAGTAGTTGGGAACATCAGAACTGAATGTTAGAAACAAAGTTGAGTCATCAGCAAGAGCATTATGTGCTTTTCATTGTTCTGTCATCTCTTTTTTCCATGGCGAGAGCCTTCTCCATGTGTTGTAGCAAGGGGAAGATAAGAAAAATATACAAGCATGCTATAGTTGCATCTCTCATATCTTATAAAAAGGCATGAAATGAAGTTCTGAGAAAGAGGCTGTACCTACAAAAGCTGATCGAGCAGAACTGTAATGATGCTTGAGAGGTAGGAATGCTGAAGGTTCAAATACTGTACAAATTATGTTGAGTTATCTTAAGTCCAACATCTATTTGTTGTTTAACTTTGTATGTGATTTGCTGTGAGCATTAGGTAAATTCTTTAGATTGTATAAAAACAATCCTTAGTGACCACCAATGCAAAAGCTAAGAATGCTACTAGACAGTATCTGATTTATTAAAGATTTCTCAGCTCTTTTGTAACCCATCTATATGGTGTACCTACCAGGGTATTGAAAATGTGTGTTGATTTACACCTTTGTTTGAATGACAAGTTCCTTAGAAATTAAAGTTCTGAAGAGACTGTTAAGACTAACCTCAGTTTACTAGAAATGTAATTCTGCATCCTTTCTCATGAACTCTTGACTCAGAAAGATTGGAGGTGGACCAGGATTGGTTCAAATAAACCTGTTTATGGGTATTGATGTATATTCAGAGGATGTCTGATGATATTTCCAGGTTCTTATATTCTGAAGCAAATAATTGGAACAAGGATGCATGAGAGTGAGATAATAAAGAAAGTTTAATCCAGAACAGAAAAGCACTGCTGAGAATAGATGGTACAGCCCACAAGAGTCCTGAGCCTTTGTATGTCATTTATATAGCTCAAATCATCTACTGTGACCTTTGGGTTTTCTTATCCATGCTCTGCAGCTTCACTTCCAGTATTTCTGCCCACTGGCTTCTTTTATATGTTACTATTGAAACCTCTCTCTCTCTCTCTCTCTCTCTCTCTCTCTCTCTCTCTCTGTGTGTGTGTGTGTGTGTGTGTGTGTGTACGTGTGAATTTCTCTGAATCTTACTTTTCTTCCAAAATCCTCTTTTTTGACTCTGAACAATTCTAACTTTTGAGAATTACTACTGCAATCAGTTCTCTTGTTGCAAGGTAAGCCTACTATAGACTACCACATGGATACTCTTAAACACAACAGGAAAGTCCCCATACCCTGAATCATTCTGTGAGTGTACAGGGGAGAGAGAACCAAGGCAGAAGAGAGTACCTCTTCCTGTACAAGCTAGACAAGGGGAACTATTTCTTGCTCCTCAGGCATTGCTGGTACTGTCCTATTTCATATAAAGGAGGAACAATGTCTTCCTTCAGTGGTGCTAAGAGAGAGGTCTGGGTTGTTGAGATCCTAGCTGTACTGAGAGTTATTTGAGTCTGCAAGAGGAGAGCACATGTCTGAAGCCAGAGAGGTAGGTCTTACATCTGAGAAAGCTAGGTTGAGCTTATCCAGTCACCATGTTACAGATGGCCTGAACCATCTGTATGTCCAGACATTCTTCATTGGGACTCCTGACTCCAAAGGAAGGCCAATTTATTTCACAGAAAATCTAAAAATTTCTTGGTGAAAAACAGACACCATATCCATCCTTGTCTCAAAACCCTTATTATTTGGTGCTGTGTCCAGAAAGCCTTCTCCCTGTGGTAACCCCTCCCAACCTGATGGGGTTGTGTGAACATTGAGGAAGTCATGTACTTCCTTGTG
This sequence comes from Apodemus agrarius, assembly GCA_964023405.1. Taxonomy (NCBI): domain Eukaryota; kingdom Metazoa; phylum Chordata; class Mammalia; order Rodentia; family Muridae; genus Apodemus; species Apodemus agrarius. The sequence goes on along the minus strand of OZ030017.1, from coordinate 88,873,215 downwards.
GACAGAGGTGGTGCTGGTGGCAGTGGTCTTGGACATGCTCAATCATCCTATTTTTAGATTTGTTTTTCCAATAAACATATCTGACAGAAAGACACTCAGACAGCAAAGACTTCTAGAGATCACCACAGCAAAGCCCTAAAAATGGGGGTCCAAGAATGACTCACTTTAATCATGGACACTGGAAGTAGAGCTGTTACTAGTCTTTTCTAAGTGTTCTTTTCAGAAGACTCTATAAACATACTTGCAAGGGTAACAGGTTCAGGTGCTGTAAGGAACAAGTTGTAAGAAACAATACCATAAAAGAATATAATCATGGAGACCAAGCCTAGAGTTTGAGTGTGAAAGTATGAAAAGGTTGAAGTGAGGTAAACACTAGCTGAAGTAATGTCTGAATACCTTAATTGTGATTGGTTAAAAGCTTAAAAACCTTGGTCTGTCCAAAGCAATTCACTCACTCCCAGAGTCCCACAGATATGCGGTCAGGCTGAGGGACCAAGTCCACTGACCTGGATGCCTGTCACCTAGTGAGACAAGTACACTGAGGACTGAGCTTCAGGAGGACCTGAAAACAGAAGGAAATGTGTCAGACTTTACCCACCATGCTGCCCTCACCTTCTAATGGTTTCCTGTTAAAAAACAAACTGTTTTAATCTGACCTCTGTGTCCCAAGTTGTTTTCTCACCTCTCACTGAGAAGTAATGACTGTTGCTCCAGCAACCCCCTCCCAGTCTTTGTTCGAAGAATTACCTGATCAGCATGAGAAAGAATTCAGAGTTCTTTGCCTTAGTTAAGAAACCATTAAAAAAATCAACCAAAAAAAAAAAAAAAAAAAAAACGTTTTCAACCCTTTTACTGCTTCCTGCTCATGGCTCATGCCTGGAGTCAAAGAGAAGCCAAATTCTATTCTCTGCCCAGGGGGCATTCCTGAGTAAGAATGCTCAGAGTAGACTAACTGATAACCCCTTGACCTCTGTAAAATTCCAGGCAAATGTAAGGATCTATATTCAATAGATGTTAGCTAATGAGCTTAAACAGTTACCTAGCTGACTTAAACTAAAAAGTATAAAAACTGCCTGTCCCTTGATGGTCATCATCTCTCCTCTGTGAGCCCTGACAGGAGTCGGCTCAGTAAACCTCTTGTCCTTTGCATCAATTGCTGTCTCCATGCCCCCTTAAGAAGGGTTTTTTTCCCAAGAAAGGCTCTCCAAGTCTTACATCACCAATCAGGACATCTCTCCATAGATGACATTCTATAATTTCCATATTTAGGGTTAGGAGTCAGGAGCCTCTGGGTTGGCAAGACTAGAAGCTGCATAAGTTTATGGGGCCCTGGATTATCTCAGGTTATGAATTTCCTAAGTCTTAGATTCCCAATATCCCAGCATCATCAGAGGTTCAGAGGTTCTGAGTTTCATGAATAGATGCTTACTTTTGGTGTCTATGTAGGAAGAGAATGAAAATAAAGAACATCATATTCTTTTGTGTGTCCGTGTGTGTGTGTGTGTGTGTGTGTGTGTGTGTGAGAGAGAGAGAGAGAGAGAGAGAGAGAGAGAGAGAGAGAGAGAGAGACAGAGAGAGACAGAGACAGAGAGAGAGAGAGAGAGAGAGAGAGAGAGAGAGAGAGAGAGAGAGAGAGAGAGAGAGAGAGAGAGACTTTGGATGTGTTTATGCTAGGGCATGTGTATGTGCTCACACAGATCAGAGGAAGGTGTTAGTGTACATCCCATTATTTGATGTAGCACATTTCTTTTTTCTTTAAGCTCCTTCATTTTGACTATTCTGACAGCCAAGAAGCCCTGATGGTCTTTCTGTGTTCCATCCTCAAGGTTGGCATTATAGGCAAATAATCTACAAGGGTCTGATCCCTATGTCACCCAGCAGGAACTATACATAGAAGAGGTTTCAGAAATTGGGCTCAATGTTCTAACAACATGCAAGCATGTTCTGAGTACCATACCTGGGACCCATTGATGTGTAGGAAGTCTAACCTACAATAAGCTAGCTATACATGGACCATATTAGCAATCTGTGTCCAGGTTTATGGACATGAGATCCTCTGAAGATGCACATAAATAAGGATACAGAGCATGGGACAATTGGCTTGAGAACAGGGAGATTTTTATCTGAACCCAGGAACAAGCAGTAGATACACAAATGTAATTACAGAGAATGGGACTCTACATTTATACTTTAGTTTCCTAATGTCTTTAATGGGTCCCCACTAATGGCACACATGAATTGAAAAGGTCTTAACTGCTTTCAACACCTTGCCATTCTTATGAGTCAATTACACCACTCCACTCATTATTGATTGCTACAAACCTCAGACTCTTTTTGTGGAGCAGATCAATTGCCAATAATAATGATCTTCTAATTCCCCACAGACAAGGAGGGGAAAATTTAAATGACAATAAAGGGGTGATTTTGTGCTATGCTAAGAGTAGCAACTGCTATATAATATCCTGTCCTTTCAATGTTCTACCTTTGCCTATGCAAATGTTTATCTGCCTCTTTTAGCCTTTCATTACTCCATTTGAGAAACCATGTAAACAAATGAAAGTGATTAGGTCTAGAGAGATGGGTCATCTCTTGCAATATCTTTCATGTCTTGCAATGTAAGCATAAGGACCAGAGTTTGGGTTCCCAAACGTATGAGACAAGCTAGAAAAAAGAAGAACCACAAATCGCCAAAGCTTTATAAACCTGTTTTACTCATAATCACCAAGCATCTATTGATTAAATGTTCTACACCTCTGTGGTTTGAGCAAGATGTTCTCCATAATATGAAGCATTTGAGAACTTGGTCTCTGGGTGGTGATGCATTTTGGTGAGGCTTAGAAAGTGTGGTCTTAGCAAAAGCATGTTACTGGGAAATGACTTTAAGGTTACAAAAGAAGTACAAAATTGTGGTGTGTAATAATTAAGAAAGAGTACTGCCCTGCAAGGCCTCTTCACCAAGTCCTGGTAGATCTTGCTCAGGACCGCTCTCACTGTTGTTACTGAGCCAATCTTTCCTATCTAGCTCTCATAGTATCCCAGCTGTGTTTCCTCTCCACCATAGACTCTGTAAATGGTGTGAGTCCCATGCTCATACTCTGTACCCAAATACCTGGTAAAGCACAACCCTTAAACTTAAATAGTCAAACAAATATCTTAATGTATCTAAACTTGCAATTACATAATCCCAATTTACAATGAGAAAATCTTATCCCAATATTTTTAAACTCTCCAAAACACCAGAAATATATCTGAAGCCATCTAGATATCTACACCTCCCTCTCTCTCCACTCATGGGGTCCACTGAGCCTCTCTGACTCACCTCCCCTCACTTCTCTTAGCACCTCCTTCTTTCTCCACTCCAATCACTGGCCTCTCACTGCTTCAATGTGAATGGATAGGAACTATCTTGCAACATTTCACCCTTTCTGTTCAATTAAAAAAACAAGTTCTCTCCAAATATAAGTTGAGCAAAACTATTACCATTTTGAAAATGATAAATTACAAGATAGAACACCCACTCCATCATCTTTGTTAATCAAGCAGAACCTCTGTCATCTATTCTATCTTAAAAGATTATAATAATTAACACCTGACCCATGTCTTGGCTATAAATTGTATGCCATCTGAAAACCTTCTTTTTAAATCTATATCATCTTCCTCAGTGTCAAACATCTTGGGCTGGCTATGAGAGTAAGTCTTGAACACTGTCAGAAATCCAAGAGACCAATAATAACTGAAAAGATATAGGAAGCCTAACACAACTTCTAACACTTAGCCAAATATGACCACTGAAAACCTGGACAGTCCTTCTCCTAAAGTGTTGGATCATCAGTCTTCAGGCTCCTGGCCCAGGGTCATCTTACAGACTTAGAGAAACAGGAATTACCAAGGACTAGTCATTCTTTCTTGGCAGAAATCAAGTTGTACCAGCCTGTAAGTGTGTCCATTTTCTGGATAGGATTTTGTCTAGATAAATAGAGGGAATCTTTGCCTCATGGCTGTGGCTTTGTGGCTCTCTCACCACAACAGAAGCTGTTCTACTGATGCTCAGTTTCTTCTTTGAATCCAAGAAAGGGAAAGTGTCAGAAGTAGACTAGTCTCACCAACAAGTGTATTCAGAACATTAAATGTCACATTCTGTATTTTTGACATTTTTGAATACCAACTATTTTTGTAAAGTAATGTAAACTGCTGTCCATTAACTACTTTCAGCTGTTTGTGATTAAAATCTTGAAAACACACTAATAAATTCAGAGTCTTATATTTCTATTTGGTCTTAAACTCACAGGCTTACACATCTCAGACCTGTTATAATAACAACAAAGAAGGACTGGGTCTAAGTCCTGTACTTTTAAACATTTAGTATCAATAAAAGAAATCTATACCAATGAAACCCTTGATTAAAAGTCAAAATAAATTCTGTACCAATTAAGAACTTATGACTTCAACTTAGTGACAATTAAAATAATTGTTACCAAATTAAATTATGTTTATATAGTCAATTCTATTTCCTCCATTTTCCTAATATGACCATTTCTACATTTCCTAGAAAGCCAATTTAATCATAATAACCCTCTCTAGGCCCAAAGCCCAGGAAAGGGGTTGGATGATTCTTCATGGCTTCTTCAAACTAAATATGGTCATTGAGAAACTATGAAGGCAGGTGGGGAGGGGTAGGAAAACAGGACCAATTGGTCTCTGATCTCTGTGTCTTGACTGGATCTAGGTGCAGTCCAGGACCTCAGGAGTTCAAGCAGGTCACTTCAGCATGTTTGATGAGTAGACTCAACCTGGCTGTATTTTCTGTAATATATAAGTCTCAAAAAAATATTTAGTATCACAAAGGTAGATTTTTTTTTGATATTCTGGAATCTAGTCCTCTGGAGGTCTCTCTCTATCACTTCTGATCCAAATAGCTCTGGAAGATCTCCAGAGCCTAATCACCCTTTCTTAAAACATAAAGACAAAACCTTTTTCCCAAATAAGCATATCCTTGAGGCAGTAACCCCCTCCAAAAAAAAAAAAAAACAAACCTTCATTTTGACCCCATGGAATAATATAACCATAAAACTCAACGTCACACCCATGATGAAAATCAAAACAATCTAAAACAAATGAAATAAGCTAAGATACTGAATGAGCCTCTACTTATGTATTTACTATATTCCCAAGCAGGAAAAGACACCCAAAATTCCACATGTGGGTCATATTAAAAGGAATATGAGCTTCCTCTGGCTAGGTAAACAATCTTTATACCATCTTGGTGTTTGGCTCTCTGCCCAAAGTAGCTATCCTGTCTTATCATCTGTATTTTGAACTCTCTACCTTAGCCACAGATTTTTAACACCTGTGCTTAGCAGACAATTCTTGTCACTACATTCTAGAGTCAATGACCACTTCTCTATACTAGTTCAACTTAAACCAATGTAAAACCAGTGAAATAGACTAAAATACTGTATGAGCCTCTGCTTAGGCCACTTTTATCTAGGCAACTAAGAAATGCCACCCCAAATTCCTGTGATAGACCATGTTAAAAGGAATATGAGCTTCCTCTAGCTACTAAACTATCTTTATATCATCTTCCTGTTTGGCTCTTTACCCAGAGTAGCCATCCTGTTTACGATCTATCTGTTAAACTCTCTACTTAAGTCACAGGTTTTTTAATAATACCTGTGCTAAGCAGGCAATTGTTGTCACTATACTCTTTACTTTAGGGTCAGTGACTACTAGCCTTTCCTATTTAAAAGTAAAACAATCTAAAACCAGTGAAATCAACTATCTTTATTCTAACTTAGCACAACTGATTCACCCTTCCATCTGTAACCACTTATAAGCAAGCAACTACTCAAAACAGGGTTTATATCCAGAATTGCCATGGCACCCATGTTAGATAGAATTTGGGTATCCTGCTAAGACATATTTTTCCCAAAAGGGGTCCTCAGTATCTTCAGTCTTTCTTTTGTTTCAACTTGGCATGCTTGATTCAAGTGACCCAATTTTGGCACTCTTAGCTACTCACTTAGTAACAACAAAGAGAAAACAAAATTAAAACTTTAACTTTTAGACTAATAATCTCAGGTTTCTAGTAGAAACATGCCCCTTGTTGGTTCACCAAATATAGTGGGCATTAATTAGGAATGAGTACCACCCCACCAGGCCTCTGCACCATGTCTTGGAGGGTCCAGGTCAAGGCAAATCTCTCTGTTGCTGTTGAACCAATTTGACCTAGCTAGCTCTCACAGCATCACAACTATGTTTCCTCTCCACCATAGATTCTGTAAATGGTGGAATTCCCATGCACATGCTGTGTACCTAAATACCCGGTAAAGCATGACTCTGAAACTTAAATAATTAACCAAATACCTTTATGTATATAAATCTAATTACATAATGCCAATTTACAATGAGAAAGTCTTATCCCAATATTAGTAATCTCTTCAAAACACCAGAAATACATCTGAAGCCATCTGGAAGCCAGTCTTCCTCTCTCTGCTCATGTGATCCACCCAGATTCTCTCCACTCCTCACTTCTCTTAGCTCCTCCTCTCTCCCCTTAAATCACTCACCTCACACTGCCTCAATGTGAATGGATAGGAAATATCTTGCAACACACAATTTCCACTGTACAGTCTCTGTAATTACATTTGTATATCATCTTTCAGTTTGTAGCATGAAGTGTTGCACCACAACTACTTATCTGGCAGCTGTGTTCTGCAGGTTGCCCCACTGAGAGTAATGTACTTTTGTTTCTCTGGAACGGTGAGCCACAAATAAATCCTTACTTCTATAAATTGCCTTGGACATGGTTTTTATGACAGTAAGAGACAAGTAACAAATAAGAAAATCTTGTTCTCTTTTTTCTCTTTGTGTTGGTCTGTGCGTGTATCTGCATGTACACTTGTGTCTGTTGGTGTATCATGTGTGTCCCCATGTAGTAGTCAGAGGTTAATCTTGAAAATCTCTTCTCAGGTACTGTCTTCATTGTGATCTTTGAGACAGAGTATTTCACTGCCCTGAATATTAGCAGATAGACTATATTGTTTGGACATCAGATATACCAGGTTTCATCTCCCCAGGGTTGGGTTTCTAACAATATTGTGTGCCAATAATCTTACTATATGGGTTTTAGGGTTCAACTCAAGCCCTTATGCTTAAATGATAAGTGCTTTAACAACTGAGCTATCTTCTTATACTAGTGAAGGTTTTCCTTTTCTGAATTCTCCTTTGATATTAGCACTTTTCCCACCAGGATTTGTTATTCATTACTGAGAAAAGTAAGTTACAGAACAGCATGTTTCAAGCAGCTGATAGAAGAAAGCTTAAACGGGCTCACAGTTCCTGAGGGATAAGAGGCCACAATGTTGGTGAAACATCAGAGCAATCAGCAGGCATAGTGACTGTAGCAAGATGCTGAGAGATCCACATCTAAAATGTCAGCATCAAGCATAGAGAGAGATCTGAAAGTAGCATGAGTTTCATAATCTTTAAATCCATCTCCTGGCATGTAATTCTTACAGCAAGACACTTCCTAAACCTCTCATCATAAGGACACAAACTGGGGATTGAGATATCAAGTTCCTCTACCTACAGGGGACATATTTCTTTCAGACCACCATGGAGGTATTACTAACTGGAACTTGATTCCATAACCTAGCTCTGTGTGGTAATGTGATGACTTATGACACAAAGAATATAGGATTCTTCCTAGAAAAAAACACCTCCCCTAATGATATTAATAGCAAAACAAAACAAACTTAAAGCCTCCACAAAATTCAGTAATGCCTTTTAGAGGATACCATAAATTCTGCCTTTTTTTCTACCTGCAACAGACTATGTTCTCTTTAATCATATTTGGAGCACAGTCAGTAAATCATCACAGTTGAGCATCTATATTTGTGTTTTAGGTTTTTTAGTTCGTGTCTTAGTTTTTGACTGATAATCACTGGGATTGTGGACCACACTATTTATTTAATCTTGGAGATGGTTAAGGTAAGTTTGTACATAAGTTTTCAATGAGCTTGTAAGGACCGTCATTTCTTGACTAGTATTATTCTTTTAAGAAATGACTTGAACTGAACACTGGGTACTGTGGATCTGGTAGGCGGGAAGCAGACAAGTGAACCAGAATGGAATCCTGTGGCATGGAGCTATAAGTCACTAATACAAATCACCTCTTGAGTTTCACTTCATTGCTGCCTTTTGAGATTACTTTTCAGAGTCACAGTTATTTCAATGTGAACTAAGGGATGTGAGGAAAGGAGTTCCTGAGGAAACCCCTGGGCTTTCTTCTTTCTTTGTGGCTGGTCACTTTAGGAACTGTATGGTTCCATCTGGTCTCAAAGCTTAGACTTTGTTTAGGAACATCCTACCAACTATTCCTCTCAACAGGAATATCTTTGAACTTATTTTTTCTTATAATCCTCCAGCCAAGTGAAAATGTAGAAATACAAGTAAGATTCACATTTGCTTGTGTGCTTTCTCTAGATACAAGCTTGATACATATAATCAGTATGATTCTTTAAATTTATTTATATGTTTACTTTACAACTCTATATTAGCCCTTCCTCTCCACCCATTAACATCTCACACAAGTTCAACTTTTCCCTCTGGGTGTCTTTTCTCCTCATCCTCTGCTTTGCTCATACCTGCTTTGGGACTAGGAGCATCTTCTCCCACAGACAGGCAGTCAACAGGTTCAGGGACAAATCCTGCTCAATTGTTGTGGGACCCACATGTAAGCCAATGTGCTCATCTTCTTCAAAGGTGTAGGGGTGTAATGTCCAGCCTGTACTCACTAGTTGGTGGGTGTTTCAGTCTCTGGAAGCCTGCCAGTGTTCAAGATAGTTGACGGTCTTTATATTACTGTGGAGTCCCTGTCCTCTTCGAGTTCCTCAATCTTTCTTTCTGCTTTTCCATAAGACTCATGGAGCTCCATATTATGTACGGGCATGAGTCACTCCATCTCTTTCCATTGACTTCTGGTTGTAGCCTATAGAGGACAGTTACGCTATATTCCTGTCACCAGCCCTAATGAAGTATGTGTAATAGTGTCAGGAATTTTTTCCTATAAATGGATCTTAATTTGGGTCATGAATTTTTTTCTTCCTCAGTTACACCTGTGTATGTAGCCATGATAATCCTATAGCCAATGGCATCTCTTAATATGACCCAACAAAAACTGTGCACTTAAAACCTTATTGCTGCAGAAAAGGCCAAAAGGAGCATCTTGCTTGTTCATGATAGGAGCTGACATAGTTATTCCTTGAGGATGAACTTTATGAGAAATGGTCTCAAGAATATTAAAAATGTCCAGAAAAACACATCAGAAATGGCATATCATAGACTTAATGGAAAAGAGATGTTTCCCTTTAAAACCTGTACATTAAGGGGTTGGGAAAATATGGTATATATGTAAAAAATTTAAAAAAGGACTCCTATTCAGCTCTAAGGAAAATGAACTCACAAAATTTGCCACAAAATGGATGGACATTTAATGCATGATATTAAGGAGGAAACCCAAATTCAGAAATAAAAACAAAAAATAGAAATCACTTTTCCCTCATATTTAAATCCAATCTATACTGTGCACATGTTTATAAACAAAATTAAATGTATTCATCACAGTATAACATTTAGAAAGAAGAACATGAATATAGGTAAAAGATAAATGAATTATAAAGATAATATAAAGCTAACTGCTTTTCTAGTTTTAACTCATCATTTCTTTCTTTGTGGTAGACAAGTGCATGAAAGAAAATTAATAGTAAAAGTGTTAATTCCACAGTGATGCTCTACAGTACAGAATGTTAACTCTAACTTTATAAAAACTCATTCAGTTCTATAGAGTATGGGACTAAGTATTTGACTAATTAGTGACTTTGATAATTTAGATATGTAATGCCTTTATTTGTGAGCTCTTTATGATGAAATCTATATGAAAAATAAAACTGAAATAGTAGCCATTGTGTGGGCGTGGTCTTGGTGAGCTACCTAAGGTGGTGAACCACTTGCCTTGAAGGAAGGAGGAACTAAGTACAACACCCCAGAATTCATGTTGTGGTGGGGCAGTACTGGGTATAGCTGTGCTTTAGACTAGTTCACTAGTCTTCCTAGTTAGTTCTAGGCTAGTGAGTAACCCTGTTTCAGGAAGAAGGTAGATAGTGAATAAGAAACATCCTCTGAGGTTGTCTTTAGACCTTTACACATTCATATGTGTATCGGCAAACACACACACACACACACACACACACACACACACGCATACAGTCCTGAGTGGTGAAGTTCAGGAGAAGCATCAGGAATATGTTCTCAGAATGAGAATGTGGAGGCCATTTGGAGTCTTGACAAGATGGCTTTTAATGAAGTACCTGATTGTAATGATAGTGGTGAAACCATTATTGTAGTGACTTACCACATGCTAACTACATATCATGAGGGTGGAGACCAGAGCTGAAGAGGAGATCAGCACTTAAGAGCACCTCTGCTTTTCTGGAGAACCAAGAGTTCAGTTCCATGGGAACACATGGTCAACCTCCCAATCACCTCTTCCACTCCCCAGGGCAATTTCTGGACTCTGGGAGCACTTCACACATGTGCCATGTGTATATGCATTCACACACAAATAAATCTTAAAAAAAAAAGAAGTTGAAGACAAAATACAATGCAGCTGTTTGGAGGATTACTTTTTGTTTAACAGAAAAAGCAAGAACCGTGAAGATAGAATTATGTTTAGGCAATACATCAAAGTGTCAATAGCTGAAACTTTATGATTGTGAGTGGTTTTGGTCTGCTACTAGAATCTTTATTTATTTATTTATTTATTTATTTATTTATTTATTTATTATTTTAGGTGCATGGGCCTGTAATTATGTATGTATGCGTATGTGTATGTATGTATGTATGTATGCATGTCTGAATATATGTCGAGCATGTTCTTGCTGGATGACCATGGAGACAGAAGAGAATGACCAGTTTTCTGGACTTAATTGAACTTGAGCTATCGTATATGTGCTGGGAACTGAAACCAGGTCTTCTGGAAGAGCATTTGGTGCTCTTAACCACAGAGCCACTTCATTAATCTTGTGAATTTTTAAAAACAAATATATTGCTGTAGATTAAAAAAAAAGTAGTTACCTGTAACAAATGTGTTAATATTGAACGTAAAGTTTAATATCAGCTATCTTTGTTCAAGAGCTCAGAGGGACAATGTAGAGTCCTCTCTGTGGAGACCACTTGTCTTTTTACCTGGGGTGCGACACAGTATTATATTTCTCCTAAAGTTACAGGATCCATTTTCTACTATTCTATCTTAAGAACTGACTTGAGCATATTGATCAGCCACCCATCAATGGGAGGCTTTTAAGAGGATTGTCTTTCTCTTTGAGACTTTTAGTGTGAAAGTCAAAGAGAAGCTGGCTCTGCCAGATTCTTTTGGTCCAACAGCTGGTTTTGCTTAAGAAGTGATTATTTGTATCTAGAAAACAGTAATGGAATCTTACTCTTCAGAAGGTGAGAGGTTTCTTTACATACATTTGTGCATGTAAATATTAATAGCCTTATTAGAGTAAGAACTTGGACTCTGACTGTCTAGTACAGCTATGCTCAGCTACCCACTGTCTATAAGACAAAATGAAAATAACAAATAAAAAAAAGAAAACTTTATTCAACATGAACACGTGGGAACAGAAATAAAGTGATCCAATGAGATATTTGTCAGGGTCCTGACATCAAGTTTAGGGTTAGTAAAAGGGCTGTAATTTCAAACATTCATGACTGAGGAGTGAGACTTCCCACCAAGGCCTCATGGTTTCAGCCTCAAATTCAAGCTGGTATGACAATTTATCAGAACTTGATGGCATTTCTTTCTAAGAAATAAGCTCTGCTTGGCTAGCACCAGTCTACAGCAATTATTTCTTGCAACAGGGGAATTCTGGGGGAAATCCCAATTCCTTAGGACTGGTTGTATCGAAAGTCTGGTAGTCAAATGATTAGCCATTCTCAAGGCACAATTAGCAAGTCAAATGATTCCCAAGAAGAAAGGAGAGGACCCTGGGCCTGTAAAGATTGGATCCAGTTTTGTAGAGAAACCGTGGGGGGGGGGGAATGATTGGGGAATAGTTGGGGGGAAGAGGAATTATGGGACATAGGGAGGGGGGACTGGGAAAGGGGAAAGCCTTTGGAATGTAAACATAGAATATAGAAAATAAAAATTAAAAAAAATGTAGAATGGCTATATTTTCACAGAGATGGTTACAGTATCAAGATGATAATGTAGTGACATAAATATTTATATTACCTCCATCTTATTCACTTATTTATTTTTTTCTTTCTTTTTTTTTCCTTCTTTTTGGAGCAGTGGGGGAAGGTATTACTTACAATCCTCTGCCCTCAGGCACTAGGATTATTATGAATTCCTGCCTAGAATCTGGCTCTTTCCTTTAATATACTGATAAAGGTAATTACAACTAAAAATCAGAAAGGTATACATGTTGATGAAGATGGAGTTTTTTCATTGAGAAAGAGATGAAAACTAGTCAAGATTAGTGAAAAGACCACATAATGCCTGTAATTCTGCTGTATGATTGGGTTATGACAGAACCAGACTCCTGTTTTATTATAAATTCCTCAAGAGTCCACTTTTCTCTCTCACCAAGACATTTTAATAATGGGAGCTACACTGTTACAGTTTTTTAAAGTTATTTATCCAAAAGATGCTCTTGTAGTCATTTTATTTCCCCCAAATAAACCCGACTGACACTCTTCAATTCCATTATAGGTCCTTAGATATGACACTTGACTGCCATCTCTTCAAAATACAAAAACAAAAACAACAACAACAAAAAAAAAACCTTTTGTTTCTACATGTGTACAAATGTTTTCACCAGAGGACAATTTCTGCTTTTACCCTTCAGGAACTGTGCCCATCTTGCTTTCTGAGATAGGTCTCTTACTTCACCAAGAACATGCTGATTTTGTTAGAATGGTTGGCTGGCCAGCCTTGGATCCTGCAGGTACTATAAGCCTATGCTGCCATGTTCAGGGATCTTTTTTTTAATAAGTTTTTTTTATTAGATTTATCCTTTATTTACATTTCAAATGTTGTCCCCTTTCCTGGTTCTCTCCTCCCCCCAAAATCCAATAAACCATCTCCCCTTCCCCAATCAACCTTCCCCCACTTGCCTGTCAGAGATTTAATGTATGCTTTGGTAGTTGTCCTCCTGCTTTGTACAACAATCCTTTTACAACCTGAGTCTCTGACCCAGAATTTCACGTGACCTCTTTTAGGGCACAGATTTGACTCTCTTGACTGCCAAAGACATCTCTATAGAAGGCAATAATTTTGTACATTAACTTTACTAAACACAGTAGGGTTTGTTCTGCCCCTCTTCCTTATTTATGAAGGTAAACGATTGCCCATCTCACGGGGTTGCAGCTAACGTCAGTGCTCAGTATATTGGTCAGCCACAGTAAAGCTCAGTAAATGTTATCTGACATTAATAATAAATTCATATAAGATTACTGGCAAAATTACCATGTCAGACACTGGACAGTGCTGACCAAGCTAACTCAGTCAGTCAACAGGTACTCCAGTGCAGGAGTGAGAGTTAAAAAGAAAGAAACAGTGCCAGGTGCTCAGAACCATCCGGCAGCGGCGGCAGAACCAGGTACCCGAGACAGCCCAAGCTTAAGACCTTCGGGGACTCAGGCCTGGAGTGGGAGTTGGGCACAGAATAGCGGGTGCACTCTGCACTCGCGCGTGGGGCGGACCCCGAGCTCCCTGCAGGCAGCTGCCATATTGCCTGCAGCTTCCCGCCCAGCTGGTGGTGGGGAAGCCAGAGGGTCACCCAGCGTGCCAGGTGCTCAGAACCATCCGGCGGCGGCGGCAGAACCAGGTACCCGAGACAGCCCGAGCTTAAGACCTTCGGGGACTCAGGCCTGGAGTGGGAATTGGGCACAGAATAGCGGCTGCACTCTGCACTCGCGCGGGGCGGACCCCGAGCTCCCTGCAGGCAGCTGCCATATTGCCTGCAGCTTCCCGCCCAGCTGGTGGTGGGGAAGCCGGAGGGTCACCCAGCGTGCCAGGTGCTCAGAACCATCCGGCGGCGGCAGCAGAACCAGGTACCCGAGACAGCCCAAGCTTAAGACCTTCGGGGACTCAGGCCTGGAGTGGGAGTTGGGCACAGAATAGCGGGTGCACTCTGCACTCGCGCGCGGGGCGGACCCCGAGCTCCCTGCAGGCAGCTGCCATATTGCCTGCAGCTTCCCGCCCAGCTGGTGGTGAGGAAGCCAGAGTCAGCCAGTGTGCCAGGTGCCCAGACCCAGCCGGAGGCCGAACCAGCCTCCCATCCAGCCAGTGGCAGGGAAGCTGGAAACTGGACCCAGCCAGCTTCCCAGCAGCTTGGGACCAGCAGGCGGAACCAGATAACTGAGATATCCCAACTTTAAGACGCCTGGGGAAACAGGATATCAGACAGCAAACCCTGAGCAGGAGCAGTGCAGAGCAGCCGCCCAACAGGCGGAACCAAATACCTGGGATATCCTGAGGTTAAGACCTCGGGGGACTCAGGCCACCTGTCAGCAATCTGTGAGCAAGACCCCCGCAGGACAGTGATTCAGGTATCCCAGTCACTGGGAAATAGCCTTACAACCCCACAGGAGGGTCAAGCACCAGCTAGTATCTACAGGACCAACTAACACCAGAGTTAACCAGATGGCAAAAGGCAAACGTAAGATCGCTACTAACAAAAATCAAGGCAATATGGCGGCATCCGAACCCAGTTCCCCAACAGCAATAAATATTGGATACCCCGAAACACCAGAAAAACAAGACTCAGATCTAAAATCACTGGTCAGGATGCTGATAGAGGAACACTTAGATAAATCTCTTAAAGTAATACATGAGAAAATAGATCAAAAGCTAGAAGCCATTGCAAGACAAACACAATTAAATCCCAGATATCTCAACACACCAGAAAAACAAGACTCAGATCTAAAATCACTGGTAAAGATGCAGATTGAGGATCACTTAGATAAATTTCTTAAAGTAATAGAGGAGAAAATAGATCAAAAACTAGAAGCCCATACAAGGCAGACACAAAAATCACTTAAAGAAATCCAGGAGAATATAGAGCAAAAAGTGAATCCCAATAAGGGGGAGAAACAAAAATCACCCAAAGAAATACAAGAGAACATGGGTCAACGAGTAGAAGTCATAAAGGAGGAAACACAAAAATCCCTTGAAGAATTACAGGAAAACACAAACAAGCAACTGAAAGATCTGAGCAAAACCATACAAAATCTAAAAACAGAAGTAGAAACAACTAAGCAATCGCAAAGGGAGACAATGTTGGAGATAGAAAACCTTGGGAAGAAATCAGGAGTCATAGATGCAAATATCAACAATAGAATACAAGAGATAGAAGACAGAATCTCAGATGCTGAAGATACCATAGGAACCATGGATTCAACAATTAAAGAAAATGCAAAATGCAAAAAGCTGGTAACCCAAAACATTCAGGAAATCCAGGACACAATGAGAAGACCAAACCTAAGGATTATAGGGATAGATGAGAATGAAGATCTACAACTTAAAGGGCCAGCAAATATCTTCTACAAAATTATGGAAGAAAATTTTCCCAACCTAAAGAGAGAGATGCCCATGAATATACAAGAAGCCTATAGAACACCAAATAGACTGGACCAGAACAGAAATACTTCCCGTCACATAATAATCAAAACCCCAAATGTACTAAACAAAGAAAGAATATTAAAGGCAGTAAGAGAAAAAGGAAAAGTAACATATAAAGGAAGACCTATCAGAATTACACCAGACTTCTCACCTGAGACCATGAAAGCTAGAAGATCCTGGGCAGACCTCATGCAGACCCTAAGAGAACACAAACTTCAGCCAAGACTACTATACCCAGCAAAACTCTCAATTGCCATAGATGGGGAAACCAAGATATTCCACGACAAAACCAAATTTGCAAGATACTTATCTACAAACCCAGCCCTACAAAGGATAATAGGGGAAAAATACCAACACAAGGGGGGAAACAACACCCCAGAAGAAACAAGATAGAAACCCCATCCCATCCAACCCAAAAGAAGAGAACCACTCAAATACAAATAATAATAACAATTCCCAAAATGTCAGGAAGTAATAATTACTATTCCTTAATATCTCTTAATATCAATGGACTCAATTCCCCAATCAAAAGACACAGACTAACAGACTGGATACGGAAACAGGACCCTACATTTTGCTGCATACAGGAAACACATCTCAGTGTCAAAGACAAACACCACCTTAGAGTAAAAGGCTGGAAGACAGTTCTACAAGCAAATGGTCCCAGGAAACAAGCTGGAGTAGCCATTCTAATATCAGATAAAATCGACTTTCAACCTAAAGTCATCAAAAGAGACACAGAAGGTCACTTCCTGCTTGTCAAAGGGAAAATCCACCAAGAAGAATTCTCAATACTGAACATCTATGCACCAAATGCAAGGGCACCCTCATTCGTAAAAGAAACTTTACTAAAGCTTAAAGCACACATCGCACCTAACACAATGATTGTAGGTGACTTCAACACTCCACTCTCCTCAATGGACCGATCAGGAAAGCAGAAACTAAACAGGGACACAGTGAAACTAATTGAAGCTTTGGACCAATTGGATTTAACAGATATATATAGAACATTCCATCCTAAAACAAAAGAGTATACCTTTTTCTCAGCACCGCACGGTACCTTCTCAAAAATTGATCATATAATTGGTCACAAGACAGACCTCAACAAATACAAGAAGACCGAACTAATCCCATGTCTCCTATCGGATCACTATGGAGTAAAAGTGGTCTTCAATAGCAAGAAGAACTACAGAAAGCCCACATACACATGGAAACTGAACAATACTCTACTCAATGACACCCTGGTCAAGGAAGAAATAAAGAAAGAAATCAAAGACTTTTTAGACTTCAATGAAAATGAAGGTACGACCTACCCAAATCTCTGGGATACAATGAAAGCAGTGCTAAGAGGAAAACTCATAGCCCTGAGTGCCTCCAAAAAGAAACTGGAAAGAGCATACACTAGCAACTTAACAGCACACCTGAAGGCCCTGGAACAAAAAGAAGCTAACTCACCCAGGAGGAGTAGAAGAGAGGAAATCATCAAACTAAGGGCTGAAATCAATCAAGCAGAAACAAAGAGAACCATACAAAGAATCAACAAAACCAAGAGCTGGTTCTTTGAGAAAATCAACAAGATAGATAAACCCTTAGCTAGACTAACCAAAGGGCACAGAGATAGTATCCAAATTAACAAAATTAAAAATGAAAAGGGGGATATAACAACAGAAACAGAGGAAATTCAAAAGATCATCAGATCCTACTACAAAGGCCTATACTCAAAACAACTGGAGAATCTGGAGGAAATGGACAATTTCCTAGACAGATACCAAATACCAAAATTAAATCAGCATCAAGTAGACCAGCTAAACAGTCCCATAACCCTTAAAGAAATAGAAGGGGTTATAGAAAGCCTCCCAACCAAAAAAAGTACGGGACCAGATGGTTTTAGTGCAGAATTCTACCAGACCTTCAAAGAAGACTTAACACCAATACTCTTCAAACTATTCCACAAAATAGAGACAGAAGGGACACTGCCCAACTCGTTCTTCGAAACCACAATTACGCTGATACCTAAACCACAAAAAGATCCAACAAAGAAAGAGAACTACAGGCCAATTTCTCTTATGAATATAGATGCAAAAATACTAAATAAAATTCTTGCCAACCGAATCCAAGAGCATATCAAAACGATCATTCACCATGATCAAGTAGGCTTCATTCCAGGAATGCAGGGATGGTTCAATATACGGAAATCCATCAATGTAATCCACTACATAAACAAACTAAAAGAAAAAAACCACATGGTCATCTCATTAGATGCTGAAAAAGCATTTGACAAAATTCAGCATCCTTTCATGCTAAAAGTCTTGGAAAGAGCAGGAATTCAAGGCCCATACCTAAACATAGTAAAAGCAATCTACAGCAAACCAGTAGCCAACATCAAAATAAATGGAGAGAAACTTGAAGCAATTCCACTAAAATCAGGGACTAGACAAGGCTGTCCTCTCTCTCCATATCTTTTCAATATAGTACTTGAAGTTCTAGCGAGAGCAATCAGACAACATAAGGAAGTCAAAGGGATACAAATTGGAAAGGAAGAAGTCAAAGTATCATTATTTGCAGATGATATGATAGTCTACTTAAGCGATCCAAAAAACTCCACCAGAGAACTTCTACAGCTGATAAACAACTTCAGCAACGTGGCTGGTTATAAAATTAACTCAAGCAAATCAGTAGCCTTCTTGTACTCAAAGGACAAGCAGGCTGAGAAAGAAGTTAGGGAAATAACACCCTTCACAATAGCCACAAACAACATAAAGTACCTTGGCGTAACTCTAACCAAACAAGTGAAAGATCTGTATGACAGGAACTTCAAGTCCCTGAAGAAAGAAATCGAAGAAGACCTCAGGAGATGGAAAAATATTTCTTGCTCCTGGATTGGCAGGATCAATATAGTAAAAATGGCCATCTTGCCAAAAGCAATCTACAGATTCAATGCAATCCCCATCAAAATCCCAAATCAATTCTTCATAGATCTAGAAAGAGCAATTCTCAAATTCATCTGGAGCAACAAAAAACCCAGGATAGCTAAAACTATTCTCAACAATAAAAGGACTTCTGGGGGAATCAATATCCCTGACCTCAAGCAGTACTACAGAGCAATTGTGTTAAAAACTGCATGGTATTGGTACAGCAACAGGCAGGTAGATCAATGGAATAGGATTGAAGACCCAGAAATTAACCCACAGACTTATGGTCACTTGATCTTTGATAAAGGAGCCACAACCATCCGGTGGAAAAAAGATAGCCTTTTCAACAAATGGTGCTGGTTCAACTGGAGGTCAACATGCAGAAGAATGCGAATTGACCCACTCTTATCTCCTTGTACTAAGATCAACTCCAAGTGGATCAAGGACCTCCACATAAAACCAGACACACTGAAACTATTAGAAAAGAAACTTGGGAAGACCCTGGAGGACATGGGCACAGGGGTAAAGTTCCTGAACAGAACACCAATAGCTTATGCTCTAAGATCAAGAATTGACAAATGGGACCTCATAAAATTACAAAGTTTCTGTAAGGCAAAGGACACTGTCAGAAAGACAAAACGGCAACCAACAACGTGGGAAATGATCTTCACCAACCCCACATCCGACAGAGGGCTAATATCCAATATATACAAAGAACTCAAGAAGTTAGACCCCAAAGAACCAAATAACCCTATCAAAAAATGGGGTACAGAGCTAAACAAAGAATTTTCACCAGAAGAAATTCGGATGGCCGAGAAACACCTTAAGAGATGTTCAACATCATTAGTCATCAGGGAAATGCAAATCAAAACAACCCTGAGATTCCACCTCACTCCAGTCAGAATGGCTAAGATTAAAAACTCGAGAGACAACAAGTGCTGGCGAGGATGTGGAGAAAGAGGAACACTCCTCCACTGTTGGTGGGATTGCAAAATGGTAAAACCACTCTGGAAATCAGTGTGGCGGTTCCTCAGAAAATTGGGCATGCCACTCCCAGAGGACCCTGGCATACCACTCCTGGGCATATACCCAGAGGATTCCCCTGCATACAACAAAGACACATGCTCCACTATGTTTATAGCAGCCTTGTTTATAATAGCCAGAAATTGGAAGGAGCCCAGATATCCCTCAAAGGAGGAATGGATACAGAAAATGTGGTATATTTATACAATGGAGTACTACTCAGCAATTAAAAATAATGAATTCATGCAATTTGTAGGTAAATGGTTAGATCTGGAAACTATCATCCTAAGTGAGCTAACCCAATCACAAAAGAATACACACGAAATGCAATCACTGATAAGTGGATATTAATGAGCCCAGAAGCCCTAAATACTCAAGGCACAATTAGCAAGTCAAATGACTCTCAAGAAGAAAAAAAGGAGAGGACCCTGGGCCTGTAAAGATTGGATCCAGTATTGTAGACCCAGAACAGAGAAATCGTGGGGGGGGGGGAAAGAGTGGGGAATAGCATGGGGGGGGAGAGGAATTATGGGACATATGGTGGGGGGTACCTGGGAAAGGGGAAAGCCTTTGGAATGTAAACAAAGAATATAGAAAATTAAAAAAAAAAAAAAGAGAAAAAAAAATAAACACATTTCCAAAACCACAAAAAAAAAAAAGAAAGAAACAATTAGACAACATTGTAACATGACCCCAGCCAATTCAATTACATGCAAGTAATAACATCAAGAAGTACAATAAACACAAATAGTCAAGGAACAAGCAAAGCAATAAGCAAAGTCCTATGATCACAGTTTCTAAGGGCTTATGAAGATGACAAAGATTTCTGAGCCTAGTTCCCAGTCCTAGCCCAAAGTCATATTCAGGCCTGAAGCCTACTTCTTTGTTCTTGCCTAAAATCAGATTTCTTCCTGAATTTACTTCCCTGTACTAGCCTAAAATTAGATGTCTCCTGAACTTACTTCCCATTCTAGCCTAAAATAGGATTCCTGCCTAGATCTCATTTCCCTGTCCTTGGCCATTGTCAGAATCCTGCCAAGCAACCACAAAAGCTCTCCACATGTTGCATCATATCCTGCTCCTTTAGCTGAAATTACATTCTTTGGGGGCAAATTATGCTCCTAGAGTGTTTAATAATTTTATTTTCTCAAGTAGATAAATACTGATCCTGTCATTTGATTTACTCTGTAATATGAGCCAGTAAGTTGTTTTGTCCCAAGATAGAGGCATTAATTTTATGTACTCATATTGTCAATAAGTGAAGAAAATTGGAGTAGATAAATTACAGTGCATGTCAAAGTTTGCCTGTTTTCTCATAGCTCAAATATTATTCCTGGTTGTCAATATGCTAGGGTCCTTTAAGTTAACAGTGAATTCAGAAATAATGTACTGAAATATTTCATAAAACCCCTCACATTTTGCTCCTTATTTTCAACCTCTTGTTTCTCCCGGATGGCATCTAATGACCTGTGTTAAGGTAGAATAGGGAAAACGGATTTTTTCTTTATTTTCCTTTCTTCCATTCATTATTTTGAGACAAAAGCTGACCAATCCCAGTCAGTTCTTACTCACTATGTAGACAAATGGTTGTTGTTTTTTCCATGCAGCTTGTCTGCCTGCACACCAAGCAGGTCACCTTTTTGCCCACCACTTGGGACACAGGGATGTGGTGGAGATGCGGGCCACAATGAAGGGTCACACCAGACCAAACAGTTCCACGTGGGGCTTTATTTAAGATGGGGTAAAGGTGCAGCAGGCAGAAAGAAGGCAGGAAAAGAAAGAGAGCAAGAGGAGAAACACTACTCTGTTATATATGGATGATGACATAAATTACAGGTAAAGGTAGGCCCATTGAATTCTGAGTATATGGCAGCTGTTGCCTTGGTAACAGGCCTATAGTGCACTGTGCTAATTGCCACCTATATGTCATCACATGTCTTGGTACTAACAATGGTGACTGTGAACTGCACACATCATGCCTTCCACTCCTGAGAGTGGACCAGAAGGTGTGGGCAGCCAGTTTTGTTCATGGTTTATGCAGTGATGGAAATGAAACCTAGAACTTCTTGCATGCTAGAATGAGGTGTATGTCCTGTCCAGTCCAGAGAAGAAGGGAGGATTCTTCAAAAGAGATTTGAAGTGACTTCTTCCGAGTTCCTCAGGCAGAGTCTCCATGGTCAACCAGTTAGCAAATCCTCCTTGCTTATCTGTCTCCTCTTCCCTTTATGTACTAATGGACCAGTGGAAATGGGCTTTTCTTCCCTTTCCACTGTTTTTCTCTCCTGTGTAGAATAGGGCTAATAAAATTACCCAATCCTGGGCATTTTTTCCTGAATTAGATTCTAAAGCAGTGGTTCTTAATGTTCCTAATGCTGTAAGTCTCTAAGAAAGGCCTTTATGGTGTAGTTATCGAAAATCCTATTTTTTTATTGCTACTTCATAACTATGATTTTGCTTCTACTACAGATGTTCACATAAATATTTTTTTCAATGGTTATGCAAGACCATTTTGAAAGGGTTGTTTGATCCCTCAAGTTGTCAAAATCATAGGTTGAGAACCACTGTTCCACAGGAACTTAATGAATTTTTCAGTTCTTTACAATGTCTGCATATTTATCCAATTGTCATCTTAAAAAAGCTAGAGTCTTTCTCCCTTCTGCTTAGTAAAAGTTAGACATATTTTTGCAGAGAGAGGTTATAAATGTGAAAAGTGAATAGGTAGCATTGGACACTACAGTATTAGGTGACAAGTATTATCCCTGGGGCTTAACATGGAAATGTGTGAACACCTGCCAGTTTAAATGGCCCCATTAACTTAGACACATGCCAGCAGTAAATAGTTGCAGAAGTGGCAGAATGAAGCAAATGGTTAATAACTGACTCGTTGATAAAGCCTTCAAGGAATTAATGGTGAATTATCACGCGCATCTCTTAAACACCGTAATTTCATGCAGCCAAGCTGTAATCCAGGCGAAAGCTGTGTGATATTTACTGGAAAAAGCCTTGTTTGGCAGGGCTGTTCAAGGTAAATGCCGCTGTGGGCCTCCTTGGCTACAGATAGGGCTGAGCTAAAATTTCTCATGGCAAGCTGTGTGACCCTTTTTCTAACCTGTTCTTTTACTTACAAGATGTCCCTGCCAGCCGGAGGTGCGAGCATCCAGGCGTGAAGGTTCACTAGAGTTTATTCTTTGAGCTACAGCACTGGCCATGATTTATCTTCTAGAGATCCATTGCTTTACTTTTAATCAGCTATACAGTTATTACCTAGATACATTAAAAAATTAACCTCCCAACAATATCTATTATTTATATGGTTAGGTGGCTTTGGCACTCTGATTTGGAAACCATCAGTTAAGTAAAGTTTCAAAGTGAGCTTAAGGGAGTTTCACAAAAAAAAAAAGCAGGACATTAAAAAGAGACTAAACATGAACAAAGAGACCCCAGGGCTATAATGTAGTGTTCTCAAGAACTCTTGAATTACTAATTTATCATTGACCACAGCTACTCTGATCAAGGGACGTAATGCTTTGTAGGTGTTCTCTGAAGTTCATACCTGATTGATTTTGTATTTCCTTACGTCAGATATTCATGGTAATCATTCTTTGTAAACGCTTCACTAGATACATTTTTTCTTCAATAATGTAATATCAACTTATGAATATAAAAATTCCTGCCTCAGAACAATAAAGTGCATTCAGACGCATTCAGATCTTGTGTGTGTCTGTCTGTCATTCGCCGGACCTGTACCTTCCTGCATACCAAAGACCCTGATTCCCCACGGGTGTGTGTGTTCTGACTGAGTCGGTCCGTGGCAGCTGGCGCCTCAGAACAGGGACATTTGGGCAGGTAATTTTCCTTCTTTTTCTTTCTTTCAAGGTAACAGGCCGGATCTTGCGAGGGAGCCGTGGTCCCACCAGTAAAGGATCACCGGTTAAGTGCAAGTAATCTGATATCATGGGGCAGACCGAGTCAAAACAGGAACGAATGTTCTTTTCAGTGTTTAAGCATATGATAGCTAGCAGAGGATTTAAAGTTTCAGAAAGCACAACCAGAGAGTTCTTTGACTTCGTAAAGAAGGTAAGCCCTTGGTTCCCGGAGGAAGGTTCTTTGTCATTATCAGATTAAAAGAAAATAGGTAAAGATATGAGAAAGTATGCTCAGGAGCGTGGTGAAGGGGAGCTCCCCCCTCAGGCTTATCCATTGTGGCTACAGATGAGGGAGCTTTTGTCGGATGCCACAGACTTTGAGGGACTTGTTCAGGAGACTATTTCCGTGCAGGATGAGAGAGAAGCTAAGCCTTTAAACAAGCCTGCATGTTCTTATGGTACAAACTCTATAACAATGTCGTTAAAGGCTTTTGATGAAGATTCTAGTGATGATATCGAGTCAGATCGAGACCTGGACGGAAAGCAATCTGCAGACAAAAAAGGGAAAAGAGGAAGGCGTCCTTTGCCTCCAAGGGGCTTCCAAGGAGCTAGAAGAAAGGGAGATTTAACTTTCTCCTTTCCAGTGGTAGAAGGTATAGGAGATGAGGAGCCTGTATGGGAACCTCTCCCTTTAAAGACACTGAAGGAGCTGCAATCGGCCGTTAAGACATCAGGCCCTTCTGCTCCATATACAGTCCAGGTCCTGGACATGGTGGCCAGTCACTGGCTTACTCCTCATGATTGGCATCAGACAGCGAAAGCCACATTAGAACCAGGAGATTATGTCTTGTGGAGAACAGAATATGAGGATAGATCAAAGCAGACCGTTATTCAGTTTGCTAAGAAAAGAGGCTCCAAGCCAAGCATGGATATGCTGCTAGGTACAGGAGTATATACTTCTCCTCAGAGTCAGGTGAGCATCCCTAGAGATGTGTTGGAAGCGATTACAGCAAATGCTGTACAGGCTTGGAGAAAGCTGCCACCTCCCGAAACCAAAGGAACTACTCTCTCTGGAGTAAGGCAGGGAAATGAGGAAACTTATCAAAGTTTCATCTCTCGACTTGAAGAGGCAGTCTTTAGAATGATGCTTCCTTCAGAAGGTACTGAGATACTCCTTAAGCAGTTGACTTGGGAAAATGCTAATGCTTTATGCCAAGATTTAATAAGGCCTATTAGAAAGACAGGAACAGTACAGGACTATGTGAAAGCCTGCGTGAATGCCTCACCAGCCGTAGTCCAAGGTATGGCCTACGCTGCAGCTATGAAGGGAGAAAAATTCAGCGCCTATGTTAAAAAGACTTATGGTAAAGGAGGGAAAGGAACCTCCAAGCCCACTTGTTTTAAATGTGAAAAATCAGGACATGTGCAAAAGCAATGTCCAGGAAACAATAAGAGGGACTCCAATAGAAGGGGTTCTCCCCCAGGAGTATGCCCTCGTTGCCAAAAAGGCAAGCACTGGAAAAATGAGTGCAAGTCTAGGTTCCACAAGGATGGAACACCCCTTAATGGGAAAAAGAAGGAGGAGAAATCAAAAAACTAAATCAGGGGCAGCCTCTCAGCCCCGAACTCAAAAGAGAGAAAACTACTATAGTTACATCAGGGAGTCCTCTAAATCCTGAGGCTCCTAAATTTACTATACATAATTTGCCTAGAGCTACTCCTGGTAGTGCTGGTTTAGATTTAGCCTCTTGTAATGATGTAATATTCTCTAGATGGGATGGTGTTTCTTTAGTTTCTACCTTGGGAACTCTTCCACAGGGAACTGTAGGGTTAATAATTGGCCGTAGTTCAAATTATAAAAAAAAAATTTGAAGTGTTGCCTAGTGTGATTGATAGTGATAGCACAGGAGAAATAAAAGTCATGATTAGACCATTAAAAGAAACTATACAAATTCATAAGGGGCAGAGAATAGCTCAGCTTCTGCTCCTGCCTTATCTTAACTTACCTAATCCAATCTTAAAGCATGAACGTGGACAAGGGAAGTTTGGTTCTACAGATGTTGTGGCATGGGTCCAAAATATTGGTGTAGAAAGACCTTTTAAAGCAGTTAGAATAAATGGAAAGTTGTTTCAAGAACTTTTGGATACAGGGGCAGATAAGACTTGTATAGCAGGAAAGGATTGGCCTTCATCTTGGCCATGTAAGAGGACTTCTTCCTCTTTATTAGGTTTAGGGACAGCCTTTAATGTGGGTCAAAGTTCACAGTTTCTAAAATGGAAATTGGAAGAAAAGACAGGAATGATTCAGCCTTACGTTGTTCCTTCTCTCCCCTTTTCCTTGTGGGGAAGAGACATGATGAGTGACATGGATGTAAAATTAGTCACCTCAGATAATTTGAGTAAACAGCATTTTTCATAGGGGCCGCTAAGGGCTTGTTGTATGCAGATAAATTAAATTAAAAATCAGAACAGCCTATATGGCTCAATCAGTGGCCCCTGACAGAAAAAAAAAATACAGGCTATAGAACAACTTGTGCAAGAACAATTAGAAAAAGGACATCTTAAAGAAAGCAATAGTCCTTGGAACACTCCCATATTTATAATAAAGAAAAAATCTGAAAAGTAGAGATTGCTACAGGACCTTAGGGCAGTAAATGCTACCATGGAAGACATGGGAGCGTTACAGCCAGGACTGCCCTCTCCAGTGGCAGTTCCTGCATGATGAGATGTGATAGTAATTGATTTGCAAGATTGCTTTTTTACTATAAAATTACATCCTGAGGATTATAAAAGATTTGCTTTTAGTGTGCCAGCTATAAATTTGAGAAGGCCATATAAAAGGAATCAATGGAAAGTGTTGCCTCAAGGAATGAAAAATAGTCCGACATTATGTCAAAAATTTGTGGATCAAGCTTTAGTATTGATTAAAAAAAATATCCTGAAGCTTACTTTGCCCACTTTATGGATGACATCTTGATTGCTCATCAATCACCATCAATTAACAAGAAAATATTACTTTATACAATTAAACATTTTACCAAATTTGGATTAGTAATAGCCCCAGATAAGATACAAAAGAATAGACCTTTAAGTTATTTGGGACAGTTAATTCATGATGACTATATTGCCTCACAAAAGGTGTCTATAAAAGTAGACAAATTAAGAAATTTAAATGATTTTCAAAAATTATTAGAAAATATTAATTGGATTAGACCTTTTTTGAAAATTACTACAGGAGAATTAAGTCCTTTGTTTCAACTATTACAAGGGGATACTGATCCTAAGTCTCCAAGAGTTATGACTCAAAAAGCCATAAAAGCTTTAGCATAGGTAAAAGAAAACTTAAATGATGCAAAGATAAAGCAGATATCTTATGATAAAAAGTGGGACTTGATAATATTTAAAACACCTCACACTCCCACTAGATGCTTATGGCAGGATGGTGTGTTGGAATGGATACATTTACCTCATGTGCAACAGAAAATGTTGGCTTCTTATCCATACATGTGCTCATTATTGATTAATAAAAAAAATATGATCCAGAAAACTATTTGGTAAAAAAATACATAATATTATTTTACCATATAATAAAAGGCAATTTAAAATACTATTGATGAAAGATGATGATTGGAAAATTGCATTGCAAGGTTACACAGGACAAATTAAATATCATTATCCTAAACATCCTTTAATTAAATTTTTTAAGAAAACAAAAATAATTTTCTCAAATAAATGTTCCTCACAACCTTTGGAGTCTGCCCTATGCGTATTCAAAAATGGCTCCTCTAATGAGAGGTCCGTGGTTTATGTACCAGGACAAAAGCCTCTGATAGAAAAAGGTGTGCAGACTTCTGCTCAACAAGCAGAGATAAGAGCAATTCTACTTGCTTTTCAAAATTTTACAAAAAAACTTAATCTTTATACGGATTCAAAGTATGTGGTTAATTTGTTTCCAGCCATAAAAACAGCCTTGCTTTCAGGGCAGTCTCAAATTTTAAATTTATTACAGCAATTGCAAAATACGATTAGAAAAAGAGCAAAAAAATTTTATATAAGACATATACGGGGTCACTCTAATTTACCAGGCCCTCTTAGTAAAGAAAATTATATGGCTGATGCATTAACTAGAGAAACAGTTATAAATGTATTAGAGACAAAGAATAGTCATGAGCTACATCATCAAAATGCTCTTGCTTTAAGAAGGATGTTTCATATTACTAGAGAACAAGCCAGACAAATAGTTAAAAATTGTGGTAATTGTCCTCAAGTTTACCATCCACAAAAAATGGAAATAAATCCCCAAGGCCTTAAGGCATTAGCTTTATGGCAAATGGACGTTACACATATCCCTAAATTTAAAAAATTGGCTTATGTTCATGTGACAGTAAATACTTATTCTCATGTGCTGTTTGCCTCGGCTAGAAGTGGAGAAGCTGTAAAGGATATAATTCAACATCTTATACAAAGCTTCATGATGATGAAAGAGCCATTGAAAATTAAGACAGATAATGCTCCAGCTTATACACCTAAGGCTTTTGCCTCTTTTCTGCGAGCATGGGATATACACCATACCACAAAAATACCATATAATCCCCAAGGACAGGCAATAATTGAGAGATCTCACCAAACTTTAAAAAATCAGATTAAACACCTAAGGGCTGCTAATAAATATTTTTCTCCCCATCATCTTTTAAATCATGCTCTTTTTGTGATAAATTATTTAAATACTGATAAACAAAAAACTCCCCTGCTATGAAACATTAGAGAGAAATAAAAGAAAAACAACTTCCACAAGTAATGTGGAAAGACTTATTAACCGGATCCTAAAAAGGACCGGATGCTTTAATTTCCTCTAAAAGAAAATATGCTTGTGTTTTTCCACAGGATACAGATAGTCCAATCTAAATCCCAGACAGGCTCATCCGGCCGTTTAACCAGAGGGCCTCTATCAAAAAAATCAAAGGAAAAAACAGAGACTAAAAAAAAAAAAGATGCTAAAAATGATGATGGGGCTTGATCTTGCTGTTCTACGGGAGACCTCAACTGCTGCTAAACCGTCACACTAGTCAAAAAAAAAAATCTGCCCACCTGGGGACAGCTAAAGAGACTCGCCCAAAAAGCGCAGCAGATGATCACTAGCACCAAAAAGCAGTTATCAACAAAAAATATGTTTCTTGCTATGTTTGTTATCCTTTCTATACAAATGTGTCCTGTGTCTGCAGTTTCATATTGGGCTTATGTTCCTCATCCCCCACTTCTTCATCCCGTGGGTTGGGGAGAGAATGTAAATATTAGAATAATAACCAATGATACTAGACTTATGGGGGGACATGCTACTCTTTCCTCCCATCTAACCTCTACTCCATTTAGATATAAGGGGATGTCAGACTCTGCTCCAATTTACATAGATTTAGCTAGATCGGGGTGTATGGATTGTCTTTCTCTCGCCTATAAAACTATTCTTGCTGATGCTCCAGATAAATCACCTCCAGCGAAAAAACCTCCATATCATAGAAGATTTATGTGAAAAATTAAACTTATGATTTTGGGGACTAATTTTCATAATGAAACCTTTAAAAAGTTATCTAAGGACATCCCTTTAGATTCATGTTCCCAAAACTACAAAGATAAAAATAAGATGTGAGAGCCTCCTCGAAGTTATAAAAGAACAAGTTGGCTTAAATGTGGTTTTAAACATTGGGCTATAGCACATACTCCCTAAAAGAGTCAAGAGAAGATTTATGATTATTCCGGGGCCACACCACATAATAACTATAGAGCTTTTCTTCTTGGTAAAAAATTACAGTATCATAAATATAAACCTAAAAGGTTTACTTCAAAACCTATTAATAGGTGATATACACCAGGATGGGTAAAACCTATCTATGTTAGTCATTCTCCTTCAGGTGATGTTTTAAATACATTTCCAGGACTATTTAGACTTCTTGCTGCATCTGGTATAATTTACTTTAAAAAGCCTCTAGAGTCTAAATATCTTCCTATAGCAATTAGATCTTGTTTAAGCTATCCTTATAATATACTTGCTAAAAAAGATACAGATTTAATCATTACTAAATTAGGACACTCTTATGAGGTTCACTATTCCAAATATATTTTGACTAATTATATTAATCATAAGTTGATTAAATCCTATTCACGCATCGTAATATTACAAAGGCCTTCCTACGTAATGCTTCCTGTAGATCTAAAGGATAAAGCTTGGTTTGACAATAAGGCTTTACAGATAGTTACTAAAATTAGTAAGCTTATTAGGCCAAAGCGTTTTATAGCAGCTTTAATGTTAAATATCAGTGCCTTAATAGCTATTATAACTTCACTTACAGTTTCATCAGTTGCTTTAGTCTCAAAAATAAAGACTGCACACTTTGTTAATGATTTAAATAAAAATGTTTCTTTGACACTAATAAAACAAGAGGTTATAAATAAAAAATTAAAAACAAAGATTGATGCTCTAGAGGATGTAGTTCTGGAGTTAGAACAAGAGATAAAAAATATTAAGGTTCAGCTTTCCACCAGATGTCATGCCAGCTTTCAATACATATACATAACGCCATTAATCTATGACAAGCAACATAATTAAACTCTTACTAAAAATCATTTGTTATAAATTTAAAAAGATAATGATATTTCTCATAATATGGCTCAATTAAAAACTCAAATTGCGGTTATGAGTAAAGCACAAGATAGATCAGTTAACTTAGAGGATTTGGTTTAGGCTTTTAGTTCTGGTTTAAAGTCTCTAAACCCTATAACTTGGTTACATTAGATTGTTGTCGTTGCCGTGGCTACAGGGGTAATCTTTCTTTTTCTTCTTATCCTTCCAATAATTTTCAAACTAGTCTTCTCCTCCATTTCTGCTGCCAAAAGAGATATTCATAAGCTCAAATTAAAAAATAAAAAAGCGAGAGATATCACGCACATCTCTTAAACACCATAATTTCACGCAGCCAAGCTGTAATCCAGGCAAAAGCTGTGTGATATTTACTAAAAAAAAAGCCTTGTTTGGCAGGGCTGTTCAAGGTAAATGCCACTGTGGGCCTCCTTGGCTACAGATAGGGCTGAGCTAAAATTTCTCATGACAAGCTGTATGACCCTTTTTCTAACCTGTTCTTTTACTTACAGGATGTCCCTGCCAGCCGGAGGTGCGAGCATCCAGGCGTAAAGGTTCACTAGAGTTTATTCTTTAAGCTACAGCACTGGCCATGATTTATCTTCTAGGGATCCATTGCTTTACTTTTAATCAGCTATACAGTTATTACCTAAATACATTAAAAAATTAACCTCCCAACAATATCTATTATTTATATGGTTAGGTGGCTTTGGCACTCTGACTTAAAAACCATCAGTTAAGTAAAGTTTCAAAGTGAGCTTAAAAAATTTCACACACAAAAAAACAAGACATTAAAAAGAGACTAAACATAAACAAAGAGACCCCAGGGCTATAATATAGTGTTCTCAAGAACTCTTAAATTACTAATTTATCATTGACCACAGCTACTCTGATCAAGGGACGTAATGCTTTATAGGTGTTCTCTAAAGTTCATACCTAATTGATTTTATATTTCCTTACGTAGGTTATTCATAGTAATCATTCTTTATAAACGCTTCACTAAATACATTTTTTCTTCAATAATGTAATATCAACTTATAAATATAAAAATTCCTGCCTCAAAACAATAAAGTACATTCAGACACATTCAGATCTTATATGTGTCTGTCTGTCATTCGCCGGACCTATACCTTCCTGCATACCAAAGACCCTAATTCCCCACGGGTGTGTGTGTTCCGACTGAGTCGGTCCGTGGCAGTGAATAATGACTGGTGCTAACTTAAAGGGGTTTCTGATTCCAGGAGCTACAGTGAACAACACTGGCAAAATCAAACAGTAAAGGACAACAGAGGGGTATGTCAAGGTTTGTGTTAAGTGAAGGTTCTATACCGATCCACAATTGCTGTTGTGATTAGTTCTGTCACACCAGAAGCAACTACTTCCTCAAAGCTGGATCATTTAACAATAAAACTATAGGACCTTCATCATTAAATTATGAGAAAACTATTCTTACACATTCATTGGAATATTCATCCTGCTCTATTAGTTTCCTTCGTTTTCTATATCACACATCACTGAGTGTGTGTGAAGTGAATATGTGTGTGTGTCTATGGGTGAATATGTGTGTCTATGTGAGAGTGTTTCTGAGTGTGTGTGTGTGTGTGTGTGTGTGTGTGTGTGTGTGTTTCTTGCATGACAGTATGTAGATGAGAGTACTTGCAGAGGCCCCAGCAAAACATTTGGTGTCTTCTCTATTGTTCTACATGCAATGCCTTCAACACTTGAAGTAGAATCTCTTACTAAATAAGAAACTATTCTCCTGGCTAGGCTGTGTATCATGGGGCTAGCTCTAGGGATCTACTTGTCACTATCTGAAGTGTATAGGTTGCAGGCTTGTGAAGCAAGGGCTGGCTTTTTATTTAAATTGTGGACTTTTCAACTCAAATCTTGATGCTTCCTGGCAAGTATTGCACTAGTTTCTGGTTTTCGTGTTTTTAATTTTTCTTTGATTACTTTCTGGTAGAATAGGTTTACAATTTGCATGAATGTGTACATAGGTTTCTGTTTTGGTTCTGTCTCTGAGAAATATGTGGCTACATTACGGTGAGGAAGATTGTACCATGACACAAGCATGTGCAAATGAGACAATGAAGCAGCATGTAGAAAAGAAACTGGGACCAGTCATGCTCTTGTAGGAATTGACAGAAATCTCAAGAACTGCATTCATACATTAAAAAATATAGTTATTTATTAATCATTTTATTTGTTTACATTTCAAATGTTATCCCCCTTACTAGTCTCCCCTCTGCTAATCCTCCATCCTATCTCCTTCCTTGTTGGCTCAAAGAGAATGCTTCCCCAACTACACACCTACTACTGTCTCCCCAACCCAGCATTCTCCTTCTCTGGGGAATTACACAGGACCAAGTGCTTCCCATTTCACTGACACCAGAAGAGTCATCCCTCTGCTACATATGTATCAGAAGCCATGGACTGGCCCATGTATACTCTTTGTTTGGAGGTTTAGTCCCTGGGAGTTCTGAGGGGTTATTTACTTGATAATGTTGTTCTTCTCATGGGGTTGCAATCCCTGTCAGCTCTTTTACAACTTACTCTATGTCTTCCATTTGGGAGCCTAGGTTCATTCCAAAGTTTGATTGTGAGTATCTAAGTCTGTTTTAGTCAAGTGCTGGTAGAGCCACTCAGAAGACAGCCATACCTTCTGCAAGCACCCCATAGTTTCAGCAATAGTGTCAAAGTTTGGTGTTTGTGGATGGAATGGATTAAACATTAGGGCAGTTTCTGGATGGCCTTTCATTCAGCCTCTGCTCCATTTTTCTCCCTGTATTTCCTGTAGAAAGGGATAAATCTGTGTTAAAAAATTTCAGATGGGTAGGTGGCCCCATTCCTCTGCTGGGGACCACATACTAGAAATGGTCTCTTCAGGTTCTATCTTCCTGCTCTTTGTTATTTCTGCTAAGTTCATCCCCTGTTGTGGATAGCCCTGGACTTGTATTTTGATGCTAATTCCACTCCTCAGAGGGGTTACAGATGAGGAGTTGACTTGTGAACCTTCTTTAACTTTTCAAATAAAGGCTGAGCCAATGATTGGGCAGGAGGAAGAGGAAGGAGCTGAGAGTCTAGGGGAGATGGTGTTGGGGGTGAGGGGAATGAGAAGGGGAGGAATGATGGGAGATCAACTTAGAGTTGCCAGACAGAGAGAGAGAGAGAGAGAGAGAGAGAGAGAGAGAGAGAGAGAGAGAGAAAGAGAGAGAGAAGATCATGGCTTGCTTGAAGAAACCACAAGTTATATGGGATAATATAGATGGAAATAGAGTAGTGCAGTGGGAGGTCTGCACAATCTAGGCTTTCACCTTGTTTTGTTAACTGATTGAGTTGAGCTTTCTTTTATCTGGAAATTGGGTTGGAAACATAGTAGCAACAATCCCCATTGGGTCTTGGAAACCTCTCTTGCATTCCTGGTGTCTGGGACTTTCTAGTAGTTCCCCAAGTATCTCACTGTTATTTATTTCTATTCTCTTGTCCTTCTGGATTTCTCTCCTGTTTCTTTAAGTAACTGGTCCCTATGCCCCTTTTTTTCTCCCACTCCCCTTTCCTACACAGGTTCCTCTTTCCCCCTGCCTCCTGTGATTATTTTGTTCCCCTTTCTAAGTTGGTTTGAAGCATTCTGACTTTGGCTTCTCTTCTTGTTGAGCTTAATATGGTTTGTTAGTTGTATTGTGAGCATTCTGAGCTTTTGGGCTCATATTTGCTTATCGCTGAGTACATACCATGTATGTCAATTTGTGTTTGGGTTTCCTCACTCAGGACGATATTTTCTAGTTCCATCCAATTGCCTACAAAGTTGGTGAAGTCATTGTTTTTAATAACTGAATAGTATTTTATTGTTTAAATGTATCACATTTTCTGTTTGCATTTTTCCATTGAGGAATATCTGGTTTTTTGTTGTTGTTGTTGTTGTTGTTGTTGTTTGTTTGTTTGTTTTGTTTTTCCAGCTTCTGGCTACAATCAATAAGACTGCTATGAACATAGTAATGCATGTGACTTTGTTACAAGGAATCATACTTTTTTTTAAGATTCACATTTTATTTCATTGGTGTAAGTACACTATAGCTGTCTCCAGACACTACAGAAGAGGGCACAGGATACCATTATAGACTGTTGAGAGCCACCATGTGAGAGCTAGGTATTAAACTTAAGACCTCTGAAGGAACAGACAGTGCTCTTAATTGCTGAGCCAATTCTTCAGCCCTGGCAGTCATACTTTTTTAAGGGAGGAATCCTTATTTCAAAATTGAGATGTTAGATTAAAGATGAACTCACACTTTCAACTTCAATGTCAAAACAGAGATTGAATATTTGCAGTGGTGTATAATGATTCTTGTAGTACTCTACTGTGCTCATTTATCTTGACAAAATTTGACAACCAAATTAATCTTTCTTCATTTGGAAAAATTACAAATTTTATATACATTTATTTGAGAACATATAAAAAGATATGTTCTGTCTCTTGTACCTTAATAGTCCTGGTTTAACATTCTCTTCTGTATTAGTTAAATTTTTGGTGCTGTGATAAAATTCTATGAACAAGTTAAGAAAGAATCATTTATTTTGGCTTATAGTTCCAAAAGACAACAAGGGAAGATATGGCAACAGGAGATAGGACTGAAAGTTGCCTGATCAAATTCCATATTCACAGGAATCTGATAGAAAAATCAGGAAATGTAATGAGGATATAAACCTCAAAGCCTAATCCTATAAATGCACTTTCTTAAAGAAGGCTCTACCTCCAACCTTCCCAAACTGCATATAAATAACTGAAGAATTAATGTTCTAACACTTGGCCATAAGGGGCATATCTCTCATTTAAATAATTACATGGATAATATCTCAAATAAGTGCCATCAACTGGAGAAAGAGCCTATAGTTAACATATCTAATTTAAACAACCACAGTCTTTGGGGCAGGCAATGATTTGGTGCCAGTGAAACATTTTTTCCACATCTTTCATATAATGTTCTTAAGATTAAAAAAAAAGTCTTGTCTTAGGATTTCCATTGCTGAGAAGAGACACCGTGACCAAGGCAACTATTTTAAGGGAGAACATTAAAGTGGGGATGACTTACAGGTTCACAGGTTCAGTTCATTATAATAATGACAGGAGGTAAGGTACAATCCAGGCAAATGTTGGTCCAGGTGTCAGAGAAGGAGCTGAGAGTTCTACATCTTGTTCCAAAGGCAAATATGAGAAGATTGCCAAGTAAGCAGCTAGGATAAAGGTTCAAATTACCCTCACCATCAATGTATATAGCACATTCTTACTAAGATAGCCCATTAAGTACCACTTAAATCCTTCCACTGCTTTCCAAATCCAAGACCACAAAATTCAGTTTTCTAAACAAACGTATACCTAGGTCAAGCCAAGCAATATCCAAGTCCCTGATAAAAACTTAGAACTTAGGGTTCCCATTGCTGAAGGTAGACATTATGACCAAGGAAACTATTATAAGAAACAGTTAAAAGGGGCTGTCCTGCAGGTTCAGATGTTCAGTTCATTATCATCTTGGCAGGAAGCATGATAGTGTCTAGCATGACGCAGTGCTGTAGAATGAGCTGAGATTTCTGCATCTTGTTCTGAATGCAAGCAGGTGAAGACTAGCATGCAAGCTGCTAAGAACAGTCTAAGCTCACTGCAAACGTGACACACATCCTCCAAAAAGGGCACATCTCCAAACATTGTCACATAATGGACAAGTATATTCAAATCTCTACATGTCTTTTTTTTTTCATATGTACTTGTAACAGTGCCATCTGAAGTTGTTGAGCATAACCTATTGGAAATTTTCCCCTGTGCCCATGTGTTCAAGGCTCTTCCCCCGTTTCTTTTCTATTAGCTTCAGTGTATCTGGTCTTATGTGGAGTTCTTTGATATACTTGGACTTGAACTTTGTACAGGGAGATAAGAATGGATCTATTTGCATTCTTTTGCATGCTAACCTCCAGTTGAACCAGCATCATTTGTGAAAAGGCAATCTTGTTTCCACTGGATGGTTTTAGCTTCTTTGTCAAAGATCCAGTGACTGTAGGTGTGTGGATTCCTTTTTGGGTCTTCAATTCTATTTTATTGATCTACCTGACTGTCACTGTACCAATACCAGGCTGGTTTTTATCAATATTGCTTTCTAGTACTATTTGAGGTATGGAATACTGATTCGCCCAGAAGCTCTTTTATTGTTGACAATAGTTTTAGCTTTCCTGTTTTTTTTGTTTTTTGTTTTTTGTTTTTGTTTTTTTTTTTGTTATTCCAGATGAATTTGAAAATTGCTTTTTCTAATTCTATGAAGAATTGAATTGGGATTTTGATGGCTATTTCATTGAATCAGTATATTGCTTTTGGCAAGATGTCTGTTTTTACTCTATTAATTCTGCCCATACATGAGCATAGGAGATCTTTCCATCTTCTGAGGTCTTCTTCGATTTCTTTCTTCAGAGACTTGAAGTTCTTGCTTCACAGATCTTTCACTTATTTGGTTAGAGTTACACAAAGATACTTTATATTTTTTTGTGACTACTGTGAAGGGTATTATTTTCCTAATTTCTTTCTCAGCCTGTTTATCTTAGAAAGCAAAGTTTAAGGGAGTTATTTATGTCCTTTCCTGATGTCCTCTATCAGCAACATGAGCTGTGATTTTAAATCCAAATCTTGTTTTTCTGGTGTGTTTGGGTATCCATGACTTGCTGCTGTGGGAGAACTGGGTTCTTTTGATGCCATCTAGCATTGGTTTCTGTTGGTAAGGTTCTTGGGCTAACCTTTTGCAATCTGGTTATATCTGGTGTTAGTTGGTCTTGCTGTTTCTGGCTGCAGTTTGTCCCTCCTGTGGGCCTGTAAGCCTGTTTCAGCACTCCTGGGATGTCCTGTGTACAGTGGACTGTGGGACAGCCCCAGCTCCTGGGTGCAGGTGTCAATGGGAAGGACCCTGTCCCAGCTACTCCATTGTTCCTGTGGCATTTGCATTCCTGACTGGTCTAGCCTTTGACAGTAAATGGAAGGAAAAGTCTTCCATGTTCTTATATAGGCTTCTAGCAAGAAGATTGGTACAGATTAATGACATATCTTTCAAGCTCCAGATATGTATCAAAACTCCACTATCTTTCAACCTCAAAGGTCTGAACTAGAAGAGATTCATATACTTCTAACCCAGCAGAAAAACTCTTACAGGTGTACAGCCTTTCATAATGGATTATACTCCATTCCTGATATAGTCAATTTGACAATCAAGTGTAACCATCACATAACTGACTCACATGTGTGTTCTCTCTGTGTTTCCTGTGTGTTGATACAATGTAACAGACTGGCCTTTGGTCCAATTGTTTGTTGTGATGATCTCCTCAAACAGTGAGGCAAGATAAGACTTTCTTCCACTAAATTGCCTCTTGTCAGGTATTTGAAAGAGCAATGCAAACAAGTAGATAGGAGAAAAAGAGAGCTGGTTGTGTATAAATCCATGCAACAAGGAGACAGTTTAGTAAAACCTCCTAACCCCCCCCCACACACACACATAATCCATCATGGTACAACAAGTCACACCTTTGTCCTTCTCAAACACAAGATGACAAACTTAGCCTCTCAGATGTGACTTTTATGATGGAAAGCATCTTGACCTATCCAGCACTCAAAACAATTATGGAAGTGGAGAACATTTTCATGTACTTTTAGTCTTTAGTGTCAGCAACAGTGACACTATCAATAGTTGTCAGTCACTGAGCACAGACATCGTGGCTCTTCTACCCAAATGCTTTGTACACTTGTTTGTTTTCTAGCCACAGTTTCTGTTTTCATCTATCACTACTTTAAAATTACAAAGTGAAGAAAGAAAGGTTCCTTACTGTGGTATAGTCACTGTACAGGTAAGGTAAAGTGTGTCATGTGGAATGTTTTTGGTTAGCTACACTTATTTATTTATTTATTTGTTTGTTTGTTTGTTTATTTATGTTTCTTTGTTTGTTTCATTATTTATTGTGTATATACATTGATGGTTCCCCTGCAGGTGTCATGGTAGGCAGGGAAATAATCTGGAAAGAGATGAAAATGTGAACTCAATTCAACATGCTTACCCTGGATCAAACCATGGGAGTCTGATGACAGGTAGTTTCTATTTAGCATATTTAAATATCTAAATTTAGAATTTTTCTGGTGTAACACATTTCTGGTGCACAACAAGACATAATTACATTCAAAACATAACTCAAAGTACATAAATGTCATTGCTTCAAGAAATACAGTTTTCAGAAATAGGCTAACCATATTAGCTTAAGGACCTTAGAAAGGATCTGGCATTGCCTCATTCATACAGATAGTCTAGAGGTTGCTTAGGCTATTAGCCACCTGCAACCTTGGCTATGCAAGCTGGAAGGAGCTCTGTCTATACAGATATCGTAAGGGTCATTTGGAATATTAGGCATTTTCTGTTTTCTTAGTAGAAGATTGATATCATCTGACTCAACAGTTTATGCAGATCACCAGGATTTTATCGTCTTCAATTTCCAGCTTTTCAGTTACAAAATCCGGTTTTATGTCCTTTCTGTTGAGAAGATAATCAGTATGTTTAACATGCCTAGTTCCCTTGGAAATCTGTAGGAACAATGACCTTTGTGCTATGATCAATGCATGTAGGTACAAATATGTGTGCATTCATGTGTATATGTGTTCTTATGTTTGGAGGCCACAGGGCAACCTTTGGTTTACCTGTCTTCAGGAGCATTCCATCTTCTATTCTCTTTTTAAATAGTTCCCTTAGCAGGCTTAGAGCTCACCAAGAAGACTAGACTGACTACCTTCCAGTGAGCTATTGCATCTGCCTATATTTGCCTCCTCACTACTGGGTTCACAGGGGTGTCCTGACACACCCAATTTTGTTTTGGTTTAATATAGGTTCTGGGATTGTTTGGAGAAAAATGCTGTGATGATTTGTGTTGGGTTGGAGGTTGTAGTGGTGTGTTCAGAGAGCAAGTTTGAGGACAACAGAACAGCCTGCAATCTCTGGTACAGGTACTTGTTGAAGTTTTGAGTTTGAGACCTATAGAGCATGACAGTGGCTTGAGGACTTATACACAATAGTGCTTCTATGAAGCAATCATGAGGCTAGGTTCTTTCTTTGAAAATTTGACATTTCCCTGTGAGGAATTCAGCAGGAGGGTACTATGCTTTTCCCCAATTTTCTGACTTCTGTGGTAATGACATCTAAAATGTAACATCTTTTCTCATGTTTTCACAAACATCTGGGCACTATGTCTTATGCAAGGTTAATGCCTCCACGTTTCCATGGCCAATTTCTACTTCTCTACTTTCTCCCTCTCTCTACTTTTCTACAATAATGCTCTAAAACCATGGACTGCCTCTTTTCATCTGAACTTGTCATGCTGGAGCAATGGGATAGGCCTTCCCCTACAGAGCCTCATCTAATCTCCGGCAGAAAAAGCCTCTCAGCATTCCAATCATGGTCACCCACTGAGCCAAACTGCCAGCACCCTTGCAGACCAGACCAAGGACTTGCACACTCAGGAAACATCCATCGCCCCCACATGCCCTTGTTTTCCCTTCAGGGGTCCATTCTCAGCTCTTCCACAGTATCCAGTCATGTTCTGTGATGCCCAAGAGATAGATCCTGTCGTCCTTGGCCTCTGTCAGGCCGAGAGACGCCAGACTACGCATTTCCCCCCTCACTTCGATTGGGATCAAGAGGCCTCACATGGCCAAATGCCCATGCCTCGGTGGCCCAGGGGAGTCACACAGCCGTCTCTGCATCCGCCCATCCAGTGCTGGAAAGCTCTACCGGGATGCGGTCTCCCATTCACCTCCTTATTTCTTTACATCTCCTCAGATTACAGAGTGAGGAGAGGGCTAAGTCATATGTAATGATCAGGTGTAGCAAGGGGTAGAATGCTCAGAAGAGGGACACACATAGGCCCACAAGGCTTAAGTTGTTCCCAACAGAAATCTGGCAAGAAATGAAAGGTGCAGTTTGGAAGATTGGGTAAGAGTGTGAGGCGATCCCAAAGGAAACTGTCACTGGTAGTGGTAGAGCTTGACATGTGGTGAGGCACTTTTTCCCACAACACACTGCAGCTGTGGTAGCTGGGCCCTTCTCAATGGGCTAGCCTTCTGCTTCTCTTTGTTTTACCCATTTGCTTGTATGACATGGATTAAATTCTACACAGTTACAGACATTTGTCACTAACAGAAACACAAAACGTCAGTATTATTATTCCATCATTTCTGAGATTGTTTCTGAGGACCCCTAAATGGGTGAGGGTACACTTATGGATCTTTGGGTAATTCACAAAGTCTTTCTTTATTGCAAGACTTCTTTGAACCCTTACTTTTTGCTTATGATTATGACTCTGAATGAATGGAAAATTTTAAAGTAATATTTCCCCAATGTATCTTTTTAAATTAATTAATTCAGTTACATCAAATGCTGCCCCTGTCACAGTTCCCCCTCACAAAGCCCCTTTCCATTCTCCTCTGAGAGGATGGATCCTCCCCATCTCCGTTGTATCCCAATACCCTGACTCATCAAGTCTCTGCCAGGGTAGGTGCATTCCTGCTCACTTAGGTGAGACAAGACAGCCCTATTAGGGAATGGATACCACAGGCAGGCTAAAGGTTTAGAGAGTCTCTGACCTAGTTGATGTAGGGCCCACATAGACTGAGCAACATATCTGCTACCTATGTACTGGGGTCCTTGTTCAACCTTATATGTCTTTTGGTTGGTGACTCAATATCTGAGATCTACTAAATGTCCAGCTTAGCTTATCTCTTAATCCTCCTCTGGACTTCTAGTCTACTTCAGGGCCTTCAATTTTTCTTCCTTAATAGTCCCTGACTGCTAACAATGTTTGGCTGTGGGTTTGTCCTGTTTCAGTCAGCTGCTGGGTAGAGCCTTTCAGAGGACTGTTTTGTTATGCACCTATCTGAACCCATAACAGAATATCATGACTTATATCAGGGACTGGCATTTACCATGGGATGAGTTTCAAATTGGACTGGTTATTAGTTGATCATTTCTTCGATCTGCTCTATTTTTCTCTCAGCATTTCTTTTAGACAGCACAAATTTTGGGGAGAATATTTTGTGGGTGCCTTGGTGTACTTATTCCTCATTTGGGGGTCTTGTTTGGCTACAGGAAGTGATGTCTTCAGGTTGTGTGTGTCCACATTAGGCATCTTGTCTAAAGTCACCTGCATTTACTCCAGGGACCCTCTCTCAATACATCTCTTTAACTTCCTAACAATTTCCTTCACCTCTGAAAGGCTGGAGGGTAAAGATTTCCATTCATTTTCCTAGCCCTTGGGGTCTCTATCCTGTCTCTCCTTACACCTGATCTTGCCTCCACATTTCACTGCCCCTGCCCTTCCCCACTCCTACACACTTCCCTCTCTTCTGCCTTCTACAACTACTTTATTCCTCATTCTAAGTGTGATTCAAGCATCTTCACTTCAGCCTTCCTTCTTGTTTAGCTTCTTTGGCTCTGTCTGTTGTATCATGGGAATTCTTTACTTTATGGCTAATATCTACTTATCAATGTGTTCATACCATATATGTTCTTTTGGTCCTGGGTTAATTCATTCAGGATGATATCTTCTCCTTCCAGTCATTGTGACTACAAATTTAATTACGTAAATGAATTATATTTTCTGTATGCATTGTTCTCTTCAAGGACATCAGGGTTATTTCTAGTTTTTGGCTATTACAAATAAAGCAGATATGAACAAATGGAATAGATATTCTTGTGGTATAGTAGAGCTTCTTTGGGGTGTATGACCAGGAGGAGTATAGCTAGGTCTTGAGGTAGAAAATTTTCTAATTTTCTGAGAAATCAACATATGATTTCCGGAATGGTTGTATAAGTTTCAAATATCTTCAATGTGAGAGTGTTCTCCTTTCTCCGGATCCTCATCAGCATGTGCTGTCATCTGAATTTTTCATCTTAGCCATTCTTATTGATATAAGGTGAAATCTCTGGATAATTTTGATGAAAATTTCCCTGATGACTAAGAATGTTAAGTATTTCTTTACGGGTTTCT
Organism: Apodemus agrarius; assembly: GCA_964023405.1. Lineage (NCBI taxonomy): Eukaryota > Metazoa > Chordata > Mammalia > Rodentia > Muridae > Apodemus > Apodemus agrarius. The sequence continues at coordinate 88,831,047 of OZ030017.1, read as the reverse complement.
CAGCCATTGCGGAATCTTCAGTTCAGTATTCTCTGTTTAGTTCTGTCCCCCATTAACTAATTGGGTGGTTTCTTGGAGTCTTACTTCTTTAGCTCTTTATATATTTTTGATAATAACTCTGTCAGATATATGGTTAAGTGAAGATGTTCCCTCAACCCCTAGGCTGTTATTTTGTTCTATTGATAGTGTCCATTGCCTTATGGAAGCTTTTAAATTTCATGAGGTCTTATATAAAAAGTATTGACTGAACCCTTATTCCTTTCTCTTCCCAAGTATCATTTGTATATAGTAAGACTACTGATTTCTTTGAGACAAATTTATGTCCAGCCTCTTTGCTGAAGTTGTAGGTGTTCTCTAGTAGAAATTTGGGATTCATATTTCTGATCATATCATCCGTGAATAGTTAACGTAGGGTTATGGGGACCTATGTCTGCTCCAGCACAGGGCACAATTGCTCAGGGTGGCAGTAAGGTCGAAGTTGACCACACTTACCCAGTGTTTGGCTATAGATCATCCACTGCTACAGGAATGGGGAAGCACAGTCTGAGATGCGAGACAGCCAGAGACGGTTTGGTGGTCCACAGGCCTGTGATAGGGGAATGGCTGTGTGATTCTCAGGCTCTCAGATACCCAGGCACTGCTGGAAGAATTGAGAATAAAGGAGCTGAGAACTGGGTTAGGGGCCCGTGGGCTGGATTTGGCCCTGGACAGGGGTTGAGGAAAGGGGGCTCAGACTGGTCCCACTGGTAGAGTCTTAGGCTTGACAGTGGTGGGCTTGAGCATGAGTTGGGTGGCATCTGTGGCTGGGAGTGCAGAGAGGCCTTCTATGAGAGATTAGATGGCAGCTCTATAGGTGCAGACCTTCTCCATGGCTCTCCATGGGGCATCCCAATAAAAAAGGCAGTCCATGGTTTTAAGACATTTACGGTTCTGGTAGAAAGAGGATGAGTAAAACCATACCCCACTTATCAGAGTGGGCCTGAGGTTAAATACCTTTTGCTGGGAGGAATGTCTGGGAAGGAAATCTTATTGGCTATGTCCTCCAGGCCTTATGTACCTATTAAAATGGAGATGTATCTTGGACCTACATGATCACAGGTCATGTCCTCTACATGTGGAGAGGATTGGGGTGTTGCTCTTATGTAACTGATAGCAAAAAATCTATAGGAGCTGCAGCTAGTGACAGGAGCCTGATACCTGGGAACAGCCAAAACACCTAGCATCCTTTCTGGTTTTCCGGTGTTTCTAGCCTTGAGTCAACCAGGAACCAGGCTACTTTTATGGTCCCACAAGACAATACCATGACTTCTTTATTTTCAATTTGTTATCCCTTGGTCTCCTTTCATTTTCTTTTTGCTCAAGCTAGGACTTCAAGTCCTATATTGGATAGACACCAGAATGGGCAGCCTTGTCTTTTCTTTGATTTGAGCTTATCTCTTCTTAATATTATATTGGCTATTGGCTTATTGTATATTGATTTTATTATGTAATGGTATGAGCCTCAATCCTACACTTAACAGAAAAGGGAATAGCATTTTTCAAAGGCTTTTTTAACATCTCAAGTGATGATCATATGAAACATTTTCTTTCTTTGTGTATATATTAGATTATGCTATTCAATTTTGAAAGTTTTTAATTTCTTTCTTTATTTCTTTTCTGATCATTGGATAGAGAATTGTTCAGTCTCCATTAGTATGTGGGCTTTCTGTTGTTGTTGAAGTCCATTAATCTGCAGTCATTTAATAGAATGCTTAGAACTATTTCAAATTTCTTGTATCTTTTGAAGCTTGTTTTGTGCCTTTTTATTAAATCAAGTTTGGAGATGATGCCATGAAGTGAAGGGCATATTCTTTTTTGAGTGGGTTAAAGGTTCTGTAGATATATTTTTGTTGTTCAATTTAAATGTGCCTACCTGGCCATTGTGGGAGGCAGCATTCCCTGACTAAGATCCTGAACTGTATAATAATGCAGAAAGTGAGATGAGCACTAGTATCACATTCATTACTCCTTCTTCTATGTGCTGTGTAACCGAACACCTTGAAGTCCTGTAGCTCTGAATTCCCTAATAGGATGGATGGTTCCCTTAAACCAAAAACCAAAATCAGCTTTTATCACTTATGTTGCTTTTTGTTGGCAAAATTTAACCAAAGTACAATGGACAATATAATTTAAAAGATCTAATGACACAGTCTTACTGACAGTCAGATTTTTGTTACCATGTTTCCATATTTTTAAAGATTATATGATAGATTCTGCCCTAAAAACCATCAAAATTCCAATAAAGGGAGGAACACAGTGAACCCTTTACAACTGGTATTCCAATTGCCCTAGGAACAGAGCTACACAGGAGCCAGGCCCTACTTGTGACCTCACAATTTCTAAACAAGTGCACAGGACAGTGACTAACCCCCAAAGCCTGGATAGCTTTAATATGGCAGAAACACTTACTTGTTATGATAAACACATCTCATTTTTATTCATTATTAAAGGAAAATATTTCCTACCCAGATGCTGCCTTCCTGCTTATACTGTCACCAGCTGTGCATTGTGTTACTGAACATTAGGTATCACCTAGTCAGAGTTCTGATATCTTTCTGGTATGGTCACAACTCTAATATCTACTCTGTTTCTGATGTCCATTTGGAGCTACTGTTGAGCATTGGAATCATTTGCAAACCAACCACCAGTTCCTAGAATAAGATAAAATAGATACTTTTAATAATTCCTTAGAAACCCATCATTTCCTAGGTCAAAGACAATTACAATTATGTTCAGTTAAGAGACATTTTCTACCTTCGATGTTAAACTCCTAGTACTTTTAGAACCAATTTTCTATCCTGTATCCAAGAGCTTCAGGTTCATGGAAAGTTTACTGTTTGTGTTGACTCCCTCCTTTCCCAGTTCCTTTCTTCTCTCATTCCTCTCTTTTTCACACCTTATTCAATTTTTTTAGCCAAATCTGTGCTATGAATGTACCAGGGGACTTATATCTCACTCTGGATATAAAACTGAAAGAAGTTATTCATTGAGTCTTATATGGGCATCATTTATTCACTTAATTTTTGCTTTTCATGGGGAGAATGCTGGGTGAAACAATACAGCAATAAAAGTTCGAGGACAGTATCTGAGAAGCATTCACATAAGTAAGACAGAAGTTACAATACTGATATGAGGGATAAAATGTTTTCTGGTTTTGAGCAAGCCTTCTGGGATGGAGATGGAGCTATAGGATCTGGTGTGGTATATCAATCTTCTACTGCATTTGTAGGTGTGAACCAGAAAAAGGATGGAGACCAGGCCTTGAGTTTCTTCTTCCCAGAACTGGGCAAGTCAGTTACTGGAAAAACCCCAGGTTTATGTCAAGAAGTACCCCTATCCAGCTTGGGAAAGAACAGTTAGTCAAATTTGTGGCCAAAATTTCAAGTGCTACCCTCCTTAATATGAAACATGAACAGTTAGTCAAGTATTGTCGAGATGGATTGTCATGAATTTTTATGAACTGCTGATTGAAGTTGGAAGAAAGCCTCCAACCCAGAAATTAGATTATACTAGTATTTATTCTTAAGCAACAAAAACCTAAATGGGATTGCATTCAATCACATACTAACACTACACTAACCTCCAGTCTTGCCAATGTCGTCGCTCTGTGATGTCATGTCAGGTAAAGGTGAGATGTGGGTTTAGGTCATGCTGGAGCTCGAGGTTCCCTGAAGACTTGTCTCAATAGTCAGCAGGCATCTTGAACCAGTGGGCTGGTTCTCAGGGAATGAGCATATCTTAGCATAAAGGGTCTCTGTTGAGCTCCAGGAGAATGAACCAGTTAAAGTTGCCAGAATGGGGTATTTAAGCTGATTTCAAACAATCATCACTCAGGAATTTATGCTTTACTTCATTGACATTTAGCCTTATCACCTCCATGCATATACTCCAGATTTGGTTTCTATGGATACATTTTAGCCAATCAAAATTGAGGCATTCACCTTAGAGCATTTACCTTATCACGCTTCACACACACACACACACACACACACACACACACACACACACACTGGGCTGGTTTACATTCATTTCTTTTATATTGTTTATATTTATTCCTTACAAATATGCTCAAAGCAAGATGCTAACCAATCATTGCATCACACAGCCTCCCAGAGGTAGAATCTACCAGTCAAGATAGAGATCACCTATCTCTCCCTAATATTCCTCGTTTTGGGTTTCAGTCAGGGTCCTTCTTCCCCAATGGGGCGCCTGAATGCAGAAATAAATGTTCTTTACTTTTGCATACTATTTGATTATGGGGTATTATTATTTAGTGATTCACAGACTATAACGGATTCCCTCACACTTCATGCCTGAAAATTTAGTTAAAAAGACTGTACATAACACACTCACAGCCCACTCCCTGCTTGGCTTGTTGGATAGCCATGTTTGAGACTGATCTGACCCTTTGCCACAAGCTAAGGAAAGCTCATTATGTGCCTGGAAGAGTGTGGAAGGGAGATTGAGAGCTGATACACACACAGAATAACCAGGGACTGGAGAAAGGAAACCACAGGGAAGAGGGGCAGGGCATGGTTGATCAGAAACAAGAGAGAGTAGACAGTGCTGCAGAAACTGAGAGACCTTCAGGATGGGATCGGAGGGATTCCTGGGAACAGATAAGATTTGATTGCACCACAAAAGTCATAAGCAAAACTTTCAAACTGAAAATAAAATAAAATAAAATAAAATAAAATAAAATAAAATAAAATAATAAAATAAAATAAAATAAAATAAAATAAAAGTCTTCTTCCTCTTTCCAATTTAAAAATGAGGCACAAAAGTCTGATGACACTTACAACATAAGAAGGTGTGATGATGTTTTTACCATCCTATTATGATTTCAATATGAACAATCTACATCGATTATGACTTGATTTTTGCAATGTCGTTCTGTTGTACAGAGGTCATGAAAACAGCAAGTATGTTCTCATCATTCCAATTAATTAAATGATCTGCAGCCATTGTCTTGGAAATCAGAGAATTCATTACCATAAATTCCTACCAGATGGGAGTTCTTCTTAGCCTTAAAACACTCATCTATTAGGACAATTCCAATAAACTGAAATAGTGTGTCCCAAAGACTTACCCAGGTTCAAAAAGTGTTTGCTGTTTGTGTCCCTACTGTCTGGATCTCAGAGGATACTACTATTTGATTGGCAGGCTGTCATTCAAATTCGTTTTATGCTGGGAATCTCATCTTTGCTGTTATAGGAGTGTTTCCATGCTCTGTAGTGGCTTAGCTTGATATTACTTGACATTGACAGGAGAGAGGAAAGAGAAAGTGGGACCTGCAACCACCAGAAAAAAAGACACTCTAAAGAGACAACCCATGTCTCTCATTCTGAACATCAGACAATGGAAACAGTAGACTTCAAGAAATTGGAAGCTTCTGAAGAGTCTCATGTTTGTAAAAGGAAAAGCTAGAGGGAAATTGTCTCTAGGTAAAAAGATTTACAACTTTTCAGACACCTTATAGGACAAAACAGAAACATAATATACAATTGTTGGGTCCATGGTCAATGAGTTTGTATAACCCTGCTTTCTTAGTTAAAGTCTAATCTCCCTTCAGAACCCTTTAAGATGGAATGGAGAGGATCACTAAATCTCTTTGTCTCTATTCCAAAATGGCAACAACAATATATCTCCTTCTTTTGTTTTTTACTATTAATTGTGTTGATTTAACAGGTTTTACAAGGGTCAAGAAATGTACAGGACAGAGTAGGAGGTAAGATGGTAGAATTAAAGTTGGATAGATTGTTCACTTGACAAAGTATAAGGGTGAGGCCCTGAGTTTATATCCCAAGTTCTCAGGTAATAATGACTAGAGCATAACTATAATACCAGTGTCAGGGAGGCCAAGACTGTAATATCTCTGAGTCTCACTGGACAATCAGTCTAGTCAATTGGAAATTCTAGTAAGGGTATAGGTGCTAGACAGACCCCTGATAGTCAGAAATACAAACATACTGAAAGACATGAAAAATACCAAAAATAAATAAAAAAAAGATGATAAATTCTTGGCTTCTTCCTCATATTCCCTGACCTGAGACTTTCTGGACTTTCTGGCTGGCTGGACTTTTTTCTGCTACAGGCCTCTCCACCCTTTGTTTTTGCTAAACCACCTTGGTTTTTTCAAATGTATTTGTGAACATTTTTATGAAAGATATGGCTTTATTAGTTTTTCCTTTTAAGTCTAAATTGGTTAACCCAAATTAGAGAACAGTGACGTGTATACGTCACAAAAAGTACCTGAGAACCCTAGTCCTATAAGGAAAAAATAGATTTCTGCTTTGCACTTTTAATCCCAATGACTGTTATGCAGAGTCTTTTTGTGTGCTTTGTTCTCTCTGTCCCTGTCTCTGTCTCTCTCTCTTTTCCTTCCTTCCTCCCTCCCCTTTTTTTAAATGTTACCTATTATTGCCTTTTAATTCATTAGATAGTAGAATAAATGAACCCAATCTAGACCTCTAGGTGTGACTTTAGCTTCAGAGAACTGTGTCTTAAATATTAGGTCAAGAGTGATTGTGAAAGACACACAACAACTCATGCAACACCCCCGCCACACACACACATACTCTACTGTAATGTAGAGCAGATCCAAGTACCTAGAGTGTGCAGGTCCTGTCAGAGGAGGGTGATATAACAGGAATGTTTCTATATTAGATGATCCCCGGAGATTTGCATTCTGTGGGCTCAGTACACTGGACAACTCATATTATCCTTCATTGCTGAGAGAACATGGAATTTGGAATGGTAATTGGAGAAATATTGGTGTCCTTAGGGACTCCGTTTGCCCTTAGTGCATGCCTAGATGCTATTTCATTGATTCCTGTCTGCCACATTCTTCTATATTTCTGACATTATTGCAGCCCACCATGGGTCCAGAATCAATGACACAGTAGACTGAACTCCTTGAAGCTGAACCAAAAGAAATGCTTCTCAAAGAAGCTGCTTCTTTCAGATAGTTTGTCACATAAATGCAAAGTCTGAGTAGCATAAGGGCACTAAGGATACATGGGATGCCTGGAGTACAACTCAGTGTACATTTAGGCAAAAATTTGGGTTTAGCCCCACTGAGATTCTTTCTTGACTTTGGTGATTCTTCTCACACTTGCTGATGTTTTGCCTGAAAGTTTTCATATTGTATCCTGCCTATGACAAATATGTACATGTAGACAAGACCCCTGGATAGGCCAACATGGGACTGAATAGAGATGATGGACAGAGAAGAGAGCCCAGAAGATGCATTAAATCCTTTCAAGACTCTAGAACCTTTTGGTGAAGGCTCTTATCCTTTAAGAGGTAATCAGTTTCACTTATATTTACTTTTAGAGGTCAAGATGCTCTCATAGTTATCTTAGTCAGAGAGACAAGCATGCATGCAGGAAAAGCACATTTAGAAGTTTTGTGATGTTTAGGAATACATGCATGAATATATACACAGAATAATAAAATAAAATAAAATAAAATAAAACAAGATAAAATTGAATATATACACACAAATATATATGTATACATATATTTACTAAAGAATGTTCATGGCCCAATTATCCTATGTGAAAAGCTAATTTTTTCTCATTGTCTCCTTTGCATTTGTCTAGCAAATTCAGTATTTTGATAGAAAGATTTTTAAAGTGGTAAATTGTGAAGTCGTGAAGTGTTTGCCATACAGGCATGAGAACTTCAGTTTTATACAAAGAACTAATGTTGAACAAAACAAAATAGAACAAACAAAAAACCTATACAGGTGTGACAACATGCACTGTAATTCTTGCACTGAATCACCTTAAGATCAATGCAGTAGCAAGGGTTGAGGTTTCTCAGTTTTGTAGGAATAAATCTGTTCAAAGCTTTATTTTTAGCAGCTACTTTTAGCTTGTCAAACTAATTTGTTTGAAAAGCTGTGTCAGAAAGATCCCTGGGTAGAAAGTTTAATTGTTGAGAAGTGCTGGCTTGTAGACCTGATATGCTTGCTTGGTTCATAGCAGGAAAAAGAGGCACTTGGTCTTCGGTGTCCCTATGTAAATGCAATCCTTGGTCAGGAAGACTGGAAGCTCTGTAGATGCAGCACTCTGCTTTTCCATTACAGAGACTGTGCATTTTTAATCTCATACTGGTTCTCTCTGTAAGTGGATTGCAAAATTGTTCTTAAAAACCAAAAGATAAAGCTGCACTGGAGAGCTCTCATTTAGGTCCTTGATTGGGGTGTAAACAAACACACAGTTATCTCGCAAGTTAGGAAGATGAAACAGTTATAAAAGCTCAGCTGCCTTGGGAACCAGACCCTCTGTCATTCACCAGGAGGAAAGCTGTGTGCTAAAGACAGGACCCTGGCAGATTCTAAGATGCATAGTTAAGGGCTCAGAAACAGCTTGGCAAAGAACCAGAACTAAGTGCTCAAAAATGTCTCAGCTCTTAAGAGCACTTGCTATTCTTGCAGAGGACTATGTCTTTTTTCTCTTTCTTTGTTTCTGACTCTGTTTCTCATACACAGTTAAAAACAAAATAAATGCTAAAAATAAACACAAAAAATCAAAACAAAAGAAAGCAAGAGCACCAAAAGAACAGGGCCTGTTGGACCCTGCTAATTAAGGTTGTAGTCACTGATTGTACAGCTTTCTTGACTGTAGCATAAAATGGAACACTCCCTTAACCAACAGGCTTTCTCCTTCTCTGTTCTTGTTGGGGAACCACAAAGCCCCACCTTCTATCTGTGGAATGTCACATAACCTTGGCAGGATTATAAGTTTAAATTCCTCTTTATTCATCCTTTCTTCATGTGTCCCATAAAAACTTACCCTCAAAATACTTGGGAATTCTGGAATGCCTTTCCATGCAAAGGAAGCATTTATAGAACTTTAAACTCCAGTCAACGACTTTCATTTATCATGAAATCTCCTTCCCAATTTCTAAAGTCCATGTTTACAAGCTCACAGCAAATAAAGGCATTTGCACAACCTACATGTATTTAAGAGAGCTGTTACAGTCCAGATCATCAGAGAAGGCACTCATCTAATAGAGACATAACACTATGTTCCTCAGAGAAGTCCTTTCCCCTCTCTTTCCATATCCCCTGCCTTTGACCATTCAATCCCAGATAAACTAGGATCATGTAAAATAAGATATGTTTTGACCTACACTTCATTCTTCTAATCTGGTATGCAGTAGCATCCTCAGAAACTAAGAGGAAGGAAGCAGAAGTCATGGAACCACAACTGGATCCCCAAATGTATACCCCCCAAAAAATTGCTTTTAAATCCCAAAGGTGTAAAATATTTGTAAATCACATAAATTTTGTTCTTTATTTGTTTTCTTTTTATATGTACATGTTCATAAAGTACATAAGGTGTTTGGGTGTACATATGCATGCATATGTATGCATCAACAGAAATCAGTTTGGGGTATTTTCCTTCAGAATTGTCTACTTAATCAATATTACTCTTTTGAAACATAGTCTGAACATGAAACTCATCAGCTGAAAAGCCCAGGGATCCTGGCGTTTCTGCCTACATAGCAGAAAGATTGCATGCCTCCGCTACTGTGCATGTTTGTTGTAGTTGTTGTTTTGCTTTGCTTTAATTTGTTTCTTTGTTTTAATGTGGAAGCTAGGAAGTTGACCTCTTCCTCTTGCGAGCACTTTACTGAAAGATTTTCTCCAACTTCTTTTTTCTTCAAATCAGATATTTTCTTTATTTATATTTCAAATATTACACCCTTTCCCCATTTTCTGCATCCTGGAAATCCCCTATCCTATCCTCTGTCAGTCTACTTCTATGACGTTCCTTCACCCACACAACTACCACCTCATTGCCACCAATATCCCTACACTAAAGCATCTATCAAGCCTTCATATGATCCCTTCTCCCATTGATGCCTGACAAGGCAATCCTCCCCAACATATGCAGATGGAGCCATGTGTACTCCCTGGTTGATGGCTTTGTCCCTGGGAGCTCTGGGTTGGTTGATATTGTGACTCTTCCTATGAGGCAGCAAACCCCTTCAGCTCCTTCAGTCCTTTCTCTAACTCCTTCATTGGGAAACCCCATGTTCAGTCAAATTGTTGGATGGAAGAATTCATCTCTGTATTTGCAAGGCTCAGGCAGTTTCTCTCAGGAGGAAGCTACACCAGACTCCTTTCAGCAAGCATTTCTTGGCATCCATGAGTTTCAGGGTTTGTGTGACTGTATATGGCATGAATTGTCAGGTAGGACAGTATCTGGATGACCTTTCCTTCAGTCTCTGCTCCACACTTTATCTCCATATTTACTCCTGTCAGTATTTTGTTCTCCTTCTCAGAAAAACTGAAGCAGCCACAATTTGTTCTTTCTTCATCTTGAACTTCATGTGGTCTGTGAGTTGTATCTTGGGTATTCTGAACCTTTGGGCTGCTATCTACTTATCAGTGAATACAAACCATGTGTGTTCATTTGTGATTGGGTTACCTCATTCAGGGTGATATTTCTAGTTTCATCCATTTGCCTAAGAATTTCATGAATTCATTACTTTTAGTAGATGAGTAGTACTTCATTGTGTAAATATGCCACATTTTCTGTACCCATTCCTCTGTTGAGGGACATCTGGTTTCTTTCCAGCTTCTGGCTGTTATAAAAAGGGCTGCTATTAACATAATGGAGCATGTGTACTTATTACATGTTGGAGCATGTTCTGGGTATATGTCAAGGAGTGATTTACCTGGGTTTGCAGGTAATACTATGTCTAATTTTCTGAGGAGCCACAAAAATGATTTCCTGAGTGATTGTACCAGCTTGCAATCCCATCAGCAATGGAGGATTGTTTCTTTCTCTCCACATCCTAGCCAGCATCTGCTGTCACCTGAGTTTTTGACCTTATATATTCTGACTGGTGTGAGGTAGATTCTCAGTGTTTTCTTGATTTGCATTTCCCTGATAATTAAGAATGTTGAGCATTTCTTTAAATAATTCTTGGCTACTCCACTCAATATTACTCAGTTGAATATTATTAGTTTAGCTCTGTATTTAAGGGGTTATTTGATTTTATGAACTTTTACTAGCTTCCTTTTCCCAGCTCCTTCACTGCCTAAGTTGGCTGTCCTGAATCTTGCTCCTTAGACTGACTTTGAACTCTAGAGATCTGCATACCTGTCTCCTAAACACAGGGATTAAATGTGTAGTCCACCAAGCCTGGATTTTTCACCTAGAATTTGCTCTGTTCTAGGCTGGCCATGAACTCGAGATCTGCTTATCTTTGCCTCCTGGGATTAAAGGCTTGTATGATCATGCCTGGACCTAAAGTTAACTGGGTGAATCTTGCCCCCAAGATTACCACTCATTTAATTCAATTTAATATCCTTGAATTCAGCTCCATTTCACTTCCTGGAGTCCCTTTAATACTCAAACTATATATTTTGTACTTTTCCTTTCTCAGCTTGCTATGTTTGTTCAAAATTCTCTTCATCAGACTTAACCAGAGAACAAAGTCTTTGTTGGGATTTTTTTAGACTTCCTTTGCAGATGCAATTAATATAAAACTTTTTACCTTAGCCATAGGCAGACTCTTCAGACAATGGCAAAAAGTAGCCACGTTCTTTACCAAAACATCACAAAAACAGTTTCTCAGCCACATATTAAAGTTCTTTTCCACTGAAACCTCTTGGGCCATCAGGCCTACACAGTTCAAATGACCCTCAGCACCACTGTCTTCCATATTCCTACTAGTCTGCCCCATTAAGCCCCACTTAAATAATTCCATGGCTTTCCAAATCCAAAGTCCCAAAATACACATTCTTCCAAACAAAAGCATGGTCAGGCCTATCAGCAATACCCCAGTCCCTGGTACCAACTTTTGTCTTAGTTAGTGTTTTACTGTTGTGAACAGACACCATGACCAATGCAAGTTTTATAAAAGACAACATTTAATTGGGCTTGGCTTACAGGCTCAGAGGTTCAGTTCATTGTCATCAAGGCACAAACATGGCAGCATCCAGGCAGGTGTGGTGCAGGAGGAGTTGAGAGTTCTACATCTTCTTCTGAAGGCTGCTAGTGGAAGACTGACTTCCAGGCAGCCAGGGTGAAGGCCTTAAGCCTACACCCACAGGGACACACCTACTCCAACAAGGGCACACCTCCTAATAGGTTCACTTCCTGAGCCAATCATAGAGCTTAAGATGTTTTCCTAATCAATTTGTTGCCATTTTATCATTTTGACAGTATCATTTGCCTTACAGAAGTTTTGCAATTTTATGAAGTCCCAGTTGTGGATTCTTGACCTTAGGGCAGAAGCCATCACTGTTCTGTTCAGAAATTTTCCCCTGTGCCCATGTCTTCGAAAATTTTTCCCATTTTCTCCTCATAAATTTCAGTGTATCTGGTTTTATGTGGAGGTTCTTGATATACCTTGACTTCAGCTTTGTAAAGAGAGATAAGAATGAGTTGATTTGCAATGTTTTATGTGCTAATTGCCAGTTGAGCCAGCCCCACTTGTTAAAGATGCTGTCCTTTTCCCCCACTGGACTGTTTTGGCTCCTTTGTCAAAGGTCAAGGGACCACAGGTGTGAGGGTTCCTTTCTGGGTCTTCAAATCTATTCCATGGATCTACCTGCCTGTCACTGTACCCTTGACTGTGGTGGATGATCATTTTGCTGTGTTCTTTCTTGAATTCAGTTGGCACAATTCTTATTGAGTATTTTTACACTGATATTCATAAGAGAAATTCTTATAAATTTCTTTTATGTCTAAGGTCCTCTTTCTTTGTTGGGTCTTTGTGTGGTATAAAAATGAGAGTAATTGTGGCTTCATAGAAAAAATTTCATAGTGTTCCCTCTATTTCTATTTTGGGGAATAATTTGAAGGACATTAGGATTTTGTCCTCTTTGAAGGTGTGATAGAACTCTGCATTATCCCTATCTGGTCCTGGGCTTTCTTTGATTTGGAGACTATTAATGATTGCTTCATTTTTTTAGGGTTTATGGTACTGTTTAGATTGTTTATCTTATCCTGTTTAACAATGACAGCTGATATGTGTCGAAAATTTTCCATTTCATCTAGATTTTCCAATTTGTTGAGTATAAGCTTTTGTAGTAGGATCTGATGATTTTTTTGAATTCCTGCAGTCTCTGTTGTTATGTCTCCCTTTCATATCTGATATTATTAATTTGGATACTGTCTCTGTGACCTCTGCTTAGTCTGGCTAAGTGTTTATCTATCATTTTGATTTTCTTAAAGTACCAGCTCCTGGTTCTGTTGATCCTTTGTATAGTACTATTGGTTTATATTTCTTTGATTTCAATCCTGAGTTTAAATATTTCATACTGCCTACTCCTCTTGGGTCTATTTGCTTCTGTTTCTTCTAGAGTTTTCAGTTGTGCTGTGAAGCTCCTAGTGTAAACTCTCTCCAGTTTCTCTTTGGAGGCAGTTAGCACTATGATTTTTCCTCTTACCACTGTTTTCTTATGTCCCATAACTTTTTGTATGATCTGTCTTCATTTTCATTAAATTCTAAAACATCTTTAATTTCTTTGTTACTTCTTTAGCCACCTTATCATTGAGTAGAATGTTGTATAGCTTCCATGTTTCTGTGTGTTTCTGTTGTTTTTCTTGGAATTTAAGACCAGCAGTAGTCTGTGTTGATCTGATAGGGTGCCCGGGATTATTTCAATCTTTTTGTATCTGTTGAGGTCTGATATGTATCCAATTTTATGGTCAATTTTGGAGAAGGTACAGTGAGATGCTGTGAAGAAGCTTTAGGATGAAATATTCTATAAATATTTATTAGATCCATTTGATTCATAACTTCTGTTAGTTTTGCTGTATCTCTGTTTAGTTTCTGTTTCTATGGTCTGTCCAATGCTGAGTGTGGGGTGTTGAAGTCTCCCACTATTGTTTGTAGGGTGTTATGTGTGCTTTGAATTTTAGTAAAGTTTCTTTCACGAATATTGGTGCCCTTGCAATTGGAGCATAGATGTTCAGAATTGAGAGTTCATCTTGACAGACTTTTTTCCTTTGACCAATATGATGTGCCCTTCCTTATCTTTTTGTTTTGTTTATTAGAATGGTTTCTCCAACGTGTTTCTTGGTACCATTTGCTTGGAAAATTATTTTCCAAAAATTTACTCTGAGGTTGTGTCTGTCTTTGTCACTGAGGTGTGTTTCCTGTATGGAACAAATTGTTGGGTACTGTTTATGGATCAAGTCTGTTAGTCTAAATCTTTATATTGGGGAATTGAGTCCATTGATATTAAGAGATATTAGGGAAAACTGATTGTTATATCCTGTTATTTTTGTTGTTAGAGCTGGAATTATGTTTGTGTGGCTATCTTCCATTGAGTTTTTTTTGAAATATTATCTTCTTGATTTTTCTAGAGTGAGTTTCTCCCTTTGTGTTGGTGCTTTCTATCTAATATCTTTTGTAGATATTGATTTGTGGAAAGATATTGTATAAATTATTTGTCATGGAATATCTTGGTATCTCTGTCTATAGTAATTGAGAGCTTTGCTGGGTGTAGTAGCCTGCGCTGGAATTTATGTTTTGCAAGGGTCTGTTTGACATCTGACCAGGATCTTCTAGCTTTCGTAGTTTCTGGTAAGAAGCCTGGTGGAATTCTGATAATTCTGCCTTTACATGTTACTTAACCTTTTGCCTTAATGCTTTTAATAGTCTTTCTTTGTTTAATACATTTAGTGTTTTGGTTATTATGTGACAGGAGAAATTTCTGTTCTGGTCCAGTCTATTTGGAGTCCTGTGGGCTTATTGTATCTTCATGGGCATCAATTTCTATAGGTTAGAGAAGTTATCTTCTGTAATTTTGTTGACGATAGTTAAAGGCCCTTAAGTTAGGAATCTGCACTCTCTTGAATACCTATTATGTTAAGGTTTGGTCTTATCATTTTTTCCTGGATTTCCTTAACATTTTAGGTTAGGAGGGTTTTTTGTTTTGTTTTGTTTTGTTTTTTTGTTTGTTTGTTTGTTTGTTTTTTTGCCTTTTGCATTTTCTTCAGCTGTTGTGTCAATGTTTTCTATGGTATCTTCTGTACCTGAGATGCTGTTTTCTATATCTTGTATTCTGTTGGTGATGCTTGCATCTGTGACTCTGGATCATTTTGTCTAGGTTTTCTTACTCCAGGGTTCTGATTTCTCCATTGTTTCTCTTTCTATTTGTAGATCTTGGATTTTTTTTTAAATTTCCTTCACCTCTTTAATTTTTTCCCTGTAATTCTTTAAGAGATTTTTGTCTGTCCTCTTTAAGGGATTCTATCTGTCTAACTGTGTTCTCCTGTGTTACATTAAAGGAGATTTTTATGTCTTTCTTAAAGTCCTCTACATCATCATGAGAAGTGATTTTAGATCTGATATTGCTTTTCCAGTTTAATGGTATATCCAGTACTTGCTATGGTGGGAGTGTTGGGTTCTGATGATGCCAAGTTACCTTGGTTGCTGTTGCTAATGCTCTTATTCTTGACTTCCTCTGTCTGATTATCTCTACTGCTACCTGTCCTCACTATATCTTCCCTTCATTCAATCCTGGTTGTGTCAGAACTCCTCAGTGTCCAACTGTTTCTGTGGTCCTGTGATTCTGGGATCCTGTTATTTTGATATCCTGGGTGCACCAGATTTTCTGGAGTCATGCTGTCTCTGGTTCCCTGAGATTCCGATGTGACCAGGCTCCTGGTATCTTGAAATCCTGTGATCCTGTGATATTGTGAACCTGTAGTCCTGTGTGCCTGGGAGTGTTAGAGCATCTAGCTGTGGAGCTTCCTCTGCAGAGATCATGTCCCAGGTAAACCAGCCAAGAATAGAAGGTACCTGTGTGACTCATCAGATGTGGTTCCTGTGTCTCTGGATCACACTGGTTCCAGTTATGCCCAGTGGTGTTGGCACAGATATTATTTCCTCCTCACTTCTGATCCTATGATCCTAAACACGTTATGGTTTTATCCCTGTCTTAAGCATAGAATGCCATTCTAGTCATTGAGCCCTTTTGCTGAAGAGCTTTGGAACTGACTCTACATTTTTACAGTGAATGGGTTTTAAGTATGTCCCACTCTCAATTCCAAAATGGTTTCATAGTGACAGCATCACGAAAGAAAATTTCAAATCAAAAATTGACTCTCTCCCTAGGTGAAGACATACCACTGTGTTCTCTTGTGAGTTCATCCAGACACATACATTTCAAGATATATTCAATTTATTTACTTTTTTTCTGTTTTAAGTTGTTTTCCCTAAAACTTTGGGATTTTGTCCTCTTTTTTCGAAGTCTCTTTCCTACCAAGAACCTGCCTGCTGCCATGTGTTTTTTTCTCTATGCTGTCTTAACTCAAGTAGCATAGTTTCCCCTTTTCTCTATTTTATTCTTCTTCTCTTGGCAGACACAGAAATATATAGCTTGCTTGACCTGTTTTTTTTTTTCAAACTTGAAAAAAAATAGCTTCTGTATGAATATGCTCTTAACTCTTTTTTTTATTAATGAGAGTATAAACTTCCAAAGGGGACTCCAATGTCTTTGGTATAAAATCATGCAGTTTCCCATGATCCTATTATTAAATAGCAATAAGCATCAACCTAAAACCCTTGCTTTATTCAAACTCCTTATTTTCTTTGTAATTTAATTTTTATCCATTCATCTACAATTTGTGTTGTTTTATTTATGTAATTATCTGTAAAATATAAGAAAAAATACCAACACTTAAGAAATAAATATATAAATAATATACAAATCAAAATCATAGTTTTAAGAATTTAGAAAAATATATGGTTAAAAAATCATTATCAGAAATTGAAATTCTAAACTTCCAGTTTGTACCAATTTCAGCTCCTTCCAAACACTGCCCCATCGAATGAACTGTTAGAAAAATATTTATATTTGGGAATGGTAGTACAGACAGA
This sequence comes from Apodemus agrarius, assembly GCA_964023405.1. NCBI lineage: Eukaryota > Metazoa > Chordata > Mammalia > Rodentia > Muridae > Apodemus > Apodemus agrarius. Next base: position 88,814,145 of record OZ030017.1, on the reverse strand, counting down.
AGCATGAGAGAAAAGGGCAAAAGTAGCAAGTTTATTAGATAGCTGATGATAACAACTATAGTGGCTAAGACATAGGAGAGGCACTTTAGGAATACAGAGTTTTTGATATTGCCTGCAGCTTCCCATCCAGCTGGTGGTGGGGAAGCCGGACCAGCCAGTGTGTCAGGTGCTCAGACCCAGCCGGTGGCTGAGCCAGGTACCCGAGACAGCCCAAGTTTAAGACCTTCGGGGACCCAGGCCTGGAGCGAGAGTTGGGCACAGAGCAGCGGCTGTGCTCTGCACTCGCGGGGCAGACCCCGAGCTCCCTGCAGGCAGCTGCCATATTGCCTGCAGCTTCCCATCCAGCTGGTGGTGGGGAAGCCAGACCAGCCAGTGTGCCAGGTGCTCAGACCCAGCCGGAGGCTGAACCAGCCTCCCATCCAGCCGGTGGCGGGGAAGCCGGACCCAGCCAGCTTCCCAGCAGCTTGGGACCAGCAGGCAGAACCAGATAACTGAGATATCCCAACTTTAAGACCCCTGGGGAAACAGGATAACAGACAGCAAACCCTGAGCAGGAGCAGTGCAGAGCAGCCGCCCAACAGGCGGAACCAAGTACCTGGGATATCCTGAGTTTAAGACCTCGGGGGACTCAGGCCACCTATCAGCAATCTGTGAGCAAGAGCCCTGCAGGACAGTGGTTCAGGTATCCCAGTCGCTGGGAAATAGCCTTACAACCCCACAGGAGGGTCAAGTACCAGCTAGTATCTACAGGACCAACTAACACCAGAGTTAACCAGATGGCAAAAGGCAAACGTAAGATCGCTACTAACAGAAATCAAGGCAGTATGGGGGCATCTGAACCCAGTTCCCCGACAGCAATAAATCTTGGATACCCCGAAACACCAGAAAAAACAAGACTCAGATCTAAAATCACTGGTCAGGATGCTGATAGAGGAACACTTAGATAAATCTCTTAAAGTAATACATGAGAAAATAGATCAAAAGCTAGAAGACATTACAAGGCAAACACAATTAAATCCCAGATATCTCAACACACCAGAAAAACAAGACTCAGATCTAAAATCACTGGTAAAGATGCAGATTGAGGTTCACTTAGATAAATTTCTTAAAGTAATAGAGGAGAAAATAGATCAAAAGCTAGAAGCCCATACAAGGCAGACACAAAAATCACTTAAAGAAATCCAGGAGAATATAGAGCAAAAAATGAATCCCAATAAGGGGGAGAAACAAAAATCACTTAAAGAAATACAAGAGAACATGGGTCAACAAGTAGAAGTCATAAAGGAGGAAACACAAAAATCCCTTGAAGAATTACAGGAAAACACAAACAAGCAACTGAAAGATCTGAGCAAAACCATACAAAATCTAAAAACAGAAGTAGAAACAACTAAGCAATCGCAAAGGGAGACAATGTTGGAGATAGAAAACCTTGGGAAGAAATCAGGAGTCATAGATGCAAATATCAACAATAGAATACAAGAGATAGAAGACAGAATCTCAGATGCTGAAGATACCATAGGAACCATGGATTCAACAATTAAAGAAAATGCAAAATGCAAAAAGCTGGTAACCCAAAACATTCAGGAAATCCAGGACACAATGAGAAGACCAAACCTAAGGATTATAGGGATAAATGAGAATTAAGATCTACAACTTAAAGGGCCAGCAAATATCTTTTACAAAATTATGGAAGAAAACTTCCCCAACCTAAAGAGAGAGATGCCCATGAATATACAAGAAGCCTGTAGAACCCCAAATAGACTGGACCAGAACAGAAATACTTCCCGTCACATAATAATCAAAACCCCAAATGTACTAAACAAAGAAAGAATATTAAAGGCAGTAAGAGAAAAAGGACAAGTAACATATAAAGGAAGACCTATCAGAATTACACCAGAGTTCTCACCTGAGACCATGAAAGCTAGAAGATCCTGGGAAGACCTCATGCAGACCCTAAGAGAAAACAAACTTCAGCCAAGACTACTATACCCAGAAAAACTCTCAATTGCCATAGATGGGGAAACCAAGATATTCCACGACAAAACCAAATTTGCAAGATACTTATCTACAAACCCATCCCTACAAAGGATAATAGGGGAAAAATACCAACACAAGGGGGGAAACAACACCCCAGAAGAAACAAGATAGAAACCCCATCTCATCCAACCCAAAAGAAGAGAACCACTCAAATACAAATAATAATAATAATGCCCAAAATGTCAGGAAGTAATAATTACTATTCCTTAATATCTCTTAATATCAATGGACTCAATTCCCCAATCAAAAGACACAGACTAACAGACTGGATACGGAAACAGAACCCTATATTTTGCTGCATACAGGAAACACATCTCAGTGTCAAAGACAAACACTACCTTAGAGTAAAAGGCTGGAAGACAGTTTTACAAGCAAATGGTCCCAGGAAACAAGCCGGAGTAGCCATTCTAATATCAGATAAAATTGACTTTCAACCTAAATTCATCAACAGAGACACAGAATGTCACTTCCTGCTTGTCAAAGGGAAAATCCACCAAGAAGAATTCTCAATACTGAACATATATGCGCCAAATGTAAGGGCACCCTCATTCGTAAAAGAAACTTTACTAAAGCTTAAAGCACACATCTCACCTAACACAATGATTGTAGGTGACTTCAACACTCCACTCTCCTCAATGGACCGATCAGGAAAGCAGAAATTAAACAGGGATACAGTGAAACTAATTGAAGCTTTGGACCAATTGGATTTAACAGATATATATAGAACATTCCATCCTAAAGCAAAAGAGTATACCTTTTTCTCAGCACCGCACGGTACCTTCTCAAAAATTGATCATATAATTGGTCACAAGACAGACCTCAACAAATACAAGAAGACCAAACTAATCCCATGTCTCCTATCGGATCACTATGGAGTAAGAGTGGTCTTCAATAGCAAGAAGAACAACAGAAAGCCCACATACACGTGGAAACTGAACAATACTCTACTCAATGACACCCTGGTCAAGGAAGAAATAAAGAAAGAAATCAAAGACTTTTTAGACTTCAATGAAAATGAAGGTACGACCTACCCAAATCTCTGGGACACAATGAAAGCAGTGCTAAGAGGAAAACTCATAGCTCTAAGTGCCTCCAAAAAGAAACTGGAGAGAGCATACACTAGCAACTTAACAGCACACCTGAAGGCCCTGGAATAAAAAGAAGCTAACTCACCCAGGAGGAGTAGAAGAGAGGAAATCATCAAACTAAGGGCTGAAATCAATCAAGCAGAAACAAAGAGAACCATACAAAGAATCAACAAAACCAAGAGCTGGTTCTTCGAGAAAATCAACAAGATAGATAAACCCTTAGCTAGATTAACCAAAGGGCACAGAGATAGTATCCAAATTAACAAAATTAAAAATGAAAAGGGGGATATAACAACAGAAACAGAGGAAATTCAAAAGATCATCAGATCCTACTACAAAGGCCTATACTCAAAACAACTGGAGAATCTGGAGGAAATGGACAATTTCCTAGACAGATACCAAATACCAAAATTAAATCAGCATCAAGTAGATCAGCTAAACAGTCCCATAACCCTTAAAGAAATAAAAGGGGTTATAGAAAGCCTCCCAACCAAAAAAAGTACGGGACCAGATGGTTTTAGTGCAGAATTCTACCAGACCTTCAAAGAAGACTTAACACCAATACTCTTCAAACTATTCCACAAAATAGAGACAGAAGGGACACTGCCCAACTCGTTCTTCAAAACCACAATTACGCTGATACCTAAACCACAAAAAGATCCAACAAAGAAAGAGAAGTACAGGCCAATTTCTCTTATGAATATTGACGCAAAAATACTAAATAAAATTCTTGTGAACCGAATCCAAGAGCATATCAAAACGATCATTCACCATGATCAAGTAGGGTTCATTCCAGGGATGCAGGGATGGTTCAATATATGGAAATCCATCAATGTAATCTACTACATAAACAAACTAAAATAAAAAAAACCACATGGTCATCTCATTAGATGCTGAAAAAGCATTCGAAAAAATTCAGCATCCTTTCATTCTAAAAGTCTTGGAAAGAGCAGGAATTCAAGGCCCATACCTAAACATAGTAAAAGCAATCTACAGCAAACTAGTAGCCAACATCAAAATAAATGGAGAGAAACTTGAAGCAATCCCACTAAAATCAGGGACTAGACAAGGCTGCCCTCTCTCTCCATATCTTTTCAATATAGTACTTGAAGTTCTAGCGAGAGCAATTAGACAACATAAGGAAGTCAAAGGGATACAAATTGGAAAGAAGAAGTCAAAATATCATTATTTGCAGATGATATGATAGTCTACTTAAGCGATCCAAAAAACTTCACCAGAGAATTTCTACAGCTGATAAACAACTTCAGCAAAGTGGCTGGTTATAAAATTAACTCAAGCAAATCAGTAGCCTTCTTATACTCAAAGGACAAGCATGCTGATAAAGAAGTTAGTGAAATAACACCCTTCACAATAGCCACTAACAACATAAAGTACCTTGGCGTAACTCTAACCAAACAAGTGAAAGATCTGTATGACAGGAACTTCAAGTCCCTGAAGAAAGAAATCGAAGAAGACCTCAGAAGATGGAAAAATATTTCTTGCTCCTGGATTGGCAGGATCAATATAGTAAAAATGGCCATCTTGCCGAAAGCAATATACAGATTCAATGCAATCCCCATCAAAATCCCAAATCAATTCTCCATAGATCTAGAAAGAGCAATTCTCAAATTCATCTGGAGCAACAAAAAACCCAGGATAGCTAAAACTATTCTCAACAATAAAAGGACTTCTGGGGGAATCAATATCCCTGACCTCAAGCAGTACTACAAAGCAATTGTGTTAAAAACTGCATGGTATTGGTACAGCAACAGGCAGGTAGATCAATGGAATAGGATTGAAGACCCAGAAATGAACCCACAGACTTATGGTCACTTGATCTTTGATAAAGGAGCCACAACCATCCAGTGGAAAAAAGATAGCCTTTTCAACAAATGGTGCTGGTTCAACTGGAGGTCAACATGCAGAAGAATGCAAATTGACCCACTCTTATCTCCTTGTACTAAGATCAACTCCAAGTGGATCAAGGACCTCCACATAAAACCAGACACACTGAAACTATTAGAAAAGAAACTTGGGAAGACCCTGGAGGACATGGGCACTGGGGGAAAGTTCCTGAACAGAACACCAATAGCTTATGCTCTAAGATCAAGAATTGACAAATGGGACCTCATAAAATTACAAAGTTTCTGTAAGGCAAAGGACCCTGTCAGAAGGACAAAACGGCAACCAACAACGTGGGAAATGATCTTCACCAACCCCACATCCGGCAGAGGGCTAATATCCAATATATACAAAGAACTCAAGAAGTTAGACCCCAAAGAACCAAATAACCCTATCAAAAAATGGGGCACAGAGCTAAAAAAAGAATTTTCACCAGAAGAAATTCGGATGGCCGAGAAACACCTTAAGAGTTGTTCAACATCATTAGTCATCAGGGAAGTGCAAATCAAAACAACCCTGAGATTCCACCTCACTCCAGTCAGAATGGCTAAAATTAAAAACTCAAGAGACAGCAAGTGCTGGCGAGGATGTGGAGAAAGAGGAACACTCCTCCACTGTTGGTGGGATTGCAAAATGGTAAAACCGCTCTGGAAATCAGTGTGGCGGTTCCTCAGAAAATTGGGCATGCCACTCCCAGAGGACCCTGGCATACCACTCCTGGGCATATACCCAGAGGATTCCTCTGCATACAACAAAGACACATGCTCCACTATGTTTATAGCAGCCTTGTTTATAATAGCCAGAAATTGGAAGGATATTCCTCAAAAGAGGAATGGATACAGAAAATGTGGTATATTTATACAATGGAGTACTACTCACCAATGAAAAATAATGAACTCATGCAATTTGTAGGTAAATGGTTAGATCTGGAAACTATCATCCTAAGTGAGCTAACCCAATCACAAAAGAATACACAAGAAATGCAATCACTGATAAGTGGATATTAATGAGCCCAGAAGCCCTAAATACTCAAGGCACAATTAGCAAGTCAAATGACTCTCAAGAAGAAAAAAAGGAGAGGACCCTGGGCCTGTAAATATTGGATCCAGTATTGTAGACCCAGAACAGAGAAATCGTGGGGGGTGGGAATGAGTGGGGAATAGCATGGGGGGGGAGAGGAATTATGGGACATATGGTGGGGGGTAACTGGGAAAGGGGAAAGCCTTTGGAATGTAAACATAGAATATAGAAAATAAAAATTAAAAAAAACCAATAAGATAAATAATTGTATATAATATGTGTAGGAATATGTGCAAAAAAAAAAAGGAATACAGAGTTTTCTAAAGTGCTGCACAATCACATGTAAGTTCATATATGTGGTAGCCAGATATCAATCTCAGATATCTTTCCTCAAGTATTGTGTGTGTTGGTCTTTGAGAGAGAGAGACTTTCTCTTACCTAGATCACAGCAATAAGGCTAGGCTGGCTGGCCACTGAGCCTCAGAAATGCAGTAGTCTCTGTCTCTACCAGTGCTGGTTTTATAAGAATATATTATGATCCCTATCTTTTTTTTGTTAACAAACTCAGGTTCTGGATATCAAACTCAGGTCCTCATAATGTGGTCCAAGTACTTTGCTGACTGATCCATATCCCCAGAAGCTTACTACACAGGAAGGTAAGCAGTACTTCATTATCATGTTCCGCAAAGATTACAGTTGGAGCTAAAAGTACTAAGAAGAAGCTTAGTCTTGTGATAGTCTTGCCTTTATTTAGACTTGATTCAGGACAACCATTTGTCCCAAGAATTTCTATTCTCACACATGAGCAGTGTTAAATTGTTGGCATTTCTGTGACACTCCTCTTTTTTTCTTCATATAAAAGATGTAGCAGAGGATGGCCTTATTGAACATCAAAGGAAGGAGACACCCTTGGTCCTGAGAAGGCTTGATGCCTTAGTATAGGGGAAAGCAAAGAAAGGGAAGCATGAGTGTGTGGGTGGGTGAGGAGGTGGACAGCTAGATTTTAGGCAGATTTCCAAAAGGAAACCTGGAAAGGGGATAACATTTGAAATATAAATAAAAAATCAAATAAAAATAATAAAAGATTCATTATTTCTTTTAAATGAATTCACTATAGCTGTCTTCAGATACAACAGAAAAAGGACATTGGATCTCCTTACAGATGATTATAAGCCACCATTATTTGCTGGGAATTGAACTCAGGACTTCTGGAAGAGCCGTCAGTGCACTTAATTGCTGAGTCTATCACTCCAACCTAGAAACTCTATTCTTTAGAAGCTTCTTATTTTTAATTGGAAAGGTAACATGCAGGACCTGAAGGACCTAATATATATTGTCTATATGAAACTTATTCACAGGGGTGCTGGGAAAGTGCTGGCCCACTAGAAGGATTGAAGTCTGAAGGATTAAGGGAAATGTAAGGATCTCTATCACAGGGCAAGAATTTTTGCTTTTTAGTAGTCTGGCATCCTATTACTTGTCTTGGTGGGTAATCCAAGCAAGTCAGGTTGAGAATTAGAGTGTGTTGGTATAAGTATGAGCTGGTTTTGTTGAGTGGAAGGTTTTAAATTTCATTGTGCACCCCCAGTTGGGTTCAGTGGTAGAGAATTGAGCTCTGGAATTGGTTCCTAGAGAGATGGCCAGTATCTCTGCTATATAACCATGTGAAACATAACCTGTTGACTTCTCGAAGAATCTTGAGTAAGGCATTAAAGAAGTCAGGCACTGAATAGGTTAAGCAAGATAAGAAACTTGCTGGGGTGTTGTGGTTCTTGGTTTGGACAGTAAAATCATGTTTGTTATACAAGTGTGAAGATGTAACTATGCTTCCCTGCAATCCATTAACAGCAATGGAGGGGGCTATAGCTCATGCTTATAAGCATTGGGGAGGTAATGCTAGAGGACCACTGAGCCTCATATTCGTGAAAAAGGGTCTCTCACATAACCTTTAATTCACCAATTTGATTACACTAGTTGGCCAGCTAGCCCCATGATCCTCATGTCTCTGTGTCTCCAGTGCTAATATTGCAGGCATACAATCATATCTGTCTTCTTTTGTTTTGTTTTTGTATTTATTTTAGCTTTTTTTCAATTTGGGTGCTTGATATTCAAATGCAGGTTCTCAGATTTACATAACAAGCAGTGCATACAAAAGCCATGTCCCCAATCAGCAAGTCTTATTCACAAACATATTTCATTAGAAAAAAAATGAAACGTCTTGGAGAGATTTTTATATCTAATTGTGGAATATGGGTCAGAGTTAGCATAAGTATGATTAAAAACAAACAAACAACACCCACCTGGAGAATTTCAAACTGAAGAGCTGTGGATTAGACGATGTCTCTGCAGATCTGTGATGGAGTTGCCTTTTTTGTTTCCCTTTTGAGGAAGAAGCTAAGTCCACCTTGGTTTATTTTTCCTGTAGGGTTCCCAGGTCTTGTGAATATTTTCTGCAAAACAGAAATTTATCTTGAACTGGCAAGGTTTCTCTTGGACTGGTTGGAGTTTAACATTGAACTGCCCACTGAGACCTGGTAAGGTTCTTTTGACATAGTTTAAAAGTTGGTGACTAAAAGACCATTGTGTGTGTGTGTGTGTGTGTGTGTGTGTGTGTGTGTGTGTTTAGGCGCCTTAAGTCCTCCATCTTAACTCCTTCAGGAAGAGAATCTTGACTATAGGAGATTTTGTTTTGTATATTACCAATTTTCTTTATTTTCAGTAAAGACAATTGTTGAGCATTTATAGACAAGTTGGTAATTCAAAATTTAAACTTTCATTTTTAATGTTAAAGGATGTGAATCTCCATATAGGTTATTCTTACAGACTGGAATAGTTCCTTTTATTATTTGTACCAGCAGTTTGGAATGTTGGAATGGATCATAGTCTTAATGTGTGTATTGATTACAGCAATACAACACACCTTGTCATTTCTGTGTTCTCTTTGGTCAAGAGTGTGTGTATGTATATATATATATATATATATATATATATATATATACACACATATATATATATACATATATATATATACACACATATATATATATACATATATATATACATATACATACATACATGTATATATACATATATATATGTATATATATGTGTGTGTTTGTGTGTGTATACACACATATATATACATATATACATACACATATATATATACACACATACATACACACACACATACACACACACACACACACACACACATATATATATATATATATATATATATATATATACTCTCTTTTGCTTGAGATATATGGGCCATTTAGAAGAGCAAAAACATTATGAAATTGTCTTAATAAAATAAAATCTTTCAGTCTGTTCTGACTAGTATCAACATCAGATCAATATTCTAAGAAAGCCTCATTGTTTTTTTTTTTGTTTTTTTTTTGTTTTTTGTTTTTTGTTTTTTTTTTTTTTTTTTTGGTTTTTTAAGACAGGGTTTCTCTGTGTAGCCCTGGAAGTCCTGGAACTCACACTGTAGACCAGGCTGGCCTCAAACTCAGAAATCCACCTGCCTCTGCTTCCCAAGTGCTGGGATTAAAGGCGTGCACCACCACTGCCCAGCAAACCTCATTGTTTTAGGCAGAGATATTTGTGTTACTTTTCTATCAGTGTACTTAATTGCCATATAAGGAAATTTGGTAACTTTTATAAAAATGCAAATTTCCTCGTTAAGTCTTCATTTGTACACATTTGTGACTTAGTTGGTCATGTGATTTGTGTGATATATCTATGTTTTTCTTTATCCTTTCCATTTTTGAAAGATAGTTATTTCTTATCAATCAAAAATATGATTCTACAATATAAAGTCATGCTTCAATTAAGGAACATTTTTTCTTTTCAATCTTTCATAATAAAATGTTTTTATACTTATATCCTTCTATCTTTCCCTTCCCCTTTCTCTTGTCATATTGGATTTATTTTACCTGATTTATTTTTATTTATTTATTTCTCTGTGTCAGTATCTAATGTCTGGTTAGGAGCCAACAGAGTCTAGAGTATAAAAATTAAGTCCTCTAAAACTGGGGCTATAGACTGTTGTGAGCCCTCTCAGGTGGGTTCTTAGAACTAAACTCAGGTCTGCTGGAATGTAATGAAATACTTTATCTTAATTATCTCCTAAAAAATGAACAACAAAGCAACATGAAAAATTTGTTAATTTTCAAAAAGAGTCTTGAGTTCAAATTACATTTATGAAATAACATAATGATCCAAGGCTATATGATTAATTCATTGCTAAACTCTGAGATACTTATTTGTTGATTGGTTCAGGTTAATTTTCATGCCACTTAGATGGCTTGTTTGTTTTCTTTCTTATTTATTTTTTTAATTATTTGTTTGTTTGTTTATTTGTGGTATGTGTTTTGGCTTGTCCTAAGAGAATGTGTTTAGAGAATGGTGGTAGTTTCTTCAGTCAAAAATGTTCCAGGACAACCATGAATCCTAAACTGGCATTAATATTTTGGAGTAGATATCCCCTTGAGCCTGGCTTCCATCACATAGCATAATGCATTTCACCTCAGGGATCCTGATCTCTGCTTGACATGTGTTCACACTACTGTGCAATACTAGTGCAACCTAACGTGTTCTCTCTGTCTTGGCCATCTTTCCTTTTTCAGTTGTAGTGGTTGTATGTGGTTTGTATTTGTATCTTTGTGTGTATGTGTATGCATGTGTGTACATGTGTGAGGGCCAGAGAGTAAATTTGGTATAGTAAGATCTCTTTTTTGACTTTTTTTTTTTGTGTGTGAGTCAGAGTCTCATAACACTACCATGGTTGACTGAGGTTGAATTCATGAGTCAAAATAAACTATTTCTCCCTTACATAGTTTCTTTCAGGTATTGCATCATAGATTCAGGAAAACAGCTAATGAATCCTTAGCTCAATGACTGCAAGGCTCAGTAAATATGTTGATTCAATTTGATGACTCCTATTCTCTAGTTTGGACCATCATCTATGAACATATGTGCCTTTCTATGAGATTCTTTGCCTTATATTTCCAGAGTCAAGCATATTTTAGGACCCCCTTTGCAAGACTATCCATATACTGAAGAACAAAAGGGTTATATCATTCTTGTGGCATTGATAATAGCTGGCTACATAATCACTTGGCCTAGTAGCTATCTAGAGGTGAGTGTGCCCATATTGGTATTTGAATGGTTGTTACTTACTAATTAGTCTCTCCTCTCCTCTCTCTCTCTCTCTCTCTCTCTCTCTCTCTCTCTCTCTCTGTGTGTGTGTGTGTGTATGTATGTGTGTGTGATGTATTCTGGTACAGGGGCTCTATGAGAAATCAAGAGGGTCAAGGTTGGTTGCTCTCTACTATAACAAATTTAAAAAAATAATTTTATTTTTTGTATAAGTTTGATTGTTTTTTTTCCTTCTGTGTATGTATGACCACTATATGTGTGCCTAGGATCCCCTTTAATTAGAGTTACAGACAGCTGTAAGTCTGCACGTCATTCTAGTTATTAAACCTAGGTCCTCTGGAAGAACAATCTCTTATCTTCTGAATCATTTCTTCTGTGACTCCTCATTTTTTGGGTTTTCCATTGAACCTAGAGCTCATAATTAGAAAACAAGAGTGGGCCACGGAACTCCAGAGAGCTTCTTCTATTTGCTTCCTGAGCACTAGGATTATGGGCTTCTAACATCATGTTATGTTTTTTTTTTTCTGTGAGTAGTAGGAATCTGACCTCAGTTTATGCTTGCATGGCAAGCACATTCCTTGTGATGACTCAGTCATCTTTCCATCTATGAACTTATTAATTCTGACTAGGAGCTTGAGAGACCTCTTGCAACTCACTCAAAATATAGCTATAACCCTGACTTACTGATCCAGTCATCCTTGACTTTTTAGGTGCTTCTCTTGGCCCCAGAGCACAACCTGATTCAGCCTTATCTGCAATTAGACTTACATTTAGTTCTCAGAGTGCACTCCTATAGCCATTTTTATTATTTTCCTGATCCACAGTTACCACTCTTATTTACAAGATGAGAGTCAAAACTCAGTGCTCCCTCCCCCAAATCCTCTCTATCTAAAGGGCCTTATCCAACAGTTCATGAATGCCAGTTGGTAGGAGCCTTTGCCAAAGGTAATAATCTAATTTGTATTCATGGAGAAGATGAAGAATTCTCTTTGGTTGAGAATGAGTTTCTGGGTTCAGCATTTACCACTACCACTCTTTTATCCTTTCTCACAAGCACTTTAGTGTTGCTCATGGTCTCTATATTCAGCTTGAATGAAAATGAGAAAGTTCTGTTCTATGATCCTATGACACCAATTATTTCTGCTCTCCATGAAAGACAAAATGGCTACCATCAGTGAGGGTTTTCAATAACAAATTTAAAAATACCTCTTTTCTATATAGTTGGATATGTGTGCTGCTGTTTATGAAAAGGCAAACCCCAATGGCAAAACAGTGGTGACTGCACTGATAATACATCTGTCTACTGTTCCTTATACACCCAAGAAAGAGAGAGTATTGATGTTGGACTTTTAGTAGCTATTTCCCTTTGGGCTTCTGTGGTATGTCTCTACAAGGGAAATATCTCTTTCATATGACAGGGACTTTGGATGTTATATTTTAATCTAGTAAAATAAATCCATCCCATTCCATGCACTTTTGCTTTCAGATACATTGTAGTTATTGGGTCACTGGAATGATAGCATTGGGAAAATCTCAAGGATGTGTTTGTTAGATGCAATAATATGGACCTTAAATTTATCTGCTCCCATCCCTTTTCAATGCTGTTAATTCAGTACAAGAATTATTGGATATGTGAGCAGGAACTGAATCATATCTAAGTCACATGGACACAGTAACTAAAAGATACTTCTATGTTCCCATGTGTCTTTTACAACAAGAGTACAACTTTAAAGGCATTCATTCAAAATTCCCTGACATGTTGTGTATTTATCATAAGAATTACATTGTCCATTTCCAGACTCTAAAGAACTTGGAGGAAGAGTGTATAGAAGAAGAGAATGGAGAAACATCTCAGTCAGTCAGTCGGTCTCACAAGGCCAAGTCATAAGCGAGTATCTTCTTCACCTTGAGAGGGGACTACTTTTTCCTTGACCAGTAAAATTCAACTGATGGATATTTTGTTTTCATTCCCCCATAACTATATTTCAGTCTTGGAGTCTTAACTCCCCTCCTTTGAGGCCATTCACTGTCATTATTCACAAGGTTCTTTGAACTGATCATACTGATGATATTCTTTACCTTATTGTAGGTGAGACTTTTGGGTTCAAGCTAAAAGCTATGGTGGTCAATCCTTCCTTTATAGATTCCACCCCTTCCTAGGACAGTCCCTAAAAACTGGATGCAGATGTTTATGTCTAATATAAATGCAGCATTCATTGCATCTGAATTGTTTACAGAACAATGTCCAGTTATGATATATCAAATTTTGTGCACTTATTTCAGAAGAAACCTTTTTCTTAAGATGACACAATTTACCATGTAGATTGTGGTTTGAGATCCTTCAGCTCAGAGACTTGTGATCATTTTCAGGCTTATTAACGTGATGCATTTTGCTTTGCCTTAGGACAAATTGGAGGAGATCAATGTTTGGAGAGCTCTTTAGCATCATTTGTTTTACCTATAGGATATGTATTATAGTCTATGGACCTATGTGACTCCTCAAACATACTAGATGTTTTAATTCCCTCTGTGGTTCTCTCCATCAGTAATCCCATTGTCTCTTATAGAATAGATTAGCCCATTTGTCTTTGAAGTCCTATCTCCTGGTTGATTCCAGATAATCAAGGCAGATCTGATTCCATTTTCTTGGCTCCCACACTGCTTTACATTTACATTCATTCATACAGAAAGGACATACCTGAAGTACCTAAGGGGTGGAAGGGCAGTGGTTCTGAAATATTTCATTTGTTGGCTTTATTGAATCAATCAACATAATTGAATGAGTGAGGTAGGCTGTTGATGTTTTGATAGATCTCCACATTGTGTAGCAACTGAGAAATGGTGTAATTAGCCTATTTGCAATCATCAAGATCCCCCAATTTATTTGTAGCAAAAACATCCCCCAGTCACAGAGAAGAGGAGACTGGGAGTGGGTGACTATTTGAAACATATAATGGATGATCTTTGAATGATATAGGGTGGCGCTAGGAGCCTTGCTCACATACTATGTAAGCTCATCCCTGCATACCATATCTGATTCTGTCATGAATGAAGTTCTGAGGCCCTTTGTTTCAGTTACGGTCAAAAGGAAGGATTAATGATCTCTTCTCTGTAAGTAGACTATGCATTTTATGGAAACAGTGTTTTTCCTTTTGATACACTTTTTGGGTGAGGTCCAGCTGTGTCTTGTTGGCTATTCTGGAAATTACTGCAATCAAGAGATATCCCTATAAAGAATATATGTTTTCCTAGGAGACCCAACAAGATTATTGTCTGTGTGGACTAGTCTTGATGGTCAATTAGAGAGCATAGCAATCACCATGAAAACAAATCTTGAGCTTGTCTATAAGTTTCTATACTTAGGTGAGTAAAGCCACCCAAGGGCTTGAGTCCTAGACTAGATACAATGAATGTGATCTGAGCACGAGTGTTTATCTTTGTATTTTTCCTGAGTGCTAATTCAATGGGTCCAGCTACCTCACACTCCGGCCTCATGTGATTATTATTGTTATGATAAGTTCTACCTTTAGAATATGAGCCCAAATATTTCCCTCCATCCTTTAGTAGTTTTTTGTGAGGTATCTCCTCATAGTAATCAGAGAAATACAATCCATACTGTATAATATTATAAATCTCTCTTATACTAGGATAAATTTGACACCCAGCACTGCTTTAAATTAAGGTCTTAAATTATATGATGTGAAGAGGTTGGGTCATACCATCTAAAAAAATTAGAGAAATACTTAGAGAATAATTAATGTTTCCTATATTTGAGACTATAAAGCAAGAGTTTGATCACAGATTTCCTGTATGTATAGACAGGAATAGACACATATTCTAAAGAGCCGATTACAGACCTTAGATAAGCACAGTTTCTCCTTGGAATAGGACATTAACTACCATTTATGAACTGGTCTAAATCTCAAGAATGAAGAATTGAAGGGTGACCTTGTCTCAGATGTCATTAAATTATTCTGCACAGTATTTGGCTCTATTCTGAAGTTACTGATCTGAAGTTAGAGTAATTATTTTAGAAGCTGTAGGCATGTTCTTTTCAGATTCACAGGCTCTTGTCTCCTTGGATGTCTGGTCACTGCTGAGTACTTTCTGAATGAGGCCCTAATTTTTATCTGACTTCCCTGAAATGCATGACTTCAATTTAATCAGGAATCATTCATGTTTATAAATCAGACTTCTGAGATAGCAAAAGGTATGAACTACACAGCTTATGATTGGAAAGCTGGAGGATGTAACTCACATTTGAGCTTTCTTTTCATGCAGCTTATCATTTTGTCCTTTCTGATCTCTTCTCTTCTCCTTTCTTCTTCCCTTCTTCTACCTCAATCTCTTCAACCATCCTTTTATTCCCTTTCTCCTTTGCATTATATTTTATACAACACACACACACACACACACACACACACACACACACACACACACCATATATATATACTCAAGACACTTAAAAGGAAATTGAGGACATTGATATACATGATTGATACTAGTTTTAATGGTTAATTCTGTCATCTTGATAGACTCTAGACTCTCCTCAGATATAAGCCACTGGATATGTGTGTGAGGGTTTTCTATATTGGGACAAATGCAATGGCATGGCTCATTAATGGTAGGTAGAACCACTCTATGAGAATGCAAGCAGACTACTACCAGAACGTTTTGATTTCTGATTCCTGACTGTGGTATATTATACCCAACTTCTATGGCTGTTATCATCATGGCTTCAATGTCATAATGTTCTTTTTCCTCACATTGTGAGATAAAATAAAGCCTTTCTTTAAAATAAGGCTGCATTTCTCAGGCATTGTGTCATGAAAAGGAGAACAATAACTACTAAACTAGGGTTCTCAGCTAGTATTAGGGATTAATAGAAATATTTGTCCTTGAGTTTCAGTGTTCATGAAGTTGGAAATAAAACCTAATATCTCAGTAGAAGTTCACAGTTGCTTCCTGCTTTTGTAATGGGTAGTTCTTGCTAAAATTAGCTTTGGCTGTTGCAAGGGCTGCACTCTGCTTTTTAGTGTCTCTGTGTTGTATGTGAGTATATTGCATGCTTGTATGGTATTTCTGAACTAAGGTTCCAAAAGAAAGAGAGTAGTTCCAATGATATGCCTGGTAGCATTCTGTAGCCAAATTAGAGTAACTTCTTTAGAGACTACATGCCTACTCAGGCCACTCTGGATATTGGAACAGACTCAGAATAGGGCTCCTTATGAACAAAACAATTCTCTGATCATTGGTACATCAGATAGAACATCTCTGGTTCCTGCTGGTATAAAAAAGTACCCCACTGGCTTCATGTATAAAACAATCTGTTGGGTTGTGCTCAAAAATAAGGTGTCGTGATAACTGACAAGTTGATGGAATTTACAAATGTCATGGAAATCTATCTCTGGGTGTTTCCTTGGAGGTGAGTTGAACCTCATCACTTCAGGAAGTTAAGAACAGAAAGGAAAGAGAAAGAAAGTCTGGGGAAGAAGTGGAATATGAATGTAGGCTGTTAGGTCCAAGCTTTAGGTCTTGTTCAGATTCACATGATATGGAAATATCAATCATACAGGCAATTTTTCCTTTGTACCACTGCATAGTCAATTCAATGAAAGCCTAGGACACACATTTATTATATTTTTTTTCTCCAATGACTCCAAGAATATAACAGTGAGGCAAAAAGTGTTAAAATATTGTGAAATATACCAGTTTAATGCAAGTGGTAGATTATAATGGAAGCCTAGGACAGAAGGAACCACCTACATTCTGATTGGATTTGATGGTTGTCTCATAAGTGTTAGGTAATTAATGCATTGAGAAATTCCAATTCTGTAGGGAAAATTATTCATCTATCTCAGTACTCTGATAGCCAAATTCAGGTGCAGAATTTCTTTTAAGAATGTCTGAATTCCTGCCAGAGTCATTACAGAGAATGAAACATTGATGCCTTTACCAGATAAGAGGGCTCACTTAGCAGCAGTGAAATATTCACCTCAGGATTCATACAGGAATTAAGTGGGTGGTATGGCATATCCTGTGCAATAGGTTCAGTTATTAGGATATGTTCTACTTTAACATGATAAACCCTAAATTTGCTCTCTGACCTGGTCTAGACACAGTCACTGATGCCTTTGTACTTGTTCTGGGTGCATGCGACATCTAATCGAGGCTGTCACCTTGGCTACAACTGGAATCCCCATAAACCTAGATCACACTAGGTCACACTTTTGAAGGATTTTGCTGACTGGATCATTTGAGGCAAAAATCTGTGCTACATCTTCTGGTGACAGCCTACATAAAAGAATATGGAGGAAGAAAAATTTTGTTTTTGCCTGATTGCTCACACTCTGTTTGGCAACTTTATCTATTCTGCTACTGAGACATTTCTTCTATGGTGTTAGCATCAACTTTAGGATTATATTCCAGACTGAAGATCAGAAAGAAAATGGTGTCTATAGGTTACTATCATTCAATGTTTCCTAGATGATGAAAATATTTGGGAAAGTTTAGGAGATGTGGTCTTATTATAGTATGTGGGTTACTAATATTACAAAGACTTAGAATAGGTTCTCTCTACTTCTAACTTGCAGACCAAAATGGGAGCTCTCAGCTATTTCCTTTACCTATTATTTGCTGTATTATCATGAAATTTGATGCTCTGAAACAATAAGCCCTAAATTAAATTCTTTCTTCGATTAGATGCTTTACTCATATTACTTTATCACAATAGAAAGAAGTTGTACTGACTCCCTTGCATTGGGTTCCAGGGTCTACAAACTATAGAAAAGGTGTACTTCATCCATACAGAAGCTTATCAGAATGAATTAATATCTGGTCTTTCCTCATTTACATTTTAAACATCTTAGGAGTGATAGTCAGTTGTGACACTAGACTGGATTGGTGATGGTAAAATGTTTGTTAGAAGGTTTATTAATATCATGGAAAAACAGACAAGTAGGTAGACAAATTGACCTTGAAGGGGCTCTGAGAAGACAAGGGGCCTCAGCGCCAGAGTAGCACAGTATATAATAGGGGCTTTAAAGTGGATCTGAGCCATAAGATAGAATATTTTTGTTTCTTCTCATAGATCACTGAGCAATGTTACAGAAGAGGCTTGTAGTCACATTCATGAATTCCTTAGCAGGTAGTAGGGAAAGGGCTGGAAGCAGGAATTGTGAACATTGTAATACCTTTGATTTTTCTGATCTTATACCCATAAACTCATTTTCTCTATGAGAAACTTAGCCACTTGGAAACCTGTTAGCTAGAGGTCAGGGACAGTGCTCCCAGTAGTGTGCCTTTCAGTGCTTATATGATTGTCAGCAGGTATTGCTGACTATGGAGCAATTGTGTCTGTATTCTATCAGGTTTCCTTCTTAGGAAACCACAGCTGAAACCTCAGGTTGTTAGGGTTGAAAGGTGTGGGATTGGGAGCTGGAGTATTGTGGGTAGAGTCCTCTGTTTTGACACTTGTCTGTGCCTTAAGAGAAGTTACTATTGGCCTCCCAGTGCCTGTGGCTATTAGTTTACCAGGTTCTAGTGGAGATGTTCCTAGGGATAGGAGTAGATGCCTCTTGCTAACTTTTACCCATTACACAACATTAGCTGCACAGAGCCACTATGGGATTCAGGTCATTAGGTACAGGAGGGAAAGAAGTCAGGAGTAATTTTCTGCAAAACTAGTTGGATTGATGCCATTCCCCTGGGGAGTACATAGCACTTGGGAAAGCCCTGTTTTCTCTGCATGTTAGTGAGAGTCCTGCCTTTTCTCGTTCTTATGGATTCCAGGTGATTTTTCAGGCTATTCTGTAACCATCCAGATAGGAGCAAAGATATTTTAAAGGGAGAAATTTGTGTGCCTCAATTCAGTTACCACAGTTTTGAGACAGGTGAACCACAAGAAATTAGCATTTCTCCAGGACTCAAGATAAGACAGGCTAAAAGCTGAAAGCCTTATTGTCAGCCAGAAGGGGAACTTGATTCCCAGGAGGAGATTCCCAATAGTACTGACAACTTGCCATACCACCTTTCAGGACAGACCAAGGCTAAGACAATGATGGGTCCAGAATGGACAGGTCAACATCTGGATCAGGACTGTTTAATTATGCTTAATTAATTATTCTCACTGTGGTGTGATTGAGAGATCATTAGATCTCATAAATGCTTGCCTTTCCTGTGTGGTCACATTGAGTAAACCTTTCTCTGTTTTGTTTTGTTTTGTTTTGTTTTGTTTTGTTTTGTTTTGTTTTGTTTTGTTTTGTTTTGTTTTTTACTTTTCTGTGTCTTTTTAACTGGCCTCTTAAGACCTCTAAGACCTTTTAGGACTGCTAGGGTCCAGCCTCTATCTGGAACAACTCTGAATACCATGAGTTATTTAAATACATGATTTGGACTAATTTCTACTTACCAAAAGGGTAGATTTCTGTATTAGACATTTTAAGAAGTATGTGGGTCAACTACTTTTTTTTATTGAAAAGAAATATTATTTGTAGTTCACAACATTTTGGGATTCAAAATTCTTGCATCAGTATTAGCTTCACTCTGATGATGAGCTCACAGTGACTACCAGAGTGATGCATGCATGTGGTGGACAAAAGTCACATCATCAAAAATGGGAAAAGAGCAATCAGAAGCTTTACTTGTAACAACTCTCTCTTCAGACAGCGATTCCTTGGCAGCTACATTATCCCCTTGTGAAGAGCAGATCCTTTACTATCGTAGGAGCCTTCCATTAAACAGCTAATATAAACCATATTGTTGCATCATGCATATCCATGGACAGCTAGAATCATCTTTACAGCCATCACTCAGACCCAGGGATTATACATCTCTAGGTGACAGTGCCACTTCTGAATCTGTAGTCATAGCACTTGCTATACCGCTCTTTGTTCCTGCATCACAGGTATCACATCCAGAAAAAAAAAAAAACACTTTTCCCTAGTCTGCAACTTCTTCTCTTTTGTTCCTACCCTTTTCCAGAAGCCACCTCTTGCAATAAAATCTCCCAAATGAGACCTGGCACATTGTGTGACTTCTCTCGGACTGCACCCAAATATGCTTTCCATATCTTCTTGCCTCATGCTACTATCTAGAGGTGCATGGGTTACTTAAAAGAAAAGGAGGATCAGAAACTAATGCATTCCAAATTATGGTTTTGCTAAAAGCATCCCATCTCCTCTTAAAAATTTCAATTATCCACTGCAGGTTCCATCAAACTGATGACTCTATTGTCTCCAGGGGAAACAAACTAGCCAACAAGGGAACTAGAGTTGTGGCCCTCAGGGGCCTAGACTGTCTCACCCACCACAGTACATACTTACACTACAATCCACATACCCTCACTTATCCTGTGATACTCATCAAACTCTGTCCTATCTTTACCAGTTCTTTCATCCTAAAATCCAAGCACTTTCTTACTTTGTTAAGACCTACCTACAGCCTACTCACAAGAACTTATGTTTCTTAAAATCTATCACTGCATCTTGCAAAATCTGTCAAATGTTTGACTCCAATTCCCAGTATCATCACACGTCTTTTCTTACCCACCAGGCTAGAGGTTCCCTTCCAGGAACTGACTGACAACCTGACTATATCTGCATGCCCACTGTCAAAAGTAGCAATTATGTCCTAGTCTTGGTGTACACCTTCTCGGGGTGAGTGCAGGCATCATCTACCACTAACAAAAGGGCTCAAACACTTTCTGAAATCTTTGTTGGAGAGATCATTCCCCAATTTGGAGTCTCAGCCTCCCTCAAGTCAGAGAATGGTTCTGAATTCACCTCCCAAGTTTCTTAATCTCTACCTATAGCCCTCAATGTTCCCTGGCATTTTTATAGTCCTTATGACCTCAGATAGAAAGAAGTGCCTGCTCTCTTGTCAAACTATCACAGGATAAAACTTTATTGGATAAAACTACCTCTGGCTATTTTTAGGTTAAGGGCTTTCCCCAATGACCTCTTTTCCTCTCGTCTTTTGTACTCATGTATAAATATCCACCTCTAACTTCTGGCCTTTTACTCGAATGCTCTCACCTCCCTGACCAACTTCTTGCCCCATTAATCTGTCTCTTCTGCTCTCTTCAATGGAACTTTGCTAAAAAACCATCTATCATAGCCATACACTGTCCCTTTCCCACAACACCCTGTCAACATTAAGGACCACATTCTTCTCTCCTGTTCATATATTGACCCACATCTCTTGCTCGTAAATGGTAGGACCACATCAAAATAACTCTTCTAACTTCCTCAGCTGCTAAACTTGAGGGATTTTCTCATTAAGTTTACCTGTCTCACCTCAAACCTTTCACTCCTCCAACTCAAAATGACTCATCATCCTACACATTGACCTCAACAAGACCCTGCTTTCTTAAGCTCCACAGAACATTGAACCCACCCACCCTGTCCTCAGTCCTGCCCCCCATCCCCACAAAATGAGGCATCACTCCAGCTGCTGTGCTTAAATCAATTAGAGTAGATACAGTCTTCTATCCTCCCCCTGGTATTTGTTACCATACAGGATAGCCCTTATGTTTTGAGATTCAAGGTTAACTAAGTGTTATCCAATAACAGGGTTAGGAAACTCCTCCACAGCTGGATGCCAGCGTCCATACCAATTGCTGTCATCCCTATATCCACCATTACATCCAAATATTATGACTTCTTTGTTTGCTTCCTCCTTGTCCAGATTCAAGATGGTTGTAAAAAATGGTGAATCAAATATGGGGTTACCCATAATGATCTTGCCATATACACATGGTAGGATCACCCAACAAATTACCTCTTCTATTAACAATGTAAAATCCTCTTCTTCTACATTCAGGACCTATGGAATCCCAAGTGGGAAAAAGGGATTGTTGGTTAGCTCTACCATAAAACCCAATCTGTGTCCTAAGTAAAAACCATTCATATCGAGAGAAATATGTCTCAATTGCCCAATGTCTAGAAATCAGAAAAATAGGTGAAGAAATTAATTATACTTCTAATGTGATTACTTCTTTGGCATCCTCCATCATAAATGACAGTATACTGTCATTCTGCCTTCTGGTTAAGTCCCTGTCCTCAGGCTACCAAATCCTTAATATCACCCAACCTCGTTGCTTTAAAGGTTTCTGACTATGTGTATTCCCTAGAATTTACTAACAGTTGGCCCTTACAGCTTCTATAGTGACCCTACCAAGCAACCTTACCTCACCTTTATTCATCTGCCCGAACACTGTCATAGCCATGAACCCATACATTTTCTATATTACTCCTTTTGGCATATCAGATTGTTTCAAGATGTTAGTGATATTTTCTGTAGGAGCACAAAGCTCCCTAGACTGCAACAGAACCAAAAACATTGATACCTCATCTCTGCCACAGTACCCTACAATCCAGAACAAGTCAATGCTCTGTGGCATGCAGGTATATCATCCTCTAACTTCCAGCTGGTCAGAAGTTTGCACTTTGCTTTTCCTTTTGCATGAATTAGAAATAATCCAAGGAGAAGAACCTCTACTAATCCTGGTTGTAGGGTTAATACTTTCCCAGCAAAGCAAAGGGCTGTTCAAATCATGCCACTCCTAGTTGCTGAAGGGTATAGCTATAAATATTGGTACCAGGACAGAAGGATTGTACTTCCCAGGTTGATGATGATTTTCAAGAGGAGATCGAAATCATGCTCAACCTCTGAAGATAGATTGATTCCCTGGCAGCAGTGGTACTTCAGAACTGATGGGGACTAGATGTTCTTACAGCTAAAGAGGGTATTCTTTGCTTTTTCTCCAAGAGGAATTCTACTTCTTTGACAACTAGTTTGGAATAGTGGAAAACAAAATCCAGCAGCTACAACTAGACATCCCAAAACATAGGGACCAGTATGAAGCCTCTAATTCCTGGGTTTTCTAGAACTCTACATGGCAGCCTTTCCTAATACCCCCTTTTCTCATTTTTCTTGTTTTATTATTTACTACCTGCCTCATTAACTTTGTCTGCACATTCCAAGAGCCAGAAGTTCAACATATATCTAAACAATTACTTTCTTTTACAAAATTACCAACTACTGTTTACAGAAGAGCCTGATGCAAATGGCTTCCAAATGAGCCCCAATGGTGAGGATGAGCTATGCCCCCAAATTGAAGAGGCCCCTAGGCTGCAGGAAACAGTGTAAGAGATCCGATGCCCCTATTCCCACCTCACCATCCCCACTTCTTTTTTTTTGATAAGAGAGGAATGTTAGGATCAATAGCATCTTTAGATGTCTTTACAGTCAGTTCTTATATCCAGCAAGGAGACAAGTCAATTCTGTGTAACTGTGCCACTCCTGGGACCCTTTGCACATGTGTGACATGTGTCATGGGCCAAATAAAAGACTTGTTCCTCCAGTCTATAGCTCCTTCTTCTCTCCTACCCTGTCCCAGTAGCTCACTCTGCCAGCAAAACCTTCCACATGAGACCAGCTACATGGTCTGATTGGTCTGGGACTGCACTGCCTATTCTAACACTTGTCACATTCTAGCATCAAAATACTGGAGATTGAACTTAGCATAGGAATCCTTAGGTCACAAATAATAGTCAAATCATGGTGAACTTCATCATCTATCTCCAGTGGATAGGTAAAGAATCAGAAGGTTATTGTGGTTACTGGACTTCAGGTTATATAGCTGGTTATGGAATGAGAGGAATCATTTAGATCTACATGTTGTGGTTTCTCACTTGTATTTTCTTGATGACTGAGTCTTCATTTACTAGATAGAGAAGTAAGCCAAGATAGCCTGATCTACAGTGCTTTTAGTTCTATATGTTCAGGGATACTCATCATTGGACACCACTACTTTTCAGTTGCAATTGTTTAGAGTAGATTGAATGTATATGTATTTGTATCTGTATATATTCATGTGACTGTGCATTCATATGGAGGTTAGAGGTAAACACAGTGGCTATTTTTCAAGAGACATCTACCTTGTTTTTGAGACAAAGTTTTTATTGGCCAGAAGCTTCCTGAGTAAGATGGCTCATAAACCTGCAGAGGGGAATGTACCCATCTCCACGTTGCTGACAATTGGATTACCAATATGTACCATTACTTAAGACTCATTAATCTGGCTTCTGGGGATTAAGCTCACATGGGAGTGCTTATGTGACAAGGTCTTTATGGGCTGTAGAACAACCACAACTGCAGAACATAATTTTATCATTGATATTGACATTTTAGGCAATACAATATATACACTAATAAATGACTTTTATTTAATTTGTCCTATCGAAAGGACATTAGAATTTGTCTGGATTGGCTGGCTTTCTCAAACTTACATGGTTATTGGGTTAACTCAGCTTTTATTTATTTTTAGAATATATTTTGGTGAAAATATGCTGTAAGAGAATGGAATAAGTAAAGGAAATGTAAAGCAAAGTCTCCCCAAATATTTTCACCTTTTTTTCCCAGCATAAGAAGATCTTCAAGCAAGAATGTTGTTTTGGCTTTTCAGAAAGGAGTGCCTTTTCAGAAAGAAGTGCCCAGAAGAGAGCTAAGTGGGGTGCATATGCAAGCTCTGCAGGGGTTACAATGTGAAAGGATATGTCCATCATCTGTCACCTGCCAAGGGCATTTTCAAAACACATTGGCCTGGAGGAGGAATTGGGTTTTGTTATGTTTTGTTGTATTGTGAACAAGTATTGTATTTACTTCACACAGAGTACCAAATTAAATACACCACCAAAATCCAACCTCGGAAACTGAAGAATTTATTTGGGTTATTTAACGGAAATGGGTGAGGAGTTACATAAAGGAGAAGGAATGACTCAAAAGCAGCTGAGTTACTGAAATTTCAGCCTAGTCTGGCTGATAGATCATGAAGCTATAAACCTGGAGTTCTCTGCATGACTCAACAGGTCAGAGATCCTTCTAGGCTGCTTCACTGGCATGCTGCCTTCAAGGCAGCTAGGCTTGTCTCTGTCTTGCTGTCTTTGCCACTTACATAAATAACTTTGGGAGTAGCCTTGTGCATCCAGTAAGTTTCAGAGATTTCTGAGAGTTATTCCTGAGTTATTTATTCACTGAGTCTTATCAAGAGTTTCATTTAAACTTTCTACACTTTGCTGAGTTTCAGAGGAAAGAGCTACATGGAGCAAAACAGCTTTGCTTCATGTCCTGCTGCAGGGAGTCTCCTCTAATAGGGAGGCTCAGAGCCTTTCCATGGGACTGCATTGTGTTCACACGATGACCTCTTCTTTAGCATGAAGTTGTGGTTTTGAGCTTCAGGTCATGCCTTGCTTGACTTAGGGATATAAATATGTTTCTTGTTTTCTGCTTCAGATATATATATACACTCACAAATGTAACACTGCAGGATACAGAGCAGAAGGGTAGATAGATGCATACTTCTGTGGAGAATCTAATTATGATTAGACACACCATTGCCTCACCAATTACATTTTGAAGAGCACACAGGGAAAGAGCGAGGAAAGTAGGCCCTTTGCTGTTTGTTTTTGCCTATACACTATTGGTATACCAGATGGTGGATAGCCACAGAGCTCAAGGAAGTGAATACCTATCACAGCTCATATAAGGCAGGACCTGTAGGGATGTTACTATTTATAAGCTCACAGAATCAAGCTCAGAAATATCATGTTCTGTTGTTATATATTTACTTTAGCCTCCAAAACACAGTATGGGTGTACTTCATATGGTTGTCATGGGGAGATTTGTCATACCTGAGTTTTTATGGAGTAACTACGTTTTGGCAAGTTAACTTCAAAATTCTTCTGATGTACTAAAGGAGATTTGTAAAGTAACATTGACTCCATTAAGACACAAAATACACACACAGAATATTTATAGGTTTCCTTGTATGTACAAGCTCATGGGAGGAACTTACATGGTTCACTTTATCTAGGTCAGTCATGGTAAGTTGAAACACAGATCAATGTTATGTATTATACTTGAAAATTGGAGTGCTTGCTTGCATAGGATTTTGCTTTATGAAAATATCTTTATATATATGTGCACTTATGCTTGTGTGTGTGTGTGTGTGTGTGTGTGTGTGTGTACACATTTGTGTGTGAGTGTGTGGGGTGTGTATAAAATTACCCTATCTTTTGTGGTGGTGTCTCTTAGTCAACTAGACTTTGTTGATGTTGTTAGTGTTGATGGCAGATGATGAGTTCCAGGGAAATGCTTGTTTCTATGTCTCCAGTGTTTAGACTACATGTGTGTCACAATGTCCAGCTTAATAACTATCTACCGTATTGTGTCTGTGTGTTCTTGTCTGAGTTTATACATAATACTTGTGTTCCTGAATCAAAAGTAGACTGAACAGGATATCAGCCTTCCTAAACAGGATCAACAGGATGTTGTGAGCTGCTGTGTTTGTCCTGGGAACTCAATTATGGTCCTCTGCAAGGACAGTGTGTGTTCTTACTTACTGAACTATATCAGCAACACATTGCTCAATTTTTTCAAATTAGTTTTGGGGACTGAACTTGGGTTTTCATGCTTAGGTGACAAGAAATTTACTGTTTCCTTCACAGACCCCCAAACAACCCTTTATACTGAAGCCCCTCAAATAAAAACAGACTTGTGATGTTGAGAAAGAGCAAAGAAAATATGGGTCAAATTTCTAGGTTACAAAATAAGAATTGCTGAACATCAAGATAATTGAGAGAGAAAAGCAACTAGAAATAATTTAATTCTCTAACATTTTATACCAAGGAATTTTGAAAATAAGTAGCTTATGCAGAAAATAATGAATTTCACATTCACACCAAAATTCAAGCTTTCAAAAGGGTACACAGTAAAATTCTCCAGTTCAGGGGCCGGCGAGCTGGTTGCAGACCGCAGCCTCAGTGCACGGCCAGAGGGCACGGGGAAGTCCCACAGAGTCTAGGCGGAACTCGGCCTGCTTGGCTCTGAGAGCCTAGCTGATCCCCCCGTGAGGGTAGCCCTGGAAGGGCTACCAGCTGTGTCCTGGTTGAAATATGGAGGCCCGCCGCTAAGAGGAACACTCCTCCACTGTTGGTGGGATTGCAAAATGGTAAAACCGCTCTGGAAATCAGTTTGGCGGTTCCTCAGAAAATTGGGCATGTCACTTCCAGAGGACCCTGGCATACCACTCCTGGGCATATACCAAGAGAATTCCCCTGCATGCAATAAAGACACATGCTCCACTATGTTTATAGCAGCCTTGTTTATAATAGCCAGAAATTGGAAGGAGCCCAAATATCCCTCAAAGGAGGAATGGATACAGAAAATGTGGTATATTTATACAATGGAATACTAGTCAGCAATTAAAAATAATGAATTCATGCAATTTGTAGGTAAATGGTTAGACCTGGAAAATATCATCCTGAGTGAATTAACCCAATCACAAAAGAATGAACATGAAATGCAATCACTGATAAGTGGATATTAATGAGCCCAGAAGCCCTAAATACTCAAGACACAAATAACAAGTCAAATGATTCCCAAGAAGAAGAAAGGAGAGGACCCTGGGCCTGTAAAGATTGCATCCAGTTTAGTAAAGAAACTGAGGGGGGAGGGGGAATGATTGGGGAATAGTTGGGGGGGAGAGGAACTATGGGAAGTATGGTGGGTGGGAACTGGGAAAGGGGAAAGCCTTTGGAATGTAAACATAGAATATAGAAAATTTAAAAAAAATAAAAAATAAAAAAAAGAAAAAATAATTTCCAGTTCATTATCCTTGGAGTTACCATGACTTCACACTTACTATTTTTCCTCAAGATACTTCATAAAATGTAATAGTATATGCCAGTTCATGAAAACATTCGCATTTAAGTGGCTTGTGGCACTAGTTAGTGGTAGAACATGTGAAAACTCCTGGGATTAATCTTATTCCTGTGTCAAAATTCACTTTGTTTTTATAATAGCTGAATAGTACTCCATTTTATATGCATACCATAGTTTCTGTATCCATTTCTCTGTTGAGGTACATCTGGGTTCTTTCCATTTCCTGGCAATTATAAATAAGGCAGCTATGAACATTATGGAACATGTGTTCATATTACATGTAGGAATATCTTCTGGGTATATGCCCAGGAGTGATATAGCTGGGTCTGCTTGTAGTACTATGTCTAATTTTCTGAGAAATAGACAAAATGATTTCCAGAGTGGTTTTTCTAGCTTGCAATCCCACCAACAATGGAGAAGTATTCTTTTTTCCACACATCCTCTCCAGCAACTGCTGTCCCCTGAGTTTTTCAACTTAGCCATTCTGACTGGTGTAAGGTGGAATCTCAGTTTTGTTTTGATTTGCATTTCCCTGATAACTAAGGATGCTGAACATTTCTTTAGGTGCTTTAGAGCCATTTGAGTTTCCTCATTTGAGAATTCACTGTTTAGCTTTGTATCAGTTTCTTTTAATAGGGTCATTTGACTTTCTGGAAACTAACTTCTTGAGTTCTTTGTATACATTGGATATTAGCCCTTTATCAGATGTAGGGTTGGTAAAGATCTTTTCCCAATTTGTTGGTTGCTGTTTTGTCCTATTGACCGTGTCTTTTGCTTTATAGAAGCTTTGAAGTTTTATGAGGTCCTATTTGTCCACTCTTGTTCTTAGAGCATAAACCATTGGTGTTCTGTTCAGGAACTTTTCCCCTGTGCTCACATGTTCAAGATTTGTCCCCACTTTTTCCTCTATAAGCTTCAGTGTGCCTGGTTATATGTGTAGATCCTTGATCCACTTGTACTTGAGCTTTGTACACAAGATAAGAATGGATTGATTAGCATTTTTCTGCATGCAGATCTCCAGTTGATCTAGCACCATTTGTTAAAAATGCTACCTTTTTTTTCCACTGGATGTTTTTAGCTCCTTTGCCAAATATCAAGTGACCATACATGTGTGGGTTCATTTCTAGGTCTTCAATTCTTTTCCATTGATCTTTCTGCCTGTATGCATACTAATACCAAAGAGTTTTTATCACTACTGCTCTGTAGTAGCTCTTGAGGTCAGTGATTGTGATTCTCACAGAAGATCTTTTATTGTGGAGAATAGTTTTGCTGTAATTCTTAGGCAAATGGATAGAACTAGAAAGTATCATCCTGAGTGAGGCAAACCAAGCACTAAAGAACATACATGGTATGCACTCACTAAAACAGATGTTAGCCCAAAAGCTCAAAATAAACAAGTTACAATTCACCTAGCTCAAGAAGAATGACCTAAGTGATGGTGCTTTGGTTCCTCTAAGAAAGTGAACAAAATATTCACAGGAGCAATAAGGGAGACAATGTGTGGAGCAGAGACAGAATTAAAGGTCACCCAGAGACTGCCTTACCTGGCTATTCATACTATAAACAGTCAACAAACCCTGACATTACTATGGACAACAAGAAGTGTATACCAAATGGAGCATGCCATAGTTGCCTCCAGTGGGTCCCTACAAATACAGAGGCAGATGCTCACAACCAACTATTGGACTGGGCATAGGGTCCTCAATGGAGGAGCTGGAGGATGGTCCAGAGGAGCTGAAGGGGTTTACAGCCCCATGAGAAGAACAATAATTTCGGCTACCCAGACACCCCAAGATAACAAGGCACTGAACCATCAACCAAGGGGCACACATGGTTCCAGCCAAAAATGTGGCAGAGTAAGGCCTTGATGGGCATCAATGGGAGGAATGGTCCTGGGTCAGGTAAAGGCTCAACAGAGGCCTGAACAAAGGGAAACTGAAGGTGGGGGAGGGAGTGTGTTGGTTGGAAATACATATATGTGGAGGAAGGGATAAGGAAGAAGCAGAGCGGAAAGGGTATATCAGAAAGGTTTTACCATTGGCAATATAAATGAAGATGATAATCAATAAAAAAATTAAAAGAAAAAAGAAAAAAATAACTTTGTGGACCCTTCTGTAAACTGCTTCTTCAGTAGGCATTTTACAGAGGGGATCTTCCTGAATCTGTGTAAAAAGAAGCAATCTTCACTGTGTGGAAAGACAATAAATTTTGAACCTTATTTCTGGGATGAATAAAGTATGTGTTGTATCTTGGCTTTCACTGTTACAAATAGTACTCCAAACAACATCTTTAGTAAATGTGCTTTTGCACATCTACAGTTACACCTGATAGATAAATTAATCCTTATTGATACAATGCGTGCTTGCATTTATTGTGCAGCTATTACCTTTTAGTGGTAACATTGCATTCTAGAGGGAATAAAACAGATTCTAGATTCAGGCAAAAACAAATAAGCAAACAAAAAGACTCACAAGCACAGGAAGTACCAGAAACTTACAAGATTCAAAATCTGTCTTAGCAAGGTTATTAGAGAAGCAAGAGCCTCTGGGAAGAAAAGTCTCTCGGCCTAGCTGAGCTTCCTGAAAGTGGCATAAGGAACTCGAGGAAATAGGTTTCATGAGTGTCTACCCATTCTAGAATAGTCTGTTTGGTCAGGCACCTGTCTTATGTGTAATCCCTTACTAGGAATGCTTACAGAATTCCAAGTAAACACATGGGTTTTCTTAGTGAGATTCAATGGATGTTTTTCTCCTTTTGGATAATTGTTGGTGCCCTATGTAGGGTGAATAGACATTTCATTTCTTCATGTCTCCCAGGAAAACAGTGGTTTTCTTGCTGTTCTGATATGAGAATAAGAGTCTTTCTATATAAGGGTCTTTCTATATAATTATGATCCTTGCAAACAACTCAGGAGAAAAATATTTTTTATATATATAGTTTCTCAAATACATTAATTGAGCATTTGTGTTGGACTATAAACACTGTATGTTAGATTATGGTAACAAAAGGGAGAAAGAAACAAAAATAAATGTCAAATGGAAAAACTTTGCCCCGGGGACCTGTTAGTGCATATGGGCAAGAAAAAAGTTAATTAAATAATCACTGAAGGAAGTGTAAAATTCCAACGTTAGTGAGTTCTATATGATATGACTATATGATAGTCAGTGAGTAGCTAAGATGGAAAAATTCAAAAATGGGTTGAACCATGGCATACTTCTTGTGGAAAAAGAGAGTTGGTTCAACCTGAAGAGTAAAGTAGGTACTAACATAGGAGAAAAGAAAAAGAGGAATGAGGAAACTGCAATGAGAGTCAACCTTTTATATGCAGAGATCCTATCTAAAACAAGTCCAGTCAGGCAAGGAGGATACAAGGTCAGAACACTAGGCTACCACTCTACCCAAGGTTGTGTGTGTGTGTGTGTGTGTGTGTGTGTGTGTGTGTGCATGTGTGTGTATGTGTGTACATGTGTGTGTGTGTGTGTGTGTGTGTGTGTGTGTGTAAGTGTATATGTACATCAGTGGATAACCTCATCAAGGCCTCTCATTAGCCAAATAATTCACTGAAGAATCAATACTATTTGACTAGTCAGAGAGCTCCAGAGATCTGTCTCCTCTAACCAACTCACCACTGCTGTAATTACAAGTGGACCCCACTACCTGTTATTCTTTTTCTCTTGATTACAAGGGTTTAGTGGCAAACATGTCTTTATACTTGTGAGGCAAGTGCTTTACCAACTGGCCCATCTCCTCAGCATTTTTGCAGAAAGTTACATAGGAAGGGCATAATCAGGTATGCTTTGGAATGGTATGACAAAAATCTTTCTCTATTCTATGACTATTGAGAACAGCCCCCTATGGACACTGCTCTGCCATAGCTTTTAGGATGATACAAGGCCTATTGCCTAAAAGACAAAATATCTATGACCATAGGTAAAGGGAAGGGTGGATGAAACTTTCTGTTTTCAACTCCATGTTCACTTCAAACATAAAAGGGAGATGGGGATTTAGGTCTGTTGTGGTAGAGTGTTTGCCTAATAAACATAAAGCATGAGGGCTGATCCCCTTACTAAACCATGTATAGTGGCACATATCTGCTATCCCAATATTTGAAATATAGCGGCAGGAGGATCAGGTATTCAAAATCATTCTCAGCTTTATAGTGAGGTGATGGGCAGCCTAGTATACATTAGACCTCCAACAAAACCAAAAGAAAACACAGTATTCTTTCCCCCAAAAATGAGAAAAGCTGAAATTGTCAATTTTCTACTGTAGAACAGAGGATGAAGCCCTATTTTAGCCTTCTTTACATCACAGGCAGGTGCTAGTTTAACCCAGAGAAAGAAACTCTCCATTTTTGATTTTCTCACAAGCCCAAGTCAAGGTTAAGTCCAATATCAACTTGTCTGGAAACCTCAGGCTTTTACCTTTCAGGACTGGCTTCTTTCTATGGATCACACAATACAAGCACTCTTTTGAGAGCTATTTCAAGAAGAAATAACACCTAACAGCATGTAGTAGAACAGGAATGCTTTTTGTTTAGCACTTCATACAATTAGTTTTTAAAATGTATTGTCCTACCAAGACTTAGTTTTCTCTGCAACCTATAGTTGTTCATTTTAATACAGATGACAGGTCAGAGTTATAGAGACTCCTCCAGCTATATGTTTGGTATACTATTAGCTCAGTGAGTGAAGTGTATGCTAGATTTGATTCCATTGCCTATGAAAAAGCAGGTCATGGTGGTATGTGTTTGTAATCTCTTTGCTGACTAGAGATATGTAGATCCATAAACTAATCTGACCAGCATGACTAGGAGCTTCAACTACCAGTGACAGATCCTGTCTTTTTTTTTTTTTTTTTTTTTTTTAGGTTCCAAGTGTGTAGTCTTTTTCTCAAACAGGAGTTTTGAGCATGAGGTTTTGACATTTACATATTAAAAGATGTATCCAGCCAAGCAGGCAATGGAACAATTAGCATAACGATTCGGCACAAGGAGATGTAAAATCAACCAGGTAAAACGTTTCTCGTGTAACAAATTTTGAAGCTCAAATACAGACAATACCAATCTTAGTCTAAATGAGTCTCAGTGAGTAAACTTTACCTGACACCTAGCTTTCTTCTGTAAAACCTGAAGTTTCCTATGATTTTGTATGAGGTAGGCAGGCCAAATTCCAATGCCTTCCTAAGTTCCACATAGCCTCATTAATGTTTCATAAGTTAAAACTGCAACCTGAACTACATCTGGATAAGCCAAGAATGTTGTTTTGGCCAGAAACACCCTAGGTGGGGTCTGCAAGACAAAAGGCAGTTCCTATAAGCTTCCATTGAGGAAGCTCTGAGCTTTGCACAAACTCAAATGCAAATTTAACTTGCCCAACACCAACATGTCTGCCCAGGGCACAGTACAAGGTTCTTTATATGTAAATATCTTCTAACCTAAGCCTTTTGTCTAAGACTAGGCCCAACATCCACGTGTTCAGCAAGGACTTTTGCATAAGAGTCAGATAACAAAAGGAACTTGTACTTTCAGAATTCCTGGAAAAGTTCTACTCATTGTTTCATATTTTCAATGAGATCTCCTATGTAATCTTGGGGGGTAAATGTGACTAAGGCAAAGCGTTACAATTCTAAGAACAGAGGCTTTTGGCCAGTAACATTACTTCAAAAATGGGTTATAATTTACTCATTCAATTTTACTCAGTCTTGGGCTACCAGGAAATAGAGACATTTAGAAGGAAAATAAATTGCAAAGTGAAAAATTGTGACTTATATATTGGGGGAGTTCCACAGGCCCCAAGAGGCATTTTCCACCTCAGTCTGTAGAACTCTTCTTACAGGATCTATTGGGGTTACCTCGTCAGATTACACTCATAAGGTTTCTCTCCAGTATGGGTTCTTTTATGATATTGCAGACTACTGTGACCTGCAAAGGCTTTATCTCATTGATTACATTTGTAAGGTTTCTCTTCAGTATGTGTTATTTTGTGTCTTTGCAGATTACTCTGATGTGAAAAGGCTTTACCACATTGATTACATCTATAAGTTTTTTCTCTAGTATGTGTTATTTTGTGTCTTTGCAGATTACTCTGATGTGAAAAGGCTTTACCACATTGATTACATTTATAAGGTTTCTCTCCAGTATGTGTTCTTTTATGTGTTTGGAGATTACTGTGACTTGCAAAGGCTTTACCACATTGATTACATTCATAAGGTTTCTCTCCAGTATGTGTTCTTTTATGATATTGGAGAGTATTGCGATGTACAAAAGCTTTACCACATTGATTACATTCATAAGTTTTCTCTCCATTATGTGTTCTTTTATGATATTGGAAAGTGCTGCGCTGTGCAAAGGCTTTACCACATTCATTACATTCGTAAGTTTTCTCTCCAGTATGTATCATTTTATGTCTTTGGAGATGACTGGGTGTTACAAAGGCTTTACAATATTGATTGCATTCATAAGATTTCTCTCCTGTATGCATTATTTTATGATATTGGAAAGTACAGCACTGTGCAAATGCTTTACCACATTTATTACATTCAAAAGGTTTCTCTCCAGTAGGTGTCATTTTATGTCTTTGGAGATGACTGGGTCTTGCAAATGTGCCTTTCTGTGTCTTCATTGTGGCTGTACTGGCTTGAATGGCTCTTTGTGTACTGCTCTGAGCTATGCTGTTGGGTGCTGTGAGGAGATTTCAGGGAAGCTCTGAAATAAAGACATGGATGCAGTGACTTATTATGATGTGTATGTGAACTTCACTTCAGAAGAGTAGAATTTATTTGATCCTTCCCAGAAATAATCTCTACAAAGATGTGATGCTGGAGACATACTAGCACCTCACTGTAATAGGGTCTTACTGGGAAGACCATCATATTGAAGAGCAATGTCGAATTTCTAGAAGTCATGAAAGGCATGTAAGAAGTCATAGTGGAGAGAAACTCTTTGAGTGCAATCAATGTGGCAAAATGTTTGCAAGACCCTGTCTTAATATACAAAAGGGACAAGAGCAAAAAAAAAATGCTACCTGAAGTTAACATCTAACATTCATGTGCACACACACACATACACAAACACACACAAACATACAGAGAGAGAGCGAGGTGGAGAGAGAGAGAGAGAGAGAGAGAGAGAGAGAGAGAAGGGGAGAGAGGGAAAGAGGGAGAGAGGGAGAGAGGGAGAGAGGGAGAAAGGGAGAGAGAGAGAATGTCTCTTCATACAGGATAGAAAGACATGAGTTAGTATGTTCCTATAAAAGACTTTTGCCCCATGAAATTCACCACAGAGACCACACCTCACCTACTGCCCAGGAATATGCTGAATATGTATATTGTGGCTTGCTATTAGCCTCACATATGTCATTTACTATGCAGATTCAAATCAACCCACATTTGTGCAATGAACCTTTTATACCCTTCATTTCGTGAGCTTAAATAGGTAATCCTGAGTCAGTGAGCTGGAGTAGATGAAAGTGCCTTTTGAATAAAATTATCGGTTATCCTAAAAGCTTTTGGAAATTTCAAGAAATAGCAAGTAACCAAATAAGACATAAAATTAAAATTTTCCTGTTGTCTTTTTCAAAAAAAGAAAGAGGAAAGAAAGAATAAAAGAAAGAAAGAAAGAAAGAAAGAAAGAAAGAAAGAGAAAAAGAAAGAAAAGAAGAGAAGAGAAGAGAAAAGAAAAGAAAAGAAAAGAGAAAAGAAAAGGAAAGGAAAGGAAAGGAAAGGAAAGAAAAGAAAAGAAAAGAAAAGAAAAGAAAAGAAAAGAAAAGAAAAGAAAAGAAAAGAATTAAAAACTTGGGTTTGAAATGGATTCTTTCCCCCCAAAACTTTTCTAAATATTGGTGAAGTATTTTATCAGGGAAGTCACCAATTCTTGCAAATCTCTTCCCTTTAGGCGGTCTTAATTACTGTGATATTGCATTATCAGAGGAGGTAAATAGAAGATAATCTACTTTGGACAGGAATATGGACATGGAGCTGATATGTCTCTCATGGGTGCAGTTGGGGCTTCACTGTGGGATAAAGATGTATGTCACAGATGTGTGTGTTAGATGTGCTTGGAGCAAGCAGGGTTTTAGAGGAGTGATGGACATGCCATGATGAAGTGAATTAATTAATTTCTTGTTACTGTGACAAAATATCTGACAAAAGCAACTTAAATAATGAAATTCCCTTTGGGCTCAGAATTTTAGGGCACAGCCTATCATGGTAGGGATTGCATAATACCCCAATTGTAAGATAGGTGGGTGAGTTTCATCTACTGTCAAGAAGGCTGGAAACATTGTTGCCGGTGCTCAGCTAACATCTTTCTTTTTATATGGACATAGCCCATGGTGCTGTCTGCTCTCACATAAGTCTTCCTACTCTAATTTACCTAATCATAAAAATATCCCCTCCTCTATTTTGCACACAGTCAGAGCTGGGTTTACATGGTATTTTAAACCTTGCTAACTGGCCAGTATTAATGCAGGGACATGGGATAGGAGTCCATATCACATGAACTATCCAAAAGCATAGAGAGATAATAATTTTAGCTCACTTTACTTTTGCTCTGCCAGTGACACTGAAACTATACCATTAGTCGGTGTCTTCTCACTTGATTTAACCAAAATCTATAAACATTCACAGACAAGCTCAGAGGATTGCCCTGAATCTACCTCCTAGATCAGTCAATCTGGCAAGCAATATTAACTATCAGATGAAAAGCATACACAGTGGGTCAGTGTTCTGAGATTGTGTGAAGATCATAAGAAAATTCTCTTGCTTCCTATATACAGCAAAAGAGACATATGACCTGGGGAATCACCCTACACAGAAGGGATAGAAGAGGGAGACATGGTGATATGTGGATCAATAATTTTATAAAAATGCAGAGTATGTGTGATTCTGAGAATCAGAAGAGACTAACATTAATATATCCAATCACTAAAAAGTATTTATTTCTCAATGGCACATTTTCCTTGCTAGCTTACTATGTTTTTCAATTGCCAGTAGTTTGTGGGAACATGTCATATTCATGAGTGCAAGGGACTGGACTGTCTGTTCCCATTCCTGAATCACTTTGAAGCATAAATGAATAGGGAATAGTTTTACAATATTGGATGCTACTTGGCATAGACTCTACATGTATGCCTTTCATAACAACGCACTTAACAACCATTTAGTAACCTGGATCACCCTCTTATATCAGGCTGAACATACATTAAAAAATGAAACTATACTCCTGCCTTCAGCAACCCTTAAGAATGACCTTTTATTATATAGACAGTCCAGGAACACACCCTAAAATTGAGGGATGAGATAATCTGACCTGGACTGGTTTTAGGGACATGTACAACAGGGAAAATTGTGTATGCTTTAGGAAGCAAACACCATTTATTATGTTATACCTTTGTACAATTAGGTGGCCATCTGATAAATATCAGAAGAGTTATGAGAAGGTGAAAGCTCCTTAGAGAAATATTTATAAAAGCTGAAAAATGTTAGTGAATACAGAGAATCATCCAAACTGTTTCTTATTAATGAAAATTTTCCTTTTCTTCAATTCGGTAAAAGGGAACTTCAAACAATATCTGGGATATTGAGTCTGGCAGTTTATTG
Organism: Apodemus agrarius; assembly: GCA_964023405.1. Lineage (NCBI taxonomy): Eukaryota > Metazoa > Chordata > Mammalia > Rodentia > Muridae > Apodemus > Apodemus agrarius. Next base: position 88,776,607 of record OZ030017.1, on the reverse strand, counting down.
GATAACCTTTGGTACCCTCACCTGTGAGCAGGAGGGTGCTGTGAAGATATTTTCTCTTCACTTAAACTGCTTCAATTTTGAAAATGTTTGTCAAGTGTACAGTTGAGTGGCTTTGAAAGAAATAATCTTGCTATTTTTGAAACTTTTTGTACCTTTATTTTGTTCTAAGATAAGACACCAAGAACTTTGAAATATCTCACTTAGATTCTGACCACCATTAACACTTCTCAATTGCTTTCCTTCATCCTTATGCACTGCTTGCCCACATCTGCCCCAGTTTACCTTTCTGGCTTGCTATAGATTGTTACCAGAAATAAAATAAAGCCTCTCTTTCACAGGCAATTTCTTCAGCACTTCTGTTCAATTGGATCCCTTTGAGTTGGGCTTGAGAGTAGTTGTCTGTGAATCCCAGGAGAAGGGGCCATTAGTCTGGTGGCAATTTATGCATTCCTCTCTTTAGGAATGAATGGCATGTTTTCTTTTGGCGTGCTCCTGACAGGTGCTCCCCAGTAGAAAGGGATTGGTGTGGGTCAGGGTTCCCAGGAAGCACTGACTTCATGGGTTTGGGGGGGTGCAGTTTAGTAGTCTGGCATTTTATTGGAGAACCTTTGATACCCTTACCTGTGAAGAGGAAGGTGCTGTGAAGATATTTTCTCTGAATTGAAACATTCTCTTAGAGCAAGGCACTTTGAGACTTCAGTACAATACTTAATACTTATTTATATCTCATAAGCCTCAGGAATCTTATAAAATTTATAAGATTCATAAGATTGCATAAGAAATACTGTTTGCTGAGAAGAGAAAGCTCTCCTATCAGTAATCTGCCTGTAAGTGGAGGAGCCCCCTCATGGGTATAGCTCTATGAATTCACCCATGCTTTACTGGGTTTTTCAGTGATGCATCTGCCTTTTCACTATAAGACCTATAGATACGACCAGAAAAATCACTGGTTTACTGAGTTAGTATACCTTGTTCTTGTGTAGTTATTTTGTCTTTGTTGTTCTTTTTGGGTGAATATATATATATATATATATATATATATATATATATATATATATTTGTTTGTGTCTTCTCAGTGGAAAAGTTACAGAACACAAGTAAAATAGGGAGAGCTGACCTTCTAGGATGTAAGCCCACCCAGTAACACAGCCACAAGGAAAGTGGTGGGCTGTACTGGATGCTCTGGTGTGTTCCATTTTTCAGGAGAAGGAATTCCGATCTCTATTTTTGAATCAGGTTTAAGATGAGGGACAGTCTGAGAATTGCACATCTTTAGGTGAAGGATTTCAACAGCAGAGGAGCACTCCTTAGGGTAGAAGGATCCTTGCTCTTTATAGGGTCCAACAATTTGATTTACAGGTGCTCACTGAAGAGTGTGTCTGAGAACTATTCCACCATTCACTTAATACCTCCTATGGTTTTAATGTGGTTTATCCATCCCAAACTAATCTTCAAGTTTAATCCATGTAATGGGCTATTAAAAACTTTAAAAGATAATTAGTGATTTTCCCCTCATGAATGGGTTTCTCTCTTTATTCAATTAATAGATTAACAAGTTTACTTGAAAATAGGTCAGTTGTAAAATCTAGTATTGGAGTCAGGAAGATGTCCCAGAGCATAAAGTTTTGCTGCAAAATTTGAAAATTCTAGTATTATTCCTGGGACTCATGTGGTGGGATAGAACCAACAAAGGCCACTTTTTCATTGTTCTCTCCCCTTCATGTGCAACTTTTTAAAAGCTAGTATGGAAAGTTGAGGGTATAGTTTGATTTGTAAAGTTCTTGCCTTCTAAGAAGAAAGACTTCAATTTGATTTTCTTAGCACACATTATAGAAGTAGAGTTGCATGTGATATTGCATGCTTATAATCCCAGTATTGGGGAGACAGAGACTACATAGTTCCAAGAAAAGGAGAGACCCTGCTTCATAAAACAATATGGGTAGCTCCATAGGATAAACACTTATGGTTTTCCTCTGTTGTACACGTGTTCAAAGCACGCACTGTGTGCACACGCACACACACACACATATACAAACACAGACACAGACACACACACACACACACACACACACAAACACACATACACACAACACACACACACACACACACACACACACACACACCAAGAATGAAAGAATGACAGGAGAGAAAGAGAAAGAGAGAGAGAGAGAGAGAGAGAGAGAGAGAGAGAGAGAGACTGTTCCAAGAAAAAGAGAGAAGGTATTAGAGTGGCCAAGCAAGGACCATGAATGTCTGTAACCTAAAATTGGTAATAACACTCTTCATGCTGTCATATGGCCTAAAACTGGAAGTTACTACATGAGCATTAGGCAGGAAGATTGCAAAATGTGAGGTAGGCCTGGGGTATTAAGGATAATGAAGATAAATTGATAAGCCAGCAAAGGAAGACATATGACAAGGGAGGCCTTATAGTTATGCTGAACCACTGTACATTTTGCAATGCCAGATCCCAAAATTCTGTGGTTCTTTCTATGCCTCTCCATTTTAACCACTGTGCATTTTCTAACTCCTGTTCCCTTGCCTTGGACACTAGAAGATGTTACTAAGATGGGTGATCACCATATTACACTAAAATTGCAGATCACTGACAGCTGATTTATCCAGAAAAATGCATCTATAGAGGAGGGACCTCAAGTCCAGGTTTTGGGAAAATCTTTCTCTATAGACAGAAAAGGAAAATATGAAAATCAGTGACTCTCTTTGAATATTGTTTGAGAGTGAAGGTGATTCCATGAAGATGAGGTTTTGCTTTTAATAAATTTTAGATTTTCTCTACAGTTTTTCTTCTGTTCTGTATAGAAATTGAAATCAGATAATCATGAAGGAAATAGGTACACACTGAATAAGTAAATGTAATGTAAATTTAATGAAAATTTAGTAATAACTTAGTTGTGAAATGGAAGATGAATATTTCAGAATGTGTTTTTCAGTCCATAAAACTCTTGAAATGACTGACCCTGTTTGTGTTCATATGTGTACATGTGTATACACATGTGTGTGGACAGAAGCTGATATTGATTTTATTTTTTGTTTGTATTTTGTTTATGTTTTTTTGGATTTGTTTTTGTTTTTGTTTGTTTTGTTTTTGTTTATTTATTTATTTGAGACAGGGTTCCTCTGTATAGCCCTGGCTTTCCTGGAACTCACTCTGTAGACCAGGCTGGCCTCAAATTCAGAAATAAGCCTTTCTCTGCCTCACAGAGTGCTGGGATTACAAATGTGTACCACCACCACCCGCCTGATTATCATTTTTAATTGATTCTCAAGAATAATGTTTTTGGATTTTTTTGTTTGTTTTATTTTTGGTTAATTTGTTTTTGGCATGAATTCTCTTTTAACTTAGAGCTCATCACTTTGACTTCAATAGCCAATGAGTTCCAGGGATTGGCTTGCCCCTGCTTCCTGCATGCTGAGATTCATGAATGCACTGCCTTTTCCTTCTCAGCTACATCACTCTTAACCTGAGGGCTAAGGATCCAGGCTCTGATCCTCATGCCTATGTGCAAAACACTTTACTTACTGAACTTTGTGCCAAATCTTGTCTCTAGCTTTCTAGTTTCATAATCTCATACAGAATTCTGGTAATTGTGAGATAAGAACCATCTCTGTTGTAACACATGTTATCTATACTGATGACCAGTAACTTTTGCTTTTCAGGGGCAGTGACACATGTGCTGCTTGTTCCTCCTGCATTACAATGAGCCTCCTGACAGTGTGAGTGACGCCAAAAATGGGAGGCCTTGAGGCATGCTGTTTACTGAAGACAGAGGTGTCTTCTGACTGAGGCTGGGACAAGAGCCTTGATTACTGCAGTGAAGAGGAGCCAATGTTACAAGTATATGGATGTTGAGATGTCTCATGTGAGGTTGAGATCAGGTGACCATGGTAGGAGCCATGGTGGGCTTAGTAAGAATGGTGCTACACATAGTTAGACAAATTCTGAGAGACTAGGGAGCTAAGGAATTTTGATAAAAGGATAGGACACTTGGTCTCTCTTACTATGCAGGGAGAAACTGGGGGATAAATGGGGAGTGAAGTGAGACCACAGCAAAGAAAAAAAGGGGTTATAGGCCTTTACAAAAGACCTTTCCTGTGGGAACAGAAGCAGAAGGAGGCTGAGGATGTGTCACAGCGTTGAAAGTTCTTAGCAACCATGCACAAAACACTGGATTCTATCCCAAGAACTACATATATCTGGTGCAATGGTAAACTCCTATAACCTTACCATTCAGGAGGTAGAGGCAAGAGGATCAGAAGGTTATCTTTAGCTACATAGAATGTCCAAAGCCAGCCAGAGATACATGTGTCCCTATAGCCAAAAGCTGGAATGAATCCAGATGTCCCTCAACGGAGGAATGGTTACAAAAAGTGTGGTATATATACACAATGGAGTACTATTCAGCCATTAGAAACAATGAATTCATGAAATTCTTAGAGAAATGGATGGAGCTGGAGAATGCCATACTAAGTGAGGTAACCCAGTGTCAAAAGAATACCCATGGTATGCAGTCACTGATAAGTGGATATTAGCCTAGAATCTTGGGACACCAAAGACAGAATTCACATACCAAATGATGTCTGAAAAGAAGAAAGAAGTGGACAATGGGGTTGGAAAGGATCAAAGCATCAGTGTAGGGGAATACAAGAACAGGGAAGTGGGAAGGCATGGAAGAGGGAGCAGGGGGAGGGAAAAGGGCATGTGGGACCTTTGGGGGGTGGGGAACCAGAAAAAGGGAAAAGAATTGTAAATATAGAATATATCTAATAAAAAAAGGGAGTAGGAGACGTCAGAGGGATTATTCAGCTGTATTGTACTTTGTGGATTAGGGGTGTTCTGCAGAATGCAATTTACCTGTGGTGCATATGGCTTGTATTTGAAATGACATGCAAAGTATTGCATGTTCAATGCTTAGTGTCCAGTGATATTCAGATGCAGGGCTTTGGTGAATGTATCTTGAGGTGTCTGATATTAAGGGGTCAGTCCATTTATGCCTTAATAATTTTACATGCATTTGAGATAGGATGGAAACAGGTAATATGTCCTGATTTTAGGACACAGTGACTGGAATTGTGCCTTGGAAGAGTATGACCTGTCTTTGCCTCTGTTTCTGTCTCTCTCTCTGTCTCTGTCTTTCTGTGTATCTGTGTCTCTTTTTGTGTCTGTCACTTTAAGTGTCTTTTTCTCTCTCTCCTTTCCTGTCTCTAGCTCCTATGAGCTAAAAAATTTCTTCTGTCACATTCCCCTTGCTCTAGGGTCATAGCAAGGTGTCAGGAAGAGTGGGGTGAAGCTTTTGAAATCAGAACCCAAATATATCTAAATATACTTTATCTTTTTATTTTCTTTGAACAGGAGGATTAAAGTAATGGTGAAGCTCAATGGTAGCTCTATTAGGAACTTGAAAGACAGGAAAAAGGAAATGGCAGCCAAGCTTGACCAGGACACTGAACTACCCAGTGTGCTGAAGACAGCGCCAAGCCCTCTGGTCCCTGAGTGCAGTTACTAACATGCCCTTGCAAGTGTACTGAGATTGTGTGATAACATTCCTGAAGTGATAATTGTAAGGAAGAAAGGGATCATGGTCCACAGCATTTTGCCAGCATGCAGGTCCATGAGTTTGAGCATGAGAGAGAGCCCTGACCAGCCACTCTCTCATTGAAGTCTTGTAGGCTAACAGTGGGTCCAGGGAAGACCACATACCCAGGAGTACATGGAAAGTTCAAATTAATGTGATAGTTTAAAAAAAATGAAAAACACAAAAAATGGGCATGGCATGAGGTGAGAAAGAGAGAGTGAATGTGGGAAGAGTTGGGAGAAAGGCATATGTGTAATCAAAATACAGTGTATGAAATTCTCAAAGAAATGATAAACAAATAAAAGGAAAAGAAAATGGAGGTTTCTGAATACTGTTGTTGCAATATTAATGAGTTGGTATTCTTAGAGCACAGATTGAAAATAGTGCTCAAGATGCTGTTTGACTGAACTCAGCTCTCAAGGTGATACTGTCCCATTTCTCAAAGGAACAAACTGAGTTTGAGATTTCAAGTTAAGGACTATTTGTAGGACTCAGCTCTTCTAGCTAAGGACATATAAAGAGAAAAAAAATGAACAGCCCAGATCTAGCTTTAGAAAGAGCCACTGGTCATTGGTGTTTAAAGTACTTATTGTAAAAACATCAATTCCTGAGTTCCATAAGCAACACTGATGTGAAAAGCTGGCATGGTTGCTCACATCTGTAATTCCATAATGCTGAGGTAGAGAAAGGAGAAACCCAAGGAACTGTGGGAGGCTGAGGTCCTAAGCATTAGGATCATCAGGAGTCTCTGTCTCTAAAATAAGGTGCAGAATGATAGATGAAGAAGTCTAATGTCAACCTCTGATGTTTGTACTCATGAACTCATCTTCCACCACGTAACACATCCAAATACTGAATATGTGTTTGGTGTTTCCCACAACAATAGATGCCAGCCTTACTGGTAATTTGTTTAGTGGTCTCCATTTGTGGGCCAAAGGAACATGTGGTGCTGAAAGTGAAAGGCCATAAATGTTGCACTTGGATCTTAACATTAATGTAAGCCATGAAGGTTCAAGCTCACTGAGAAAATTGTGTCAGCATTTTCCCATGGAGACATTTTAATTATAAGCACTGCAGAGGTATTGAGAGTTGAAGATTTGCTTAATTTTTCCTCTGAGTAATTTCAGTGGCAGATCTTGATCAGCCTCCAGGGTTAGCCATATGCTTAATCCTGGGTCTTCGCACACTGGTAAAATATGGCTCTGTGCGACTTGCTATAGCCCTTAGCTCTATCTCACAACCAACAAGGCTGAGCATCTGAGACATGAAAACATTTAGTTGAATATCAACTGGCAGAAACTAGGAAGACTCAGTTCATAAACTTTTATTTAAGGGAGATAAATGACAGACTGCACAACTAAGTGTCTTAAAGCCCAGAAACTTATGTGTACCCATTGGAGTGGGGACAGAAGGCAAGCTCCTACATGCACCTCCCTTTCAAATATATGTATGGTTCTATGCATTATGCAAGGGTCTTTGGAGATACTGAATATGTAAAGTATTTTTCCAATCAGTTTACCTCATATGACATTGAATCACAGAGAGGTTAGGGGACTATGTGAAGATCCTAAATATGACCTGATGGCATCACTCTCTGACTTGCATTTGTACAGGCTCTTAGTATCTCTCTAATTACTGATGCTTTTTGTTTGTTTTGTTTGTTTGTTTAGATGATTTGTTTGAGCCAGTATCTCTTACACAACAGAATGGCTATAAAGTTGCTACATAACTGAAGACAACCTTGAACTCCCAATCTTCCTACTTCTGTCTTCCAAGCACTGCTATTATAATATAACTAAACCTTTTATACATAATCTGTGGCTTAAACCAGGGGCATCATTCATTGTTTGCAAGCACTCTATAAACTGAGCCACACCTTTAGTCCCTGTCTGTCTTCTATTAATCAAACTCAATCTAAGCAGGAGTGCAGTGGTCCTCTATAGAAAGATTTAAGCAGAAAGAGGCTCTGGTGGATGTCAGAGCAACCTTGATAGGGATTTCTCAAAGGAAAGATATTAATGTGAAAACAGCATGTGGCACTCAAAAATGAGTAAACAATTTGCCAAACAAAACTTCCAGGAGAAAGGGATAATGGGTATAGCTTCTTGTCAGAGAAGAAATAGTAAAGTTAACCCACCACATTTTCCTTGAGGCAAAAAGAAAGATGGCTGCATACTTCCTTATTCTTCTCTTTCATTGTTCATTGGGATGCTATGAAAGGAAGATGGGGCTGGGTGGAAGTCTTTCAGCTGAAGTTTTCCTGGTCAGACAACATGCAGATCCTCACTCCAATTTGCTACAGAGGTGTGTAAAAAATATTCAGGCAGTCACAATCTGGGATGCTAGACTTCATTTTACCCTACTTCACCATCAAGTGTTAGACTTGCAGGAAGTGTTGATACACTGCTCAGTATGGGAAATCACAGCCTATGAAGAGGACCCTAGTCCAGGTAATAAATGAAGAATACTGGGTCCTATGAGACAGGGGTTTCCAAACTTCTCAGAGTCCAGTTGATCCTGGAAACAGAATGGAAACAAAGGGGAGCCATATAGATCTGCAATGAAGAGAATGGGGTGGTGGGTTATTCTGGCTTAGCTCACTGGGTGAGTGTCTGGCATGGGAGGAGAAAGGGATAATCTGTGTGAGACTTAGGCAGCTTTACTCTATTTTGGTTCTTGATGAGAAGATATTCCTTGGTCACAAATTTTTATTAAATATTTACTATGAAGAATAGCTGCATAAAACTTCCTCACAGTGGTCCAGTGATTAATTACCTTTTGGAAGAAGAAATGTCCGGGAAGAGAATTTATTGGATAAATCCTCAGTAGCCATCTAGATACATCATTAGCATGGAGAACTCTGTGTTCTGTTGTATATGACCAGTGGTCATGTTCTTTATGTGGCAAGTTATGGCCACATGTTTCATTCCAGTTATCCAGTCAGGTGAAACACCTACATAATCAGATTGGTGCTTGTGTACTGGGGTTTCTGACCCCACTTGATTTTACCAAGATTTCTAACACTGTCAACTGTCCCATACCAACACCATGTTTAGCAAGAAGTTTTGATGGGTCATTTAGGGAATAGGCCTAGGTACTAAAATTGATAGCTGGTATACTGCCTTCCACAGAGTGGGTTCTGCTTGAATAATCAGAGTAGAAAATGTGAGACAGGCATGAGGAAGTACATACTTCCTTTGAACAATGTAAGAGAGAGGAAGTTGAACACTGAGGAATAGCCAAGGAAGCTGGTACTTTTCCTTTTCAGGAAAGACAAACCAAAAGAAAATGTGTTTGAAGGACATGTGTACATATGTGTTTACATGCATGTGGAGGCAGAGCACATCCTTAGGAGATATTCCTCAAGAACTTGTTCTCCTACTATTATTTTGTTTGTTTTTGTTTTTAGATAGGGCCTTTTACTAGCCTGGGACCCACCAAAAAGGCTACACTGATGGTACAGTGAGCTTTGTTGTTTCTAATTCTGTGTTCAGAGTGCAAGGCTTACAAATGTGTAAGTGCCTTACAGAAACTTTGTGATTTTATAAGGTCCCATTTGTCTATTCTTGATCTTAGAGCATAAGTTATTGGTGTTCTGTTCAGGAACTTTCCCCCTTAGCCAATTCCTCAAGATTCTTCCCCAGTTTCTTTTCTGTTAGTTTCAGTGTGTCTGGTTTTATGTGGACGTACTTGATCCACTTGGAGTTGAGCTTAGTACAAGGAAATATGAGTGGATCAATTCTCATTCTTCTGCATGCTGACCTCCAGTGGAGCCAGCACTATTTATTGAAAAGGCTATCTTTTTTCCATTGGATGTTTTCAGCTCCTTTGTCGAAGATCAAGTGGCCATAGATGTGTGGATCAATTCTGGGTCTTCAATCCTATTCCACTGATCCACCTCCCTGTCATTGAACCAATAGCATGCAGTTTTTAACACTACTGCTCTGTAGTATTGCTTGAGGTCTGGGATACTGATTCCCGCAGAAGGTCTTTTACTGTTTATAATAGTTTTAGCTATCCTGGTTTTTTTTTTGTTATTCCAGATAAATTTGAGAATTGCTCTTTCTAACTCTATGAAGAACTGAGTTGGGATTTTGATGGGGATTGCACTGAATCTGTATATTGCTTTTGGCAAGATTGCCATTTTAAATATATTAATCCTGCCTACCCATGAGCATGGAAGATTTTTCCATTCAAATCAGCAACCAACAAATTGGGAAAAGATCTTCACCAACCCTACATCTGACAGAGGGCTAATATCCAATGTATACAAAGAACTCAAGAATTTAGACACCAGAAAACCAAATAACCCTTTCAAAAAATGAAGTACAGAGATAAACAAAGACTTTTCACCTGAAGAACTTCGGATGGCTGAGATGCACCTTAAGAAATGTTCAACATCATTAGTCATTAGGGAAATGCAAAGCAAAACAATCCTGAGATTTCACTTCACACCAGTCAGAATGGCTAAGATTAAAAAACCCAGGAGACAGCAGCTGTTGGTGGGGATGTAGAGAAAGAGGAACACTCCTCCATTGCTGGTGGGATTGCAAGTTGGTAAAACCACTCTGGAAATAAGTCTGGAGTTTCCTCAGAAAACTAATCATGATTCTTCCAGAGGACCCTGCCATACCACTCCTGAGCATATACCCAGAAGATACCCCAGCATGTAATAAGGACACATGCTCCACTATGTTCATTGCAGCCTTATATAAAATAGCCAGAAGCTAGAAAGAACCCAGATGTCCCTCAACAGAGGAATGGATACAAAAAAATGTGGCATATATACACAATGGAGCACTATTCAGCCATTAAAAACAATGAATTCATGAAATTCATAGACAAATGGATGGAGCTGGAGAACATCATACTAAGTGGGGTAACCCAGTCTCAAAAGAATACCCATGGTATGCACTCACTGATAAGTGGATATTAGCCTAGAATCTTGGAACACCAAAGACACAATCCACATACTGAATGATGTCCGAGAAGAAGAAAGAGGTGGAACCTGGATCTGGAAAGGCCAATGCATCAATGTAGGAGAATACCAGGACAGGGAACTGGGAATGGTAGGAAGGAGTATTAGGGGAAGGGAAAAGGGCATATGGGACTTTCGGGGGGGGCAGGGAACCAGGAAAAGGGACATGAAATATAAATAAAGAATATATCCAATAAAAAAATAATTGAGGAAAGAAGAGTCAACAAAAAATGTGTAAGTGGATTTTTAAAATGTTCATTCTGGGAAGTAAACTTTCTTTATGAATAGGTAGTTTACTGAGTGAACTGTCTCCTCAACCCAAGAGAGACTTTGAGAATCAAGAACAAGTATGTCAAAAGTCAGTCCAAAAATTCTAAGAACTATCTTTTTTTGTGTGCTTTCTTTGACCTCATCGGGCTTCCTACCCTAACCCGAGAAGTAAAAGTCATTAGAGGCACTGACCACCAAAGGTTGTATTCTGCACCTTTGTAATGAGGCTCTCTCCCTCTAGAGAGCCAGCTCCACGTGCTTGAGACCCTTCTGAGGTTTGAAGTATTTCCTAGACACTTCTAACCTCATTCTCTTTGAAGCTGCTCTTGCTCCAGACTTCCTTGCCTTTCATAGCACTCCTTTCTTTTGATAGTTCTTCTGAAGTTCTCTATATCAAAGTATAAAGATTTCATATTTTTATTCATAGAAATTACAGAGCTAATGCTTTAAAAAGAAAACATCTTGAAGAAATTGGATTTTAATTACTCTTTCAAAAATATTTCTGCCTTAAATAGTACTTTTTGTGGTCTTGAGTCAAAGCAGTTTTTTAATTTGCATATTTCATTTATTTACATTTCAATTTTAACCACTTTCCTAATTTCCCATCTGTAAACCCCCTATCCTATCTTCCCTAACCATGCTTCTATGAGGGTGCTCCCCCAACCACCCAACCACTCTGGCCTCACCACCCTAGCATTCCTTTACACTGTGGCATCATGTCTTCACAGGACCAAGGGCTTCCCTTCCCATTGATGTTAGACAAGGTTCCTTAAACTCCTTGAGTCCTTCCCGAACTCCTCCATGGGGTCTCTGTTCTCAGTTCGATAGTTGACTGCAAGCATCTGCATGTATATTGGAAGAAACTCTCATGAGACAGCTGTATCAGGCTCCTATAAACAAGCCCTTCTGGGCATCAGCAATAGTGTCTGTGTTTGTTATCTACATGTGGGATGGATCCTCAGGTGGGCCAATCTCTGGATGGCTTTTCCTTTACTCTATGCTCCACTCTTTTTCTTGGTATTTCCTTTAGGTAGGATGAATTCTGGTTTAAAATATTGGATATAGGTGTGGCCCCATCCCTCAACAGGGGTGCAAGAATGGGCATGACTAATCTCTGGATATGGTCTCGACAGGTTTTCCCTCCCCTTTATTGGGTATTTCAGCTCATGTTTTCCCTGTGTGGTCCTGGGAAGCTCTTGCTTTGCATCTGGGACGTTCTGTTGCTATCCCCTGTTTTACAATCCCCATTGCCACACAACTCTGTTCACTTTCGTGACCCTCTGTAACTCTCCTCCATCTCTTCCCATACCTTATTCTTCACCTCTATTTTCCCTTCCCCTTTTCACTTCCTCCCAAGTCCCTCCCATGCTCTACTTCCCTGGATTATTTTGTCACTCCTTCTAAGTAGGACTGAAGCATCTACTCTTTGGTCTTCCTTCATCTTGAAATTCATGTGGTCTGTGAATTGTATCTTGGGTACTCCATGCTCTTTGCCTAATATATACTTATCAGTGAGTATATGACTGTTTTCTTGTGTCTGAGTTCCCTCACTCAGGAAGATATTTTCTAGATAAATTCATTTGTCTAAGCATTTCATGAAGTCAATGTTTTCAATAGCTGAGTAGTATTTCATTGTGTAAATATACCACATTTTCTGGATCCATTCCTGTGTTGAGGGATATATGGGTTGTTTCCACATTCTGAGTATTATAAATATGGATGCTATGAACATAGTGGAACAAGAGTCATTCTAAAATGTTGGAGAATTTATAGGGTATATGCCAGGAGTGGTATAGCTAGGTCATCAGGTAATCATACATCCAATTTTTCTGATGAAGTTCCAAACTGATTTCCAGACTGATTGTACTAGCTTGCAATTCCACCAACAATGGAGGAGTGTTCCTCATTCTCCACATCTGTACCAGCATCTTCTTTCCTCTGAATTTTTTTATCTTAACCATTCTCTTTGGTGTGAGGTGGAATCTCAGGGTTGTTTTAATTGCATTTCCCTGATGACTAAGGATGTTGAACATATCTTTAGGTGCTTCTCAGCATTTGAGTTTCTTCATTTGATAATTCTCTGTTTAGCTCTGTTCCCCATTTTTGATAGTGTTATTTGGTTCCCTGGAGTCTAATTTCTTGCTTTCTTTGTATGTATTGAATATTAACCCTCTCTTAGGTTTGGAAAAGATCTTTTCCAAACCTGTGTTTTTCCATTTTGTTCTATTTACAGTGTTCTTTGCATTATAGAAACTTTGCAATTTTATGAGGTTCCATTCATTGATTATGAGAGAGCATAAGCCATTGGTGTTTTGTTCAGGAAACTTTTCCTTGTGCCCATGTACTCCAGGTTCTTCCCCACATTGTCTTCTGTTAGATTCAGTGTATCTGGTCTTATGTGGAGATAGTTTACCCACTTGGACTTGAGCTTTATACAAGAAGATGACATTATTTTATATCATTTGTGACTACTCTTAATGGTGTTGTTTCCCTAACTTCTTTCTCAGCCCATTTATCCTTTGATTATAAGAAAGCTACTGATATGTTTGAGTTAATTTTATGTCTGTCCATGTTGCAGAGGTTGGTTATCAGCTGTAGGTGTTCTCTGATGGAATTTTTTGGGTCACATAAGTATACCATCATATCATCGGCAAATAGTGATGTTTTGACGTCTTCCTTTCTAATTTGTATCCCTTTGACCTTCTTTTGTTGTCTAATTTTGTTGTCTACCTAGAATTTGATAAACTATATTGAATAGATAGGATGAAAGCAGCTTTGCCACAAAACTTAATTCCATCTCTAACAACAAAAATAACAATAACCAACAATGACTACTCCTTAATAAAAGTTAACTTCAATTGCTTCATTTCCCTAATAAAACGATGTAGACTAACACACTGGATAAGTAAATAGGATCCAGCACATTTGTCAGTGGCAAAAACAGACACCACCTCGGAGTAAAGGGCTGAAAGAAATTTACAAGTAAATGGCACCAAGTAACAAGCTGATGTAGCCATTCTAATAGAGAATAAATATGTCTTTCAGCCTAAAGTTCTAAAAATGGATAAGGAAGGACACTACATACTCATTAATGAAAAATCTACAAAGGTGGACACTCACTTCTGAACAGCTATTCTCTGAAAGCAAAAACAACCTCATTTGAAAAACAAAATGTACTAAGGATCATCATACACATTGCACCTCACACAATAATAATAGGAGTCTTCAACACCCACTCTCGTCATTGGACAGATCATGGGAACAGAAATTAAACAGAGACAATGAAATTAACTGAAATTATGAAGCAAATTGGTTAACAGATATCTACAGAACATTTCAGCCTCAAATAAAAGAATATACCTTGTTCTCAGTACCTCATGGTACCTTCTCCAAAATTTACCATATCCTCAATCAATCACAAAGCAGTCCTCAACAGAGACCAGAAGATTGAAATAATTCCATGCATCCTATCAGATTATTGCAGACTTAGACTGGATTTCAATAACAAAACAACAGAACTTCCACATATACATGGAAGCTGAACAATACTCTACTCAATGATAACTTGGTCAATGAAAAAATAATTTATTAAAGCCTTTTATGAATTTAATGAAAATGAAGGCACAACATACCCAAACTTTTAGGACACAAAAAAGCAGTGCTAAGTAGAAAACTTAGTTCTGATTGCCTCCAAAAAGACACTGAAGAGAACATTCATTAGCAGCTTAACAGCACACCTGAAAGATCTAGAAGAAAAAGAAGCAAATATACCTAAGAGGAGTAGATAGAAGGAAATAATGAATCTCAGGACTGAATTCAACCAAGTAGAAACAAACTAACTGTACAAATAATTAAAAAAAAAAAAACCAACAGACAGTGATTCTTTGAGAAAATCAACTATATAGATAAACCCTTAACCAGACTAACCTGGGAGTCACAGAGACATTATCCAAATTAAGAAAATAAGAAATAAAAAGAGATATAACAACAGAAACTGAGGAAATAAAAAAAAATCAGATTCTTCTACAAAAGCCTACACTAAAGAAAACTGGAAAATCTGAATGAAATTGAAAAATTTCTAGGCAGATATGAGGTACCAAAGTTAAATCAGGATCACATAAGTGATCTAAACAGTCCCATAACCCTTAAAGAAATAGAAGCAGTTATTAATAGTCTCACAACCAAAATAAAGCCCATGACCAGATGGGTTTAGTGTAGAATTCTATGATACCTGCAAAGAAGACCAAGTACTAATACTCTTCAAACTCTTCCACAAAATGTGAACAGGAGGAACACTATCCAATTCATTCTATGAAGACACAATCACTCTAATATATGAACCACACAAAGAAAGAGAACTGCAGACTAATGTCCCTTATGAATATCCATGCAAAAATACTCAATAAAATTTTTGCAAACTGAATCCTAAAACACATTAAAATGATCATCCATCATGATTGATTAGGTTTCATCCCAGGGATGCAGGGATGGTTAAATATATGGAAATCTATCAATGTGATCAAATATATAAACTAATTCCAAGGAAAAAATAATACATGCACATTTCATTATATGCTGAAAAAGGATTCAACATCTCTTCATGTTGAAAGTTTTGGAAAGATAAGGAATTCAAGACCTATCCCTAAACATACTAGTAGCAATGTATGGCAAACCAGTAGCCCACATTAACCCAAACAGAGAGGAATTTGAAGCAAATCAGTATTTTGTCACTTGTATGGCATGGCCAGCATAATATTTGCTCTTGGTATGTGCTGGCTCAGCTTTTGTGATGCTGTGACATTTGTTTACCCACAATTTTTTTCGTGTGTGTTTGTGTGTGTGTGTGTGTGTGTGTGTGTGTGTGCATGTGTGTGTGTGTCAGTGTGTTTATACACATATGCACATGCAAAGGGATGGAAAATTCCTTTCTTTAATTGAATATAATGCCCATTTACATTTCAAATGCTGAAACCTTTCCCTGTTTTCCCACTCCTTGAAAACCCTCAACCAGTCCTCCCAGCCCCTGCCTACCAGCATATGCCCCTCCACCTGACCCACTCCCACCTCGCTCCCCTCAATTTCCCTTTGTTGGGGCATCTATTGAGCCTTTGCAGGACCAAGAACCTCTCCTTCCTCTGATGCCTGACTAATCATTCTTTTACCACAGTATTGGCTGGAATATTGTGTACCCCTTGATTGATGGTTTAGTCCCTGGCAGTCCTGGTGTGCTTGGGTGGCCAACCTCATTGTTCTTCCCATGGGGGCAGATAGAAAATTCTTACTTAATGATTTTCTTATTCACGTTGCTCTCTACCTGATGGCTGAAAAACATAAAGATATGGAAAAAATTAAGTTATTTGAAGAGTGTCAAATGATTCCAGGTATTGTATTCTTTCAAGACTTAAAATGCACATACACATGTGTTCTGAATACTATTAATTATTAAAATGGGGTCATCTTGCCTAATAACAAAAAGGAAGATAACACTTGCATATTTATACCTCAATGTTTGTTTGTTTTTAGATAAAGCTTTACTGTAGCACAATCATATTTTTTCTTTTTAAATAAAACTTTACTGTAACACAATCATGCTTGTCCATAGGCATGTTTCCTATGGTTCTATTCTCAGTAACTGAACAATTACTGCCAGAGATTGTTTGACTTACAAAGGCGAAAACTTTTAGTTTTCATTCATTCATTCATTCTATAATTTATAGAGATGGATTTTTAATCTATTACCTAGGCTGGTCTTTATGTTCTAGACTCCAGCCATTTTCTTGCCCCGGCTTCCCTGGTAGCTGGGATACTGGCCAACTCCCAGTTGCCTGAAACTGTAGGATCAGGTAATCTGTCACATTTTTATGGTCTCTTCAGTAGCCTAAAGTCACATTCATGTCTGCATACCTACATAAAACAACAATGATGACAAAGACAATAGTAACATTGATAATGATGATGATAATGATGAAGATTGTAACCACACTTTTGGCTATGTTATTGGGTTCCTTTTCTTTGGCCACCCTCCTCTAAACTTATTTCTTCAAAATTTGCAACACTAAGTAGGAGATTAAAAAAATGGTAGAGAGAAAATGGCACCTCAATATTATTAGATTACTTTCAGCTTAGTAGGTATGTCAAGTTACTTTGGGTATGTCTAATACTTTGGGTATTTCTTATACATAGCAAATATGAAGCTGCATTATTCAATGACAACAATAGTTGCAGGCACTGTACCTCTCATGGATCTGGCATTCATGCATCCTCTCAAGCGTTCCAAATATAAATTATGTTAAGCTTGGAAATCACACCCGGTCTATCTGAAGCAGCCCAGCATCCCACGCTTGAGATTAAAACAAAAACATATTCATGTAACAGGAATGTTATGTAAATAACATGCAATAATAATAATTGAAAGTGAAATAAAATAATATCCTGAAAATAATCATAACTCAATAATCCATATTTTAATATCCTCTGTGAATATGGCCTTCAACCACCAATTCTCAGACAAAAAGGTTCAAAAACAGCTGTGAAGCTAAACTCAGAACATTTGGTTGCCAAAATGGGACAGGCATAACATAACTTAGAAAACAAAGACATGATATGCCCTTTATTATTACACTACTGGCACCTCTTATCCTATTCAATTTATTTATTTATATATTTATTGATTGATTGATTTTTAGGATAATCTCTCTATGTACCCTAGCTTTCATGGAACTCGCTGTGTACACAAGACTTACCCGGAAGCCACTTCACAAGGATTCTTAGAAAAGAACTTTACCTGGTCTGGAACGATCAAAGTGCTTAGCCAAGCAGAGGTCTCTCTGGGATGTGACAAAGCTAGAATCTGCTTTCCCTGCATATCTACCCATATACCTGTCCAATGCATGGCAAGATACATCTCTTGTAGGAAATAGTTTTTTTTTTTATGGGTCTGAGCAGTTTGTTTGTATATATGTCTATATACTATATTCAAACATTTTAAGTGGAGGCCAGTAATAGGGGCCAGAACCTGCCAATAGATGGTCATAAGATAGGAATCAACTGTGGTCTTCTGGAAGTGCATCCAGGGCTAATGACCACTAAGCTATTTCTCCAGCCTTAAATTCTATCTCTTAAGCTGAAAAATGCTTCCCATCAAAGTACGGGAAGCTGTGTGACCAGAGACATGGTATGGATTTGCCAGAATTTTGAGGACCCACAAGAATACCAAGATGTACATTTGCTCCATATGTTCTGGGAAGCCTATGTGGAGTCCATGTATGTTTGCAAGAAGGATTTTTAATACTAATAAAAATAATAAAATAGGTGCTACCTATGGAATGACAACTGAGTGTGTTTCTCTGACCTCTACATGTGTAATGTACATGGACATACATACCTGCACAAACAGACAGATGGACAGACAAACACACAGAACATGTATACACAGGCATACATTCATGGAGGTGGAGAGAGGGGACGAGAAAGAGAGAGAGAGTGAGAGAGAGAGAGAAAGAGAGAGAGAAAGAGAGAAAGAGAGAGAGAAGGAGAAGAAGGAGGAGGAGGAGGAGGAGAAGGAGGAGGAGGAGGAGGAGGAGGAGGAGGAGGAGGAGGAGGAGGAGGAGAAGAAGAAGAAGAAGAAGAAGAAGAAGAAGAAGAAGAAGAAGAAGAAGAAGAAGAAGAAGAAAAAGAAGAAGAAGAAGAGAGAAGAGATTACCACAGAACAGAAAAACTTGGCTAAGCTATAAGCACAAAGAATGAAAAATTAGTTCTTGGTAGGAAACAAGATCTGAGTGTGTGGGTGAGTGTGTACTACCTAAGACAACAGAAAGTCAGAGTATATTCTTGGTAATAGTATAGGCCAGGTGACTAGAAATGAGAGAGACGAGATTATGTTTCAAAACTCCACTTGAGATGCATATTAAGTCCCTAGTCTACATGAACACTTGGATTTAGATACCTGATCAGGGTACTCTGCAAAGGAAGAGTTCTTAGGGTCTCCAGGGACTTTAGTGATAATAATTCAGCATGCTCTACAATTGTGGTGAAATTAACCTCTAGCATAGAATTGATCTTCAAGTTACTTTTCTTTCTAGATGGTATATTAAGTAATTTCTGACAGATTCTCTGTGTGTCTGTATATGTTTATGTGTGTTACTATGTATTTCTGTCTATTTGTGTGTGTTTGTATGTGTGTGAATATCTGTTGTAGAGGTGTGCATTATATATGCTTATGTATGTATGGAAGCTATATGTGGCTATGAGTTGTCTTCTTCAGTCTTCTCATACCATTTTTGAGGTACAGTATCTGTATATGTGGCACACTAATTTGCCCATATTGTCTGTAAAATGAGCCCTAGAGACTTTCTTGTCTCAGTCTCTTAAGATATAATATTACATTTTTCTGCAACTGTATCAGGATTTTTAAAACTTGGACCTTGGGGGAACCAAACTTAGGTCCTCATGTTTGAGCAGCAAACATTTTGCACCCTCAGACTGCTTCCAACAAATCTTCATATTGTTCTTGTAAACTTGTGGAAAATAATACCTCCAAGTGTGGCTGTAGAGAATCGGTTGCATAAAAGTCTGCCTCACTGTTGGGGAAAGATGGAGATAGATAACTAGGGAATCAGACTTTCTTTGCATCAGAACCAGATGAAGAATAGCTAAGGTTCGGTACCCGTTCCACCTGGGTATCTGATCTTCACATTCAATGCCTAAGAAACAATGGTGTCCAGGATCAGATCCATCTCAATAAAGTTGCATTTTGCCCCTTGTGCACCTGCAGATGTATCTAATGAGAGCCTTTTCTCTTTACAGATATACCAGTTCTATATATCTACACATCATCAGTGGTTGTCCTGTATCTCCAGAAATGGTTCTCTTATGGTTAGTGTCTTGTATGCTTGAAAGCTCATTTTGAAGGTTATGATGTATATATTTGCCATCTACTATTCTTCAATAGGTAAATGGTTGTTACCCATAATTCTGTCCTTGTTAAGTCCAAATCATTCAACAAAATGCAGTCAACGTTCCTTGACTTGACATGGGGGTTCTATTCAGTTAGCCATGTTACAGGCAAGACACTAAAATGTGGGACATAGTTTTGACATTTTTAGCAGTGATTACATTTGAAATCAAGGCAGTAGAATGACTTTTATTATTTACCTATGTCTTCTCCTGAACATTTGTCCTTTATCCCCTATGAGAAATTAAACAGTTGAGGAGATGATAAATAAACATGATTATAAGTAATCATGAAGTTTTCTTTTTTTAAGACATAGAGGGAACCAAGCTTTCTATTTCAAGAGGTGTTTGAATTTAGGTTATGTCTACTCATTGCCACATTATTATAAATGAACCATATGTTTCATTTAAGGCCAGTAAGATTTTACTATAGAATGACCTGGAATCAATGGTCAATGATCTGTATCAGAACATGTGCATAGGTCACTACTGGTCACAGCTTCAAATTCATAGCTCTACAGTTTCAAACCTTAATTTGACATTTGTATGTGTATGATCTGCATGTGTACATGCATTTGGTCTCGTTAGTGTGAATACATATGAAGGCCAGAGGTTGATCTCCAATGTATTTTGCCATCTTGTCCTCCTTGTATACTGTACTCACAGCATGGCAATTGCACTAGATTGGCTAACATGTTGCTTGAGGTATTTCTGCTCTCTACCTCCATGGTTTTAAGGATTAGAAATAGGCTACTATATCCATCTAAAATTCATTTGAAGTCTGGGCATCTTAACTGAATCCATCTCTGAGTCTTACAATTGGCTCAGGTTGTATGTTGTATTATAAAAATTCAAAGATGAAAATGGCATGGATTATGACCTAATTGAATGAACTGAGGATGTAATGGAGCAGATTGGGTGGCTTTGGCCTAATGCAATTATAGTTTCAAACTATTATGTTTCTTTTTCATAAGAAATCTTGGAGGTTATTGCTAACAACAAGAAATAAGTCATTATGGTTTGTTTTACATATGAGGTACATTAGTAAGACTTAGAGATCATCAAGGAATCTCAAGTGAAGCAGGAAGCACTAGACCTCATCTTCCTTAGCAGGCAGATGGTGTATGATCATCCTGGCATGCTTGTTTATATTGGAGTTAAAAGTTATTGTCTGTATGACTGAGTCAATATTTTAGGAGAGGAAGAGAATAACATGCCCCAGGACACACATTAAATAAAGCTTTCCATCCTGCATCATCAGGATCAGAAATGTGAAGGAGGGGGCAAGGCACTATAGTACTTATGAAGGAGAGTGTATCTTTCCAAAGTAGTCAGCAGGGATCAAAGGAGACAGGGAATTTTAAGGAGAGGTAAAAACTAGTACTTTCTTCCAGATAGACATGTTATTTATTTTCCCAATTCTGAAGGACTATAAAATAAAATTGCTCCACTTTCCCTTCCATCTACAATTAATTATAGAGTGAGGACATTTCTTGTCACCTAAACTAGCCCCTGGCATTAAACTGAAAGCCCTGGATTAGCAGCAGCTTTGAGACATTACACTTAATCCAGAATCAAATCAGTAAGTAACACATTTGTGTCTAGCAGCCTAGTGTCATTTGGTATGGTCTCATACAGGTGAGCATGAACTCCTTTGTTTCCTAACATAGTTTTTGAATAGAATTCTATTTGTTTTCAGTTGATGACTTAAAGACAAGAGTTATATATATGGACCTTATGTGATCTTTCTGTGGAGGACCTGTTTGGACTCTCAAGAGAGCTGGAAAGATTATACTGAGCCTATGTTTCTAGTATGTTCTTAGAGCTTTGTGCTGTCAGCACAGGGGAACCTTTAAGGAACCACAGCCTTGGAAGTTTTAGATAGTATGTGGTTTTTCTACTGGGAGACATGTTATTTTGTTGAAGAAGTCATAGTTTTACATGCTTGTACATATGTGTGTATGGTATGTATGCTGTATGATTCTTCCTATCATTTCCAGCTTTTGAATGCATTTTAGAGAACCAAACACATCCTTTCATCATTGTTCAGTATGTGTTTTAGCCAATGAACAATATTCTTTACCAACCCAGATTTTAAAAGGAAATGGGTTCTGAGGATAAAAATAAGTTCTTCAAGCTTTGTGGGTGAGGAATGTATTGCCTGACCACTTCCCTATCACGAGGGCCCTATTAGTCAAATAATTCTTAAGAACCAGCAAACTTCTGAGCACTTTGGTAAAGAAAAGACACATGGATATGAGTCAGAAAAAATGTAGCCCTGTCTATAATTGAGAGTCGTGTGAGACCCGTTTCCTGAGCTGAAGCCAGGCAACATCCCTGCTCAGAGTCATTTACTTCATATTCTACTTCTCATTTGGACTTGTTTGGCTTTTAAGAGAGGGAAGCCTTTCTTTAAGGGTACGTCCTTTAAGTGAATCTTCACCAATGAATATGTGCATAGCACAAATTAGAAAGAACATTTTTTTTAAAAGGAGGACATGAAGTTGGGAATGGATGAGGGAGAGTGGGGAGTGTATCGAGTAGTTAGTGAGGTAGTATAAATATAAAAGGTTAAATAAAAAAAGGCTTGTATGCATAATGACATTCTCAAAAGTTATTAAAATACTGTACTTAAATACTATGTACATAATTAGAAATAAATAGAAAGATGTAGTGTGTCTGTTTCATGTCTGTTATAACAACATTTGAGGTAATAAATTTAAAGGTGGAATGGTGTGTTTTGCCTCATGATTTCACTTTAGTCCATTCATATTCACAAGCCGTATGCCTTTGGGCTTATAGTAGTATTGTCACAGGGGCATGTGGGAAAGGAAATAAATTCATTCCATGCTGAACACTCAGTTGGCAAAGAAAGATGAAGAAGGGATATGTCTGGAAATGTCTTTAACACAAAGGGATCTCCAATGAATGATGATTTCACATCCTACACAAGCTCAAGTAATCCACCACTCTAACTCTAAGGTTGTTGCTATGACAAGCTACCATGAGTCTGGGATCTTCCAAGAGGTGAACAAGGATCTGACCATGCAGCAAGAAGGAAACTGAAGATGTAGAGGAAATAAAATCAGTCATTTATTTTAAATGAAAGCACGCTGTTTGGAAGCCCAGGGTCAACATAACACTGTGTATAATTGACTCTGAGCTTGTCTTATATTGGTCCCCTGCGTTCTTATCTCTTTTAATCCCCTATTTTTTTCTTTCTTAATTAACTCCTCTTGTAGACCCATTACTTAATCTCTTGAGCTGGTGTTTTCATTAGTCTTGGACAGGTCCAAGGCTGTAGTGGTGGTATCCTTATGGTAAAGTGGGCGTACTGTCTCTCTTCATAATCCATTGCTGTGCAGGGCTATCATCTCTTTCCCTCCTACTTCTTCATACTCTGCTTGTTCTCTATTAACTCCTCACAGTTCTACATCCTCTCAATAGTACCATTATGTAAACATGCAAAAATCTCAGAAGTAATTTTTTTCTAAAGCTTAAGAGAGTTGGGACAGGAACATTTGTTGGGCAGGAACTCTACTGTTTTATAGAGGGGGGGCAGGAACTTTTGAAATGAATGTAAGTACAATGTTTCTACAAATACTACAGTGTCAACTGGGACCTCATTCAAAAAATGCCTTTCAGCCCCACTGACATTGCCTATCTTCATTGGGCAAAGGATGGTCAAGAATAGCTCAACCAGGGGGAATTGGTTAATGGTTCAGCAATAGAGACAAGATATTTGTTGTGTGTCTCAGTTGCATTTCCTGTTGTGATAAATTGCCTTGACAAAAGCAATCAAGAAAGAAAGATTTTATTTGTCTTCCATTTCTATCTTATTATCCATTGTTATGGGGAAATCATGGTAACAGGACTTTGAAACAACTGGTCAAATCACATCCACAGTCAATACCAGATAACAATGCATTAATGCATGCAGCTTGGGTTCTCATCTTTCATTCAGTCCAGAGCCCAGATAAAATGGGTTCAGGAACATTTAGGGTGGGTCTTGTCACCTCAATTTAACCAATAAGAAAATCTCTCACAATCATGTCCATAGGCCAGCCCAGTATATACAATTCCTCAATGAGTCTCTTCACAGGATTCTATAATTGATTTTAGATTGTCAATTTGACAATGAAAATTAACCCTACATTGTTCAACTTTGGATCAAAATCATAACCCCCAGTTGATAGCTCCAACAATCACCATGTAGAGAGTGATGACATTTCACAACTAGTACCAGGTTGCTGACCAATTTTATATAGAGAATTCTGCTTCCATTCTGACAGATGTTTAATGGCTTAATGAAGTGTACAGCAGGTATCACTGATGGTTTTGACCCCAACAAAGACACATACTAATTGGATATTAGAAATTTAAAAGCAACAACAGATTTTAGTAGTAGATTCAGAGTTCTCTGTTGAGTGACTGCAGACATTTGGCCTCTGTCCATCTGGTTGGGGTAGACATATGTGGTGGTGACATTTTGTTGGTGTTTAGCATGCATGTGGGATGGTACTAGGAAGTTGTTTGAATTTTAAGATACTATTTTAAATGTTTTATGCAAAAGTAACATAGCATTTTAAGCTAATAAGCTAGTTCCCTGTATTCATATCCTGTTCCATGTTAAGTGGGATCTACTTTTAAAATCAAGGTGCTTAATAGCATTTCTTTAAAGGCCATTTTGCTAGAATTTAGTTGGCAAAGTAATGGCTTTACATGTAATTAATAGCCGTCAGGCCAGCTCCTTGACCCCATTCACTGTGTCTAAGAAACCAGAATTCTTTGTGTGTTTGTGTGTGTGTGTGTGTGTGTGTGTGTGTGTGTTTGTGTGTGCATGTGTTTTTATTTGTACCTTGCTGGCCAGCAGGTAGATGTCATATGTTTTAGTTAATTGATCTTTATTCCATTATTGTTTTTAGTAATATATTTAAGTTTAAGATTGTAATTACGTATGTCCCCTTTTCCTTTCCTTGCTCCAAATTCTCCCATGTAACATGACCATCATAGTGTTTCAAGTTAATTGCTTATTATTCCTTAATTATATACATACACTCATGTATGTATTTAAACTATTCTCCATAAATAGATGTAGATATATACATAGGTATAGATATAGATTTAGGTTTTCATATAGATATAGTTTGGGTACATTCTTAAGAACATAATATTAAGCTGCTTCAACCTTGGTGTTAAATATTTGTAGATATTTACAGAGCATGACCATTTGGTATTGAATAACCAATTGGTTTCCTCTTACCCAAGCAAGATTATTTCTCCTATTCTCAACATTTCTTAGTGTCCTGTAGTTTTTTGTCTAGTGTTGAGGCTTAATGAGCTTTCTTCCTTACACATTAGCATGTCTTTTGGTGTCACCTTTGTTTATGTCATGTTTAGGCAATGGATTGGTGAGATTTCAGCATTGCAGTTTCTGACATCTCCAAATTTCTGAGTTTTCTGTGAAATTATGTCATCACCTTATCTTTTGTGACAGGAATTCTCATTGAAATTAGTACCACTGATATGGTCAGGTTGACTGCCCATCAAGCTCCAAGAATCCTCATCTCTTTTCTTCCCCATTCTTGAAATCAAAGACAAGGTCCATTGGCCCAGCTTTTTACTTGAGTGCTGGGAATCAGAACTGGGTCCTTATGCTCACAGGTACTTCACTATCTATATAGTTCTGAAGACCAGACTTGTTATAGTCCCAAACAGATACTAAAGCAGAAGCACAGTTTGAAGTCACTTGGACTTGATGAGAAATACTGCTTCTTCAACTTGCATTACGACTCCTAGCCCCAAGTCAAAATTTTCTCACCTTTAAAATGGAAACCATGCCCATACAATATTAGACCATTGAAAGGATTACAGATGATAGTTGTAAAACATCTGAAGCAGTGCATAGCACACAAGGCTATAACACATGACGTGTCATCAGGGCCAGCCCTTGTTGATAGCAATATAAGTACTAGAACAAGAAACTGTCATGGACACATCAGCAGCATTTCATAGTGGTGCCCTTATGCTTTTCAGATAATCTGTTAAAATAACTTCAAAGAGCAAAGGCCTTGTAAACCAGAAAGGATGAAGTTATGATGTTTGCCTCTATGAAGACATTAAGCTTAAACAAGTCCTACATTTAATCCTAGATATATCTGTTTAGATACTAACTTTCAGAAAGCACACACACTCACATGCCTACCACATACACAGGCATTGGCACAGTAGCTGGTAATATGCAGCTGTATCTAAGGTGAGAGTTTCACTCTTTGGGGATTCTCTCCAGCAATGACCAGATATTATGCTGTGACATACAGGTATCATCAACTCTCTGTCCCTGTGGAACCTGGAACTTAAGAAATCATGCAAAATAACTCTGGTGTTATTTTCCCTGTTAGTAAAAGATGACACTCTAACTCTATTGTTACTATGTGGCTCTAAATAGTGTCAGAATAATTTTCTAGTTTACCAGAAATGTAAATTCTAGGTTTTCTGCAGCATTTGACTTAATTGAACACATCTGGCTCCTGTAAAGCAGATAATTTTAATCATAAGGTGTGGTTGCTGGAAGTAGAATGACAAAAATATACACATAACTAGAATGCATATAATAGTTAGACAGATAAATAGATTTGCAACATACAGTGATTCTAAGCATACACTTGACTTTCAAAAGTGGTTGTTATAGGGATAGAAAAGCAGCCCAGTGGCCAAAGTGCTTACTGAAATTGTAGGGTATTGTTCCCAGCACCCACATTAGGCAGTCCACGTTGCTTGTATCTCCAAGTTCAGAAGATCAAACAACATGATCTGACATGTTCTGACACTTGTAGTTGAATTCACATACCCTTAAACAAATATTTATTATTAAAATGTAAAGAAAGCAAAATCTTTGGAGAATAGTTTTTGTTTTATAGGCAATTATGTTACTACCAACTTGTACATTTAGGTAAAAATAGGCATGAGAAGACACTGAGAGAAGAAAACAGTATTTGGAAGCATTGTAATGTTGGAAACCAGCCTGAGAATCCATCTAGGACAAAACAAAACAAAACAAAACAAAACAAAACAAAACAAAACAAAGCAAAACAAAACAAAACAAAAGAAAAAGAAAAAAACAGAAAATTGAGAGAAAATGCAATGTGTCCTGTTGGTTTGTAGACGGATGGTCATTAGCTCATGTGGTAGAGAAAGGAAAGTGTTATATCATAGGGGCTGTTGATGTAAGGCTCCAGAAAAGCTATCAGCCATCCAAGGGATGTGGCTGAAGTAGGCATTTTATTTTGGAAACCCCTGGGTAAAGATGCAGGGGAAACAATTTGCCTTGGTGCATTTCTATTCTTCCATTGAGCTTTGGCTAAGCATCACATCCTCAGATGCAGCTCAGGTGCTATCCTCTTCACACTGATGACCTCCCAACCTTCCTTCTGGTCTCAGTATCTTCATGATCACTATCAATGACACAGCCACTTCATTATCACCATCACCACCATTGTTATGGCTGTTCCAGGACTGTCCTATATGTTGTATTCCTTTGCTCTTTGGTATCTCCATTGCTCCCAAATGTTATAGAGAAATGAAAATCTCTGAGTTAAAATCCATATTTGGGATTTGATCAATTTACAATAAAAATGGACCATTTTTCTTTGTTAAGCTGTTTCATCATGTGCTGGATTTGTGTTTGAGTTTAGCTTTTCCTGGACCTTCTCAGGACTGGTGCTCCCTCTATATTATACATGGTGACTCTAGGAATGTGACCTGCTCTTTTGTTAGTTTTCCAGTGTATTCATGAACAAATACCTAATTATCTCATACCAAAAAAATTCCTCTCAGTCTTGCCTTAGAGAACCATTGAGTTTTCTGGTGTTAATTATAGAAGCATAGTTGAAGTATATCTTCTTCACTACAATTTTATGCTCAATCTGCAGGCAACTCTACAAAGATAGTCTTAATTCATTAATTCCTTCCTGCATTTATAGACTTGAAGAGAGACCTGAAGAAGCTCTTAAGTTCCAGGAGCTTGGAAAACATGACTTTTTTCTTTTTCTTTTTTTCTTTCTTTTTTTTCCTTTTCTTCCTATTTTTTTTTCTTTTTTACTTCTTAGGTCTTATGTGTTTCCTTTACTTCCTGACTCTTATATGTTTTCTTGTTTTGTTTTTCAGGAACTAGAGCTAAGAAACTGCCTGAATTCCACTCACCTTTTCAGGCCTAGTTTGTCATCACTATGGAGTACAGTGCCTGCATTTGTTGTTTCCCATGTGTTCCATAATCTATGATTTCTTATATAGTTTTCTCCCTGGTGAATTCTCTGAATGTAGGGGTCATGCCAGTTTCCATATACTGTATTTCCTCTCTGTTGAAGGCTTCATAATCTCAGGCATTGATAAACAGTTGTTTTTTGAATTATCTTGGTGAAATGATGGGTATGGATTGGATTTATTTCAGGGGAAAATATCAGAGGCTTAGAAAGCCAGACAGAATTCTAAAATGGATCCAAGGAAATAAGACTAAAACATCTTCATTCCACACATTTAGAGGTGTTAAAATAAGGTCTGGATATTGCTTAGTTAGTACAACTCTACAAACAGGGGGACTTTAGTTCAGTTTCCAGGACACACATTAATTAGTTGTAGATATGGTGGATGTAAGGTAAAAACACCATAACCCTGACTTAACCCAAAGACTTAAGCCCAAGGGCTAAAAAAACAAACAAAAACAATATCACTTTGTTCATGGCTTGACCCTGCGCTCTGAGACTTGGCTATTTCTTCCCTTATGATTCAGCCTTAGTGATCCGACAATGTTATTTATCAAGCAATGCATTTTCTTACTAAAATCTTTGTCAATGCTCCGAAAACCTTATATAAAAATCTGCCCTTCCATCCATTTCTCTTGTTTCTCTTCCTTTTCAGAGGCAGCCATCATTCTGTTCTACTCTCCATTAAATGTCTTGTGTGTCTTTGTTGCAGAGTATGACTTTGTGTTATTCTTTCTTTTTTATTAGATATTTGTTTTATTTACATTTTAAATGTTATTTGCATTCGTTCCTCATTACCTCTCTGAAAACCCTATTTAACCCCCCCTCCAAGTATTTAGGACTTTTTAGGAGTTAGATAGCATTTCTAAACTTCTGACATCTTGGGGTCATTGTAAAGTCAGGCACTGGGGAGTTAGGCTGTAATTCTTTGTTTCATTATGTGCATCAGATATAACAGATGGAGACCTCCTGACAAACTAGAATATCCAAGAAAATCAAACAGATCAGGTAAAGATTCCTTGCTCCATTCTTTACATGGCATGAATGAAGACATAATTGGTTAGTATTAAAATTAACTCTTAAAAATATACCTGTCTTTCACGTGCTCAAACAAGGAGCAGAATTTTATTCTTAACTAGTCTGTGAACAGATATATCCACATAAATATCTTGATTGTACCTAAATCTGTTTTGAGATTTGTATATTATAGAGTGTACAACTTTGTTAAGATTCTACCTCAGAGATGCTAAACTTACCTGCTTGGACTCCCTGTGTCACAGATTCTATGTCATCAATCCTCATTCAACCTTTCAGATGTATCCAATCAGAGCTTCAGTCAAGCCCTCTGCCTTGCCTCAACCTTCTAAGCATTTGGAGGCTGGATAAGAGTTGCTGAAGTCAGCTTTTTAAGTCCAACCAAATTCTATAGTTTTCCTTCCCCTTCCCTTTAAAGAATTTTTCATCCCCATGGTTCAGCCCTTAGAAGTAATGGAGAGTTGCAAGCCATATCTCAAGGTTTGCGGGGGGGGGGGGGGGGCCCCCCCGCTGGTAATGGTTGTTTACAAATTAGAGAAAACTTATCATTAGAGGAACATTGGAAAGGTCTTAATTTTGAACCGGGAGGAAATAGATGAGATTGTAGAGATAGTATAGCAATAATCTTTTAGTTGGTAATCTTTTTTTTTTTTTAAGAGACAGTATGTCTCAGTCACCGTTTTTTATTTATATATATATATATATATATATATATATATATATATATTTCAAATTATATCCCCTTTCCTCATTTTCCTCCAAATAATCCCTGTCCAATCTCTCTCCCCCTGCTCAACAACCCACCCACTCCTGATTCCCTGTCCTGACATTCCCATATACTAGGGTATCAAACCTTCACAAGATCAAAGGCCTCCCTTCTCATTGATGGCCTACAAGGCCATCCTCTGCCACATATGCAGCTGGAGACATGGGTTCCTCGATGTGTACTCTTTTATTGGTGGTTTAGTCCCTGGGACCTCTGAGGATACTGGTTAGTTCATACTGTTGTTTCTCCTATGGGGATCTAAAACCCCTTCATCTCCTTCTGATCCTTCTCTAGTTCTTTAACTGGGGACTCTGTGCTCATTCCCAAACAGCTCCTGGTTTTGTTGATTCTTTGTATGGTTCTCTTTGTTTCTATTTGATTGATTTCAGCCCTGAGTTTATGATTTCCTGTCATCTACTCCTCCTGGGTGAATTAGCTTCTTTTTGTTCCAGGGTTTTCAGGTGTGCCATTAAGCTGCTAGTGTATGTTCGCTCCAGTTTCTTTTTAAGAGGTACTCAGTGCTATGAGTTTTCACCTTAGCACTGCTTTCATTGTGTCCCATAGATTTAGGTATGTTGTGCCTTCATTTTCATTAACTTCTAAAAAAGTCTTTGATTTCTTTTTTTATTTCTTCTTTGGCCAACGTATCATTGAGTAGAGTATTGTTAAGCCTCCAAGTGTGTGGGGGCTTTCTGTTGTTTTTGTTGCTATTGAAGACCACTCTTACTCCATAGTGATCTGATAAGAGGCATGGAATTAGTTAGATCTTCTTATATTTGTTGAAGTCTGTATTGTGACCAATTATATGGTTGATTTTGGAGAAGGTACCATAAGGTGCTGAGCAAAGGGTATATTCATTTGCTTTAGGATGAAATGTTATATATGTATATATATAATCTATTAAATCCAATTGTTCCAAAGCTTCAATTAGTTTCACTGTGTCCCTGTTTACTTTCTCTTTTCCTGATTGGTCCATTGAGGAGAGTGGAGTGTTGAAGTCACCCACAATTATTGTGTTAGGTGCAATGTGTGCTTTGAGTTTTAGTAGTTTCTTTTACGAATGTGGGTGCCCTTGCATTTGAAGCATAGATGTTCAGAATTGAGAGTTTTTCTTGGTGGATTTTTCCCTTGACCAGTAAGAAGTGTCCTTCTGTGTCACTTTTGATGACTTTACATTGAAAGTCAATTTTATCTGATATTAGAATGGCTACTCCAGTTTGCTTCATAAACCATTTGTTTGCAAAATTATTTTCCATCCTCTTACTCTGAGGTAGTGTTTGTCTTTGACACTGAGGTGTGTTTTCAGTATGCAGCAATATGCAGGGTCCTGTTTATGTATCCAATCTGACAGTCTATGACTTTTTGTTCGGGAATTGAGTCCATTGATGTTAAGAGATATTAAGGAACAATGATTATTACTTCCTGTTATTTTTGATGTTACATTTTATATTTGAGTGGTTATCTTCTTTTGGGTTTGATGAAAGAAGGTTACTATCTTGCTTTTTTCCAGGGTGTAGTTTCTCTCCATGTATTGGTGCTTTCCACTTATTATCCTTAGTAGGGTGGGGTTTGTGGAAAGATATTGTTTAAATTTGGTTATGTTATGGAATATTTTGGTTTCTTCATGTATGGTGATTGAGAGTTTTGCTGGTATAGTAGTTTTGGCTGGCATGTGTGTTCTCTTAGAGTCTCTATGAGATCTTCTAGTTTCATGGTCTCTGGTGAGTAGTCAGGTGTATTTCTGATAGGTCTTCCTTTATATATTACTTGGCCTTTTTCTCTTACTGCTTTTAATATTCTTTGTTTAGTATATTTGGGGTTTTTATTATTATACACTGGGAGGACTTTCTGTTCTGGTCCAGTCCGTTTGAAGTTCTGTAGGCTTCTTGTGTATTCATGGGCAACTCTCTCTTTAGGTTAGGGAAGTTTTCTTCCATAATTTTGTTGAAGATATTTGCTGGCCCTTTAAGTTGTAAATCTTCACTCATCTATACCTATAGTCCTTAGGTTTGGTTTTCTCATTGTGTCCTGGATTTCGTGGAAGTTTTGTTATACAAGCTTTTTGCTTTTTGCATTTTCTTTGGCTGTTGAGTCAATGGTTTCTATGGTATCTTTGGCATCTGAGATTCTTTCTTCTATCTCTTGTATTCTGTTGTTGATATTTGCATCTATGGCCCCTGATTTCTTCCCAAGGTTTTCTATCTCCAAAATTGTCTCCCTTTGTGATTTCTTAGTTGTTTCTACTTCTGTTTGTAGATCCTGGATAGTTTTGCTCAGTTCCTACACTTGTTTGTGTTTTCCTGTATTTCTTTAATAGACTTTTGTGTTTCCTCTTTCATGACTTCTGCTGTTGACTCAATTTCTCCTGCATTTCTTTAAGTGATTTTTGAGTTTCCATTGTAAAGGATTGTAACTAATTCATGCTCCCCTGTATTGTTTTAAGAGATTTATTTATATCCTTTTTGTGTTCCTCTAACAGCATCATGACCAGTGATTTTAAATCCAAATC
Source organism: Apodemus agrarius (assembly GCA_964023405.1). Taxonomy (NCBI): domain Eukaryota; kingdom Metazoa; phylum Chordata; class Mammalia; order Rodentia; family Muridae; genus Apodemus; species Apodemus agrarius. The sequence goes on along the minus strand of OZ030017.1, from coordinate 88,744,242 downwards.
TCGCTTTTCTGGTGTGTTGGGGGTATCCAGGACATGCTGTTAATAGAGAACTGGGTTCAGATGCTGCCATAGTGCCTTGATTTCTGTTAGTAACATTCCTACATTTGCCTTTTGCCATCTGGTTATCTCTGGCATTAGTTGGTCCTGCTTACACTGGCTGGTGCATGAATCTCCTGTAGGCCTGTAAGGGTATTTCTGCACCATTGGATGACTGGGTTTCCTCTGCCACAGATTGCTGATGTACTGCCCTCTTCTTGAGTGCTGTTGGAGCCCTGGTGTGCCTTGTCCCAAGCAATGCTATACTAGGGTTGTTTTGTGTACCTGGAGTTGCCTGTCTGGTCTGCACGGCCAGGACCACTTCCAAGTGCCTATCACTTCTGCAGGGCAAATGGCCCTGGATAGGGCTTGATGTTGGATTTCCAGTGCTATGCTGATGGTAGTTCTTGAATGCCCCACTTCTACTGAATAACCTGTTCCTTTCCATTCTCTAGAGAGTATCAGGAAGTAGGATCTTCCCTGTGTCAGAAGTGGCACAGGCGTACCACATCCAATGGAAAGGGGCAGTGGCGATTAACCTGCTCCTGCTGGTTCTCTAGAGATTATCAGGAAGTGGGAATTTTCTGTGTCAGATGTGTCACAGGTCTCTGGCTGAGCTGACTGTTTGGTCACAGGAGCCAAGATGGTGGCAACCTCAGATGGCAGGGCTCCTTCTAACTGTAGGACTTCCTGCAGGTCAGACATTCCCTTGCAGGACATGTACCCAGACAGCTGCAGAGCTGCCCAGCTCCTGCTTGCAGAAGGAACCCAGGAGGGCTGAGACCCAACCGATCTCTCACTCTCTTGTTCCCTGTGTACCTGGCTGAGTTGGCTGCCTGGTTACAGGAGCGAAGATGGTGGTAACCCCAGACTGCAGGGCTCCCTCCAGCTTCAGGACTCTCAGCAAGCTAGATGCTCTCCCACATGCACCCAGGCATCTGTAGAGCTGCCCAGCTCCCATGTGCAGAAGGAACCCAGATGGACTGTGCCCCGGGCAATCCTTCACCCTGTTGTTCTCTGCAAACGTGGCTGAGTTGGCTGCTTGGTCCCAGGAGCCAAGATGGTGGCGACTTCAGAACACAGGACTCTCTCTAACCTCAGGACTCCCTGCAAGTCAGATGCTCCCATGCAGGACAAGTGCCTAGACAGCTATCAATTAATTTTATTTTCATCGGGAGAAAATGTGAAGTATAAGGGAAGGTGCTGTCACTAGGTTTAGTTCCCCACTTGGTTCTTGATTTTGTCAGTAAAGAAGTCTGAAAGCCATTTGCTGTGTGGAAGATACAGGGGAACTTCAGGGACTCAGGATGGAAAGGGCAGATGCAGGGAAAGAGAGCAGGGCTTTTCTCTCATGCTTTGGAATGAGAAGGATACAGCAATCATGTAAGATATCAGTACAGCCAGGGCCTGCGCCTCTCTCCACTGTGGCAGGGTTGCCAGAGATGTCTGTCAGGGGTTAATTGGGACAAGCCATTAAGCTTATGGAGGAAGATGAGACAAAGACTGCAAATTGTTATGGGCACACAATTCCAGGAGGGAGGTATTTGCACCCAGAAATTGTCTTGGCAAGCAAATTCTAAAGTAATAAAGCTGTCTGAGTTTTTTTTTTTTAATCTACAGAGCAAAGGCAGGTAGAAAAGAGAAAATAGGTCATTGCTGATGGTATCAATCCAGCTAAGCTGGGTGGAAAAAAAGGGAACAGGGAGTGGCTAGTAGCATGGTTGCAGCTCCCAGGAAACTACTTGCAACACTATTCAGTCCTTTATTCAGCATCATTTCATAGGAACTGTGTGGTTTGATCTCCAAACTGTCATGGGCTCCCTCTGGTTGAAGTCAGGACTTAAATAGAAGAACAGGAATACAAAGTACCTTGGCCTTGCAACTGTGATTCACAGGGTATGCAGCTTTTGACAACTGATTTTCTCTTCATGTCCTTTGGGGGAACTCAGCTGTAAGTGCTCATATTGATCTTGACTTTGAAAGTGGCAGTTTGCAATCACTGTCATTGACAAATTCTTTACTGATTATTAACCATTATATTATGTGTCACTGTTCATTAAGATCCTTTCTCATCCCTGCCTTTCTAATAGGCTTGTGGACATTACCACTTTGGGATTTTGGTAGAAATTTTCCTTCGAAGTTTATAGTTTTTCTTCTCCTGTTATCCTGATAGAAAAACACATAGTAATTTGCCCCAAAAGCATAATCAGTTAAATGCAAAAACAAAATGATAAAACAGGTACAAATTCCAGGTTTGGAGATATCCCCCATCATTAGTGCCCTCTCCTCCCATATTCCTGCTTGTAACCACCCGGCTATGTAGCTGCTTTCTTAAACACATTCCCTCAGAGTGCTTGTTACATTAATTGTGTACAAATTATCATGCTTCTTAGCAGCTTTCTACCCTAAAATTGTTTGTATTAAATACAGACAGAAGAGGAGAAATTACATCCACTTTGAAAACAATATTTCCCCCTACTTCATTTTTATTTTATTTTGTAAAGGTTTATTTCCTTTTAAAATTTTATTTATGTTTATGTATTTATGTATGCCAGAGTGGGATATGTATAATTGTCTGTGAGGGCCAGAGAGCTTGGGACCCTCTGTAACTGAAGTGATAGGCAAATGCAATCTGCTTGATGTGTGTTCTGGGAAGCGAACCTGGATCCTCTAAAAAAAAAAAAAAAAAAAAAAAAAAAAAAGAGCTATTCTGTCATTTTATAGACATCTTATTGAGACAAGATCTTTTACTGGCTGGGAGCTCAAGAAGTAGGCCAGACTGGTTGGCTACCAAGCTCTTGAGAATCCTCAAAGCTTGTCCCTCACCTCATTATATGGTTGGCTGCTTTCATAAATACATTTCTGCTGAGATTGTGTTATGTTAATTTTATGTAAATTTTCAGATTTCTTAGCTCGCTGCTGTTCTATAATTGCTTTAATTTGAATATAAACAGTAAGGAGGAGATTATTGGTAATTTAAAAAGAAAATCTTTCCTTTTTAATATCTCTGGGATTACAAGCATATGCTGCTGTGCCTGCTTTTTTGCTTGGACTCTGAGGATAAAGTCAAGTTTTCATGCTTAGAGGGTGTGTACTTTGCTGACAGAGTTACCTTTCCAGCCCCCACTTAACAGCCTCAATTTTTTAAATCTTATTCGTATTTCTAGGGCTGAATGGACATAAGCTCCCAGAAAAAAAGTGTAGTGGCTCTCCATGATACACCCAGGCATTTATTTAACTTTTGTTGGAAATGATAGCACTGGACTAGAGCTTCTCAGATGCAGTCACTGAGCTAGTGGAAGCTTCATTGGAGGCATTTCAGATATGTTGGGGGTCAGAAAATGGTGGAGGTGTATTTTACATGCAATAGCCCTTGACTACAGTAAGAATTCTTCTGAGTACCCACTTGTGTTTCTTCAATAATCATGAGAAAGATTTCCTTAGCAATGCCCTATGTCCTCATGGCCACAGCAAGATGGATATGAGTGTGGAGGCTGCACTTCACTATATAAGACTGAGAGAAATTGGAAGATACCCTAAAAGTTTGACTTCAGGCCTTATATGCACATGTTTTGCACACCCACCCCCATCCCCAAGCTAGGCGCAACTCTATTTGCCTGGAATCTCAGTGCTTAAAATGTTAGACACCAACAGTTTCCTAAGGCTTGCTATCCAGCCAGCTTAGTCAGATAGCTGAGTATCAATTAAAGGTAAGAGACCCACTCTCAAAAACCAAGGTACAGTAAGACAGAGAGGTTCCCTAATTTATGTTGAATATTGCTGTGGTACATGAGCACACACACACACACACACACACACACACACACACACACATAAAAATGAATTGGCTACAATCCACAGTAATTTACTGTAGGGTTTTGGTACTCAACAAACTCATGACTCATTCACAGCTTGATCATCCATCTTAGCCTTTAGTGCTCAGAATTCAGCAAAGCACCAGAAGCAAGGAGCTTTGGCTTGGCATTTTGTGAATGTTGCCAGTGCCTTGCATTGTAAGGGACTGGGTTAAAGTTGGCTCTGGAGAGCAGAGTGCTGAGAAGACCAGCTGTAGCCAAATAGAAATTCTTCCACATTCATGCAGCTTTTGGTGACTTTTCTAATCTTGACTTGTGTGCACCCCTCTTCTACTATCGGACTGCTTTTCTCTCTGCCTTTGCTTCTGAGCTATATGAGTTTAGTCATCTGTTTCATATCTAGAATCCCTTGCCTGATTCACCAGCACAAAAATGCTTAAAATTGCCTTTCAAAGTCTTACTATAGAAAAGCAGGAAAATACAAACAGGTGCAAAGAAATTTATCCATAACACAGTGACCTAAAGAGAGCTTCTATCCATAAAATGACACATTTCTTTACATATCTTGTTACACAGACACAGACACAAACAACATACATACTGTTGGAGGAAACACACACACATACAAACACATACACACTAAAACACACAAACACACACACAGAGACAGAGACAGACAGACAGACAGACAGACAGAGACACACACACACACACACAGAGAGAGAGAGAGAGAGAGAGAGAGAGAGAGAGAGAGAGAGAGAGAATGTCATTCCCCCTGTTATAATATGAGACTATATTGTAATTATTTTTGTGTGTATATGAGCAGAAGGTGAAGGTTCCCATGCACAGATACATGTAAATGTGAGTACATGTGTACAGATGGTCAGGGAAGGATCTTAGGTGACATTCTTCAGGGAATAGCTTGGTTTCTGTTATAGGTTGTTTCACTGGTTCAGAACTCAGCAAGCAGTCCCGGCTTGCCTGCAAGTGAGCTTTGGAGGTCTTTAACCTTCCCAGCTTTGTAATTACAGATGTAAACCACTATACTCAGTTTTATGTAGTGGCTTGAAGTCATGTTTTCATATTTGAGCAGCAGACAATGTGTTGACAAAGCTATTTATCCAGCCCATGCATAATGTAATTTTTTTTAAATTTCTGTTTTATGTGTATGAATATTTGCCTACACACACACACACACACACACACACACACACACACACATGTGTATGAGCAGCATATATCCACGGGGACCAGAGGAGGGAGGTTGGATCCCTTAGAAATGGAGTTTCAAATGATAGTAATAGTGATGTGGATATTGGAAACAGAACTAAGGCCTTCTGCAAGAGCAGTGAATGATCTGAAATGTTGAGTATCTCTTCAGGCCCTATAATAATTACTTTTTAACTTTTTTGTATTTAACATATTTATGACTATCTTTTTATATTAATAAAAAGTATTTTGCAATGCTTTTTGTATTCATAATTTATTAACCAAATCTGGAGATTTAGGTTATTTCCAGTTTATCAAAATAAAACAAAAAAAATTATTGTAAAAAGCATTCATGAAGGTAAATGTTATATCCCTAATTATCTCCTTAGGATACATTTCCAGAAGAATTACAGGGGCCCACCACATCTGGGTGTTCAGAATCTTCTCCATAAACCAAGTCTGGATGAAAAAAAACTTGTAAAAATTGTACCTGAACTGAACATATATGGAATGTTTCCTTATCATTGTTCCCTAAGGCATGTACTGTAATGCATATTTATATAATATCATTACATGTAAATAGTCTTGGAAAAGTATAAAGTACATAAAAGAAGCAGGTAGACTGGCGGCCAATTGTGTGCTATTATGAAGCAAAGTTATTTAATAGCCAAAAAGGTGGGTCTTAGACCTACTCTCCCATGAATACTGTTGACCGATTTTGGCATTCACATATACCTGCTGCAATATACCTTGCAGAGTTACACTCAATGGGCACTGTTGCATGCTTGCTCAACAGCACATCTGGACACCAGTTGAACTGTGTCCTTGGCACAGAAGATGTCATCATGTCAAAATAAATGTCTGATTTTACGTTGGAGTTAAAATATCAAACCTTAGTGTTTCATTTTGCCTTTTTAAGGTAATGAGTAAGGTAGACTTCGTTCCTTATATATTTATATATTTGTATTTCCTCCTTTGTATTTTTTCTTGCTCATTTATCTATTTTATTAGTTCTTTATACTGCATACATATATTGTATTAAATACCCTTTTCTCATATTTTTATATCTTCCACCTTTCCTACCTGACCCTTCTTTATTCCCCTAAAAAGTTTATTCCTTTTTTTCATGTCACAAACTTATATATAACTTTATGTATGTATGTATGTATGTATGTATGTATGTATGTATGTAATGTAGGGACTCCAAACAAGAGAACACATTCTATATCTTTCCAAGACTGGCCTAATTTTCTTACTATAATTCTCCAGCTCTATTCATTAAAAATTCCCTTTGTTTTGTTGTTTCTTTTTATATTTTTATGCCTGAAGCCATTTCTTTGTGGATATATGTAACATTTAATTAATCCATTCTTCTGACTGTGGACAGTGCTACAAGAAACACTGATGACAATGTATCTCAGTGATGTGTTGGCTTGAAGTCCCAGGAAAGATGGGTCTAGATATGTCATAGTTTTTGAAAAATCTCCATATTATTATTAAGTGGACTAGGACATCTATACATTATATACTTTCAGAATGTTAGAATCTTGTAGAATTCAGTATGTTAGTATCTTGTCCACATCCACTCAAGCCTTTTTTTTTCTTTTCTTTTTTTTTTTTTTTTTTTTTTTTTTTTTGATACAGGGTTTCTTCGTATAGCCTTGACTGTCCTAGAACTCACTCTCTAGATGAGGCTGGCCTCACACTCGGAAATCTGCCTGCCTCTGCCTCCCAAGTGCTGGGATCAAAGGCATATGCAAACAATGTCCCCCTTTCAAGCATTTTTGTTGCATGTGATTTCTTATTCACAGCCACTTTGATGAGTTAGGTGAAATAGAATTTTAATTGTATTGTTTCACATTTCTCTGATGGTTAGGTGCCATGGTTAGTGTTAATTGCCAGTTAGACAAATTCTAGAATCACATTGGACAAGGGTTTTGGGGCACGACTATAAGAGATTATCTTGATTACATTTGTTAAACCATGAAGACTCATACACTAGAGGAGGCATCATTTCTGATGTAGGGAAACCTGAACTATAAAAAAATGGTCAAATCTAATTATAGGCATATACGCATGAATTCATTCCACTTTGCCTCTTAAGTATGAGAATAGCTGTCTCAAGCTCTTGATTCATGATTCTTCTGCTGTGAGAGAATCCAATGTACAATTGAAAGCTAAAACAAACCTTTTATAGATAGTCTGTTTCTCTTAGGGTGTTTCAACACAGCAATAGAAATGAAACTAAGATATCTTTGAAGTTGAATATTTTTTACTTCCATTTTTCTTCACCATTGGAGTCCATATGTGTATTTTTTTCTTACTGTTGAAAATAATATTCATTATGCTAATGAGCTGACTTATGTCTTCTGTGACATCTTGGAACACAGAAAACTCTTTTTTATTTATTGGTTAATTTAACTGACTCTCTATTTGTTTCCTTTTAAAGTGAAGCAGAAAACTTCTCTTGGAACGTTCATGATACAAAGTGTAAGTTAATAGAACCTAGAAGCATATCATTCAGGAAGACTAGGTTTATCTATTACTACAATCCTGGGAAGGACTTGGACAGGAGGTTTACTGGGCTTTCAGGCTTTCAGCCAAGTTTAAGGTTTGGGAAGACCCTTTCTTAATGGAATAAGGCAGAGAGTATTATAGTAGGACATAAAACATCTTTTTTTGCCCCCAGCACTAGGTATTTATAGGTGTATGCATATTTATTCCCCATGTACACATACAGAACTCTCTGTCTGCCTGTCTATCTCTCACTCTCTTTTCTCTCTCTTTCTCACACACACACACACACACACACACACACACACTAAAATGTATCTATACTTGAATAAGCTATAGAATTTAATGACCCTATATTTTCTAAATATTAGGTATAAGAAAATCATGCAAGGGAAAAAGATCAATTAAAATGGAAGGTAGACTGGTTAGCTTTTGTTTCTTTGTTTTTCTTTTGTTGTGCTTTGTTTATTTCTTGTTTAGTTTGGTTTTGGTGATGGATGAAAAAATTAGCCACACCATTTCTAAATCACTCTTGCAATTAAAATAGATAAATTACTACTTTCCTAGACAAGTTCATTTATTTATGTGTGTATGGTAATGAATATGTCATATTTGTGCACCTGTACATGTTTATGACTGCATGTGTGCAGGTTCTTATAAAGCAAAAATGTTTGCTATATTTTGAAGAGATGTTTTGTGCAGTGTGTGATATAGATGGGGAATTGTGGTTCAGAAATCATAATTTCTAAGTTATCCATGAAACGGCCTGTCTCAGGTTGCATGAAGACCCCTTCTAATTGCCTGATTTGAATGGAAACACTTCTTTGAAGGATCCATCACTTAGCATTCTTATACTATAAACTACTAGGGATTAAGGCTTCTATATTAGCTTTGGAAGTTACATTGTAAGCCGTAACAATGTTTGACATCCCAATTCCCCAAATTGTTGAGTAATGAACAGTTAAGATCTTCTAAGTGGCATTCAACCAAAAATGCCAACTGGTGTTATACTACTGTTAGGAGTCAGGAAATGAATTTCTCACATGGTAATCACTGCCTGGCTATGCACATACCTGGTGTGGTACTGATAAGAATAACTGGGGAGACTGGTCCCTGAGTATCTGTGTCATCATAAGTTAGCCAGAGCACAACTTTGTCAAGGTGACACCAGAGGCTAAAGTAGGGCAGATTCAGTCTATAGACAATTTTACAGCCTGTTACCTTCATACTTAATACTAAAGATAATTCTGTGGTCTTACCTGGATAAAGAGAAGAGCTCTGCAGTTACACAGCATGGATGGATACAAGGAGGTGAGTGAGGGAATGACTTGGGACAGTAACAGCTACAATATGTGGTTATTTAATGTATTTATTTGTGTATCTTTGTGTTTGTGGGGAGTGTGCATGTTTTTTGTGTAACTGTAATCCATTAAAACCCTTGGGTTTATTCCTAAGGCAATTTCCTTCTTAATTTTTAAGAAAGGCTCACTTACTGAGCCTGGAATGTACTTGTTCAGTTAGGCTGGCTGGCAAGTGAACCCCTTGGATCTGTCAGTCTCTACCTCAACAGACCTGTGATTTTAACCATGAGTCACCATAGCTCTCTCTTATTCTATGGGTGGTAGGCATCAACTATAGTTCTGTATGCTTGTGCATCAAACACTTTACAACTTGAGCTATCTCATACCTAGTTACCATTCTTGTCAAGAGTTCACAACTCTCATATTCTACTTAAGTACCTTCTGAACCAGAATTCATATTTGCTACTATCTTACATAAATGGGAGGGATACAATTGTTCCTTAGATAAAAACTCTGATATACATTCTGTGATACTGTCTCACTTAATTCACTTAATAATGCAACAATCAAGTTGGCATAGTTATCTATTGTCACAGGTTGTATGTCTCCTAGTGGCTCATATTTTACTTTTGTAGTCTCTATCTGGATGATGTCTTAGGACTTCAAACTGGTATGAAATATCATGATCAAAAGCCATGTAGAAGGACAGGGTTTATTTCTTTTTAAAACTCTCAGGTCACAGTTTATTTCAGAGAGAGTCATGGCATGGATTAAAGACAAAAACTGAAGCCAAATCCATGGAGGAACACTGATTTCTGGCTTGTTCCTTCAGGCTTACTCAGACTATTCTCCTGTAGTACACAGTACCACTGGCAAGGGATGACCCTTTCCAGTAAAAGTTACAGATCTGAGGTGAAATGTTTCGCCAAAGCATTTCTGTCACAGTTCTGAGGAGAATTGTTTCCCTAATACAAGTGTAACAGTTCTAAAGGGAAAAGTGTCCTAGAAGCCAGGAGACAAAGATAACCACGAACTCACACTGCATAACAAAGACAACAGAAGAGTTTATTGGGGGGAAAGAAACAAGGGGGTTCTGCCTCTATTTGGGCAAGAAACAGCAGAATACTGAGCAGGAGAGAGGATTATAAAGGGTTTGTTGGGGAGGGAGTGTAGTGTGGAGAATTCCAAGGTGGAGATTGGTAAGATTTCAAGACATGAACTTGGAGCTACTGGAAAGACTAGTTTGAACCCAGGTCCATCTTACTGCAAAGAACTTTTCTATCACGGATTCATTTAAATCCTTTCCAATAGAAATTTCCTCTTGGTATAAAGGACAGAATGGATTCATTACAGTAGGCATTGGTCAGTCTTTAGGCTCAGGGATTGATGGTTTTGGTAAGTTTTGTTCTTGTAATTGCTGTCGTTGCAGTTTTTATGAGAATTAGACTCAGGCATTCTACTCTATGCTGCCAAGAATACCCTTCCACATTAATCATCAATCAAGAAAATGCACACAGGCATCCTCACAGGCCACTATAATGGGAACATTTTCTAATATGTGGTTCCCTCTTCCAAATTTCTCTAGCTTGTGTGTCAAATTAATAAGCAGAAACACTAACCTCATCAATGGGTTCATTTTCTAATGCTGGATTGATTATTAAGAGGTGAGGCCTTGAGTCCACAAATACATCACTGAAATATTTCTTTGGGGAGTGTTTTCTTCTCTATGTGTTTGCTTCTTGCTTATTAAATTTTTGAGAGGAGCAGTCTGCTCTGTAATACACTCCCAATTGCTAGATGTTCTGCCTTATACCTGACCCAATACCATGAGTCAGATGACCATTGACTGAAACTGTGATGCAAAATATATCTGCTTCTGTCTATTTGCTAATGTAATTTTTTTCAGCTAATGACAAAAATGTGTGAGTTTGCACATAGGTTTTGAGTCAACTAGGAAAACAATTCTTAGAATTTGAACTCACTCACAGCGACTCTATTGAGGAAACTAGTCTGAATCCAGCTCCACCTGACTGTAAAGAAGTTTTCTTTCATGGACACATTAAAGTCCTTTCCATCAAAATTACACTCAAGGTATAAGAGAGTGAATGGATTTATTGCCCTAGAAAGTCCAGTGACTGTTTTCTTGAATTGCCCATCACAGTATGTAAAACACTTCGTTATAAATTTTATCTTAAAACACTAATATCAACTTGTAATTCGCTTTACCTCTTCTCACAAAGACACTCCCTCCCTTGGCATATTAGAGTAGAATGGATGCACTTGTAATAAATAGATATTTTTGGATTGATTTTCATTATCTCTTGTACCGATCTTCCTGCCTTATGAGCCTGGCCATCTCCATGGGAGAAGCATGATATTGTACAGGCAGCCTGCCTAGAACAATAAAATTGATCATCAGAATCCCTATGTTATTAATATACTCTCATGTAAAAGAAAATAGCATTTCACTATTACCTCTCACAATTTTTTTTTTGTAATTCAGAGCAATTCTGTGGTTCCCTGCCTTATTTCCCAATGGATTCTCCTATTAGAAAAATCAGGAACTGCATTGTAGAAAGGAGACAGCACTGATTCTATACTCTTGAAGTCAGCTGCTTAAATGTTACCTTACTTTAAGGTTAATTGATTTTTTTCATAACTTTACAATATGTTGGTATCAAAAGCATCTTCAAGGTGCTTTACCTGTGAAAATGTTCTATCTAAACATGGTACTCACACCTGGCATTCTTTCCAAAGTCAAAATACTTATTTTTCCTATTAATCCTAACATTTTATATTCCTCTGGGGGCTTAGTGCAAGGAGATAAGAGTGGATCAATTCTCATTCTTCTGCATGTTGACCTCCAGTTGAGCCAGCACCATCTGTTGAAAAGGCTATCTTTTTTCCACTGGGTGTTTGCAGCTCCTTTGTCTAAGATCAATTGGCCAGAGATGTGCGGGTTCAATTCTGGGTCTTCGATCCTATTCCATTGATCTGCCTCCCTGTCACTGAACCAATACCATGCAGTTTTTAATACTACTGCTCTGTAATATTGCTTGAGGTCTGTGATATTGATTCCCCCAGAAGTTCTTTTGCTGTTGATGATAGTTTTAGCTATTCTGGGTTTTTTGTTGTTCCAGATGAATTTGAGAATTGCTCTTTCTAACTCTATGAAGAACTGAGTTGAGATTTTGATGGGGATTGTGTTGAATCTGTATATTGCTTTGGGCAAGATTGCCATTTTGACTATATTAGTCCTGCCAACCCATGAGCATGGAAGATTTTCCCATTTTCTGATGTCTTCTTCAATTTCCCTCTTTAGAGACCTGAAGTTTTTGTCATATAAATCTTTCACATGTTTGGTTAGCATCACTCCAAGATACATTATATCATTTGTGGCTATTGTGAAGGGTGTCATTTCCCTAATTTCTTTCTCTGCCTGCTTATCCTTCGCGTATAGGAAGGCTACTGATTTGCTTGAGTTGATTTTATAGCCAGCCACTTTGCTGAAGTTGTTTATCAGTTGCAGGAGTTCTCTGGTGGAGTTTTTTGGGTCACTGAAGTATACTATCATATCATCTGCGAATAGTGATAGTTTGACTTCTTCCTTTCTGATTTGTATCCCTTTGACTTCCCTCTGTTGTCGAATTGCTCTAGCTAGTACCTCAAGTACTATATTGAAGAGATATGGTGAGAGGGGACAGCCTTGTCTAGTCCCTGGTTTTAGTGGGATTGCTTCAAGTTTACCTTGATGTTGGCTACTGGTCTGCTGTATATTGCTTTTACTATGTTTAGATATGGGCCTTGAATTCCTGCTCTGAGCTCAACTCCAAGTGGATCAAGGACCTCCACATAAAACCAGACACAATAAAACTAATAGAATAGAAACTGGGGAAGACCCTTGAGGACATTGGCTCAGGGGAAAAATTCCTGAACAGAATACCAATTGCTTATGCTCTAAGAGCTAGAATAGACAAATGGGACCTCATAAAATTACAAAGTTTCTGTAAGGCAAAAGACACTGTCAAAAGGATAAATCACCAACCAACAAATTGGGAAAAGATCTCCACCAACCCCACATCCAACAGAGGGCTAATATCCAATGTATACAAAGCACTCAAGAGGTTAGACCCCAGAAAACCAAATAACCCTATCCAAAAATGGGGTACAGAGGTAAACAGAGACTTTTTACCTGAAGAAATTCGGATAGCTGAGAAACACCTTAAAAAATGTTCAACATCATTAGTCATTAGGGAAATGCAAATCAAAATAACCCTGAGATTTCACCTCATACCAGTCAGAATGGCTAAGATTAAAAACTCAGAAGACATCAGGTGTTGGTGAGGATGTGGAGAAAGAGGAACGCTCCTCCACTGTTGGTGGGAATGCAAGCTGGTACAACCACTCTGGAAATCAGTATGGCAGTTCCTCAGAAAACTGGACATGATACTTCCGGAGGACCCAGCCATACCACTCCTGGGAATATACCCAGAAGATTCCCCAGCATGCAATAAGGATACATGCTCCACTATGTTCATAGCAGCCTTATATATAATAGCCAGAAGCTGGAAAGAACCCAGATGTCCCTCCACAGAGGAATGGATACAAAAAATGTGGTATATATACACAATGGAGTACTATTCAGCCATTAGAAACAATGAATTCATGAAATTCTTAGAGAAATGGATGGAGCTGGAGAACGTCATACTAAGTGAGGTGACCCAGTCTCAAAAGAATACCCATGGTATGCAGTCACTGATAAGTGGATATTAGCCTAGAATCTTGGAACACTAAAGACATAAATCACATACCAAGTGAGGTCTGACAAGAAGAAAGGAGTGGACACTGGAGCTAGAATGGACCAAAGCATCATTGTGGGGGAGTACATGAACAGTGAGGTGGGAGGGGGTGGATGAGGGAGCAGGGGGAGGGAAAAGGGCATGTGGGACCCTTGGTGGTGGGGAACCAGAAAAAGGGAAATGAATTGTAAATATAGAATATATCCAATAAAAAATATTCCTCTCGGGGGTCTAAAAATTCTGCCCCACCCAGAAATAAAGCTTACCTTGTATGCCTGAGGACCTAACTCAATTTTGCAGAACCCAAGAAGAGGATCTGGGTGTGTACGTGCTTGTAACACCAGTACAGGAGAAGAAATAGAAAAATTTTGGGACTTGACAAGCCTAGTCTACATAGTATGTTCCAGGCAAGTCAGAGCACATGGTTCAAAAAAGTAAGCTAATGGGATTGTATATCAAACTGAGGATGTATTAAAAAACATTGGAAAACATCTGTTTTATAATATATTTAAAATATAATTAATAACTTACGTGATGGTATTCTGCATAGATGGACAATGCTTCTCCCAGAATCACAACATTTTAACTGATATTCCCAGTGCTAATTTTAGGATCATTGCCCCCAAGTTGATAGAGAGCCCCAGAGTCCCGCTACCAATATAGACTATTGTTATTAATTTCATTTTCCTATTAGGCCTTATTGCTCAAGACACCATTACACTGGATATAGAATGCAGAATAATCCTTCTGGAAATGACCTGGACTTCCTACATTACTGCTCAAGACCTATCACATTCTTTAGGGACAGAATGCAGACTAGTCCATCTGGAACTGAACTGGAAGCTGCTTACCTGTTGGCTAACTTTCATGGTTCTGGAAGGTATTCTGATGGCTCTAGCAGTGAACAGCTATGAAGTCCTGCCCCACTGTTTTGTGGATGCACCAGAGATGTCAATTCACACACAGCTTAGTGTCAATTGAGAGGCTTTATTCTCACCAGCTTAGACTACATTCAGCAGTTCACACCTAAGTCCAGCCTGAAGTGTCCAGAACAAAGAATTTAGTAAGGCAAACTTTACATCTTGGTATTGTTCTTGTGCACTGCAGGTAGGCTTCAGGGAAGTGAGAGGTTTAACAGCAACTAAGATAAGCACTTACCTGGAGGGATTTTGGTCAAGCACACAGTTTAACAGAAGCTATGGTAAGATAACTGACTAATTTTGGTCTTGGATTCATTGTATAGAGTTGGGTAATTTTCCATAGTATTCTCCTTTAATGTGATCAAATTCTAGCTATATCTAAATGTAGTAAGAAATAGAGCAACCACTGCGCTGTTTTCCATATCACACCATTAATTGCCGTGCTGACCTGCGAGTCAAGATATGTCAATTGATACAATAGTGGCAAGATCATGCTTAAGTTAAACAACCTCCTTCAGACTTGACATGTGGACTGCTTCCCAGGAGGGGACAGTATAAATTTGTTCAAGGTTTCATGGCTGCAAAGGTATTGGGCTTTACAGAGGAAGTTAATACAGTTGTTGTTTTGCTAAATGTATATGTTGTCAAATTTCTTTCTAAATACTCATGTTTGTACCACAGAATAGTATTGATTTTTAGCCTTGGTTGCTTATTACTTTGTGCAGTGGTTAAAGCAGAGATTCAGAATTTATCAAAATGATGAGTAAGTGCATACTTGGCCATAAATGGAACATCTATTTTAAGAAGCTAAGGTTTATGCAAAAATGCAGAGAAGGTACAGAAAGAACATTAGAGTTGGAAGACAGCAAAGATTGTTTACAAAAGATTTTTTGGACAGAACAAAATATCGCGTTCAAGAACTCACTGCAGCTTTGCTTTCTCGACTGGATGAGTACATTATTGGGGCCATCAACAATGCATCATGGAATGGGGAAGTCTCACACCTTCCCTGACGGACTATTGACAAATAATGGTTTTTGAGTGAGGGAGTATGGTTTTCTTTAGTGGGGTAACTGGTCTTATGTTACTCATACTCTCCAAATTAACATCTTACTCAAGTACATACAGTGAACACTAATCAAGTTCTGTGTGTCAAACTTGTAACAACCATAAAAATAGGAAAAGTAAGGTGGCTTTTCATGAAGGAAATGGGTTTCAGTGGAAGAGTGAAAGTGTTTATGAAATAAACATTTATAAGCTAAATGACTATATATATATATATATATATATATATATATAAAATCAAAGAATGAATAAAATAAAAAATACCCTGCCAGATACATCCAGTCTAGATTTATACATTCTCTCACTCTCTCTCTCTCTCTCTCTCTCTATATATATATATATATATATATATATATATATATATATATAAAAGATGCTGTGTAGCATCTTGAACCTGTAGTTAGATCATAGATCATTGTGAATGGAAGGCAATGAGCTTCCTAAGTTTTTCAAAAATGGGGTTAATGATGTACGCTCTGATTTAAAGAGTATATTTTAGCATTAAAATATCCCTATGGACATCCATAATTGGTAAAACACACCTCTAATGTCCAAGGTTGGTACTACTACCAGATTTAACCATGAATGTGTGTTTTCTACAGTTTGTGGTACCTTTGGATCCCTTTTCTGGGATATGTACATGTTCAACTGTGTCTCTCCAACATGACATTGGGACTTGGAGACCTTTTAAAAGTAGACCCTCAAAAGCAGCTTCACCCAAAGTGCATGGAAGTGTCTAGAGAAAAATATGGTTCTCAGCTCAATAAAAATAAGAGATAATTTATTCTGGAGCCCAAAATGTATGATTATGGGCATGTAGCACAGATTTAGGTTATTCTAAATAATATATTACATCAGATCTTGCATCTTGCAATCAGTATCTCCATAAAAACATGTAAATATAAACTACACACACACACACAAACACACACACACAGGTACACAAACACAAACACACACACACACACATGTGCATGCATGCGTGCACAAGCACATGTACATGCACAGAAACACAAAGACATATACTCACTCACTATCCCATGTACATCAAACATTTTCCAGTTCTCTGGTTAACACAAGACAAGGCATTGCCTTCTGAAGTTGGATTTCTCTGGATAAGTTACCTTATATCTTTGGCCTTGTTCTCTTTTTTACTTATTGGTGGATGGTTGATTGCAAATGTCCCTTCTAGTTTTGAATGTCTAACGTTCTGTTTGAATACCTCTTTCCTCCTGGGAACACCTTTTTTCCTCATTCATTTATAAACCAATTTTGACATTCCAAGTGGCTGTCTCTTATATTTCAGATGAACCACTTTATACTCTTGGGAGTCTTGAAATACTGAGAAGCATCATCCTTCACTTGGCAAACTTTTCTTCTTTGTGTAGGACATGCATGACTTGACCTTTCTTAGACATTCATATGTCCTTTTATCTAGGCTTTCACACCAAGAAAGTGAATGTGTATCCATGTTCCTATATATGTATAAATGGATATGCATGCACATGTTTCCATGTGCATGTGCAGTCCAAAAAACAAACTGGAGTGTCATTCCTCAGATTTTATTCATTTTCCTTTTTCAGAAAGAGTCTATTTGTAATGTAGACATTCTGGGGAGTATACAGTTACATTTAAGCCAACTACAGGAATTTACCTGTCTGTCTCCTCACTGCTAGTAGTATAAGAGGGCACTTTGCTGACAGGGCTAACTCTCTAGATTTGATAATCTTGACTTTAAAAGTTCTAGTTGATATTTCCATGATTTTCACAGGCATGTTTCACAGGAGTGTTGTTCATCTGTCATGAACTCAGTGGTTCTATGGCAAAGAACTATGCCCTCATTGGTAGCACCAGATGTTTTCCAGTACACACATATCTGAGTCACAAACAGCATTGTGTTTCTGCCTGCTATGACAGCTCCCATAGTGTGGAAAAATCATATAGTGATGTAAAGTCTCTTCCTTAGGGATTGTGATCTGAGAAAATGGAGAAATTGTGAAGGCAAAGGGCTGCAAAGTGTCATGTCTTAATTCTCTTCGTTTCAAAATAGCTTCTGAATTATAGAAACATATCTTGATCTGAGTATTGATTCTTCTATGTACCCTGTTGTTGTTTGAATTTGAAATGTCTACCACACACTCAATTGTTTGATCATTTGGTCTCCAGATGGTCGTGCTGGTTGCAAATGCTGTGGAAACTTTAGATGGTGGAGCCTTGTTGAGAAAGTAGATTATGGTGGTGGCCTTTGAGGTTTTATAGATCAATTCCATCCCTGTTAACTCTTCATTTCTTGAATGATGATGTGGTGTGATTAACTACTTCTTTCCTTATGACTTGCCTTCTCTGCCATAATGAAATAATTACTTTGGACTGTAATCAAAATAAATTCTTCCTCTTTTTTTTGGTTTTTTTTTTGAGACAGGGTTTCTCTGTGTAGCCCTGGCTGTCCTGGAACTCACTTTGTAGACCAGGCTGGCCTCGAACTCAGAAATCCACCTGCCTCTGCCTCCCAAGTGCTGGGATTACAGGCATGCGCCACCACCGCCCGGCTATATAATTCTTCCTCTTTTAAATTGATTCTTGTGAAACATTTAGATGCAGCAATGGGAACAGTGTAAAAGTACATGCTCACCTACACTTGCACTTACAAAATCTGCCATTGCTTATCTTATGTGACAGGCTATATATAGACTTTGTATTATGCTTAAATTCTCATAGCCTAAAAATTAGGTGTTATTGTCCTTAATTTGACTAACAGAAAAGCCATGGCACAATGTCTGGTTCTAATACAATACCACCACAAATTGATGTACTTTTTACTTATTCTTTGCAATTTCATATATGTCATCAAGGACTAGGGATACCTGGTAGGTGAATAAGAAAACACACAATTGAAATACAATAATGCAAGCTGATCTTACATTGAGAGACTCTGAACCCGGGAGTCAGGGTATTCATATAGACTCAACTCAGCCCCAGTCTTTTATTGAAATCATACAAGGAATTTGGGCTGCAAAGTTCATAGGAGTGGGTAAATACTTTTTGCTTTCCTTGTGTGAATATTTTATTGTGATACAGAGTAGTACACCTTTAAAAGAGAAGAAAGGGAAGCATACAATCTCAAACAAAAATTTTACAGCAAGCAAAATATTTTTATATTTCCCAAACCCCAGTCCTGGTGAGGTTGGAGGAAGTCTCTTGCTGACATATTTGAGACAGTATGGTTACATAAATGGGCAAACATGAGGCCACACTGCTGATCCTGCTGTCTTTGCACCTCTGGTACAGTTCAAACACCAAGGACTCCATCTGACTGTCTACAAAAACATCCTCACTTAATCTGTATGGAGAATTCCTAGCTGGTTTACACCATCATCGCTGAACCCAAGGAACCGATTGCCGAATTTCTGGAAAATATCTGTATGTTATTCCATCCTCAGTTTTATGATAATAATGTCCTTTATTTACTATACTGCATTGAGACTAAGACTTGGTTAACAGTTGCAGATTTACTCATCCTGGCTTGCCGCTCTAGGTTACTTTCATTTCCACCTTGAGTAAGTTACTGTAGATAAAGACCAGATTTCATTAAATATTATTGATAACATCCAGTTTCTGGATATTTAGAGGACTCCTACTAGGTTTTGCCAGGTCACCAAATACAGGTTTAATTAAGGAAAGAGGAAAGAGAGAAAACAGTAAATAGATAAGGAGAATGTTAAGTACTATTGATAGTACTAGAAAGGATGTCATGAGGTTTCTGAGCCAAAGATGTAGGCCTTGGGTCCTCTCAGTACTCATACTGGGGCACACCAGAGGCCATAGCCTTATTCTCTGAAACACAGAACCCCCAACATGTTTTTCTTCCTTGTCATCAGGGGTCCTAGGCATCTCAAACTTAATGTGTGATGTCTCTAACAGCTCCTCAGATAAGGATGGGCATTTCTGGGTTCATCCCCCATACATACCTGAATGACAACTGGCTTGGTTTTGTATATGCAAGCACAGCTTCTGAGAGTTCTTGATCTCTTTTCATCTTTTTGTGCCCTCTTCCCATATTTCTTGCTCTTTGTGGATGGAAGTGTAGTATATATCTGATTTAGGTCTGAGCAAGGCCAACTTGCTTATTCTCTGCACTTCGACCAGTTGTGAGTCTCCATGTTAAGACTAACGCTTATTTCATCCAGAAGTTGCTTACTGCACATTTGCTGAAGTAATGAGTTGGTAAATTAAGATTAGAAATTAAGCCTATGAATGACAGACATCTATTTTCTCTTTCTCTAAGCATGGCCAAAAGTATTTTGCTCATTAATTTCATTTTTAGACATATAATGCAAAACATGTGCTAAGTATATAAAGATATGTTTACTGTCTTCTAAGTTATGACTTCAGACTCAGCATACTTAGGAATGTGCTCTTCAACTGAGCATGCTTAGTATATGGTCATATATTTTCAGGGAAGCTGATGCAAATTGTCCTTTGAAGAAAAAGATTTACCAAAAGACTTACTAAATGCCATAGATATGCAGTGATCAATGGTAAAGTGATGAATATCATTCAATCCCTTAAGGCAATGTCCAGACCCCTCTTAACACTTTCATGTATATTTGATGTATAGTCCACATGGTCATGTATTCTCTGAATGTTTGGTTAAAAGAGAAGGTATCACTTCTTTGGTAGTTAAGTAACCTTATTTTAGTGAAGAGAGAATTAAACACAGACAGAATATATTAGTATAGTGCCTGTCATTTCCATGTGACAGTGGCGATTGCAGTTCACTTTTCAGCTTTGAGAATGAAGAGCAACAGTGGAAGGCTAATGTGGCTTAAGTAGCCTCAATCCCAAACTAATATGATCTTGAGTGGCTTGTCTGTGGTCTAGCATTTTTTTTTGCAGAAATTCCACGGGTTTATTTATTTATTTATTTTTTACAACAGTCTGCTTTGCTGAGTCCCTATCACTGTCAATAGCTCACTGCTGCTTCAGGTACTAGAGGATGGAGGTATACCATCCATTTTCACTTGCAAGAATTAGAGCCTCTAGTAGGGACTCCTTTAAATATCCATCAATGGTCATCTGGCTGAGCTCACTTTGTGTGTTATAATGAGAAGGTCACAGCTTTCTCAGATGAAACATTTCCCCACCACAATTATCTTTTAATTTAGCCATCTTTTTTTGCCTGGTGTTAATGAACCTTCATCTCAGGAAGAAGAAGAAGAAGAAGAAGAAGAAGAAGAAGAAGAAGAAGAAGAAGAAGAAGAAGAAGAAGAAGAAGAAGAAGAAAAAGAAGAAGAAGAAGAAGAAGAAGAAGAAGAAGAAGAAGAAGAAGAAGAAGAAGAAGAAGAAGAAGAAGAAGAAGGAGAAGAACATGGCTACACATTAGGTGTTATTCACAAGATGCTACTTACCTGTTAGTGGAAATAAGCTCAGTTACTTCCACTAAGAAATGGTTGTCAATTAATTTGGATGCCAAGTCAGTAACTCTGTCTGTTCCATAGGACTAAGTTTCTTTCTTCTTGTGGTTTATTTTTTGATTCTTATTTGTGAGCAATTTTAAGTGGTGGATTATGCATAGTGTTGCAACTACATTGTTTGGACCAGATTATTACTTTCACCACTTGTTTTGTGTGATAAGGAGAAGTTAGTAAATACATCTGCTTGTCAGTTTCCTCATTTCTTTTATTTTTCTTTTTTTATTCAATATATTAATTTACATTTCATATGATTTCCCCCTTTCCAGGCTCCCCCATCCCCGCAAGTCCCATAAGCCCTCTTCTGTCCCCCTGTTCCCCCATTCACCCCTTCTCTCTTCCCTGTTCTAGTATTTCCCTACATTGCTGCATTAAGCCTTTTCAGAGTCAGGGGCCCTTCCTTCCTTCTTCTTGTAAATCATTTGATATGTAGATTGTGTCTTAGGTATTCCAGGCTTCTATGTTAATACCCACTTATCAGTGAGTACATACCATGATTGTTCATTTGAGATTGGGTTACCTCACTTAGGATGATGTTCTCCAGCTCCATCCATTTCTCTAAGAAGTTCATGATTTGATTGTTTCTAACGACTGTATAGTACTCCATTGTGTATATATACCATATTGTTTTATATCCATTCCTCCATTGAGGGACATCTGGGTTATTTCCAGCTTCAGGTATTATAAATAGGGCTGCTATGAACATAGTGGAACATGTATCCTTATTACATGCTTGGGAATCCTCTGGGTATATGCCTAGGAGTGGTATAGCAGGGTCCTCCAGAAGTATCCTGCCCAGTTTTCTGAGGAACCGCCAGATTGATTTCCAGAGTGGTTGTACCAACTTGCAATCCCACCAGCAGTGAATGAGTGTTCCTCTTTCTCCACATCCTCGCCAATACTTGCTGTCTCCTGAGTTTTTAATCTTAGCCATTCTGACTGGTGTGAGGTGAAATCTCAGGGTTGTTTTGATTTGCATTTCCCTAATGACTAATGATGATGAACATTTCATAAGATGCTTCTCAGCCATCCAAATTTCTTCAGGTGAAAATTCTTTGTTTAGCTCTGCACCCCATTTTTTATAGGGTTGTTTGGCTCTCTGTAGTCTAACTTTTTGACTTCTTTTTATATATTGGATATTAGCCTTCTGTCGGATGTAGGGTTGGTGAAATCCTTTCCCAATTTATTGGTTGCCTTTTGGTCCGCCTGACAGTCTCCTTTGCTTTACAGAAACTTTGTAATTTTAAGAGGTCCCATTTGTCAATTCTTGATCTTAAAACACAAGCTATTGATGTTCTATTCAGGAACTTTTCCCCTGTGCCCATGTCCTCAAGGGTCTTCTGCAGTTTCTTTTCTATTAGTTTCAGTGTGTCTTGTTAATGCACATTGATTTTTCCTCATTTCTTTCATTTTCTCTCTTTTGTCTTCTCTGTTTATGATGCCTGTGTGTGTTTTTTTTAATAAATATGGTACATAAAACATTTCTTAACATGTTTTTGTGCAATTTCATTTTTAAGATTTGTGTATTTACTTATTACCTTATAAAGGCATGTGGATGCTTATAGAGGTCACAGGAAGGCTTCTAAGTTCCAGGAGCTGGAATTATAGAAGGCTATTTTGCTTTATATGTAGGGGCTCAGGTCCAAACTTGATTCTCTGGAAGAGCATCAAGTTTTCTTAATCCACAAGCTGTTTCTCCAATCCATTTATATCTTATCTAAGAATGACATGAATAATATGAACATGAATTGCTAGTACATATATTCTCACAACAGATTTGGATTAATATATAAATATTTTGTTCTATCTACTTCATTCACTATTCTGGAGCAAAAAAAAATAAACATTATACCAAAATATATGAATTTTATATCATGGTGATAGGTGAAATTCTGAATCTAAAGGCCTAAATTTAAGCATTTGTACCACTTCTTAAATCCTAAACCAAAGCACTACTCATTAAGATGAATCATCTTTCATTGCTACAGAATCTGCTAATAAACAGATTTTTATGATTTGTTATTAAACCATCAAGAAAATACCTTTTACTCCTTAATAGAGAAGCTTCCATTAACAGTGGTTGGTGGTTAACACACTGACCCTCATCTGACCATGATGCAGCAAATAAGAGAGATATCCTGAAGGAAGATCATGACCACTGATTCACAAAAATGTATTTTCTTGAAAATATCTCTATTTGGAAATTTTACAAAAACACAGCATAATTAATGTCTTTAAACAGGAAGGGGGATGAATGAATTTGTGAATTGCTCTTTCTAACTCTATGAAGAATTGAATTGGTAATTTTTATGGGGATTGCATTGAATCTGTAGAATACTTTCTATAAGATGGTCAGTTTTACTATATAAATACTGCCAATCCATGACCATGGGAGATCTTTCCATCTTCTGAGCTTTTCTTTGATTTATATCTTCAGGGGCTTGAACTTCTTGACATAGAGATCTTTCACTTTCTTGGTTATAGGCACACCAGGATATTTTAATATTGTTTGGGACTATTGTAAAGGGTATCATTTCCAAAAAGAAGAAATTGATAGTTTTTATCTTCTTCAAATTTTAAAAGGGGATATGGTTTGCTTTCAGAATATACTGTGACTTAGCCCATCAAAGAAAAATCCATTTAATGCCATTTTTCACAGTTCTTTTTTCTTTAGATATACTTTTCATTTACATTTCAAATGTTTCCCCCTTTCATGGTTCCCCCCACCCTGAAAATCTCATAAGACATCTCACCTTCCCCAATCAATGCCCCCCCCCACTTCCTTGTTCTGGTATTCCTCTACACTATAGCACGAAGTCTTTCAAGGACAAAGGGCCTCTCCTCCCTTTGGTGTTTACCAAGACCATCCTCTGCTGCCTATGTGCCTGGAGCCATTGGTAAATCCATGTGTACTCCTTGGTTTATGGTTTTGTCCCTGGGAGCTCTGGGAGTACTGGGTGACTCATATCCTTGTTTCTCCTGTGGCACTGCAAACCCTTACAGATCCTTGGGTTCTTTTGCTAGCTCCTCCATTGGGAAGCTTGTGTTCAGTTCAATGGTTGGCTGAGAGTGTCCCTCTCTGTATTTCTCATGCAAAAGCAGAGCCTCCTAGGTGACAGCTATATCTAGCTCCAGTCATTAAGCACTTGTGGGCATCAATAGTAGTGTCTGGGTTTTGTAACTGTATATGGGATGGGTTCCTAGAAGGGATAGTATCTGGATGATCTTTCTCTCAGGATTGGCTACACCCTTTGTCTCTATATCTCCTTCTGTGGGTATTTTGTTCCCCTTTCTACAAAGGACCCACATATCCATAATTTGTTCTTCCTTCTTCTTGGGCATCATTTGATATGTGAAATGTGTCTTGGGTGTCCCAAGCTTCATGGCTAATATTCACTTATCAGTGAGTTCATGCCATGTGTTTCCTTTGTGATTGGATTATGCCACTCAGGATGACATTTTCCAGTTCCATCCATTTGTCTAAGAATTTCATGAATTGTTTTTAATGCCTGAATAAAAATCCATTGTGTATATATACCACTATTTTTGTATCCATTCCTCTGTTGAGGGACATCTTTGTTCTCTCCAGCTTCTGGCTATTATAAGTAGGGCTGCTATGAACATAATGGGGCATGTGTCCTTATTACATGCAGGAGAATCCTCTGGATAAATACCCAGTAGTGGTATAGCAGGGTCCTCTGGTAGTATTATGTCCAGTTTTCTGAGGAACCACCAAACTGATTTCCAGAATGGTTGCAGACCTTGCAATTCAACCAGCAGTGGAAGAGAGTTTTTCTTTCTCCACAACCTCTCCAGCACCTGCTGTCTCCTAAGTTTTTGATCTTAGCCATTCTGACTGGTGTGAGGTGAAATCTCAGGTTTGATTGATTTGCATTTCCCTGATGACTAATTATGTTAAATATTTCTTTAGGTGCTTCTCGGCTATTCAATCTACCTCAGGTGAACATTCTTTGTTTGACACTGTACCCCATTTTTAAAAACCCTATTAATATGGTTATTTGGTTCACTGGAGTCTCACTTCTTGACTTCTTTGTAATTATTGGATATTGCCCTTTTGTTGGATGTAGGGTTGGTAAAGATCTTTTTCCAATTTGCTAGTTGCCATTTTGTCATATTGACAGTGTCCTTTGCCTTACAGGAACTTTGCAGATTATATGATAGTATACTTAAGCGACCCAAAAAAAATCTACCACAGAATTCCTACAGTTGTTAAACAACTACAACAAAGTGTCTGGATATAAAATTAACTCAAGCAAATCAGTAGCCTTCCTTACTCAAAGGATAAACAGACTGAGAAAGAAATTAGGGAAATAACACACTTCACAATAGCCACAAACAATATAAATTATCTTGGTGTGACTCTAACCAAGCAAGTGAAAGTTCAGTATGACAAGTCTCTGAAGAAAGAAATCAAAGAATATGTCAGAAGATGGAAAAATCTTTCATGCTCATGGATTGGCATGATTAATATACTAAAAATGGCCATTTTGCCAAAAGCAATATACAGATTTAATGCAATCCACATCAGAATCCCAACTCAATTTTTCATAGAGTTAGAAAGAGCAATTCTCAAATACATCTGGAATAACAACAACAACAACAACAACAACAAAACCACAC
Organism: Apodemus agrarius; assembly: GCA_964023405.1. Taxonomy (NCBI): domain Eukaryota; kingdom Metazoa; phylum Chordata; class Mammalia; order Rodentia; family Muridae; genus Apodemus; species Apodemus agrarius. The sequence goes on along the minus strand of OZ030017.1, from coordinate 88,718,471 downwards.
ATAATAGCTAAAACTATTGTCAACAGTAAAAGAACTACTGGGAGAATCAGTATCCCCAACCTCAAGCAGTACTACAGAGCAATAGTGTTAAAAACTGCATGGTATTTGTACAGTGACAGGCAGGTAGATCAATGTAATAGAATTAAAGACCCAAAAATGAACCCACACACCTATGTTCACTTGATCTTTGACAAAGGAGATACCACCATACAGTGGAAAAAAGATAGCCATTTCAACAATTGGTTCTGGTTCAACTGGAGGTCAGTATTCAGAAGAATGCAAATTGATCCATTCCTATATCCTTCTACTAAGCTCAAGTCTATGTGGATCAAGGACCTCCACATTAAACAAGAAACACTGATAGTAATAGAAAAGAAACTGGGGAAGAGCCTTGAGAACATGGAAACAGGCAAAAATATTAATCATTCCAATAGCTTATGCTTTAAGATCAAGAATTGACAAATGGCACCTCATAAAATTGAACTCCTTCTAGTAAGAATGGAAGCATCCACACTTTGGTCTTCCTTCTTCTTAGGATTCATGTAGTCTGTGAATTGAATCTTTGGTATTCAAAACTTTTGTGTTAATATCTATCAGGGAGTGCATACCATACGTGTTCTATTTTCCATTTCCATCCAGTTGCCTGTGAATGTCATGATGTCATTGTTTTTAATAGTGGAGTAGTATTCCATTCTGTCAATGTAAAACATTTTCTGTCCAGTGGAAAAAATACAGCATTTCCAACAAATGGTGCTGGTTCAAATGGCAGTCAACATGTAGAAGAACACAAAATGATCTATTCTTATCTCTGTGCACAAATATCAAGTCCAAGTGAATGGAGTACCTTCATACTAGTTTTGGGTCTATTCCAAGGATTCACACTCAATTGAAATTTCTGGTGTTACTCATCCTTTTGTCAGGAAACCTATACATGAGAAAATTAACTTTTCAAAAGAAAATTTTAACTTTGGCTCCCTACTTTTAATAGGTGGTTACCTGGTTCTGTATCTTTGGATCCATGTTGAGGCAGAAATGTGATTCAAATCTATGAATGCCATGCCTGGGACACAAAAGGCAGACTGTGTAGGGTAGGGGTAAGGCAGCAGACCTGTGGGGCCTATTTTTCACCTTATATACATAAATCTTTGAGTCCCAGTAACACATGAACCAGGAACAATGGCACATTTCTGTAATAATACCAGTCAGAATGTGGGGGCAGGTTGACTAGAAATTCAAAGTCCTTCTCAGCTACATAGTGAGTTAGAGGCTATGCTTAGTTTTATGGGACTTGTTTCAAAACTCTTAACAAGCAAGTAATTATGCAAGAAGAGAATGGAGACCCAACACTACCTCAAAGGATCCCAATAATCCAAGGAGCTCCAATTAGTTAGTAAAGGTCCAAGCACTGTCCATTTTTGCTAACCTGGGCTCTATTCTATAGCATATAGGTTTTCAGGAGACATTTAATCACCATATCCAACACTTGCTAATTTATAAATATATGTTTTGGAGCTGGAATTAGATTATACGGCAGGCCATTGTACTCAACTGGATCCAGTAAAACCTAACACTTTAAGTCTCTATTGAGTCTCTGCAGGGAAGGAGTCTGTTCAGAGACCATTCACTCAGCCTACTTCTTTCCCAAGCCATTTCCATTTGTCTGCATGTTTTCATATATGACAAAACTTGTCTTAAAAATGGCTCCTGTCCAATGGGACTTAAATGTGTCCTTTGGCCTCTACAGGCATTTGCACAAATATGGTCATACATGTGACCTTCTTCAAAGAAACTTGGACCAGACACAGATAACCATCCCTATCTACTATTACACACAAAGATATTTAGAAAAACAGCATTATTTTGATGAGAATCTTTCATAAAGTAAAAGAATGAAAGGAAACTAGGGACATTCCTTCATTGTCAGCCAAGTTTCCTGTACTTTTCTCTCAGGGAATTTGAAAGCAGAGATTAGAAGCAGGCCCTGATGGCCATATCTTATTCCTCATTTTCAGGCAATTAACAGTATGCCTTTAAATGCCTTTGCTCTTGATGCTTTTTCTCTATTACTAAAAGGCTTAGTCTGAAAAGATTTTCATATCATTGAAAATGTAATGATTTGTGGTTTCAAACAAAAACTATGTTAAGTTATTTAATCAATGAAATTCTTTTAGTTTGAGACAAAAGTAATCTCTATAATTTATCCCTAATAAACATGTTACATCCTGTCTTTAAGAGATTTTAGTGCTGGGTCATAATATAAAAGTGCTAACCCATTTGCCTAAGAATTTCATGAATTCATCATACTCCATTGTGTAAATATACCACATTTTCTGTATCCATTCCTCTGTTGAAGGGCATCTAGGTTCTTTCCAGGTTCTGGCTATTATAAATAAGGCTGCTTTGAACATAGTGGAACATGTGTCCAAATTACATGTTGGAGCATCTTCTGGGTATATGCCCAGGAGTGGTATACCCGGGTCGTCAGGTATCACTATGTCTAATATTCTAAGGAACTACAAAACTGATTTCCAGAGTGGTTGTTCCAGCTTGCAATTCCACCAGCAATGGTGGAGTGTTCCTTTTTCTCCAAAACCTCACCAACATCTGCTGTCACCAGAGTTTTTCATCTTAGCCATTCTGAATGGTGTGAAGTAGAATCTCAGAGTTGTTTTGATTTGTGTCTCCCTCATGACTGAGGATGTTGAACATTTCTTTAGGTGATTTTTGGCCACTCAATATTCCTCACTTGAAAATTCTTTGTTTAGCTCTGTATGCCATTTTTTAAATAGGGTTGTTTGATTCTCTGGAGTCTAACTTCTTGAGTTCTTTGTACATATTGGATATTAGTCCTCTATTGGATGTAGGATTGGTAAAGATCTTTTCCCAATCTGTTGGTTGCAATTTTGTCTTATTGACAGTGTCTTTTGCCTTACAGAAGCTTTGCAATTTTATGAGGTCCCATTTGTCAATTCTTTTTTTAAGAACTTATTTAAAATCCTTTGTTTACAATAAAAAAACATTACATCAGTTTCCATAACAGTAATTCATACAACCAGACACTTCAAGCAGGAAAACAGAACATGAGATGTCACAGCTGCTAGATATAGCAAAGCACCAATGCGAGGTGTTTTGATATCTTTTCTCTATACATTTTTATTGGATATATTCTTTACATTTCATTTCCCTTTTCCTGATTCTCTGACCATCCAGAGTGAGGTAACCCAATCACAACAGAACATACATGGTATTCACTCGCTAATAAGTAGATATTAGCCCCAAAGCTCCAAATACCCAAGATACAATTCACAGAGCACATGAAGGTCAAGACAAAGAAAGACCAAAGGGTGGGTCCTTTAGTTCTTCTGAGAAGGGGAACAAAATATTCACAGGAGCAAATAAGGAGATAAAGTGTAGAGCAGACAATCTAAGGAAGGTCACCCAGAGACTGTACCACCTGGGAATTCATCCCATATACAGTCCCCAAACCCAGACACTATTGTGGTTGTCAAGGAGTGTATGCTGATGGGAGACTGATATGGCTGTGTCCTGAGAGGCCTTGCCAGAACCTTACAAAAAAAGAGGTGGATGCTAGAAGCCAACCATATGACTGCATGCTGGGTCCCCAATGGAAAGGACTGAAGGAGTTGAAGGGGTTTGCAAGCTCATAGGAAGAACAATATCAACCAATGAGACTCTCCAGCAGTCCCAGGGACTAAGCCATCAACCAAGGAGTACACATGGCTTTTGCTGCATATGTAGGAGAGGATTGTCTTGTCAGACATCAATGGGAGGAGAGGTCCTTGGTCCTATGAAGTCTAGATAGATAGCCCAGTGTAGGGGAATTGAGGGCAGGGAGATGGGAGTGGGGCAGGTGGAGGAATACCCTCATAGAATCAAGAAGAGAGAGGAAAGGATAGGAGGTTTACTGAAGTGAGGAGCACCAGGAAAGGGGATAACATTTGAGATGTAAATAAAGAAAATATATAATAAAAATGCTCAATGAAATACTTGCAAACAGAATACAGACATATGTCAAAAAGATACAAATAAATAAATACATAAATACATAAATAAATAAATAAATAAATAAATAAATAAAAGTGCTGACCCTGAGATTCCACTTTACGCTAATCAGAGTGGCTAAGCTCAAAAACTCAGGTGACAACACATGTTAGTGAGGATGTAGAGAAAAAAGAACACTCCTCAATTGCTGGTGGGATTGCAAACTGGTACAACCACTCTGGAAATCAATCTCGAGGTTTCTCAGAGAATTGGAAATAAATATACCTGAAGACCCAGCAATACTACTCTTGGGAAGACACCCAAAAGATTCCCCACTATGCCACAGAGGCACATGTTCCCCTATGTTCATAGCAGCTTTATTTGCGATAAATGGAAGCTGAAAACAATCCAGATAACCCACAACAGAAGAATGGATACAGAAAATGTGGTTCACTTAAACAATAGAACCCTACTCAGCTATTAGGAATGAGGACATGTTGAGTTTTGCAGGCAAATGGATGGAACTAGAAAATATCATCCTTAGGTAACTCAGACCCAAAAGAACATGCATGATATCTACCCAGTAATAAGTGGATATTAGCCAAAAAAAAGTACAGAATATCCAAGATACAGTTCACTGAACTCACAAAGGTCAACAAGCTGAAATGACTAAGTGAGGATGCCTCAATTGCACATGGAAGGGAGGATAAAACAATCACAATTGGGGTAGGAGGGAGGGATCTGGGAGGGAAAGTGGATGGGCAGTGGAGAGAGGGGAACCTCATTTAGTATTAGGTGAAGGAAAAGGACTGAAGCCCTGAGGGACTGCTGAAAGATTTGAAACAGGGAACCTCTGGAGATAAGAGGTTGGGGGGATCCTGCAAAATGCACCAGAGACCTAGGAGATGAGTGACTGTCAGGACTCAAAGTGAGGGACCTTAGATGAAATGCCTGTCAGTAGGGAAATGGAACTTTTAAAGCCCACATCCAACAGGAAGACAGGACATCAAATGAGGGTTGCCATACACTGTCAAAACTCTGACCCATAATTGTTCTTTTCTGATAGAATGATGGGCATGGAAATGAAGAGGAGCCTGAGGAAAAGAAAGTCCAGTGACAGGCTCAAAGTGGGATCCAGCAATCCCAAGGCCTGACACTATTACTGGGGCTATGGAACATTCACAAAAAGGGACTGAGCATGAAAGCACTACAGAAGACCCAACAAGCTGCTGAAAAGTCAGATGCAGATATTGTACCCTACCAATAGAAGAAAGGTGTGGACCTCTGTGGTTGAATTAGGGCAAGGTGGAAAGAAGCTAAGGAAGAGAGCACCCCTGTAGGAGGACCAGCAGTCTCAATAAATCTGAACCCCAGAGATCTCTAAAACACTGCATCAACAATCAGCCTACACCTGCTGATATGAGGCTCCCAACACACATAGAGTAGAGGACTGCAGGATCTATGTTCAATCAGAGATGATACACCTAACCCTCATAAGACTGGAAGTCACAGGGTGTTTAGAAGTCAGGTGCTATAGGGCGTGTAGACATCTTGGTGGAGACAGGTGGTGGGGATGAGGTATGGGATGTGCAACAGTCAGTTGGAGGGTGGACGGGAGGGTGGTGGGGGATAAAATCTGGAGTATAAAGGAATAAAGATAAAAAGAAAAATGTACTTACTGGAAGATATGGTTGCCTTTGCAGAGGATTTGAGTTCCATTTCCATCACTCCTTTCCTGATGCTCACAACCACTTATAACATAAGCTCTACAGGTCTCCATACCCTCTTCATGGTATTGATATGTTTGTGTATTTATACTCATGTATGAGCAAGTACACAAACACACACACAGACACACACACACATACACACACACACACATGTATAAAAATAATTTAAAATAAAATATTTAATATCCCCGACTTACCTCAGCAGCAACATGGTAGGCATTGTGCAAACCTGTTTAATTCATATGAAAGCTGTGTACTGCCATTAATCCAATTTGTAAAAAAATCACAGATGTAAAGAGAAATTCAGTGAAAGTTTCAATGCTATTCCTTTGGGAAATGACAGGTGACATTGCATTTTAGTTTACCTGTCTTCTAAGGCTACAGGTCTTTAGCATCTTCCCATCTTCAAGTAGAGTGACTAATGCCCTTGTGTGTGTGTGTGTGTGTGTGTGTGTGTGTGTACGTATGGTTTATCTACATGTGCATGTATTTATGAATGTTTGTAGATAAAATATTGTGTGTGTTTGTGGGAATTATAGGTTGACATTGTTTAGATGTCTTCCTCAATTTTCTTCACCTTATATTGTGAGGCTGGGTCTCTCATTGAACCCAGCTCTTAATGACTCAATTTGTCAGGTAGCATACTTACTCTAGCAATCTGAACTTTATTTGAGTCCTGCGGATCAAAATTCTGGTCCGTTTGCTTGGAAGTGATTTATCATGTTGAGCCAACCCCAATTCAAATGGCGCTACTTTTAACTGAGAATATATACTAATTCAAGAGATAATCTTCAATGCTCTTCACCGTGGAATTGTCTATGGAATATGGTATAATTTTCTTTAACCAATAAAGCCCAAAAACTCTTCCAGAAAAAAATTTACTCATTAAATTTATAAGCTTTTATATTAATGATACGTTTTTATTTAGTTACAAAAAATCCAGAGAAATTGTGTAATTTTATGCTACCTTTCTTTGACTCACTTACTACTTTAAAGTAAGTCTTTCACTGAAAACTATTAAAAGGTAAATTGCTAAAATGTCTTGGATGGCTTTTCTTTAAAAATGTGTGACAGCATAAGGGGCAGATAAATGTACATCATTCAAACATCTACAATTAAAGTGTTAAATCTTTATGAATAAATATATAAAAGTGAGACATATTAGTTACTTATGAGTATAATCTAAGCTTAGGCAGGGAAGATGGGCAAGTAAAGCATTTAATCAAATAGAGAACTATGCTTTGCTTTCAAATTAGAACAATTATATATGTGGGAGGATTATCAAAAGTGAACTTCAAGTTTTTGTTCAATTTAAAAACTGAGATTACTGTAATTCTCTTTTATTATATAATTATTTGTATCTTTGAAGGAGGATGATACATATGTAGTCAGAGGACAACTGTGGGATATCAATTCTCTCCTTCCAACATGTGGGTCTTGGTCATTAGGATTGGGATAAATACCAGTACCCACTGAGCTATTTTCCTGCCTCTGGGATTACCCTTGTATAATATTTTATTTTCCCAACCTTCTTTCTCTTCTTCTTTTCTTTTTTCTTTCCTTCCTTCCTTCCTCCCTTCCTCCCTTCCTCCCTTCCTTCCTTCTTTCCTTTATTCTTTCCTTTGTTTCTTGTCTTATTACCGCAAAAATCTAGAGGGTCCTAGAGGAATAAGGAGCATACTGTTTCAGATGACGGAATCCAGTCATGTAAGGAGGTCACTGAAATAAAGCACTTGGATCCAAGATTGCATCACCTAAGTTAGTAAGTTCTCAGTGAATGGACCAAATCACAAATTTCATGTTTCTATATTATACAGTGAAGAAATGTGTTTTTTAAGGAAACATAAAATTAGTTGATTTATTTGTGTGTATATTCATATATGTGAAAGCCAGATAACAAGCTTGAGTGTCATTCCTCAGATAGTGTCTATTTTGTTATTATACAGGGTCTTTCACCGGGACAAAGTTTTTCAAATAAGCTGGTAGGTATTCAACAATTCCCAGGAATCCACATTTCTTCTTCTCGGGAGATGGTATTACACTTGTAAACAATAAAATATTTTATATGCCAATTAAGATAGGGGTCTATAAGTTCTTGCTATAAAGTAGAAGTCTTCAGAAGGGCATGAGGTAAAAAGTGGATCAAGAATGCTGCTCATTTGCCTCAGTAGTAGTCACAAGAATATGTATCCAGACACTGGTGTTATTCACAATCATGGTCAGGGTCCTCTTGTCCTTTCCCATTGAATCCTGCTGTCAATGGACCTATCAGGTAGACACAGCCTATCAAACAAGATCTGCTGAATATTAGGGTGTGCTGCTCTACCACCATTTCATGCCATCTTTTACCAAACATGTAAAGGCACCTATTCTTCTCTTGCAAGTCATCATTTCCCAAATGGAAGAAACAAGTTCAGTGAAAGGCTCTGCCGTAGCAATATTTTTTTTCTGGCTGTGATTTTGGTAGAAGATGAGGAGGGGGCTGAAGCCATTATTAATCATAGTTCACCATTGGCTTCAGGCTCACCTGGATTCTGGATAGTGGAAAAATTGTTTCAAGGCAGCAGCCACACTTCTGCCTCTTTCTATCATTTCTGTACTTAATTGGCAAGTACAACTGGTGGATAAAGATTCTTTGCTATGGCGGGAACTTGCCATCAAAAGCAGGTTGACACCCGGACCATGTGCTAGCGAAATAAAGATCCAAAGATTAGGTCCAGAATCCTCTCACTGAACATAAACATAGCTTCTACAACTGAATCTTGTGGATACGTAATAGGCTGGTCATGGAATTCTGATCTAGCCCACATTGCCTCTTACAGAAGGCTCTTACTGCTGGTCCCTGGTAACATTTTTGGTTGTATTTGGCATTAACCTCTTTGCTTGTTAAAACAATGGTGACTATATTTTTTGTTGACAATGTTTTTGAGGGGGCTGCCAGCATCAGACATTGGCAAACAATTCACTAGTTTTTTTTTATAAGAAAAATGTTGAGTCTTACTGGATTATCCAGCAAAAGACATCTTGAAGAAACTGTCCTTCTATTCACTACTGCTTGCTGTTCGTTTTCAGAGGTCTATGCCAAGGAAATTCTTCCTGGATTAGATGATAAAGTGAGCTAAGCATGGGCAATGCAAGTGGCCCTCAATTGCAGTACCACTATCTGTTTAGCTTATATATGCAAGTGATTGAATGCTGTATCCTTTTAAAAATGTACATGTTGGGATTGATCAGATATCTTATTGATAATTGTTTTTTTTTATTACAAGAATGAGAACATGAACTTTACCCCTAGAACTCATGAGAAATGACAATTTCTGCCTATGGTTACATATGCTTGGAATCATAGAGCTGGTCCAAGTGAACCAGGCAGATATTTTGGGATTTTTAGCCAAATAGCCTAATCTACTTGATGATCTTCATCTCACAAAAATATGATGGACAGAACTTGAATTATGATAGGTAAGGGTGTCATCTGACCTTCACTTTTGTACCTACATGCACAGAAACACACACACACACACACACACACACACACACACACACACAGACACTTCATTAGTTGAGAGATCTGGTTCATGAAGAAAAGATTTTGTATGATGGGGCTTAAGTAAGTAAGCAGACAAGATTCCTTGTTAGTGGGAGATGCCAGGGAGCTACCTTGTTCCATCTAGCATTTGGAAACTCGGGGAGGAAATTGACCACTGTGATTCAGGAAAGAAGCCTTACCAGACTCTCAAATTTCTCATGTCTTATTTTGGCCATCTTAACATCCAGCACCAGGAAAATGAAGTTTCTGTTGCTTTATGCCATCTGAAGACACTAAGCCCACATTCTCAGGATCTAACAATAGCATTGGAATCTAAAATTTTAGTCTTATAGACTGTCCACTGAGATTGTTTGTGTTTATTGTAGGTATTTTCTTGTAGTTTGTTCTAGTTTTCAGTACTTGTCCAGTGTAAAAAAAATCTAGGATCACATCTTTTTGTGTCTAAGCACTAAGTTTATGCTTTATTTTCTCCTCAAAGAATTGTTCAACTGTTCTGTCATTGACTAGGTAAATTAAATAATTCATTCATGATTACTTTTCATTTTGACTGCCAAGAAATACAGTGTCAAATGGAGAGTTGTCAGGCTGATTTTTCAAACATTGGGGAATAACTATTCATTTCTATGATGTTGTTATGCCATTCTTCTAATATGTTCCCTGTTTGGATTTTAAAGAAATTATATTTCTATGGTAAGTCACTAAGTATGCATGTATAGTAAGTTGTTGCTTATCCTCAGTGCTTTTGTGTATTGATCAACTCATGGTTGGCCACAAACTATTGCTTATTTTGTAGGGAAGTAAGTTAATATTAATAATTGAACAAGTTTTTTGTCTATGTGTGTGTTTGTGTGTCTATATACATGTTTGTGTGTGTATGTGTGTCTTACATTGTGTGTGTGTGTATGTATTATGTATTTATGTATGTATGTATGTATTATGTATGTATGTATGTATGTCTGTATGTATGTATATGGAGGCAAAATATCAACTTCCAGTGTATACCACAGTTATTTTCAGTCATCCTTTCCACAGACCAAGGGTTCAGTGGACATCAGTTCTCACAAAAAATGGTCAAAGTATTGCAACTTTTAGAAGACAAACCATCATAGAGCAAGTAGCTAGGGTCTTAGATCTTGTCTGTTACCCTGGCAGTCCTAATAGAAACTAGTGTCCAGATGTGAATGCTTTGGGAGAGAAAAGTTCCCCAAAGTTTTATAGCTTAGGAAAACATCTATACTCAGCCAATACTCATTGAAATAACATATATACTTTATTTCATGTAGATAGGGACTTTATAAACCCTGAGGAGTAGAGTAATATGCAATATTGGCTCATTTTGAGGAGAATAATAGTGACGTTCATTTAATATTGGGGACATGGTCCTCCCATGAGGTGTCAGGGTTTCATGTTAGAGAGCAGGTTTCAGCACTGAGCTGGTCTCAAGCCTACCACCCTTGATTCTGAATTTCACAGGGTTTGGGCTGGCTTAACATTAACAGTTCTATCTGGTTGCACAGTATACTTTTCCCACAAGTACTCACCTTCATTTCTAGACAAGGATTCTTACTGGACGTTGGTTTGAAAACTTAGCTAAGATGGTTGGTGTGGAAATTATTGTGTGTAAAGCATATTATCAACTGAGCCGTCATTCTAGCTAACAAGTTTTTTTCTTCAAGACTTGAGGACAATGAAAGACTACTATTTTACTTTGCTTATTATTGCTATAATAAAGACCATAAAAGGTGACTTGGGGAGTAAAAGTTTTATGTGACTTACACATTGATGGTCACAGTCTGCCTGTACTGGTTAATATTGTGTCAACTTGACATAAGCTAGATCATCAGAGATAAAAGAGTTTCAGTTTAGAAAATGCCTATATGAGACCCAGCTCTCATCAATTCATAATCAACTGGGGGAGGATCAAGAGTGTATTGTACCTAGCCTCTGTCAGCTGCTGGTTCTGGGTTTTGTAAGAAAGCAGCCTGAACAAGCTAGGGAAAAGAAGTGAGCAAGCAGTACTCATCTAGGTCTTCTGGATCGGTTCTTACTTCCAGTATCCTACTGTTTCTGATCCTGTTCTGACTTCCTTTAATGAAAAAAACAGCACTGGGGAAGTTCAATAAATCACTTCTCCCCTACTTGCTGTTGGGTCATGATGTTCTGTTTCATTAGGAGAAATAAAATCTTAGTTTTAGTTTCATTACTGTGGTAATGTACCGATTGCATTAGTTGCAGAACCAATAGCATCCCATCTGAGTTACCATTGCCAAAGAAGTTTCCAAGGACCAATACCAACATCTACTGGGACCTTATTATTATTGTGTGCTTTGACTTGCGATCTACCTAGCTTGAGATCTCTTGGGCTACCAGTCAAAATCCTGTCCACTATAAATGCCAGAATGAATAGTCACTTTTCAGCTAAGCAACCCAGAACAGAGCCTCATGGATGCTCAGATATGTAAGGAGAGAACAATGTCTTGCTATTCTTGGTACCTAATTAAGTCACAATAAATTTGGTCTGTAAGTGTTCAAATGAATTGATATGGGCTAATGATGGTTATTGGAATTAGGACCATTTATGGTTCAGTGAAAGCAGGACACACAAAATCATAGGTAGAGACTGGTAAGATGTCTCAGTAAATGCAAGTAGTATGCACTAAGCATGATAATTGATGCCTGTGACCCACTTTGTGGAAAAGAGAACTGACAAGATATTCTGTGTCTTAGTGTCTAACAGATGTCTAGATTCCTGGAACCCTCAGCCTAGAGGTGAGTTTAGTCAAAGTATGTATTGGTGGCTATGGTCCTGCTTCCCATTCCTTCTTTGGTTTCTGCCAGAGAATCAGAAAGCCTGGCTGTAGGATTATACAGGAAACTGTCCATATCCTTCAAAAGGTATAAGAAGAAACCCTAACTTCTGCTACACATGTCTTGATTCTTCTTTTTAGAGCACTTGCCATGTTTTCTCTTTCTGGTGCTGGTGTTCTCTTGAAGAGGGTGAGTTTCAAGTGTCTGGGGAGTGTTGTCAGAATGTTAGACAATTCTGTTTGTAGTTGGCCCATTGTGGTTGCTCCATCATGGAGGCACCTTCCAAGCTTGATTGCTTCTGTGACAGCAGAGCTGTCATTCAGAATACTTCCTTCCTGGGCTGAGACTGGGTCTGAGGCAGTGTCATAGATTCTTGTCCTACGGTTGCAAAGCAAGCCCCTCAGGCTCAGGCTGGGTCCTTTTTCTTTCCTTGTTTTCTTTTCTTTCTTTCTTTCTTTCTTTCTTTCTTTCTTTCTTTCTTTCTTTCTTTCTTTCTTTCTTTCTTTTGGGAGGGGAGAGACAAAGCCAAGTGTAGAGTGTCCTAGGGTAAGGCTGTTCAGAAAGCTGGCACCAAATGCTCCCCCATCAAACTCATGTAACCTGAATCTTCAAACAGAATAAAAGAGCTGAAGAGCCTCTGTGGAGGGCAAAGCAAGATCTCTCTTCTTGGATCTCCAGGCTTTGATCAGCTTCTAACAAACAGTAAAAATAAAAATTCCCCCAAGGTACTGCATTTTAATTTTATTTTTTTAATGCATAGGTACAAAGCTGAGCTCATATTATTTTCTATCACAATGAGGTGCCAGAGGGAACAGCATTTTTTTATATTTTATGGGCTAAAAATATACACTTGTTTTTCTTCATTAGGGAACCCCTGCATTTCTGCGCCCACGTCCCACTTACTACACTATAATTATGTGGAATATATATATGCAATTTTCAGAGGTGAAAATGAAGAACATACTATGACTTTCAGCATAGCTCATAAATTGAACTGAAGGAAGTGTTTATGAAGATGTTGGAGTTGTATTGATTCTCAGCTGGGGACAATGGCCCTATACTGATCTTCCAGAGGTAGTTTAAAAAGAAGATTCATTTCTTTCTAAAGATCAAGAAGATGAGATCAAGTCACATCCATTTACCATGGAAAAATTTTGTATTGGAGACTTGGTAGACATGTTTTATTTGTAGAATATAAATCCAGTCACAGAAAGGAAGGGCATAGGCAGATGAAATAACATCACTTAAGGTAATATAACAATGTAGACCTGGCATCCTGTTTCTCACAGTATCCCTCAAGCCCTACCTATTACAGTGTCCAATTAGCTAACATACACATGGGCTTGACTTCACTTTCCTATCTAATCCAACCATTTTGGTTAACTGCCCCTTTGTATCTTTTCCCTCATGGCTGCAACTCGCCATCCTCTCTTCTCTTTATCTGCCCATTCCCCTCTCCCCATATGGTACAACCCAGTCTAACCATAATTTTTTCTGGACTATCTGAGATTTACCTGCCCCAGAACATGATCACCCAAATATCTGTAACATGTTTTCTCCTCCATCATAACTAGGGTCAGTTGCATTCCTTTGTTCGTAATTCTGGATGTACCAACCCTAGGGGAAGACACATTGGCAGACCCAGGGAGAGAAGAAGCACAAGATCCAGAGTTGTAAGGATTGAGCTTTTCCTGCTCAGTGAGGCTGGCTTTTTTTCTACAGAGTGGATTCTTGTCCCCTTGCCTACAAAATAGAAATGGTGACTGCTTGTTTTATTACTGTCCCTACTCTGGGTCCTTTTAATTTAGGAGCATAAGAACTAAGAATACTCATATGGTGAAAACCACAAGAAACTAGATACCTCCCTATCATACTCCTGCTGAATTTTACTGTTACTGGCATTATGTGGTATTATGCCTTCATGGTGACCAGATTGTGGTAGGGGCACTGATGATCATCTAGTGGATCATCTAGCTTGTTTCATAACACAAACAAAGAATTAAAATTGTAAGAAAGACAGAATATTAGATCTCAGAAATGAAAAGTGAAAGATGTTTCCCTTCTAGATTAGAAGGTCATTAGACTGAGAGAATTAAGGCTGAAAGACTCCTTGACTAGGTATTCTATAGGCACCCTGGCTTCTCCTTTTTCCCTCTGTTTACATGTATGGTTCTGTGCTTGTGTCTCATTTAGTTTCACTGCAATGACTTCTAATGACAAGAAGTTGTCATTTCAGGTAGCTGGCTTATCTTTCTTTTCTTTTCTTTTTTTCTTTTCCTTTCTTTTCTTTTTTTTTGATATATATATATATATATATATATATATATATATATACCAAATATATACCTCCCTATCATACTCCTGCTGAATTTTACTGTTACTGGCATTATGTGGTATTAATACCTTCCTCTTAGGGTTCTTAGTCCCAATGGTAAAATAATTTAAGAAATCACTCAAATGGAAGTTTGAGGACAATTTTCCTGAAATCTAAAAGAGAAGCATTCCTGAAAAGGCAAGCTCTAACTCTTAACATCTATTCAGAGAAGGATAATGGAGAAGGGAAGAAAAAGTAGCCATCTGGCCGGGTAGTGGTGGCACACACCTTTAATCCCAGCACTTGGGAGGCAAAGGCAGGCGGATTTCTGAGTTCGAGGCCAGCCTGGTCTACAGAGTGAATTCCAGGACATCCAGGGCTACACAGAGAAACCCTGTCTCTAAAAACAATGCACACACACACACACACACACACACACACACACAGGCAGAATTAATAAAACTGAGATTGTGCTACTTTCTAAATTCTCTGCTATTTGTATATGCCTGTAGTTTACCATTCTGAAAAGTTTTAACAAGCTTTTCTGAGTTAGGTTTGGACTTATTAAAGTAGAGCAAAAATCTCAGGGCAGTTTAAATAAGTAGTATATACTATTCCTGCATACAAAAATATTTAAGCCAGGCCCAGTGGCACAAGCTTGTAACTCCAGCTACCTGAGAGGTAAGAGCATGTCTCAAAATAAAATGTAAAATATAATAAAAAAGGAAAATTAAATTAAATTAAATAAATAGTGATACAACTCAGTGATAGAACAGTGTCTTAGTGTCCCTTGAGCCAGGATGATGAAACAAAACTCCAAAGCAGCTTCTGGTCTATACTCAGTACCTTAAGGAAACTACTAGGGCTTTCTGTTTATCTCTTCTGAAATCCCAGTAGCAATATAAATTTACTTTGTTATGTCTGGGTATGGTAGAAGGGAACTTGTTGCAGGAAATATTAAAAATGGTCCTGCCATCTCTCCCACGCTGCCAAGACACAACTCTAATCTGGCAGGGTCCCGCTAGGTGCCATTCTCACTGCTGCTGAGCCATTACCTCCCAGCTAGTTCCCACAGCATCTCAGCTATGTTCCCTCTCTGCTAATGGTAGATCCATACTCCAGTAACTAAGTAAAGCAAAACTCTTAAACTTTAATAAGTCAATCAGATTTATGTATCAGTAATACCACAATTTGCAAGATACCAATACAATAATTTGAGAGCCAGTTGATAATGATAAAAGCTTTATCCCAATATTTATAACTTTATAAAATCTTAGATATTATGGCTAGTAGATGTCACAGGTCCTCAAACAAACCCCTCTTGGTTCCTTTTCTCCTCTTCTTCTGTGACCTCTGTCCCCCTATCTCTGCCTCCCTTTTCCTGTCCAAGCGCAGGCCTTCCACTGCCTTAATATTATTGGACATGGAAAATCCTCAACAGGAGCTGACATGGCAACATGTGTCTTTTAATAGTTTGTTGTCTTGCGTAAAGGGAAACAACACTACCTTATTCACCTTAGACACAGATAATTTGAGGTTCATCAACATGGTGAGTGTCAGGAGCTTCAACTTCTCTTCACTCTAAAGCATAACAAACTTGTTTTTTTCTGAGAGAGGGATTTGCCAACCTGGAAGCCACTTAATTCTTGTGGCATCAAATAATATGTTTAGTGGCTGACTATAGAAGCACATGCACCATGCTTTTAGGCCTTCATGCTGGCATCTTTTCCTGACATTGTGCTGAGGCCAGGCATACCTTTCTGTGTGGAAACAACCAACAGCAGTATTTCTTGAGAAGAGAGATGGGCTTTCAGTTATGACTCAAACACAAGAGCTGTCTAATTAGTCAACTTTATCCCTGCATTTTGAGTTATCATATGAAGGGCTATAATATATTATCAGAGGAAAGCCTTGGTAGCTGGTTATATTCCACCCAGTTAGGAAGCAGTGATGAATGCTGGTGTTCCCCATGTTCATCCTCACTTAATTTTGGCCTTCCTTTCATTTCTAATCACAATGCAAAAGAGCAGAAAGTCTGGCCTTTCTATTCTTTTTTTTTCTCATTTTTTCTTTATTTTCTATATTCTTTGTTTACATTCCAAAGGGTTTTCCAGTTCCCTACCACCATATGTCCCATAAGTCCTCTCCCCCCTAACTATTCCCCAATTACCCCCCCCCATAGCTTGAGAGGTAAAATTCTTATTTGCTAGCAGCATGGATATGACTAAACTAATGACACTTAGCATTTTGTCATTTCCACTTTCTTTTTGGGACCCAATGAGTTTCATTAAGCTTGCTTATAGGAACATAGGTGAGGGGTTATTTATAGAAATGTGGGCACCTTGCTAGTGCCCATACCACTGAAGAAAATGTCTCTTATATCTCTATATAATATTATCTACATATATAGACACCAATAATTTTACTTAATTTTTCAATTGCTAGAAAAACTACCTAAAGATCTTCTACATTGCTGAAGTTGAAAAATTAGGTGTAATTTTTGCAACAGTAGGGTGGACTGTAGTTAACAACAATGCATATTTAAAAGTATCCATTTGAGACAACTTGCTTGTTCTTGCTACAAGCAGTTTCATAATATTTGAGATAAGAGAGACCTTAATTTCCCCCAATAAATCATTCATGTAAGCAGATTTCGAAGAAAAATAATGACATCTCACTCTGTAATTTTGAATCAGTCAAGATTAAAGTAAAATATGCAATATAATCATTCATAGACTTTTGTACTTTTTCTAGGACAATAAATATCATAGTTTTTCCAAGCATTCCCTTTTAGAAAACTACACAAGTAGTTCAAACATAAATTTAAATCATAAATTAAATAAGAAATTTACAACAGAGAATATTGTAAATTATTCCATTAAGAATAATCTGGCTAAATATGCATTATCTTTCATAGGTTTGTGGAGAGTTAAAAGCCACAACTAAGTTATCATTGAAGCTTTATATAGATAAATACAGTCAATATTTCATCTTCTGCCCTAGCACCTACAATAGATCATTAGTTCTCTTTTTATGACCTTTGGTTAATTGTTTTATAATCTCTTTGAATATTCTTTAAGTTGTAAATGCCTGCTTTTTGTGTCAGACGAAATTAACTCCTGGCACTCAAAAGCTAGCAGAGTTATCATTGCCATTTTGATATTAGAAAGGACTTAATAGAAGTCTGAGTGTAAAAGATTTTAATACTTACTAATATAAGCTTTTGAATTCTTGTAAGATCATCATTAAAAAATAAGAAACTATCTATTTGCCTGTAGATCATTACTACAAGAGAATACAGCTTTGTTGTTGTGCTGAAATCTTCTCAAAAGATTGAGCTAATATCTAGTGATTGTTATATATATATATATATATATATATATATATATATATATATATTTAATAATAACAGAAAGCCTATTAATAGCAGGAATCTTTCCTAAAATGTAATCTTCATGACTGTGCCTAAAGAAGTGTAACCATCATAAATTTACATTCCAAAAGAGAACCTTCTCAGGAAGATTACTTGCAAGTATTTATGTTCTCCTTGATGGATACCTGCAGTTGGTATTTTACAATTTTTCTGTCATATCATTGTATATTGTTCTGTGATGAACAAAATGACATTTCATGCCAGTGACTGAAACACCTCATCTTTCTAAGTCCTTCATTAAATAGAGCAGAATGATTTAAATACATTTCAAATCTGACAGTATTCTGCTACCTAAGTGGAAGTGGATTTTTCTTTAGTCTTTGCAGAGAGAAGTTGAGATAACTCCCATATGGACCCATGAAGATTTTTTTAGGGTGTTTTCTTCAGAAATATGATTAATTTTATCTATAATCTTATTCAAGTTTGGGAAGAGATTTTTCTGGTAGCTTTACTTTTCATCAGATCAAAAAAGCTATTTGGCTTTCAGTTTTCATAGTCCTTGTCGTTTTGTAATATAGAAACTTGTAAGTTTAAGACTGTGAGTGCATGGGAAGAAGTATGTGGTGGAATGGTGACATTAAGTATCTGTTGTTGTGGGGTAGTACCTGACAGAAGAAATGTGTAGATTTAAGAGGTTGCTTTGGTTAATGGTTTGAGGGGAGGCAATCCATCATGGCATGTGAATTGTGGTACAGTGGGCTGAAAGATTCGGTCTGTAGTCGGTAAGCATAGGGAGATGAGTCCTGGAAATCAGCTGGCTTCGACCTTCTTTCCTCTATATTCAGACATAGATCTCATTCCAGGATGAGGTGTGACTCACATTAAGGGAGCATCTTCCCTATTTGTGAATCTTCAGAGACACTTTCCCAGACATGTCCATAAGAGTGTCTTCTTGCTACCTCCAAATTTAGTACATTACAATGACGATCACATCACAGCTCAAAACAGGCTTTCTTTATCCAATACTTAAGGATTAAGTATCTTTCTAGAATTTCTATTTATTAATTATTTATTTGATGCTTCATTCCTTAATTTTTATGTAGATAGTTTCTTTTAGGTTTTTATTTGGATACTTCATAGTAGGTCAGTTTTCTTTCAGTTCTTCTCATCGCTTTTTGATTAATAACTTTAAGGAAATAGATTAGCTGTATACAAGGAAATTTTATATTTTTGTATTAATTTTTAAAATTACATTTGTTTATTTGCATGTGCATTTGAACACATGCACACAAGTACAGGGATTTCCCCTAATAATTTGATTGGCTAATAAAGATAACAAGAAGCCAATCGCTGAGCAATGATATGGAGGCTGCTTTTTATGGGTCTGAGACATGGGAGAAATGAATGGTGTTTTCAGCAAGGCTGAAAGTGAGATCATGTGCAGTATACCCAGAACTGTTACAACTGGTGAAGGCTTTCATCATCAGAAGAATTTCAACATAGAAGAGTTGGTGAGTATAGAACAACAGATTCTGCACCTAGAGGTTGTATCATTTTTGTTAATTTTAAAATTAAGTTTGATTTTTGCCATTCGTGATGTTTCAGTTGGACAAGTGAGAGTCCATAGCCATGTGGCAGCTGTAGCATTGACAGAGCCAAGCGTGGGTGTGGACAGTTGCATTTTTTCTGCATGCAGATCTTCAGTTGGTCCAGCACCATTTGTTAAAAATGTTTTCTTTTTTCCACTGGATGTTTTTAGCTCCTTTGTCAAATATCAAGTGACTGTACATGTGTGGGTTCATTTCTGGGTCTTCAATTCTATTCCATTGATCTTCCTGCCTGTCTGTATACCGATATCAAACAGTTTTTATCACTACTGCTCTGTAGTAGAGCTTGAGATCAGGGCTAGTGATTCCCCCAGAAGATCTTTTGTTGTGGAGAATAATTTTTGCTATCCTGGTTTTTTTGCTATTCCAGATGAATTTGAGATTTGCTCTTCCTATATCTATGAATATTGATTTGGGATTTTTATGGTGATTGCTTTTAATCTGTAGATTTCTTTCAGCAACATGGTCATATTTACTATATTGAGTCTACCAATTCATGAACATGGGAGATCTTTCTACCTTCTGAGACTTTCTTCGATTTCTTTCTTCAGAGACTTAAAATTCTTGTCATATAGGTATTTCACTTGCTTCATTGGGGTCACACCTAGGTATGACATATTATTTGGGACTATTTTGAATGGTGTCATTTCCCTAATTTCTTTCTTCTCTTGTTTATCCTTTAAGGAGAGGAAGGTTACTGATTTGCTTGTTAATTTTATATCCAGCCACTTGGCTGAAGTTGTTTATCAACTCTAGAAGTTCTCTGATGGAAGTCTTGGGGTCCGTTAAGTATACTATCTTATCATCTGCAAATAGTGATATTTTGACTTCTTCTTTTCCAATTTGTATACCTTTAATCTCCTTCTGCTGCCTGATTGCTCTAGCTAGGAATTCAAGTACTATATTGAATACATAGGGAGACAGTGGGCAGCCTTGTCTGGTCCACAATTTTAGTGAGATTGCTTAAAGTTTTTCTCCATTTAACTTGATGTTGGCTACAGGTTTGTTTAGGCATGGGCCTTGGATTCCTAATCTCTCCCAGTCTTTTATCATGAAGGGATGCTGGATTTTGTCAAAAGCCTTTTTAGCATCTAATGAAATGGCCATGTGTTTTTTTTTTCTTTAGTTTGTTTATGAAATGGATTCTAGTGACAGATTTCTGTATATTGAACCACCCCTGCATCCCTGGGATGAAGCCTACCTGATCATGGTAAATTATAATTTTGACACAGTCTTGGATTCTGTTGGCCAGAATTTTGTTCAATATTTTTGCATCAATGTTTATGAGGGAGATTGGTCTGACATTCTCCTCCCTAAGTTTGATTATTTCCTGCCATGTACTCCTCTTGGGGTTATTTGCTTCCTTTTGTTCTATAGTTTTCAAGTGCACTGTCAAGCTGTTAGTGTAAGCTCTGTCCATTCTCTTTTTGGAGGCACTCAGAGCTATGAATTTTCCTCTTAGTACTGCCTTCATTGTGTCCCATAAATTCTTGTATGGTGTGTCTTCATTTTCATCAAATTCTAAAAAGTCTTTAGTTTCTTTATTTCTTCCTTTACCAAGCTATCGTTGAGTAGAGCATTGTTCAAGGTCCATGTGTATGTGTGTTTTTCATTGCTTTTGTTTGAGCTTATGACTAGCCTTAGGCCATGGTAATCTGCTAAAGTACATGGAGTAATTTCAATATTTCTTTATCTGTTGAGGCCCGTATTATGACCAATATTATGGTCTATTTTTGAGAAGGTACCATGAGGTACTGAGAAGAAGGTATATTCCTTTGCTTTAGGGTGGAATGTTCTATAAATATCTGTTAGATCCATTTGGTCCATAACTTCATTTAGTTTCCCTGTATCTCTGTTTAGCTTCTGATTCCATGATTTGTCCATTTATCAGAGTGGGGTGTTAAAGTCTCCCACTATTATTGTGTGAGGTGCAATGTGTGCTTTGAGCTTTATTAAAGTTTCTTTTATGAATGTGAGTGCCCTTGTGTTTGGAATATTCAAAATTAAAAGTTCATCTTGGTAGAGTTTTCCATTGACCAGTATGTAGTGTGCCTCCTTATCTTTTTTGACGATGTTTTGCTGAAAGTCAATTTTATCTGATATAAGAATGGCCACACTCCAGCTTGTTTCGTGGGAGCATTTGCTTGTAAAATAGTTTTCCAACCTTTGACTATTAAATAATGACTCTCCTTTTCACTGAGGTGGGTTTATTGTATGCAGCAAAACGTTAGGACCTATTTAAGTATCCAGACTGTTAATCTATGTCTTTTTATAGGGGAATTGAGACCATTGATATTAAGAGATATTAAGGAAAAGTGACAGTTGCTCACTGTTATCTTCGTAGTTAAAGGTGAAATTCTGGTTGTGTATGTATCTTCTATTGGGTTTGTTGAAAGATTACTTTGTTGATTTTTCTACAGTGTGGTTTGCTGCCTTGTGTTGGTATTTTCTACCCATTATCCTTTGCAGAGCTGGATTTGTGGAAAGATATTGTGTAAATTTGCTTTTGTCATGGAATGTCTTGTTTTCTTCACCTATGGTAATTGAAAGTTTTTCTGGGTATAGTAGTCTGGGCTGACATTTATGTTCTCTTAGGGTTTGTATGACATCTGTCCAGGCTCTTCTGGCTTTCATAGTCTCTGGAGAGAACCCTAGTGTAATTCTGATAGGTCTGCCTTTATATGTTACTTGACTTTTTTCTCTCACTGCTTTTAATATTCTTTCTTTGTTTAGTGCATTTGGTGTTTTGATTATTATGTGACAGGAGGTATTTCTGCTCTGGTCCAATCTATTTGGAGTTCTGTAGACTTCTTGTATGTTCATGGGCATCTCTTTCTTTAGATTAGGGAAGTTTTCATCTATAATTTTATTGAAGATATTTACTGTGCCTTTAATATGTAAATCCTTAGGTTTGGTCTTCTTATTGTGTCCGGGATTTTCTGAATGTTTTGGGTTACAAGCCTTTTTTTATTTTGAATTTTCTTTAACTGTTGAGTCAATGTTTTCTATGGAATCTTCAGCATCTGAGATTCTTTCTTCTATCTTTTGTCTTCTGTTGTTGATGCTTGCATCTATGACACCTGAATTCTTTCCAAGGTTTTCTATCTTCAGAGATGTCTCACTTTGTAATTTATTTTTTATTTTATTTCCAGTTTCATATCCTGCATAGTTTTGTTCAGTTCCTTCAATTGTTTGTTTGTTTTTTCTTGAAATCCTTTAAGGAATTTTTGTGATTCCTCTTTAAGGGCTTCTGCCTGTTGACCCTTGTTCTCCTGTGTTTCTTCCAGGGATTTTTGTGATTCTACTTTAAGGACTTCTGCATGTTGACCCAGGTTCTCCCATAATTCCCTATGAAATTTTTGTATTGACTCTTTAAGGGCTTCTACTTTTTGTCCCATGTTCTTCCATATTTCTTTAAGATATTTTTGTGTTTCCTTTTTAAGTGCTTCTACTTTCCATATTCTCTTGTCTTTCTTTGAGTTATTTTTTGTGTTTCTACCTGTTGAACCCATGTTCTCCTGTATTTCTTTAAGGGAATTATTTATGTCCTTCTTGAAGTCCTCCATCAACAATATGAAATATGATTTCAAATCTAGCTCTTGCTTTTCTGATGTAATGGATTATGCAGGATTTGCTGTTGTGGGAGAGAACTGGTTTCTGATGTTGCCATATTGCCTTGGTTATTGTTGGAAATAATCTTGTGTTTGCCTTTCTCCATCTCATTATCAGTAGTGTTAGCTGGTCTTGCTGTCTCTGTCTTCTCTGTCCTGTTAGTCTATGTTTCTGTACCCATAGGATTCCATTTCTTTCCAATGCCCTGCAAACAGCTGGTTCTCCAGGAAGTATCAGGTGATGGAGTCTTTCCTATGGCAGAATTGGAAAGGGTCAAATACCCTGCAGGCTGCTATCTCTCAAATGTTCTGCTACTGCTAGAATTCAAATGCTCTGCTGATGCTAGTTCTTGAATGCCCCACTTCTACCAGTTCGAATGCACCTACTGGTGTCAGTGCTCAAATGACATGCTTCTGACAGTTCTTGAATGCTATGATCCTTCCTGTTCTCTGGAGAGTACCAGGAATTAAGCTTTTCCCTATGTCAGAAGGGCCACAGGTCAAATAACTTGCTCCTGCCAGTTCTCTGCAGAGTATCAGGAAAGAAGATATTGCCTGTTTCAGATGTGGCACAGGTCTACCACATCAAATGGTTGGAGCAGTGGTGATTAACCTGCTCCTGCCAGTTCTCTAGAAAGTATCAGGAAGTGGGATCTTCCTCATGTCAGATGTGGCACAGGTCTTTGAGAGCAGGACTCCCTGAACATCAAATGCTCCCTTTCAGGATATGTGCCCAGACAGCTGTAGAGCTGCCCAGCTTCTACCTGCAGAAGGAACCCAGGCAGACTGTGTCATGAGTGATTGAGCTGGCTGCTAGACCAAAGGAGCAAAGATGGTCTTTTTTTTTTCTTCTAAAGCTGGAGGTATGGTGATTTTGATACACTGGATGTGAGTCTTAGAAAGGGATATTCTTGCTATTTTATTTTATTTTATTTTATTTTATTTTATTTTATTTTATTTTATTTTTATTTTTATTTTTATTTTTTATTTTATTTATTTATTTATTTATTTATTTATTTTTGGTTTTTCGAGACAGGGTTTCTCTGTATAGCCCTGGCTGTCCTGGAACTCACTCTGTAGACCAGGCTGGCCTTGAACTCAGAGATCCGCCTGCCTCTGCCTCCCAAGTGCTGGGATTAAAGGCGTGCGCCACCACCGCCCGGCTTTATTTTATTTTATTTTTTGAGACAGGGTTTCTCTCTATAGACCTGGTTGTCCTGAAACTTACTCTGTAGATCAGGCTGGCCTTAGAATATAGAAATTTACCTGCGTCTGCATCTCAAGTACTGGGTTTAAAGTCATGTGCCACCACTGCCCGCTGTTATTCCTGCTTTTAACTATTGGGTTGTCTTTTGTGCACCAGAGATGCCATTCTGTAATTTCCTAACTTTGGATATATTCTGAAGACCTAAGATTTCCTGAAGTTTGGGACTCTATAGCTGCACAGTCATCCTTTTCTAATATTTTCATTTTTCTATTGTGGATGATTTCATTTTCTGACAGGTAATTGTAGTCTGAAACATTACATGGACAATTTTAGAAATAAAGAACAAAGTTTTAGATTGAGGTTAATTATAAATAGTATGATCAACTCGTGTAATTACATGGACACTGCTGGACAAGAATCAATCCTCTGTTGTCTTCACACTGTATTCCCCATTGGCAAAAAGGCAACAGTCCAAGAATTATGAATTGAAACCAGAAGTAAATATTTTAAAATGCATATAAAATCATCTTAAAGTTTTGTTATAGTATCAGAAAATTGACTAACATAGTCACTTAGTAGCTGTTTTGGTTTGACATACCACTGTGGTGATTATGATAAGAAATATAGAGACTCTAGTATGGATTCTTACTTGGTCAGCTATTCTGTACAGGGACCTTAGTAATAAATTTGTCTTCCATGGGTGTGGAAAGGGAGACTAGAGCACTTGAACAGTTTTTCTTCTTCTTTTTCTTTTTCTTTTTCTTTTTCTTTTCCTCTTTCTCTTTCTTTCTTTCTTTCTTTCTTTCTTTCTTTCTTTCTTTCTGTCTTTCTTTTTCTTTCTCTTTTTTGATATTACCTCCTTATCTTTATATACTCTTTGTATTTCTGGGGAGAATAATTTATGCCTTCTTGTATTCGTAAAAGAGCCCAGAATAATGTTAATAGCTTTGACTAGATTACGAATCACTGAATGTAAAATGTGACAACCAATATAAAGGAGGACAACTCAACTTGCACATTTTGTTGAACCGTAGATGTACACATGGAATTTTAAAGGTATTTGTACACTTGCATATTTGAAGGCATAGAATATGATAGTGTGTTTGAATGTATGAGTGTGTGTGTGTGTATGGCAATTATTCATGTATATCACACATAACCATATGAAGTTGTCAATGCCTATGTATGTGTGCACAAGCCAAAGGAGAGAATTGGGTATCCTACATGATCCTTTCCTTTATTCCCTGTTGTCAAGGTCTTTCACTGAACCTGCATCTAGGCTGGCATCCAGTAAATCCAAGGATTCTTCTGGTTCTCCTACTTTAAGATTTTTAGTGTTATACTTATATGAACCCATATTGTGCTCCTTATCTGAGTGGCTGGGATTTGAACTTAGGTCTTTATGCATATGCTAGAAATATCCTTAACCATTAAGCTGTCTCTTAGTATTATATTATGAAATTTGATGTTTTTTGTTTTTAATGTATTTTTAAATTATTTTCTTAAGAATTTCATTCATGTATGCACTGTGATTTGCTCATCTCCATACCCTTTACACCTTTCTCTCCAATTACTTCCATAATCCCACACTGCATCACTTTTCGACTGCATAACTTCTTTTATTTTTTCCAGATCCCAATCAGTCCATTTAGTGATACTATATGTGTGCATATGGGAAGCCAACCACTGGTTTCTGTCTTGGGCTTGCACACAGAGAATATGTTGGTAGTCAGAATCCTCTCATTATTATTATTTTCTGCAGCATGACCATTACCTAAATTAAATAAGAGCTACTGGGATTTTTGTAGGAGAGAGGACAGGAACACAGTCATCCTGACATCAATAGAAGAAAATTTAAGAGTGTTAGATAGAATATTTGCTTTCTTCTTTATGTCGTGTGTCTATGTGTCTATGTCTGTCTGTCTGTCTGTCTGTCTGTCTGTCTGTCTGTCTCTCTCTCTCTCTCTCTCTCTGTGTGTGTGTGTGTGTGTGTGTGTGTGTGTGTGGTATAGACATGTGCGATCCACAATGCTTGTGTATCAGTCATAGAATACCACTAAGATTCAGTCCTTGCCTTTTACCTAGCTTGAGTCAGAGTCTCAGTTCCAAGTAGGGCTCTGTGTAAGGTTTTCCAATACTTACATTATTATATGTGGGTATGAGTATATGTGTTTGCTTTAGGTTTTCTGCATGAATCATTGTCAAAAGAGGATGAGGGTTAAGTTAATTGTACAGTTCTAGTCTCTGAGTTTATTTTGAACTCAATAATTTCATATATGGAATCATTTCATTTTCATCTGCCCTCCACCAGGAAGAAAAAGCAAAGAACAATAGTCAAAGTCTCCTACAAATGGGAGCTGTCACTTCCCAATGGCTCTTCTCTCTTCTCTGTGTCTGGTTTTGTGAATAGAACACAGGCTTAGTGTCTAGAATAATGGAGTCCAGAGAGATGAATGCATTGAATATAGTCATGTAGAAGGACAAACTCAATCCAACCATTCCCAAGGCTTGTGTATTCTGTCCTGCCAAAACTTCTCTAGAGTACTAGCCACTTTACTGGACATTAGGTAAAAACAGGGTTGAGTAAAAGACAATTTTTTTCACAAAACTCATGGATCATATTGGAGTAGGGTCATAGATGTTTGCAGACTGTTAGGAAACAATGTGAAAATTCAAAAACATGTGCTGAGGATTATATGGAAGTAAAGTAAGGAGGGGTAACCAAGAGTGGGTGATACTTCTGTGGATCTCTGATTTCCAGGGAACCTAACATCTGTGCTCTGGGGTTAGTATTTAAGTGATTGAGTGGAGTCTTAAGCTATCTCTATGGAAATAGTTCAGTGTTTGTAGCATGTCTTCAGGGCTGCTTGTGAAATTGCTGGATGTCATATTGGAGGATTTATATCTCATATATATATATATATATATATATATATATATATATATATATCTGTGTAGATTCTACCTGCATCTCTGAAATAAACTATCTTTTTAATTTGGAAGAGGAGCCCTTTTCTGTACCATGTGTCAGTGTTTTGTATGCGACTCTGGTTTGTTATTGCTGTATACTCCTTCCAAGAGAAGTACTCATATTCTGAGTGGCACTTAAAGTCATTAGAGGAAACTAGACAGGACTCAGAATACTAGCGGAAACGTGCTCTTAGAACAATCAAAGCTTTGAATTTCTTGCCTATTCCTCTGTAGAATGGAGGGTTCATTCTCTCCACCTTGGTTCCTCACTGCTGTGTACATTGTTTCATGTGTGTGTGTGTGTGTGTGTGTGTGTGTGTGTGTGTGTATGCATGTGTGTGTGTGTGTGTGTGTGTGTGTGTGTGTGTATGTTTCCATGTGCATATGCATGTGTGATCAACTTCAGATGTCACTCTTCAGGACTCATAATCCTGTGTTTTTGAGACAGAGTCATTTGTTGGAATCTGGAATACTTATTAGGAATTTCCAGGAAGCTGGAGAAGCACACCAGTCTCCATCTGAAAATATCTAATATATATAAGAACTCAACAAGTTAGACTTTAGAGAACCTAATAACCCTATTAAAAATGGGATACAGAGCTAAACAAAATTCTTAAGTGAAGAATCATTCATTATTAGGTGCTGAAAAGCACCTAAAGAAATGTTCAAAGTCATTAGTCAGCTGGGAAATGCAAATCAAAATGAACCTGGGATTCTCCTAACACCCATCAGAATGGCTAAAATCAAAAACTCAGGTGACAGCAGATATTGGCAAGGATGTACAGCCGATATTGGCAAGGATGTGGAGAAACCTGAACACTCTTCCATTGTTGGTGGGATTCCACTATGAAAATCAATCTCTGGGTTTCTCAGAAAAATTGACATAGTACTACGTGAGGACCCAGCTATACCACTTCTAGGTATATATTCAAACGTTGTTCCAACATATAACAAGGACAGTTGATCCACTATTATAATGGCCTTATTTATAAAATTTAGAAGCTGGAAACCACATAAAGAAAGGGGTACAGGAAATGTGGTACACTTAATCAATGGAGTACTAC
This sequence comes from Apodemus agrarius, assembly GCA_964023405.1. Classification (NCBI taxonomy): domain Eukaryota; kingdom Metazoa; phylum Chordata; class Mammalia; order Rodentia; family Muridae; genus Apodemus; species Apodemus agrarius. The sequence continues at coordinate 88,690,235 of OZ030017.1, read as the reverse complement.
CCAGCTATTAAAACAATAACTTCATGAAATTCACAGGCAAATAGATGGAACTAGAAAATATGAACTGCTTCTTTCTGTATAACATACCTTTTCCAATCTGTTTTTTTTGTGTGTGTATGTGTGTGTGTGTGTGTGTGTGTGTAGGTGCACATGTATATTTATGTTTGTATACAGACTGGAGGATAATGTTTGCAGTCATTCTTTACACGCTGGCCAACTAGTTTTAGACTGTTTTTCTCACTGTCCTGAAAACAAGATTGGGCAAGTTGACCACTGACCAATGGGAATCTATGTATTTCTGTGTCCTTAGTACAGAATTTTTGTGATGTTGAAATAAGGTCAAACTGTAAATGTGGCTCAAAAATGTGATTAGGTATTCATGATCAAGGTAAAAATCTTTCATTGAGTCATCTCCTGACGATTTCTACTTTCATTCATAAAGTTTTCAGCCATTGGACTCTGAGTCCAGTATATACTTTGACCATTTCTAGATATCCTTAATTAATCTATTAAAAAAACAGTTTCTAATACATTCATTTAATAAGAGACTGACATTAGAATGTGGGCATATCTTTTGGGAGCCACTACTTCAACACTTTATGTGTCAGTATTAGAGACCAGTATTTATACAGTTCTTGGTTCATGGGTGTCTTTCATACTTTGCAGTAAATTTTTTATGGGAAAATGAGGGTATATTGACAATATTGTAATGAGAGCTATTAAAGTGCTTGTTTTCTCTCTAGTACATGCGTGGAAAAAAGGCCATGTGAGTACACATGGACTAGGTTGTCATTCTTCATTTACTTTTCTGGTAGCACTTCTAAGCGTCTTATTTTTAACCTATGATGGTGATGCTATGGTATAAGGAAGGCATCCACCTCCAGCCTCAACTACTTTGAGTAAAATATACCCATTTGTGACAAATTATATTAAATCTCAGCCTTCCCTATTTTGGGGGGATTTGTCCAAGAGTGAGTCTCCAAGTAAGTTAAGCCTAAAAAAATATACTTTGTGGTTGTTGGTGTCTATATCCTTGGCAGGAGTAAGGCAAGGTGCAGTTTCTGGTATGAATCCAGGTCTAGAATAAAACTTTTCAGTTACCTCCAACCTTTCTATTTTCCTTTGTTCTTGAGTGCATAGATTAAGAACTTAAACATTTCTCATTGTAAACTCACATTTTCTTGTGCCTTATTAATGGGGAAAGAGTTTATTTTTGTTTTTTGTTTTGTTTTTTGTAATCAAATAGAAAATTTCAAGCATGCCATCTTCTTAGCTGTTTCCAATATTCACTTTGTACTGAAAGGATGAGGGCCGCAGGCTGGGAAGGTCTCTAGTGTCCTTTCCTGCCTCGCCTCCTGGGGAGAAGCTGATGCAAGGGAGGACGCAGCTGGGTTGGCAGGGTCACTGTGGCAGATGTGCCAACCCCGTACATATATATGTGACCCTGGCCCCATAGGAAATGCATAACAGGAAACACCTGTGTGACCCTGGCATGACCCTGTGCCACGTAAGTGGAAATGACTTAACTAGTTTATCCGGCTTCTACAGGAAACCAATTGGTTCTCAGAGAGTGTGGGCTTGGATAATTTAAACTGATGGGCTTAGAAGCTATGGAGTGGTTTGTGTTAGGCGGGTTCTGTTATAAGTCTATAAAAGCTGCCCCAATTGTGCATGTGTTGCTCACACTCTTTTACCCTGCATGGTAAGACTGTGAACCCCAGAGACTCCATAATTAAAATCCTCTTGCAGTTGCATCAAGTCTCTTTCTCGTGAGTGATTGGGATGATGCCTTCCAAGGCATGGGGTGCTGGGGTTTCCCCGCTTTTCTTTCGGGTCTTACAGTACTTAGTTTTCTCTGAGATTCAGAAATTCAGAATCCCTAGGTTTACAGATGATGAAAATGTCTAAAAAAAATCCCAAATGCTTCCTTGATAGAGCTATGGAGCTATGATTAGTTGCTGCCATTGGAAGTAAATATTGGAAGACGAGAGGGTTTCTATGAGCATATAGACAATGAATATGGAAATGGAACTTACTTTGAAAAATAATTTTGGTTAAAATTAGTTTTTATGTAGCTGCTTGCTACATAAACAAAACTATACATGAATTTATCATGTCAATGTCCCCAAACATCAAAGAGATCACTTCATGAAGAAAAGCATTGGGCAACAAAAAAAGGAAGTATGTGCCTGTTCCACAGTCATTCTTGCAGTTCAATATGTTTTTTTAAAAGGGACACATTTTCTCTCACTCTCTCTTTCTCTTGTCTTCATACATGCAACTGCACATGTGTTATTAGGTTTATGAATCAGCCAGAGTATAATGCCAACATTCCCTCCTAAAGCACACTCACAAATTTTTAAAAAGAAAAGGATTGTGTATAGGCTTGTAGCTCAACAATAAACTATACTAGATATTCAATGGACTGTGCTAACATTCTGTGTCTTCCTCTCAATACTTGAGAGTATATGTATGCAATACATTCTACTCTTTAAAAGTACGTTTGAAAAATTGAACTCAGATCCTCAAAATTGCAACACAAGCACTCTCTGACTGAATCCATCCCTCTATTTTTCATTTTCATTTTTTATTAGATATATTCTTTATTTACATTTCAAATGATTTCCCCTATCCTTTTTGCCTTCACCCTGAAAGTCCCATAAGCCATATCCCCCTCCCCCTGTTGCCCAATCAACCCACTCCCACTTTGTGACTTCCCCCAGCCCTTCAGAATTTGGCCCATTGTTCTCAAAGAATAGCAGCCAGCAACCTGATGGCCAGCCTCCTATAGAACAAGAAGAACCAGTTTCCAGCCTTCAGGGGAGGGTCTTGGCCTTCCTATATATCTTGGGAGAGTTTCATTAAAGGTTGAGTTTAGAGCAAGAAATCATGCCTTTCTCCGTGTTTTTTTCTCTTGCCACCCTGCTTTCTATCCCCTTCTCTCCTTCCAGAGAACCCTGGCAGTTAGCATGTAGCTGCAGGTGGCTTCACCACTTCCCTGTCCTGATATTCCTATATACTGCTGCATCAAGCCTTTCCAGAACCAGGGACCTCTCCTCCCTTTGATGTCAAACAAGGCCATCCTCTGCTGCCTATGCATCTGGACACATGGGTAATAACATGTGTACTATCTGGTTGATGTTTTTGTCCCTGGGAGCTCTGGGAATACTGGGTGGATCATATCGTTGCTCCTACTATGGTGCTGCAAACCCCTTCAGTTCCATGGGTCCTTTCTCTAGCTTCCCCATTGCACACCCTGTGCTCAGTTCAATGGCTGACTGAGATAGTCCACCACTGTATTTTTCAAGCACTAACAGAGCCTCCCCATCGACAGCTACATCCAGCTCCAGTCAGCAAGTACTTGTGTACATCCACAATAGTGTCTGGGGTTTGTAACTGTATAAGGGATAGATCACTAGGTGGGGTAGTCTTTGGGTGGGCTTTACGTCAGTCTCTGCTCCACACTTTGTCTTTGTATCTCCTTCTGTGTGTATTTTGTTCCCCCTTCTAAGAAGGACCAGAGTATCCATACTTTGTCCTTCTTTCTTTTGGGGCATCATTTGATATGTGAATAGTGTCTTGTTTATTCCTATTTTCTGTGCTAATATCCACTTATCAGTGAGTGCATACAATGTGTGTTCTTTTGTGATTGGGTTACCTTACATAGGATGATATTTTCCAGTTCCACCCATTTGCCTAAGAAATGTTCAACATCCCTAGTCATCAGGGAAATGCAAATCAAAACAACCCTGAGATTTCACCTCACAAAAGTCAGAAGGATTAAGATAAAAAAACTCAGGAGATAGCAGATGCTGTCAAGGATGTGGAAAAATAGGAACACTCCTCCACAGCTGGTTGGATTGCAAGCTGGTACAACCACTCTGCAAAGAAGTCTGGCAGTTCCTGAGAAAATTGGGCATGATACTACTGGAGGACCCTGTTATACAACACCTGGGCATATACACAGAGGATTCCCCAGCATGTAATAAGGACACATGCACCACTATATTCATAACATCCCTATTTATAATAGCCAGAAGCTGGAAAGGACCCAGATGTCCTCAACAGAGAAACGGATACAGAAAATGTGGCATATTTTCACAATGGAATACTATTTTTCATTTTCTTATTTTAGGATCATACTGGCAGAGATTACATTTTGAAAATACAAACCTGTGACAAGCCTGAGAAGCAGAGTCTGTTAGTGTTCTTTGTCCTGTGTGTCTGTATTAGAAAGGACTTCTGGTTGCAAAGAGGAGTTCTCCATGGGGACTTTGTTGATATGAAAGTAGAAATTATTATAAAGAGATTCATTTACTGGCGTTCAATGCTACAAATGCTGCTGATGTAAGTCAGTGTTGACCCAGAAGATGAGAGTGTCAAGAATAAAGGCAGTGCTCCTCTCTACAAACTTGTTTTATCTTTATTCAGTATTGGCTTTCACCAACATCTGCATGCATATTGTAAATAATCATGAAGAAGGTGACCATACATAATCAAAGTTGCACATTTGTGTTTACTTCAAAGTCTATGAAACCCTGACAAAATGTGCATTTTAAAAACCAATATGCTTAAGAAAATATAGTTGGCATGATCTACCAGTATACAAGGTGGATTGATTCCATGTGAATTCTTCAAGTAGCATTTTAAATATCTCCTGTGACAAGTACTAGAGACTGAAATAAAAGAAATCTTTGTAGTATTATTAGTATTTATATTTTATTCTCTCAACTGTGAGTGTATGTGTGTTAAAATGATATATATGGAATATGGAAACTTTTGTGACTCCATAGGCCTATAATCCTAGGTACTAGGGTGGATGAGGCAGAAGGATCACATGTTCAAGGCCAGTCAAATATAGCAAGTCCCTATATTGAAATAAAGAAAAGGTATGAAACTATAATTTGGTGGTGCAGCACACCATACAAAATGTAATCAAAGCTTATCTTGTTTTTTAATTTATATTTTCTATATTCTATGTTTACATTCCAAAGGCTTTCCCCTTTCCCAGTTCCCACCCACCATACTTCCCATAGTTCCTCTCCCCCCAACTATTCCCCAATCATTCCACCTCCCCCCTCGGTTTCTTTACTAAACTGGATGAAATCTTTACAGGCCCAGGGTCCTCTCCTTTCTTCTTCTTTGGAATCATTTGACTTGCTATTCGTGTCTTGAGTATTTAGGGCTTCTGGGCTCATTAATATCCACTTATCAGTGATTGCATTTCATGTGAATTCTTTTGTGATTGGGTTAACTCACTCAGGATGATATTTTCCAGGTCTAGCCATTTACCTACAAATTGCATGAATTCATTATTTTTAATTGCTGAGTAGTATTCCATTGTATAAATATACCACATTTTCTGTATACATTCCTCCTTGGAGGGATATTTGGGCTCCTTCCAATTTCTGGCTATTATAAACAAGGCTTCTCTAAACATAGTGGAGCATGTGTCTTTATTGTATGCAGGGGAATCCTCTGGGTATATGCCCAGGAGTGGTATGCCAGGGTCCTCTGGAAGTGACGTGCCCAATTTTCTGAGGAACCGCCAAACTGATTTCAGGAGCAGTTTTACCATTTTGCAATCCCACCAACAGTGGAGGAGTGTTCCTCTTTCTCCACATCCTCGCCAGCACTTGTTGTCTCTTGAGTTTTTAATTTTAGCCATTCTGACTGGTGTGAGGTGGAATCGCAGGGTTGTTTAGATTTGCATTTCCCTGACGACTAATGATGTTGAACATCTTCTAAGGTGTTTCTCGAGCATTCCGAATTTCTTCTGGTGAAAATTCTTTGTTTAGCTCTGTGCCCTATTTTTTGATAGGGTTATTTGTTTCTTTGCCGTCTAACTTCTTGAGTTTTTTGTATATATTGGATATTATCCCTCTGTCGGATGTGGGGTTGGTGAAGATCTTTTCCCACTGTGTTGGTTGCCGTTTTGTCCTTCTGACAGTGTCCTTTGCTTTGCAGAAACTTTGTAATTTTATGAGGTCCCATTTGTCAATTCTTGATCTTAGTGCATAAGCTATTGGTGTTCTGTTCAGGAACTTTTCCCTTGTGCCCAAGTCCTCCAGGGTCTTCCCAAGTTTCTTTTCTAATAGTTTCAGTGTGTCTGGTTTTATGTGGAGGTCCTTGACCCACTTGGAATTGATCTTAGTGCAAAGAGATAAGAGTAGATCAATTCGCATTCTTCTGCATGTTGACCTCCAGTTGAACCAGCACCATTTGTTGAAAAGGCTATCTTTATTCCACCGATGGTTGTGGCTCCTTTATCAAAGATCAAGTGACCATAAGTCTGTGGGTTAATTTCTGGGTCTTCAATCCTGTTCCATTGATCTGCTTGCCTGTTGCTATACCAATACCATGCAGTTTTTAACACAATTGCTCTGTAGTACTGCTTGAGGTCAGGGATATTGATTCCCCCAGAAGTCCTTTTATTTTTGAGAATAGTTTTAGCTATCCTTGGTTTTTTGTTGCTCCAGATGAATTTGAGAATTGCTCTTTCTAGATCTGTGAAGAATTGATTTGGGATTTTGATGGGGATCACATTGAATCTGTATATTGCTTTTGGCAAGATGGCCATTTTTACTATATTGATCCTGCCAATCCAGGAGCAACAAATATTTTTCCATCTTCTGAGGTCTTCTTCGATTTCTTTCTTCAAGGACTTGAAGTTCCTGTCGCACAGATCTTTCGCTTGTTTGGTTAGAGTTACACCAAGATACTTTATGTTGTTTGTGGCTATTGTGAAGGGTGTTATTTCCCTAATTTCTTTCTCAGCCTGCTTGTCCTTTGAGTACAAGAAGGCCACTGACTTGCTTGGTTAATTTTATAACCTGCCACTTTGCTGAAATTGTTTGTCAGCTGTAGAATTTCTCTGGTGGAGTTTTTCGGGTCGCTTAGGTAAACTATCATATCATCTGCAAATAATGATAGTTTGACTTCTTCCTTTCCAATTTGTATTCCTTTGTCTTCCTTATGTTGTCTAATTGCTCTCGCTAGAACTTCAAGTACTATATTGAAAAGATATGGAGAGAGAGGGCAGCCTTGTCTAGTCCCTGATTTTAGTGGGAATGCTTCAAGTTTCTCTCCATTTATTTTGAGGTTGGCTACTGGTTTGCTTTAGATTGCTTTTATTAAGTTTAGGTATGGGCCTTGAATTACTGCTCTTTCCAAGACTTTTAGCATGAAAGGATGCTGAATTTTGTCAAATGCTTTTTCAGCATCTAATGAGATGACCATGTGGTTTTTTACTTTCAGTTTGTTTATGTAGTGGATTACATTGATGGAATTCCATATATTGAACCATCCCTGCATCCCTGGGATGAAGCCTACTTGATCAAGGTGAATGATCGTTTTGATGTGCTCTTGGATTCAGTTAGCAAGAATTTTATTTAGTATTTTTGCATCAATATTCATAATAGAAATTGGCCTGTAGTTCTCTTTCTTTGTTGGATCTTTTTTGTGGTTTAGGTATTAGCATAATTGTGGCTTCGAAGAATGAGTTGGGCAGTGTCCCTTCTGTCTCTATTTTGTGGAAAAGTTTGAAGCGTATTGGTGTTAAGTCTTCTTTGAAGGTCTGGTAGAATTCTGCACTAAAACCATCCGGTCCCGTACTTTTTTTGGTTGGGAGGCTTTCTATAACCCCTTCTATTTCTTTAGGGATTATGGGCCTGTTTAGCTGACCTACTTGATGCTGATTTAATTTTGGTATTTGATATCTGTCTAGGAAATTGTCCATTTCCTCCAGGTTCTCCAGTTGTTTTGAGTATAGAGCTTTGTAGTAGGATCTGATGATCTTTTGAATTTCCTCAGTTTCTATTGTTATGTCTCCCTTTTCATTTCTAATTTTGTTAATTTGTATACTCTCTCTGTGTCCTTTGGTTAGTCTGGCTAAGGGTTTATCTATCTTGTTGATTTTCTCGAAGAACCAGCTCTTGGTTTTGTTGATTCTTTGTATGGTTCTCTTTTTTTCTACTTGATTGATTTCAGCCCTGAGTTTGGTGATTTCTTGTCTTCTACTCCTCCTGGGTGAATTAACTTCTTTTTCTTCCAGGGCTTTTAGGTGTGCTGTTAAGTTGCTAGTGTATGCTCTCTCCAGTTTCTTTTTGATGCACTTAGGGCTATGAGTTTTCTTCTTAGCACTGCTTTCATTGTGTCCCATAGATTTGCGTAGGTTGTACCTTCATTTTCATTGAATTCTAGAAAGTCTTTGATTTCTTTTTTTATTTCTTCCTTGACCAAGGTGTCATTGAGTAGAGTATTGTTCAGTTTCCATGTGTATGTGGGCTTTCTGTTGTTTTTGTTGTTATTGAAGACCACTCTTACTCCATGGTGGTCTGATTGGAGGCATGGGGTTAGCTCGATCTTCTTGTATTTGTTGACATCTGTCTTGTGACCAATTATATGATCAATTCTGGAGAAGGTACCATGTGGTGCTGAGAAAAAAGTATATTCTTTAGCTTTAGGATGAAATGTTCTATATATATCTTTTAAATCCAATTGATCCAAAGTTTCAATCAGTTTCACTGTGTCCCTGTTTAGTTTCTGCTTTCCTGATCGGTCCATTGAGGAGAGTGGAGTGTTGAGGTCCCCCACAATTATTGTGTTAGGTGTAATGTGTGCTTTTAGCTTTAGTAAGGTTTCTTTTACGAAGGAGGGTGCCCTTGTATTTGGAGCATAAATGTTCAGTATTGAGAGCTCTTCTTGGTTGATTTTCCCTTTGGCCAGCAAGAAGTGACCTTCTGAGTCTCTTTTGATGACTTTAGTTTGGAAGTCTATTTTATCTGATATTAGAATGGCTATCGCCGCTTGTTTCCTGAAACCATTTGCTTGTAAAATTCTCTTCCATCCTTTTACTCTAAAGCAGTGTTTGTCTTTAACACTGAGATGTGTTTCCTGTATGCAGCAAAATGTAGGGTCCTGTTTCCGTATCCAGTCTGTTAATCTATGTCTTTTTATTGGGGAATTGAGTCCATTGATGTTAAGACATATTAAGGAATGGTAATTATTTCCTCCAGACATTTTTGAAATTATTTTTATTTATTTATTTTTATATATTTATTTATATTTGAGAGATTATCTTCTTTTGGGTTTGATGAGAGGAGGTTTCTATCTTGCTTCTTCCCGGATGTAGTTTCTGACCTTGTCTTGGTGTTTTCCCCCTATTATCCTTTGTAGGGCTGGATTTGTGGAAAGATATCGTGCAAATTTGGTTTTGTCATGGAATACCTTGATGTCTCCATCTATGGCGATTGAGAGTTTTGCTGGGTAAAGTAGTTTTGGCTGAAGTTTGTGTTCTCTTAGAGTTTGCATGATATCTGCCCAGGATCTTCTAGCTTTCATGGTCTCAGGTAAGAAGTCTGGTGTTATTCTGATAGGTCTTCCTTTATATTTTACTTGGCCTTTTTCTCTTGCTGCCTTTAGTATTCTTTCTTTGTTTATTACATTTGGAGTTTTGATTAGTATGTGATGGGATGTATTTCTGTTCTGGTCCAGTCTGTTTGGGGTTCTATAGGCTTCTTGTATATTCATGGGCATCTCTCTCCTTAGGTTGGGGAAGTTTTCTTCCATAAATTTATAGAAGATATTAGCTGGCCCTTTAACTTGTAAATCTTCACTCTTGTCTATACCTATAATCCTTAGGTTTGGTCTTCTCATAGTGTCTTGGATGTCCTGGATGTTTTGTGTTACTACCTTTTTGCATTTAGTATTTTCTTTGACTGTTGAATCAATGGTTCCTATGGTATCTTTGGCTTCTGAGATTCTGTCTTCTATCTCTTGTATTCTATTGTTGATACTTGCATCTATGGCCCCTGATTTCTTCCCAAGGTTTTCTATCTCCAATGTTGCCTCCCTCTGTGATTTCTTAGTTGTTTCTACTTCTGTTTTTAGTATCTGGATGGATGTGCTCAGATCTTTCGCTTGCTTGATTGTGTTTTCATGTATTTCTTTAATAGATTTTTGTGCTTCCTCTTTCATAGCTTCTACTTGTTGGCCCACGTTCTTCTGTAGTTCTTTAAGTGACTTTTGTCTTTCTTCCTTATTGTCTTCTTCTTTTTGATCCATCTTCTCCTGAATTTTTTGAAATGATTTTTGTATTTGCCTCTTAAAGGCTTCTTACTTTTGATCCATTTTCTCCTCTATTTCTTTACGAGATTTTTCTATGTGTTCAGCTACCAGCATCCTGACCAGTGATTTTATATCCAAGTCTTGTTTTTCTGGTGTTTTGGGGTATCCAGGGCTTCCTGTTGTTGGAGAACTGGGTTCAGATGCTGTCATGTTGCCTTGATTTCTGTTAGTAACGTTCCTTCGTTTTCCTTTTGCCATCTGGTTATTTCTGTTGTTAGTTGGCCTTGTTGTCAGTTGCTGGTCTTTGAATCTCCTGTGAGGCTGGGCTCACCTGTTGTTTCTCTACTGGTGAATATGCATGACTGCTGCTTTAAGGGATCATAAGCTGGCTGCCACCCATGCAATTGTAGCCCCTGATGGAGTCTGTCTACCTGGGCTTCTCCAGCTGTGTCCTGGTTGCAATATGGAGGCCTCCCGCTATTGCTGGTCCAGGTGCTGGCGAGCTGGTTGCTGCCCACTGCCTCAGTGCAAGGCCAGAGGGCACGGCGATGTCCCACAAAACCTAGGAGGAACTCGGCCTGCCTGGCGGTGAGAGCCTAGCAGATCCCCCAGTGAGGGTAGCCCTGGAAGGAGTGTCTACCTGGGCCTTTCGAGCTGTGTCCTGGTTGCAATATGGAGGCCCACCGCTATTGCTGGTCCAGGGGCCGGTGAGCTGGTTGCAGACTGCAACCTCGGTGCCTCAAAGCTTATCTTATCATGGAGTCAGGAGCATGAGAACCTATGTGACTAGGATGATAGAAAATGTGAAATGGGAAAAATATCAGGCATGAGTGTTTAGTAGTTAATGATAAAATTTTAAGACGGTTCTTTACAAATATTCAGACAATCTTCTGAATGGTGAGGATGAGTGAGGTTAAAATTAAATGCTGTGATTGATAGTCTTAGGAGGCCTTTATTTTAGATAGGATTTGATAAGACATCCAAGAGAACCTCTACAATGAGTCATACGAGTGTAATATAACATGGAAAGCCCATTTCAGACAGAGGAAACAGCAACTATAAAGGGTACAGGGCAGAGTATGCTTGAAGTTGGTGTGACAAATGCTGGGAAGACAGAGAAAATAGTACATACAAGTAGAGAAGTGAACAGGATTTAAACCATGAAGAATGTATTAGTGTAATGTGTTGTTCTGATGCTGCTTGTATTCTATGGATAAATGCTGCTTCCTCAAGATAGAGTTGACTCAATATATACACAAGTGATGCCTTGTGAAAATTCTCAATTTAACATGTCAATAAAAGACTTTGGCCATTGATTAGGCAGTGGATGGAGATAGATGGGTCTGGATGTTCAAGGGCCATTGTTACAGGTAGAGAGAGAAGACAGAGGAAAGGAAATATAGAAATCCCTGGAACAACACTCCCAATTTCATTTCCTTTTGTTCAATATTTGTAATCAATATCCAAAATGAAAACATGTCTATAACTTATAAAATATCCAATACCATCTAACCAATTTAAGAGACTGGGATCCTGGTCTTCTTATGATTACTTCCTGTCAAATTGGGGCAAATAATTTTATTTTATGTAGCCCCCAAAATTGTAAAACTTTTTTCATGAAAGAAATATACTTAACATCATTCTTTGTCGAGTCTCTATGTGCTGAGAAAGTCCATGGCTTAGTTTAACTCTTGACTGTAATGGAATGAAAGACTGGGAGATTTATCTAGTTCTTCTGAAAGAGCTGTGGAAGCAAGTGCTGAGAGGAAATGGTATTGACCCTGTTAAGGAAGATCAACAATGGAGATGGAGCAGAAGTCCCCAATATCTCACATTTTGAAGTGTGAAACCTGTCAGAGTTGTCTTCCATTCTATAATACACTATACATAACTTTATATAAACACTCATAAGGGATGTGTTGGGTATTCTGATCAATAAAGGAAGAACAATAAAGACAACTTTATGTAAAGGCTAGTTTGACGATATAATCAAACTGCAATATAAATTGCCATTCATGCCATTGGAAACTATGATATATTATATTAAGTCCTGAGAATTAAATACCCATAAGATGTATTGGCTGTATATAGATATTGGATCTCTGTTGATCTCTTAGATGTCCCCATGCACAGAGATTAGCATATATATTACATTTCCAGTTGATCTCTGTTCACTTGTCTGTAGCCAAGATCTTGAGTTGGGTCTTCCTTTGTTGCCTCTCATTATTTATGAATTTGGAAGTGTCACATAATTCTTTTTATTCTCCTGTAGAAATATAGGATAACCTCTCCCCCAGCATAATATGTTTCCTCATTTCCATTCTGAGGTTAGGACATCTTTAAAATAAACAGGCTGCTTTAATTCAGCAGTTTTATTTTTCCATAATCCAAAGCCTTTCAGTAGAATGTTCACTAGCATTCAAAAAGTTTGTTTAATAAATCAATATAATATCTATATCTGGGTGTCTGTTAATTGTAAACCTCTTTTTCTTTAATAAGCTTCTCATTTAAAGTACAATTACATCTCCTCATTATTGCCTGTCCTGTAGGATTATATGTTATACATATAAAATGTTTTATATCATGATAAGTTAAAACATAGTTTCATCTTATTGGAGACATATTTTGGGGCTTGGTCAGTTTTAATTTGTATGTGTATTCTGATGATAGCCATAACTTCTAACAAAAAGTTAGCAGAATAGAAATTTTAAAAAACTAAGGATTTTACCTGTTGAAATCTGGAATTCATATTTATCATAGGACATATGCATTTTTAGTTTACCTACCAAACTTGTTGAAATGAAACATCCATTTGCCAAACTTCATTTCTTTGGGTTCTCTAGAGTTACTTCCTTGAGGTAATTAAGTTTGATAGTATGTAAAAAGTAGGGCATTTTCTCAAAAATTCCTTGGCTTAATGCCAAATGATAGACTGTTCTTTGCTGTTAATATACTTTTTTTTATTTGTTTCTTTGTTTATGAAATACTGAAGCCACTAGTACACTTCTCATCAATACCTGATCCACTTCTTATTATCTTGTTCCAGAGAGCTAGGCAGATTTGTATGAGATTTGATGTGTGCTATATGCAATGGATAATTTCTATATCTGTTCATTTGTTTTACTTGAACTAGCATTGAAGTCAATTCAGAATCACCCTGTGTAAGTTCAACAGACTCTATATACAAAACAATTCTTTCTGCATATTGAGAGTCAGTTATTGGATTAAGAGACTTGATAAATCTACAAATGCTATAAGAATGAATAGAATTTTGATTTTTGTCCTGATTTATAAAGACTCTCAACCTTGTTAGTATGTCTTATCATTTATACCCTTCATTTCCTGATTTATTTCATGCAGTGTAAAATGTAGGGGCCACAGAAATTAGATTATTTTTATAAAAGATTGAATCTAATTAGTTTTTTAATATAACCTGAAATTACTTGCATTTTAGAGTATTTGTTGTTAATCTCTCAAAAAAAATCCTGCAAGCTCTTTGACAATGATCATGTTGTATGCAAAAAGGAAATCTTAGTATTTGTAATAATTACCAGTGACTTTCAGTTGCATCACTTCCAGTGGATTGATAGTCTCGTTTTTCTCTTTAGTATTAATTGAGAATAAAAATTCTAAACAGGTTTTTAATATTTTACTTCATGTACTAAAAATATTCATTCTAAGAAATAATCTCCCCTCAGCATAAGAATTCACATGGGGGAATTGGTGGAAAGAACAGTAATTAAAATACAGGCCACTGTTGGATTGATACAAGCTAGTGGTCTACATATAGCCTCATTTCTATCACGGTTAACGACTTTTCAGGTCCAGCTCATAATTTTCATGGGATATTTAAATATTTATCACCTTGACATTTTTATAATAAATTACACAGCTTTTGAGTAGCCAAGCCAAATGTAGGATACAGCCAATTAATACCACCGACTGGCTTCTGAAAATCATCCAGTCCTTAATGGTTCTCTCCTGATTACACATTTTATGAACTACACTCATCAATTTTTTTTTTGTTTTTTATTTTTTCTTTTCTTTTTTTATTGGATAAATTCTCTATTTATATTTCCTTTTCCTTGTTCTGGTTTCCTGCCCCCAAAAGGTCCCCCATGACCTTTTCCCTCCCCGTGTTCCCCCATTCACCCTTTCCCACTTCCCTGTTCTGCTATTCCCTTACACTGATGCTTTGAGCATTTCCAGAACCAGGGTCCACTCCTTTCTTCTTATCAGACATCATTTGGTATGTGGATTGTGTCTTTGGTGTCCCAGTATTCTACGCTAATATCCACTTATCAGTGAGTGCATACCATGGGTGTTCTTTTTGAGACTGTGTTACCTCACTTAGTATGATGTTCTCCAGCTCCATCCCATTTCTCTAAGAATTTCATGAATTCATTGTTTCTAATGACTGAGTAGTATACCATTGTGTATATATACCACATTTTTTTGTATCCATTCTTCCATTGAGGGACATGTGGGTTCTTTCCAGCTTCTGGCTATTATAAATAGGGCTGCTATGAATAAAGTGGAGTATGTATCCTTATTGCATGCTGAGGAATCTTCTGGATATATGCCCGGGAGTGGTATGGCTGTGTCCTCTGGAAGTATCATGTCCAGTTTTCTGAGGAACCACCAGACTGATTTCCAGAGTGGTTGTACCAGCTTACAGTCCCACCAGCAGTGTAGGAGTGTTCCTCTTTCTCCACATACTCACCAACACATGTTGTTTCCTGAGTTTTTAATCTTAGCCATTCTGACTGGTGTGAGGTGAAATCTCAGGGTTGTTTTGATTTGCATTTCTCTAATGACTAATGATGTTGAACATTTTTAAGGTGTTTCTCAGTCATCCGGATTTCTTCAGGTAAAAAGTATTTGTTTATCTCTGTACCCCATTTTTTGATAGGGTTATTTGGTTTTCTGGGGTCTAACTTCTTGAGTTCTTTGCATACATTGGATATTAGCCCACTGTCAGATTTAGGGTTGATGAAGATCTCTTCCCAAATTGTTGGTTGCAGATTTGTCCTTTTGACAGTGTCATTTGCCTTGCAGAAACTTTGAAATTTTATAAGGTTCCATTTGTCTATTCTTGATCTTAGAACATAAGCTATTGGTGTTCTGTTCAGGAACTTTTCCCCTGAGCCAATGTCCTCAAGGGTCTTCCCCAATTTTTTTCTATTAATTTTAGTGTGTCTGATTTAATATGGAGGTCCTTGATCCACTTGGAGTTGAGCTTAGTACAAGGAGATAAGAGAGGATCGATTCTCATTCTTCTGCATGTTGACATCCAGTTGAACCAGCACCATTTGTTGTAAAGGCTACCTTGTTTCCACTGGATATTTTCAGCTCCATTGTCAAAGATCAATTAGCCATAGACGTGTGGGTTCAATTCTGGGTCTTCAATCCTATTCCATTGATCCACCGCTCTGCCACTGTACCAATGTCATGCAGGTTTTAACACTAATGCTCTGTATTATTGCTTGAGGTCCAGGATATTGATTCGCCCAGAAGATATTTTACTGTTGATAATAGTTTTAGCTATCCTCGGTTTTTAGTTATTCCAGATGAATTTGAGAATTGCTCTTTCTAACTCTATGAAGAACTGAGTTGGGATTTTGATTGGGATTGCATTGAATCTGTATATTGCTTTTGGCAAGATTGCCATTTTAACTATATCCTGCCAACCCACGAGCCTGGAAGATTTTTCCATTTTCTGAAGTCTTCTTCAATTTCCTTGTTCAGAGACCTGAAGTTTTTGTCGTACAAATCTTTCACTTGTTTGGTTAGAGTCACACCAAGATACTTTATGTTGTTTGAGGCTATTGTGAAGGGTGTCATTTCCCTAATTTCTTTCTCAGCCTGATTACCTTTGAGTATAGTAAGGCTACTGATTTGCTTGAGTTGATTTTATAACCAGCCATTTTGTTGAAGTTATTTATCAGCTGTATGAGTGCTCTGGTGGAGTTTTTTGGGTCACTTAAATATACTATCATATCGTCTTCGAATAGTGATTGTTTGACATCTTCCTTTCCAATTTGTATCCCTTTGATGTCCTTATGTTGTTGAATTGCTCTAGCTAGTACCTCAAGTACTATATTGAGAAGATGTGGTGAGAGGATCAGCCTTGTCTAGTCCCTGATTTTAGTGGGATTGCTTCAAATTTCTCTCAGTTTACTTTGACGTAGGCTACCGGTTTGCTGTAGATTGCTTTTACTATGTTTAGTTATGGGCCTTGAATTCCTGTTCTTTCCAAGACTTTTAGCATGAAAGGATGCTGAATTTTGTCAAATGCTTTTTCAGCATCCAATGAGATGACCATGTGGTTTTTTGTTTTGAGTTTGTTTATGTAGTGGATTACATTGATGGATTTCCCTATATTGAACCATCCCTGCATCCCTGGGATGAAGCCAACTTGATCATGTTGAATGACCATTTTGATGTGATCTTGGGTTTGGTTGGCAAGAATTTTTTTTTATTTAATTTTTATTTTTTATATTCTATGTTTACATTCCAAAGGCTTTCCCCTTTCCCAGCTCCCCCCCCCACCATATGTCCCATAATAACTCCCCCCCAACTATTCCCCAATCATTCCCCCCCCCCAACACGATTTCTCTGTTCTGGGTCTACAAAACTGGATCCAATCTTTACAGGCCCAGGGTCCTCTCCTTTCTTCTTCTTGGGAGTCATTTGACTTGCTAATTGTGCCTTGAGTATTTGGGGCTTCTGGGCTCATTAATATCCACTTATCAGTGTTTGCATTTCATGTGTATTCTTTTGTGATTGGGTTAGCTCACTTAGGATGATATTTTCCAGATCTAACCATTTACCTACAAATTGCATGAGTTCAGTATTTTTAATTGCTGAGTAGTACTCCATTGTATAAATATACCATATTTTCTGTATCCATTCCTCTTTTGAGGGATATCTGGGCTCCTTCCAATTTCTGGCTATTATAAACAAGGCTGCTGTAAACATGTGTCTTTATTGTATGCAGGGGAATCCTCTGGGTATATGCCCAGGAGTGGTATGCCAGGGTCCTCTGGAAGTGACATGCCC
This sequence comes from Apodemus agrarius, assembly GCA_964023405.1. Classification (NCBI taxonomy): domain Eukaryota; kingdom Metazoa; phylum Chordata; class Mammalia; order Rodentia; family Muridae; genus Apodemus; species Apodemus agrarius. The sequence continues at coordinate 88,673,105 of OZ030017.1, read as the reverse complement.
AATTTTCTGAGGAAATGCCACAATGATTTCCAGAACAGTTTTACGATTTTACAATCCCACCAACAGTGGAGGAGTGTTTCTGTATCTCCACATCCTTGCCAGCACTTGTTGTCTCTTGAGATTTTAATCTTAGCAATTCTGACTGGTGTGTGGTGGAATCTCAGGGTTGTCTTGATTTGCATTTCCCTGATGACTAATGATATTGAACATCTCTTAAGGTGTTTCTCGGCCATCCGAATTTCAGCTGGTGAAAATTCTTTGTTTTTGCTCTGGTACCGCATTTTTTGATAGGGTTATTTGGTTCTTTGTGGTCTAACTTCTTGAGTTCTTTGTATATATTGAATATTAGCCCTCTGTTGGATGTGGGGTTGGTGAAGATCATTTCTCACTTTGTTGGTTGCTGTTTTGTCCTTCTGACAGTGTCCTTTGCCTTACAGAAACTTTGTAATTTTATGAGGTCCCATTTGTCAATTCTTGATCTTAGAGCATAAGCTATTGGTGTTCTGTTCAGGAACTTTCCCCCTGTGCCCATGTCCTCCAGGGTCTTCCCAAGTTTCTTTTCTAATAGTTTCAGTGAGTTTCAGTGTGTCTGGTTTTATGTGGAGGTCCTTGACCCACTTGGAGTTGATCTTAGTACAAGGAGATAAGAGTGGGTCAATTCACATTCTTCTGCATGTTGACCTCCAGTTGAACCAGCACAATTTGTTGAAAAGGCTATCTTTTTTCCAGTGGATAGTTGTGGCTCCTTTACAAAGATCAAGTGACCATAAGTCTGTGGGTTAATTTCTGGGTCTTCAATCCTATTCCATCGATCTACTTGCCTGTTGCTGTACCAATACCATGCAGTTTTTAACACAATTGCTCTGTAGTACTGCTTGAGGTCAGGGATATTGATTCCACCAGAAGTCCTTTTATTGTTGAGAATAGTTTTAGCTATCCTTGGTTTTTTGTTGCTCCAGATGAATTTGAGAATTGCTCTTTCTAGATCTATGAAGAATTGAGTTGGGATTTTGATGGGGATCGCATTGAATCTGTATATTGCTTTTGGCAAGATGGCCATTTTTACTATATTGATCCTGCCAATCCAGGAGCAAGAAATATTTTTCCATCTTCTGAGGTCTTCTTCGATTTCTTTCTTCAAGGACTTGAAGTTCCTGTCGCACAGATCTTTCGCTTGTTTGGTTAGAGTTACGCCAAGATACTTTATGTTGTTTGTGGCTATTGTGAAGGGTGTTATTTCCCTAATTTCTTTCTCAGCCTGCTTGTCCTTTGAGTATAAGAAGGCCACTGACTTGCTTGAGTTAATTTTATAACCTGCCACTTTGCTGAAATTGTTTATCAGCTGTAGAATTTCTCTGGTGGAGTTTTTTGGGTCGCTTATGTAAACTATCATATCGTCTGCAAATAATGATAGTTTGACTTCTTCCTTTCCAATTTGTATCCCTTTGACTTCCTTATGTTGTCTAATTGCTCTCGCTAGAACTTCAAGTACTATATTGAAAAGATATGGAGAGACAAGACAGCCTTGTCTAGTCCCTGATTTTAGTGGGATTGCTTCAAAATTCTCTACATTTATTTTGATGTTGGCTACTGGTTTGCTGTAGATTGCTTTTACTATGTTTAGGTATGGGCCTTGAATTCCTGTTCTTTGCAAGACTTTTAGCATGAAAGGATGCTCAATTTTGTCAAATGCTTTTTCAGCATCTAATGAGATGACCATGTGGTTTTTTTTCTTTTAGTTTGTTTATGTAGTGGATTACATTGATGGATTTCTGTATATTGAACCATCCCTGCATCCATGGAATGAAGCCTACATGATCATGGTGAATGATCGTTTTGGTATGCTCTTGGATTCGGTTGGCAAGAACTTTATTTAGTATTTTTGCATCAATATTCATAAGAGAATTTAGCCTGTATTTCTTTTTCTTTGTTGGATCTTTTTGTGGTTTAGGTCTCAGCATAATTGTGGTTTCGAAGAATGAGTTGGGCAGTGTCCCTTCTGTCTCTATTTTGTGGAATAGTTTGAAGAGTATTGGGGTTAAGTCTTCTTTGAAGGTCTGGTAGAATTCAGCACTAAAACCATCTGGTCCCGTAATTTTTTTGGTTGGGAGGCTTTCTATAGCGCCTTCTATTTCTTTAGGGGTTATGGGCCTGTTTAGCTGATCTACTTGATGCTGGTTTAATTTTGGTATTTGGTATCTGTCTAGGAAATTGTCCATTTCCTCCAGATTCTCCAGTTGTTTTGAGTATAGGCCTTTGTAGTAGGATCTGATGATTTTTGAATTTCCTCAGTTTCTGTTGTTATATCCCCCTTTTCATTTCTAATTTTGTTAATTTGGATACTGTCTCTGTGCACTTTGGTTAGTCTAGCTAAGGTTATCAATCTTGTTTATTTTCTCGAAGAACCAGCTCTTGGTTTTGTTGATTCTTTGTATGGTTTTCTTTGTTTCTACTTGATTGATTTCAGCCCTTAGTTTGATGATTTCCTCTCTTCTACTCCTCCTGGGTGAATTAACTTCTTTTTCTTCCAGGGCTTTAAGGTGTGCCATTAAGCTGCTAGTGTATGCTCTCTCCAGTTTCTTTTTGGATGCACTTAGTGCTATGAGTTTTCCTCTTAGCACTGCTTTCATTGTGTCCCATAGATTTGGGTAGGTCGTACCTTCATTTTCATTGAAGTCTAAAAAGTCTTTGATTTCTTTCTTTATTTCTTCCTTGACCAAGGTGTCATTGAGTAGAGTATTGTTCAGTTTCCATGTGCATGTGGGCTTTCTGCTGTTCTTCTTGCTATTAAAGACCACTTTTACTCCATAGTGATCCGATAGGAGACATGGGATTAGTTCGGTCTTCTTGTATTTGTTGAGGTCTGTCTTGTGACCAATTATATGATCAATTTTTTAGAAGGTACCTTGTGGTGCTGAGAAAAAGGTATACTCTTTTGCTTTAGTATGGAATATTATATATATATATATATATATATATATATATATATATATATATATATATATGTTAAATCCAATTGGTCTAAAGCTTCAATTAGTTTCACTGTGTCCCTGTTTAGTTTCTGCTTTCCTGATCGGTCCATTGAGGAGAGTGGAGTGTTGAAGTCACCTACAATTATTGTGTTAGGTGCAATGTGTGCTTTAAGCTTTAGTAAAGTTTCTTTTACAAATGAGGGTGCCCTTATATTTGGGGCATAGATGTTCAGTATTGAGAATTCTTCTTGGTGGATTTTCCCTTTGACAAGCAAGAAGTGACCTTATGAGTCTCTTTTGATCACTTTAGGTTGAGAGTCAATTTTACTGGTTGGTATTTGAAGCTCCTGTGAGCCTGGGGTTTAGCGCTGCTGTCGTAGTGAGCATCCATTCATGCTCCCGAGGTGGAGACCGGGATGTTTCTGCTACTGGGCTCTGAAATAATCTCCTGTGCTTTTTTGGGTTGGAAGACTTTCTATGACTCCTTCTATTTTTTTTGGTGGGGGGGGGTTATGGGACTGTTTAGACAATCTATATGATCCTGATTTAATTTTGATATTTCGTATCTGCCTAGAAAATTTTCCATTTCCTTCAGATCCTCCAGTTGTGTTGAATATTGGCTTTTGTAATAGGATCTGATGATTTTTTTTTAATTTCCTCAGTTTCTGTTGTTATATCTCCTTGTTTTGTTTTTAATTTTGTTAATTTGAATACTGTCTCTGTGCTCTTTTGTAAGTCTGGCTAAGTGTTTATATATCTTGTTTATTTTCTCAAAGAACCAACTACTGGTTTTGTTGATTCTTTCTATGGTTCTTTTTGTTTCAACTTGATTGGTTTCAGCCCTGAGTTTGATGATTTCCTGGCTTCTATTCTTCCTGGGTGAAATAGCTTCTTTTTCTTCCAGAGTTTTCAGGTGTGCCATTAAGTTGCTAGTATATGAACCTAGATGTTGGTGCTCCCAGTCCACAGGGCTCTGTCTGGTTAGCTGTCTGTGGTGCCCTGAGGCAAGGTGTTGGCCTCTGGCTGTACTTCAGCCACAGACCTCCAAGCAAGTTGGTGCCCACCCAGATCGGCACAGAGACCATCCTTTGTGTGATCTGGCTCTGGGTGCACCCTTGAACTGTCTATGCACAGACCTCCCACTGCCAAGCTTCTCTAGCTTGGGGTGTCGGCAAGGGTCTAACTGGGTAGGTGATGTTAGGAAAAGAGTCTGTCCACGTGTCTGGCTTGAGCTGCCAGCAGCCCACAATGCCCTGAGGAAAGGTGTTGCCCTCCTCTGCAGGCCGATTGGGCTGGACCCCAGAGGTCAGCTTAGCAGAGCTGTCAGTGCACAGACTTCCTGCGCTGCTGAGCTCTGGTTCTTGGCACCCGCAGGGGCCTGATGGGGTTGTCAATGTTAGGTTAAGAGTCTGTCCATGCACCTGGCTAGAGCTTCCAGCCTCCCGCAGTGAACCGAGGAAAGATGGAGCCCTCCTCTGAAAGCTGATTGGGCTGGACCCCAGCGGTCAGCAGAGGTGGGCTGCCGGTGAACAGACCTCCCACCACCACTGCCACCACCAATCTGTTCTTGTTCTGGGTGCCCGCAGGGGCCTGTTGGGGTACGATGTTAGAGATGTTAGGTTAAGAGTTTGTCTACACACCTTGCTAGACCTTCCTGCCGCCCGCAGTGCCCCAAAGAAAGATGGCGCCTTCCTCTGCAATCTGATCAGGCTGGACCCCAGAGGTAAGCAGAGGCAAGCTGCTGGTGCACTATCAATTTATTTTACAGCCTATATTATTAATAGAATTTCATATTTGTATTTCTTAGGGACTATAGAAATCCACAACAAGATTTTTTTTCCTTTATTTTATCAATTGTTCTTTCCAGGGTATTTACTTGCATCTGAGTCATCAAATAAGATATCATCCATACAATGCTAAATTGTGAATTGAGGATATTTTTTGCAAATTATATCCAATGGATGTTGTAGAAACTCTTGTCACAATAAAGGACTGCTTGACATTCGTTGTGGTAGAACTCTACCATCCAATGATATCAAACTGATAGAAGTGTTAGATATAAATCTTTATTATCACAAAATTATACATTTTGTAAATACAGTAGGTAACTGGATATTGACATTCTTGTTTAGATATGTTATTAATAGATGGTATTTAAAATCCTCAGGTATCCACAGAATATGGCATTTGAGTTTAATTTATTATTATAGGTTCTTTTGACTACAAGAGGGTTCTGTTCCTGAAAATGCCCCCCCACATTCCACTTCAAAGAAGAAGATGAGTATCAATGTCCTCACAGAGAGTTGCTTTAATTGTGACATGCAAACCAATTGGAAAGATAGGCCCTAACTGAATCATTAGAAAAAAATGATACCCAAACCAGACATATGAACCTAAAATGGTAGCCTGCTAGGTTCTGCCAATACATGGTAAACTAGTCCTTCACAATTCCTGCTTTACTTAAAGACTATCAGATGGTAGAGGGTAAAAATAGATGTTTCAATATTGTAAAGAAATAATGGCAACTTCCAAGGCTATCTATTTCAATTTTTTAATTTTTTCTTTATTTTTTCTTTAATTTTTTTCTTAATTTTTGGCCCTTCCATTCCTTTTCTTTCTGCACACTGAAATAATGTATATTCTTTTTGAGCTTCCTGATGGTGTTAAAGTCTCAATATTTATAGACTCAAAATTAACATTGTTTAGCATTTAAAAAGACATTCTCTGTTTGAAGAGATATTTTTAAGATGGCAATACTAGTTAAAACAGAAAATTATTTATGTAAAAATCTGTAAACTCATTAAGATATGATAGGTTGTAAAATACTTTATATAAGTTGCCAAATACTGGGCTATTTTAATTGAACTTATATGTAACAATTTTCATAATCATTACATAAGTCAGAGTACATGTGGTTTATTACAATAGGAAAAAAAGAGCCTTTTAACTGAACAAAAAGGGAGAAATATACTTGGTTAGCATGCTAATGTTTGTATTCTAATGAAAAATACTTGTTCTTCAAATATAGATGCCTCCAACAAGCAGATCCTCAAGTATTCAGTTTAATCCACGTGAAATTTCTCCACAATTTACATGTTCAATAAAAGGATATAGCCTATAATTGTGCAGTAGAATGAGAAAATCCTGACAGGTTGTTCAAGGGAGCAGGTTACAGGCAGAGAAAGGAGGAAGACACCATGTTCCAGAACCACATGACCAGATACAATAGCACATTACAAGTGGCATTATAGCTGTGGAATGTCCGGGATGCAAGCTTATTTATTATTTCTTTATTTATTTGGGATCAGTAGGGAGCCTTAAGGATATGTTTATTTCTGCATCTCCAGCTGTTAAGTTCATACTAGTGAATGAATCACTATAGCTCTAAATCTTCCCAATCTAAGCATGTCACTTATAAATAAAATATCTGGATGTTGTGGTTTTTTATACAGGTCTATTGAGATTGAAATTCTAACTACATAGAAGGGTATTACATGGTATGTTCAGAACTTGGATTTTAAGTGTATTTGGAAGTATTAATTTTTTTTTATCAGAGTAGGACTTATTCACAAATAGAAAAGTCTACTTTGCTGCTAGGTAGAATGTATTTTGTAGGGTCAGGGGAGATAATGGAAGACAAGTGATTTGTGTTGTCATGAACAGTGAGGAATACTTGCTCGAATCAGTGTGGCAGGATTGGAGACAAGAGCTTATGTTTAGCTATATCCTTACAATGGCAACACATCCCCCTGGATAGGAAAAGAGGTTCATAAATCACAAGAAGTAAATGACACAGACAAGGCCCATAAAATAAACCAAACTTACAGAGTTTAGGAAACTCCTAAAATTTGTAAGATTTACAAAGTGCACCCAAAATAGGGATATTATAAAAAATTCCAGGGAGAAAAGACATATATTGCCTCATCTATCTATGCATCATGCAAAGAGCTCCAGAGATGTGGCTTTCATTGGTTAACACCCAGGTTAGGGTGGGATTTTTAGTGATTCACTTTTGATTCAGTGATTCAGTGAATCATTAATTCTCTTGCAAGTAAGCCCTACCTATTCTACTGCAAGTAAACACTTTAAGTTTACAGGTTCTCTACAACGGACTCAGAGGATGTAATTTTTTTGAATATAGTCATTTCTCTACCTATAGTGAATAGATATTCATTCAGATATACTTAGAATAAGTCAAACAGCAAGGATGAATAAAGAGTCATACTAAATTTTAGAGGACAAACTATCAGGGTTTGCAAATGATTTCTTGTAGAAAATAGAGGTAAAAAATAACTCTTGATTTCATTCTCATTTTGTAATCAAGTAAGTAGTACAACTGTGACAAGAAAATAAGGGAGTAACAGACATATGTATGGCATGTGATGATGGGAATGATGAAAGCTATATTTAATATTACTGAAAGTGAGAGATTTCCATAAAATGACATTCCAGTGAGAAGGAAGAAGGCCAAGGAAGGCCACCAATGGGTCTTGGGACTGCACTGCCTCTGTAAATACAATATTAGATAAATATAAAACTTTAAAATTTGATTTGCATTTTCCTGAAGACTAAAGATGTCGAACATTTCTTTAGGTGCTTCACAGACATTTGATATTGCTCAGTTAGGAATTCAATGTTTAGCTCTGAACCCCATTTTTAATAGGGTTATTTGTTTATCTGGAGTCTAACTTCTTAAGTTCTTTGGATATTTTGAATATATCATTCTGTCATGTGTGCAGTTGCTAAAGATGTTTTCCCAATCTGTGGGTTGCCAGTTTGTCATATTGTCAGTGTCTTTTGCCTTACAAAATTTTTGCGATTGTATGAGGTTACTGATCTTAAAGCATGAGCCATTGGTGTTCAGTTGAGGAAAATTTCCCCTCCACTAAAGCATTTGAGACTTTTCCCACTTACTCTCCTATTAAATTCAGAGTATCTATTTCTATGGTACTTGATTCACTTGGACTTGAACTATGTACAAGGAAATATAAATTAATCAATTTGCATTCTTTTACATGCCACCCACCAGTTGAATCACCAACATGAAAATGCTGTCTTTTTTCTATCGGATGGTTTGGGCTTCTTTGTCAAAGATCAAGTGACCATAGATGTGTGAGTTTATTTCTGTGTCTTCAGTTCTATTCCATTGATCTACCTGAATGCCTTTGTGCAAATATTATATGGATTTTGTCACCATTGCTCTATAGTACAGCTTGAAATCAAGGATGGCGATTCTGCTAGACTTTCTCTTAGTGTTCAGACTTGTTTTTGCTATCCTGTATTTTCCAGTATTCCAGAATAATTTGAGAATTGTTCTTTGAAGAATTGAGTTGGATGTTTTTTGTTTGTTTGTTTGTTTGTTTGTTTTCTGAGACAGGGTTTCTCTGAATAGCTCTGGCTGATTGAGAACTCACTTTGCAGACCAGACTGGCCATGAACTCAGAAATCTGTCTGCCCCTGCCTCCCAAATGTTGGGATTAAAGGAATGTGCCACCACTGCCCGGTCCTTGAGTTGTAATTTTGATGGACATTGCATTGAATCTGTTTACTGCTCTTGGTAAGATGGCCATTTTTACTATGTTAATCTTGCTGATCCATGAGAACTGGAGAAATTTTCATCTTTTCAGGTCTTTTTTTTTTATTTCATTCTTCAGAGAAATGAGGTTATTATCATATAGGTCTTTCAGTTTCTTGGGTAGAGTTATATTATTTGTGACTATTATGAAGGAAGCTTTTTTCACTAATTTCTTTCTCAACCTATTTATCCTTTGTGGAGAGAAATGCTACTGATTGGTTTGTCTGAATTTTATGTCCAGCCACTTTGCTTAACTTGCTTATTAGCTATAGCAGTTTTCTGATAGATGTTTTGGGCTTGTTTATGTATAGTATCATGTCATCCACAAAAAGTGATATCTTGACTTTCTATATGAAATTTATATCCCTTTTATATCCTTTTGTTGCCTAATTGCTCTGGCTTGAGCTTCAAAAACCAAATTGGCTAGATTGTGGGATAGTCCAAAATGATCCTGAGATTTTGTCTCAAACCAAACAGAATGGCTAAAATCAAAAATGCATATTACAACAGATGCTAGCAAAGATGTTGAAAAAGAAGAACACTCAGCCATTGCATATGGGAATGCAAGCTGGTAAAACACCTTTGGAAATCAATCTGGTGATTGTTCAGAAAATTTGAAATAATTTTACCTGAAGACTTTATCACAACTTGGTATATGCCAAAAACATATACCAAGGACACATATTTATAGCAGCCTTATTTATAATATCCAGAAGCTGGAAACAACCCAGATGTTCTTCAATAGAATAATGAATAAAGAAAATTTGGTCCATTTGCAAAATGGGGTACTACTCAGATACTTAAAACAATGATTTCATGAAATTCTCAGGTAAATGGATGGAACTTGAAAAGATCATCACAAGTGAGTTAATTCAGTCACAAAAGAATATATACCAGCCACTTTGCTGAAGTTGTTTATCAGCTGTAGAAGTTCTCTGGTGGAGTTTTTTGGATCACTTAAGTAAACTATCATATCATCTGTAAATAATGATAGTTTGACATCTTCCTTTCCAATTTGTATCCCTTTGACTTCCTTATGTTGTCTAATTGCTCTCACTAGAACTTCAAGTACTATATTGAAAAGATATGGAGAGACAGGGCAGCCTTGTCTAGTCCCTGATTTTAGTGGGATTGCTTCAAGTTTCTCTCCATTTATTTTGATGTTGGCTACTGGTTTGCTGTAGATTGCTTTTACTATGTTTAGGTAATAATTCCTGCTCTTTCCAAGACTTTTTAGCATGAAAGGATGCTGAATTTTGTCAAATGCTTTTTCAGCATCTAAAGAGATGACCATGGGATTGCAAAATGGTAAAACCGCTCAGGAAATCAGTGTGGCAGTTCCTCAGAAAATTGGGCATGTCCGTTCCAGAGGACCCTGACATACCACTCCTGGGCATATACCCAGAGGATTCCCCTGCATACAATAAAGACACATGCTCCACTATGTTTATTGCAGCCTTGTTTATAATAGCCAGAAATTGGAAGGAGCCCAAATATCCCTCAAAGGAGGAATGGATGCAGAAAATGTGGTATATTTATACAATGGAATACTACTCAGCAATTAAAAATAATGAATTCATGCAATTTGTAGGTAAATGGTTAGACCTGGAAAATATCATCCTGAGTGAGCTAACCCAATCACAAAAGAATACACATGAAATGCAATCACTGATAAGTGGATATTAATGATCCCAGAAGCCCTAAATACTCAAGGCACAATTAGCAAGTCAAATGATTCCCAAGAAGAAAGGAGAGGACCCTGGGCCTGTAAAGATTGGATCCAGTTTTGTAGAAACCGTGGCAGGGAGGGGGAATGATTGGGGAATAGTTGGGTGGGGAGAGTAATTATGGGACATAGCGAGGGGGGGAACTGGGAAAGGGAAAGCCTTTGGAATGTAAACATAGAATATAGAAAATTTAAAAAAATCTAAATAACCAAAAAAAAAGAATATATACAGTATGTACTCATTAATCAATAAACACCACTCTAAAATTTCCAAGTATCCAATATTCAAATCACAGACCACATGAAGCCCAAGAAGGAAGACCAAAGTGTGAATGCTTCAGTGTTCCTTAGAAGAGAAGAAAATACACACAGGAGGAGATAAGGTGACAATGTTTGGAGCACAGAGAGAAGAGGCAATCCAGAGATTAATCCCATTTACAGTCACCAAACCCAGATGCTATTGTGGATGCTTGGATGTGCTTGCTAATGGGATCCTGATATGGTTGTCTCCTGAGAGGCCCTGCAGCCCAAAAAGTACATGGAACAAGAAAATAATATCCTGAGGGAGGTAGCCCAGACAGAAAGGAACAGATGTTTCATGTAATCACTGATAAGTAGATTTTAGGCAAAAAGCTTAGAATATCCATAATACAACCAACAAACCATAAGAAGCTTAAGAAGAAAGACCAGCATGAAAATGCATCAATCCTTCATAGAAGCGGAAACAAAATAATCATAGGAGGAAGAGAGGGCGTGATCTACGAATAAGAGAAAAGAGGAATGGAAAAAGGGAGTAGGTAAGATTAGGTATTGGAAGGGATAGGAGAAATGTACAGAGGGTTAGGATATTGAATATAAATATGTAGCACTGGAAAATGAGGAACTGGGCATAGCCACTAGAAAGTTCCAGATACCGGGGAAAGCAGAGTCTCCCAAGATTTAACAGAGATAATTTTAGTTGATATATCTAAAAATGATGATATAAAGATAGAACCTATAGTGACCACTTCTAGTAGAGAGGCTTGGCCCACAGTTGAAGAATGGGGTCATCTACCCATATCATAATCTTTAACCCAGAAAGGTTCCTGTTCAAAGGAAAAACAAGGAAAAATGGAACAGAGCCTGAAGTGAAATCCATCCAGAGACTGCCCTATCTAGGGAACCATCCCATCTGCAGATACCAAACCCCCACACTATTGCTGATTTCAAGGAGCACTTGCTGACAGAAACCTGGTGTGGCTATTCATGGAAATGTTCTACCAGCACCTGACCAATTCAGATGCAGATACTCACTATCAACCATTAGGTTGAGACCAAGGAGGACAATGGAAGAGCTAATGCAAATACTGATGGAGCTGAAGGGAACTGCAAACCAATATGAAGAACATTATCAACTAACTGGACCACCCAGATCTCTCAAGAACTAAACCACCAATCAAAGAGTATGTGTGGAGGGATCTATGGCTCTAGATTCATATGTAAAAGAGGAGGGAGTTATCTGACATCAGTGTAAATAGAGACCCTTGCTCCCAGGATCAAGTAATGTTTCATTATTCTTGATCCGGCTTCCCTAGGCATGCAGTATTGTATGACTTTGACCAGCCTAGAATTGACCTTTAGCTGCACCAGGATCACTTCAGGATGTCTTGCCATCCCTGTGGGATTTCATCCCATAGCCTCACCGGGGATTGTTTCTTAGCTATGTCTGGAGAGGTATGGCATAGTGTTTATATTCTTCTTCTAATACCACTGTCAGTACATGTATAGGACCATTCTTGTTTAGGGTCTGTAATCCCTCAGGGGCAGCATGGATGTGGATCTGTGCTGCCATTTTGATTAGATGATCTCAGCCTAGGTGCAGTTATGGACAGCCTGGGATCACCATGATAGAGTGAGTTACAGGTTCCTTTCCTAGATCCACTTTTCTTTGGTTACTCCATTAATATTGATTTGTTCCAGATTCCCCTTGGACCAATGATTTTTTTCACTAGATAAGGGTCCCAAAGGTTTCAGGATTCAATGTTTTCCCCAGTATCTATGTGGAAATATATTGGCTTTTCTATTAAGTTTAGTATTACCCAGGGCTCATGAATGGGTGTAAGCCACAACAACCCCAGTCACACAGTTGCTGTATTTCCAGTACTCTTGATTCTCCCCTTTCAAATCTCTTAGGGCATTCTTTCTTCTAGTTGCCCGTTTCTCTATAGTATATACATTGTTTCTTTTGCAGATGGACCCTCCTGTTTGATCCCATCTTTCCTTTTTGTGAAGGGCCTGCTTCCCTCCTCCTTCTTCATATGCTATATTCTTCATCTATCTTGCAAATGTGTCTTCTAATTGTTTCATGTCCCTCTACACAAAGGTAAATCAATCAATTATATTTTTTAATGAGGACCTAATTTCCAGTCATATTTGATTTATAATAATATTTCTGATGACTTAACACCCTAGTCTCTGCATTATTTTTGCATATGTCTAATTGCTTTGGGAAAGCAGAGTAAGTGATTTGCATTTGTTTGCTTTTGTGGAGAAATGAAACACTAATTTAATGTTTGGACTTTTTCAGAATAGAATAATCAGGAACATGCAGATACTAAATTTCCTATTTAATGAACAACTCAATACTCCTGAGGTCTCATCTTGTTATAAGTCTACAGAATAGATTGTACATTAATAACAGTACTATTTGTTATTGATTACTCAAAATGTATTTTCAAGAAAATGCTAATAATCTCCAAAACTCTACTCCATAGTTATCTTATTGGATGAATCAAAAGAAAAATGTCTTTAGATGAGCCACCAATAAGATGAACAATTGATTAAAAAACAAAACAAAACATGTACTTCAATGTTTTCATTTCAGCTATAATTTCCTCACCTTCAAAAGATGTATGGATTAAATTTCTCCATCTGCTAAAGAAATCCTGGCATTTACCTAGTACTCACATTCAGTTAGCAATGTAGACAGTTTGTTTTTCTGTAATAAAACTTAGCTTCATTGCTAAAACTGTTGAAGTATACAACCAACGCACAAACTCAAGTAAGGAATTCCTGGCATTCTAATCTAATTGGACCCATAGTAATCTAATTGGACCCATCTCTCCAAACAACTTGATGGTTGAACATTGGTTCATCACAAAGTAATACAATAAATCTAAGGCCTTGGACTGATCCAAGTTCAAAAAGAAAGAAAGAAAGAAAGAAAGAAAGAAAGAAAGAAAGAAAGAAAGAAAGAAAGGAAGGAAGGAAGGAAGGAAGGAAGGAAGGAAGGAAGGAAGAAAGAAAGAAAGAAAAGAAAGAGAAAGAAAGCTATCTCTGGATCTAGCCAACTGGATAATTTTATTTTTTTTCTGATGACTTAGCATCCACATGTGGAATGAAAGAGTTAACCTCCATAAAATTAGAATCTCATATTTTAAATGAGCAAATAACTCTGATAAATGAGCAAATCTAAACATCATTATTAGGTTCGAAATATGTAATACAAGCCCTTGTTTATTTCAAATATTGCATATATTCTTTAGGCAGAAGGTAGTTGCATTTAGGAATGAGTACCAGCTTCCCATAAATGGAACATAAAGACTAGTGAATTCCAGATGTGAAATCAGAGGGCCTAAGAAACAGGGTGTAAATAAAACTAGAAAATGAAAGGCAATTCTAGTTGAGTCTGGTCAAACATATTTATTGACTCCTTATTTTTTCGAGCATGCATGGAGTACGCTCATCCTTCACATTGATGAAAATTTCAGCCCTAAACATATTTGAATATATATGAAACACTAAATTCTTCTGTCATGTGTCTACTATAACAACTGAATTATGTGCAAAATGTTCTTTCTGGAAATTAATGCCCCCTTATTAGTATATAGAGATAGAGATAAAGATAGAGATAAAATGCCAGTTGTAGCTTGGACCTCAGGAGTTCTGTCATACCTAGGATCACAGCTAAGGCCCAATCCATGTCCCAAGGGAAGCAGGAACACCTACCAATCCAGTGGTATCCTTCTGGTTTCTACCTGTTCTTGGGAGCAGAGACTGTGCCATGGAATCCCCAACCACTCAGCTCACACCCAGAGACAGCTTGACACCCAGAATTTCTGACACATCCAGGATCAAAGATGAGGCCTAAACCCTGCAAGGAAAGGCCTAACTGGGACCCTCCCAGACACAGGAAAAGCAGGACCCCCAAAAAGGCAGAGATAGTGAGCCTTCTGGTTTGTGCCTGCTTGCAGGACCAGAGCCTGCACTTTAGAAACTCATACAATCAGCCCACATAAAGAGGCAGCTTGACTGTCAGGAGTTCTAACACATGCAGAATTACAGAATCACAGGCTCAGGTTCACAGGAAGGTCAGGCTCCAGTCAGAGACAGCAAAGCCAGTTAACACCAGAGATAACCAGATAGGGATATTAAACACAAGAAAATAAGCAACAGAAACTAATGCTACCAGGCAACATCAGAACCCAGTTCTTCCACCATAACAAGCCATGGAAACCTCAACAAACCAGAAAAGTAAGATTCAGATCTAAAATCTCATCTCATTAAGATGATAGAGGACTTTAAGGAAAACTGGGCATGACACTTCTGGAGGACCCTGCTATACCACTCCTGGGGATATACCCATAGGATTCCTCAACATGTAATAAGGATACATGCCCCACTATGTTCATAGCAGCCATATTTATAATAGCCAGGAGCTGGAAAGATCCCAGATGTCCCTCAATGGAGGAATGGATACAGAAAATGTGGTATATAGACACAATGGAGTACTATTCAGCCATTAGAAGCAATGGATTCATGAAATTCTTAGAGACAAATGGATGGAGCTGGAGAACATCATGCTAAGTGAGGTAACCCATTCTCAAAATAACACTCATGGTATGCACTCACTGATAAGCAGATATTAGCCTAGAAGCTTGGAATACCCAAGACACAATCCACATATCAAATGATGTCCAAGAAGAAGGAAGGCATGGCCCCTGTTTCTGGAAAGGCTCAGTGCATCAGTGTAGGGGAATACCAGAACAGGGAAGTGTGAAGGCTTGTATGGGGGAACAGAGGGAGGGAAGAGGGCTTATGGGACTTTCAGGGATGGGGGATCCAGGAAAGGGGAAAGCATTTGAAATGTAAATAAAGAATATATCAATAAAAAAAATAAGGATTTAATTGAACAAAGCCATTCAGGATATAAAAATGGAAGTAGAAACAATAAAGAAATTGCAAAGTGAGAAAACTGGAGATGGAAAACTTAGGAAAGAGATCAGAAGTCAAAGATTCAAAAATCACCAACAGAATATAAAAGATAGAAGCAAGACTCTCACCATGGAGAGACTTCTCCACCTGGAGATCCATCCTATATAGAGTTATCAAACCCAGACACTATTGTGGATGCCAACAAGTGCTTGCTGACAGTAGCCTGATATAGCTGTCTCCTGAGATTCCCTGTCAGTGTCTGGCAAATACAGATGTGGATGCTCTCAGCCAACCATTGAACTGAGCACTGGATCCCAAATGGAGGAACTAGAGAAAGGAAGCAAGGGATGAAGGAACTTGCAGCCTTAAAGGAAGAATGACAATATAAACCAACTAGAACCTCCAGAGCTCCCAAGGACTCAATCAGCAACCAAAGAGTACACATGGATGTACCCATGTCTTCAGCTGCATATGTAACAGAGGATGGCCTTATTGGACATCAAATGGAGGAGATGTCCTTGATCATGAGAAGGCTTGAACCCCAAGTATAGGGGAATGCCAGGACAGGGAAGAATGAGTGGGTGGGTTGGTGATTGGGGGAGGTGTTGATGGGATAGGATGTTTTCAGAGGGGAAATGTTAATGAAGAAAAAATCTAATACCAAACAAAGTTAAAAAATAGAATATTGTTAGGGAGCAGTGTGTGGTGGTTACTGCTGTCAAACTGACTAGATGTGGAAGAACCTTGGAGAGAAATGTCTGGGAAATTTCTCTAAGGAATATCTATATTAAGTTAATTGAAGTAGGAATGTCTACCTTGATGTAGGGGACAATATTTATGGTTTGGACCAGACTGCATGAAAAGGGAAAGCTAATGTGAGCAGGCATGTTAATTCCTTCAACTTCCTTACTAAGAGTTAATGTGGACAGCTGCTTTATTCCGCTGAGTCTATGTGTTTTCCACCATGGTGTACTGTACTCTCAACTTGTGAGTCAAAATACTGCTTTCTTCCTTAAGTTGTTTTTTGCCAGCTGTTTTGTCATAGATATGAGAGAATAATTAGTATAGTCATCAGTGCCATGATTCAAGTTAAAAATATTCTGCTTTTCTCCCAAATGCACAAACCAGGCTAAAGAATGTGTCATCTAGAGAAAATGTCTTAAATCCCCTCAATTAATTTAGATTGTTTTAAGGATCATTTTAACACTATAGATTAGAGGACAAAGGATAAGTAATTCCTAAATTATTTATGAATTAATGAGTATGAGCTAGAACTACTTGTTTTGACATACTAGATTGGTCAAACCAAGTACACACATTTACACATTTAAAAACACCACAAACACACACACAAACACACACACACACACAATTTTGTATTCAGTATTGTGTCTAATTGTTGAGTGTTTTCTTCTTCACTATACCTTATTATAATTTAGGGACAGGATTTCTCATTGAATTCAGAATTCACTGATTGCCTAGTGTGGCAAGCTTTGAGAACATTGGATCATATTGTTCTCCCCCACCCCTCCTAATTACACCAGGATTACTTACAAACACATGCCATCATGTCCAGGTTTATGTACATGCTGGTTGTCTGAAGTAAGATCCTCATGCTCATATGAAAGATAGTTATTTGGCTAAGCCATATACACGGACAACTGATTGATCTTAAAATCTTAAAAAGAAATCTTAAAATCTGATTTTAAAATCTTAAAAATGTCCATCCAATAATATATTGTCCCTTCCCCCACTCCAGCATTCGAGCTAGGCACTCCGTTCTATCCTCAGTCCATGAATTTCCTGGCCTTTGTTTTATTTAGAACAACCCAGCCACACCTGGAAGCCAGGGAAGCATGCTGGATCTGCAATTCTCAACCTTCAACAGGCAAGCAGAAGGAAACAGCCACCTGCCGAGTCTGGAGCCAGCAAAGATGTCTCTCAAGATTTCACCCCAAGACTCCACCTCATGCCTGGGGGGAGGGAATCTTCCAGACTATATATTGGGTTACATTTATTAAAATTGGAGTCTTGAAAGGTAATGTATCCTTGACCTCATTCTTTTGCCCTGCTTTCCCCATCCATCCCATAGGTTTTCCTTGCAGAGGCAGTCCGGAGTAGCTGCAGATAGCTACAGAACTCAACAATATATTATTTTATATTTATGCTATGTACATATGAGGTATTGCTATATAGTTTGATAATATTGACAATGTACCGACATTCATTTTATTTTACTTTATAATTCTTAAACTCTCAAAACATGAGAGAATAACACTTTTTAAAACAACTCCAGATACATTCTCAACCAATCTATTCTGAAAAGCCATGATAGCAAAGTGAAAACAACAGTGACAAAAATAACCACAAACTCCTGTTTTCTAGAACAAATCATGTTGTTTTCAGGACTCTGTGAAAGCAAGCTATTGTTAGCATCTTACTAGTACTTAAGATATGTCCAAGTATATAGGAATCTGTATCCAGGAAACATTCCTACATATACATAGTAGCTAAATTTTTATCTACTTGACATAGCCATCTGAGAGAAGGAAACCTTGATTAAGAAAAGATGTCACAAGATTGGGTTGGGAACCAGCCTGTACAACAATTTTTTTGCTTGTTTGGATTTGTTTTGCTTTAAATCAGATGTTGATGAAGATGTCCCACCTTACTGTGGGTGATGCCATCCCTGGGCTTGTATTCTTGGCTTCTATAAGTAAGAATGCTAACTTAGATATATGGAACAAGCCACTAAGCAGTATTCCTTCATGTTCTCTGAATCAGCTCATTCCTCAAGTTCATTGTCCTGTTTGTGTTTCTATTCAAGCTTCCCGAAGTGATGGACTGCAATATGGAGATATACTCCAAAAAAAAATCTTCACAATCTTGCTTTTTAGTCAAAGTGTTCCACTGTAACAATAAGAAGCCCTAACTATGTCGATATCCAAACAAAGAAACACTGTGCAAAATTTAAATTACTTCTACAAAGTACAGGTTGGATACAGTTTATTTAATCATCTGTTAGAGGGCATGGAAATTGCAACAGTAATGGAATCTGCAGATACTTAAAGAAGTAGCAAGTCAGGTTGGGGTTAAGCATATAATAGAGTCAGACTGTTGAGCTCTGTGAGACTCCAGAATTGGGTGCTCAAAATGAAGATAAATTTGCCTATTGTGTTTGTACTAATGCATGAAAAATCTCATGTAGTTCCTTGATCTCAAACTCACCATATAGCCCTAGTTGATTCTGAGATTTGGATCATCATGGCCTACCTAACAGATTCTCTCTCTCTCTCTCTCTCTCTCTCTCTCTCTCTCTCTCTCTCTCTCTCTCTCTCTCTCTCTCTCTCATTTGAGTTCTATGAGAAGAGAGCAATTGCCCTGAACTAGCATGTATCTGGGCTTCAGACATACCTGAAGATAACGGCAAAAATCTTTCCCCAGAATGGAAGATCAGATAATGCTGACATCTTTTATTACTGGTTCAAATGAACTTTCATACTTTTAAAAAGTCATTATCAAAGAAGCATGACTGGACTGAAAACACCTAGGGGAATGGTTAAAATTGTGTCTCTTCAATATACTCTGTAATCTGTGGAGCTTTGACAAAGACAAGAGAGGAGACAAAAGGGGAAGTTCTAACAACAAAATTTATGCAGTTTTATGGTATTTGTCTGCTACAGACATGATATACTGAATAAGAGCAATATAGCACAGATTGAATTCAAAGTACTTGAGGACATACTTGCATAAAAAGGGTATTTTGCAGAAGGCAAGTAGAAAGTAGAAGAAGCCAAACAGGCAGCAGATAAACCCAACAAGGAAGCAGTAGAATCTGTAAGGTTAGAGGTTGAAGGCAAAATGAACCATTATCTCTCTAAGATATATCTGACCTAAGGGAAGAGGTCACACACCATTGTTTTTCTTTCTAGGACTGAGTCATGAGTAAAAACCATGGGGTTAGTTAGCATCCCCTCCATTTTGATATTGTTACAGGAAGACTAGGGCACATAATGTATTAAATCCTGAACCAGATTTTTTTCCCAAAGCACATTATTTATAAAGACTAGAATTGTGATGGTATTTCATTTTTAAATGTCAAGAAACATCTTCATTCTTCCACTCAACTATTAATTAAATAGGCAATACCCTTGCTGTTCCAGCAGATAACTCATTTCCCAAAACCCATGCTGGCAGTCCACAAAAATATGGTGGAGGGCTACATAAACATATGTACACACATCTCTTGGTAGAGGTAATACTGTTTTTATTTTGTGGAATATCTTAGTATTAACATTAGTTCTTCTTTGATAATCCAGTAGAATTCTTCATTCAAACCATCTGGCACAGGGATTTTGTCATTGGGAGATTATTAAAGATTGCTTCATAGGAATTATAAGACTATTCAGAAGGTTTCCGTGATCTTGATTTAGATTTGATCTTTGGAATATGTCTAAAAAAAATCAAGAATTTCATTTATATTTTGCAATTTTATCAACTTTAGACTTTTAAAGTAAGACTTAAGTGATGTTTTTATTACTTCACTGTTCACTGTCAAATCTCCCTTTTCATTTCTTAATTTGTTAATTTGCATACTATCTATATGCCTTTTATTTACTTTTGCTAAGTGTTTATCTAACTTTTTAATTTTATCAAATTTTTTGTTGTAGTTGATATTTTTATTGCTCTGTTTATAAATGTGTGATCTTAGCCATGTGTATGATTATTTTCTACTGCCTACTCCTTGTGGATGTGTTTGCTTCATTTCCTAGTGACTTCAGATATACATTTAATTTGTTAGTATGAAAAGTCCCTAATTTGTTTATGAGGGCCCTTAGTGCTATGAAGTTTCATCTTAGCCCTGCTTTAAAAGTGTCCCTTAAGTTAGATAGAGTATAGTGTTCCCACATTGAATTGAATTCTAGAAAGTTTTAATTACTTTCCTTATTTCTTCCCTGGCCCTACCATCCTTTAGTAGAGAACTGTTCATTTTCCATGAATATGTATGCTTTCCGTAGTTTCTGTATTGAACTCCAGCTTTAATCCATGGCAATCTGTTAAAATGTATGTGCCTATCTTCTTGTATCTGGTGAGACTTGCTTTGTGCTCAAAAATATGTTCAATTTTAGTGACAGGTTCATGAAGTTCTGAGAAGAATAGCTATTATTAACTGTTTCGTTGAATGTTCTGTAGATATCTGCTATGTCCACTTGAATCATAACCTCTGCTAGTTTTATTATTTCTATGTTTAGTCTCTGTCTCAATGATCTGTAATCACCATCCCTAACATCAAGCTGTATTACAGAGCAATGTTGATAAAAACTTCAAGGTATTTGTACAGGCAGGAATAGCAATGGAATAGAATTGAAGATGCAGAAATGAATCCCAACACATATGGTCATTTAGTATTTGACAAAATACTTAAAATTACCCAGTGGAAAAAAAGACAACATTTTAAACAATTTTGCTGGTTTAGGAGGAGGTCATCATGTAGAATAATGCAAATCAACTCATTCTTATCTCCTTGTACAAAGCTCAAGTACATGTGGATCAAGAACTTCCACAGAAAACCAGATACACTGAAATTTCTAGAGGATAAAATGGGAAAGAACTTTAAACACATGGGCTCAGGGGAAATTTTCCTAAACAGAACACCAGTGGCTTATGCTCTAAGATCAACAATAGACAAATAGGACCCAATAAAACTACAAACCTTCTTTTCAAGCAAAGGACACTGTCAGTAGCACAAAATGGTAACCAATAGATGAGGAAAAGATCTTATTAATCTTCCATATAATAGAAGGTTAATATTCAATATATACAAAGAACTCAAAAAGTTAGACCCCTGAGAATCAAATAATCTTATAAATAATGGGGTGCTGAACTAAACAAATTTTAACTAATGAATAGCAAATGGCTGAGAAGCACCTAAAGAAATGTTCAGCATCGTTAATCTTCAGAGAAATGCAAATCAAAACAACACTGAGATTCCACCTCACACCAGGAAGAATGGCTAATATTAAAAATTCAGGTGAGATCAGATGATAGTAAGGATGTGGAGAAAGAAGAACTCTCCTCCCTTTTTGGTGGGATTGCAAGAGATACAACCACTCTTCAAATTAGTCTGGCAGTTCTTCAGAAAATTGGATATAGTATTACTTGAGGACCAAGCTGTATCACTCCTGGACATACACCCAAAAGATTCTCCAACATATAACAAGGACTCTATACTCATAGGAGCCTTATTTATAATAGCCAGAAGCTGGAAAGAACCCAGATGTCCCTCAACAGAGGAATTAATACAGAAAATGTGGTGCATTTAAACAATGAATTACTACTCAGCTATTAAAAACAATGAATTCATTAAATTCTTAGGAAAATCGATGGAACTAGCAAATATCCTGAGTTAGGTAACCCAATCACAAAGGAACACACATGGTAAGCACTCATCAATAAGTGGATATTAGTCCAAAAGCAACGAATATCCAAGATTCAATTCATACACCACATGAATCTTAAGAAGAAGAAATACCAAAGTGTGGGTGCTTCTGTTTGTCTTAGAAAGGGGAACAAAATACTTATGGGAACAAATAGGGAACCAAATTGTAGACCATATACTGAAGGAGAGGCCAGCCAGAGACTGCTCCACCTGGTGATCCATCCCATATTCAGTCACCAAACCGAGACTCTATTGTGGATGTCAACAAGTGCTTGCTGACAGGAGCCTGGTATAGCTATCTCCTGAGAGGCTTTACCAGAGCCTGACAAATACAGATGATGCTTAGAATCATCCATTGAACTGATAACAGGGTCTCCAATGGGGGGGTGTTACAAAAAGTTCTGAAGGAGAAGAAGGGGTTTGCAACCCATAGGAAGAACAACTATATCAATGAATCAGATCCCCCAGAGTTCCCAGGGACTAAGCCTCCTTCCAAGGAGTACACGTGGATGGACCCATGACTCCAGCTGCATATGTAGCAGAGGATGACCTTGTCAGGCATCAATGGGTGGAGAGGCCCTTGGTTCTGTCAAAGCATGATGCATGCCTCTGTATAGGGGAATTTGAGGCGGGGCTGGAATACGTGCATGGGTCAAGGAACACCCTCATGGAAGCAGGGAGAGGAGTGATGGGATACGAGCTTTGGGGGGGACCAGGAAAGGGAATATCATTTGAAATATAAATAAAGAAAATATCCATTTAAAAAAGTCATTGAAAGAAATTGGAGGTGCACATCAATAATTTCTACAACATATTAAAATATACAAGAAAGCTGCATAGATATTTCATACTTTTCTGTAAATGATTAACAAACAGATCCTTAAGTTTGGGGTCTTAAGATTATGTCTCTGAGTTACATATTCTCTTATTTTACATAGTGATTATAAAGGACCATTACAAGTTGTGGTAATACTACATTTTTTTTCTTTCAAATAACATCACCAAGTCTGAACAAATATATTTTATTCAACAATAATTACTATGGAATATATTTAAAGATTCTTGTTTTTTCTGAACTAGGTTAAGGTTCTTGTTTTTAATCTGTGAAATTAGTGTTTTTTAAGTAAGATTTAAATCCCTACTAATGTTAAGGTGAATCCTAAATGTCCTTCTTACAGATACATTTTACTTATTCCATGTTCATATCCCAGCTATGGGGTCGTATGTGTACATATGTCAAAAATAGTGCAGAATATGGAGAAACTATCCCAATTTCTTTCAAAATCCAACTATGGCAGAGAAAACTGCAGCATCATTACAAGATTTTATTTCTTAGAAACTTTTTTCCATTGTCTACTACAAAAACTCTAAGACAAAGAGGATGAAAATGAAAGTCCATTCATTATGTATGCCTATCTATGAACATTTAGATTACTAAAATAGAATTTTTTCCATGTTATATGCCAAGAGAAAATTAGTTCAAAAATGTTTTCTTTGTGGTTCATTTTGAAAATTTCAAAGGAAAACCTGAAAGTATTTTCATTTTCTAACATAGGACATTTGAATTGAGTTTTAATTATATTGTGAATAGTTTGAAAAATGACTTACTATTATATACCTGTTTCTTGCTTATGGTATCTAGTATTTTTCTGTATTTTTATATGCTGGATATTCTTCATATTAAACACTACTAATTAATCCAGAAATAACTGATGTTATTACTTTTTCTTAATCATTATTACTCACAACACAACTGATGTCAGTAGGAATTAATTAATTATAACATTTCTCTCTCACTCTCTTTCTCTCTGTCTGTCTGTCTCTCTCTCTCTCTCTCTAAATATATATATATATATATATTTATATATATTTATATATATTTCTTATATTATTATATTTCCATATTATATATAGATATATATATTTCTATGTGTATGTGTGCCTGAGTTTCTGTGTGGATTGTTTGTATGTATATGTATGTGTATGTGTTTTTATGTGTATGTGTATTTGTATGTGTATGTGTACATAGACCTCTGTATATACAGGTATACATTAAAGCTAGAGGTCAATGTCACATTTTTCATTACCTGTGCTTCATCTTTTGAGACTGGATCCCATTTGAGACTGGTGCTGACCTGTTTAACACTTAGATTATAGGTGCACACATTTGGACAAATCTTTTTAAATGCTAGGGGAAAATATTAAGTTTTTTCTTGCTTGTGTAGTTGGCATTTTACACAATGAGCCATATGCCTAGCTCCAAGGAAAATACCAGAAATTTGAGCAATGAGCCATATAGCTTAGTACATACATTATTGAGAAAATTAAAGTATGTTTTTCTGGAACCAAGAACATTTTATATTATTATAACAGAATACTGATACTCATGGACAAAATAAGTGATATTTTTATGTACTAATTTTTATTTAATTAATAGCAAATGTATTTAAATATACTTCTTATTTCATGTACAAATTCATAAATATGCTGGCAGAGTATATGTTTTGTATTTATCATATATGCATATTTATGTGTGTAGGTATAATCTAACATTAAAACTACTCCATGGTATGATGAAGGGAGATAATTTTATTGTAGACTTAGGAAAAGAGCCAGTGGCATCTGGAAGTTTCCTGAAAATAATAGTGAAAGTATTAGACAACATGTCCAAGGGTATTGGCAAGATTGGTTAAAAAAAAAAACTAGCAGATAATAGAGAATAGGGAAAATATTGTGATAGAATCAGAGTTGCGAGGCAGAGGAAAACAGCTGAAGAAACAGGTTTTAAGGAGAATAATTACCTGTGGTGGGCAGAGTGAGAGCTCAAAGAAATTTAGGGTAAGGTAAAAAGTGCTAGCGTTTTTTTTTTTTTTTTTTTTTTTTTAATTAAAACATTAGTTTTCAGCAAACAAGTTTATTCAATAACAATTTTCCTTTATTTTTTCTTTTTATTAGATATTTGCTTTATTTACATTTCAAATGTTAACCACTTTCCATGTTATCCTTCCAAAATCCCCCATCCCATCCCTCCTCCCCCTACATGCCTGCCCCCAATTTCCTGATATGCATTCCCCTATTCTGAGGAATCTAACCTTTATAGGACCAATGGCCTCTCCTCTCATAGATGTCTAAAATGGTCTTCTTCTGCTACATATGAAGCTGAAGTCATGGGTCCCTCCATGTGTACTCTTTGGGTGGTGGTTTAGTCACTGGGAGCTCTGGGGGTACTGGTTGGTACATATTATTGTTCCTCCTGAAACGTTGAAATACACTTCAGTTCCTTGGATCCTTTCACTAGCTGCTACCATGGGGACCCTATTCTCATTGGTTGGCTGTGAGCCACATGTGTTTGGATCCACTTTCCAATAAGGATCAAAGTATCCACACTTTGGTCTTCCTTTATCTTGAGCTTCATGTGATATGAAAGTTGTATCTTAGATATTAAGAGCATTTGGGCTAATATCCACTTATAAGTGATTGCAAACCATGTATGTTCTTTTGTGATTGGGTTACCTCGCTCTGGATGATACTTTCTAGCTCCATCCATTTGCCTAAGAATTTCATGAATTCATTGTTTTTAATAGCTGAGTAGTAAGTATGGAAATCATCATAACTTATTGATTTTGTTTGTCTATATTAGTATACAAATAATAATTTCATAAGTTTATTTGCAGTTTTGACAGTAAATTAAAATCTACAGAGAAAGAAGTTGCATAAGAATTTGCATGTAGTAGCAAAGAAATACAGAAAATTATTATGAAAATTTCTAGAGTTTGCTTAGCCAGACTACATTAACATAGGGGAATGAATAAAAATATCCAACATCTAATTAATATTATCTGGTATGGCCCTTATGTATCTGTGTCTATTAGCTCAGCTTTGTGGGAAGAAGAATCAAGGGATTCACTGGAAATTGCTGCCTGCCCAACAGTATCCAAGATTAGTGGTAGAACCTGCCACAGGGGAACAAGATGGAATATGATAGAACAGGACACCAAACTCTTCCTGTGGTGTTTTCATTTGCTCAGCAGCCTACACTTTCACACAAAAGTGCAGACATATACATCACATTCACAAATCTCTGTCTCTCTGTCTCTCTGTTTGTCTCTCCCCTCTCTCACACACACAAATACACACATAAACATACACACATATACACACACACTCACACTAGTGTGATTATGCCAACTGCATAATATTTAGTTATGAGGAAAATAAGATCAAATGTCCTCACAGAAGTAGATTGATGAAAACTATACAATGCACTGAAGGGCTATTCTCACTGGTGATTGTTTCTGGAAAGGGAATTTGAATTGACTAAGTTACCTTTAAGAAGTTGACCAGTGGGCAAAATATCATTTAACTTCATTGAGTAAATTGATTAAAATATCATACATGCACTCATGCTATGAATCACATATCATGAGAAAGAAAATGTGTTTAACGAAGAGACAAAAAGTTTCCTTTCCCATCTCTGATTTGCATTGTATGCAAATCTGATTGGGATAATATACCATACAGTTATTCCACTGCAGTCATAGTTGCTTTTTATTTGAACTTACTTTGTGGTCATCTGAAATCTGCAATGGATATAGGTCTATGTTGAA
The DNA here is from genome assembly GCA_964023405.1 of Apodemus agrarius. Classification (NCBI taxonomy): domain Eukaryota; kingdom Metazoa; phylum Chordata; class Mammalia; order Rodentia; family Muridae; genus Apodemus; species Apodemus agrarius. The sequence goes on along the minus strand of OZ030017.1, from coordinate 88,646,593 downwards.
ATGTGCAAATGATATATGAATGTGCATGTTTGAATGTATGTATGTGTTTTGTATAGTTTAAATAGTGACTTATACTTTGTTCTTTTGATTTCTGATACATGTATCTCTAGATGAACTGCAAGTATTAATCAAACTTTGTCTTTAGTGTGGATTTGATAAATTGAGAGAACTTTTAACTGCTCTGATTGGAGAGTGAATATGAAGTATCCATTCACTTGACCGATAATAAAATTGAGAAATATAGTAGCTACTTGCTCCTGGCCACACACTATATGGGACAATCTGCAATATAATTTAATACCTCAGTCTCATATGAAATCTGGAGATTTAGCAAGTGCTTTAGAAGTAATTATTGACCATGCTATAAATCTCTGTGGGTACCTATAATAAAGTGGTACAAAAATCAGTATTTTGATTAGAGATCAAGCTTTTCTAAAATTTTCATGTAGACTTAAGAGTTCTTTTTTTCCTTCCTTCCTTCCTTTCTTCCTTCCTCCTTCCTTCCTTCCTTCCTTCCTTCCTTCCTTCCTTCCTTTCTTTCTTTCTTTCTTTCTTTCTTTCTTTCTTTCTTGTTTTTTCTTATTATTTCTTTCTGTGTGATGGGGATTGGGCCAATGGGCATATCCTAGGACACACATAGGAGGAAATCTTTGGACACAATGGAAATTGGTTCTTTCTTCCCACTTTGGGTACTGGAGGTGGAATGTAACATATCAGGCACAGTGGCAAGTACCTTTATTTGCTAAGCAATGCTGAAGGATCAATATATCTCAAATACTGATGAAGCTCCCTGTAAGAAATACCTTCATTCAGGGCTAAAAGGTCCAAAGGATTCTGATTTTCAGTAGCACATTGACTTTATCTGCTGTATCTTATATTTCATTCTGCTAGTCCCGGATGCCCTCTTAGATTGATTTTTGCCTCCCAGAATGTCCTTTCTGTTGTTTTTTTTCTGGGATGCATTTGCTAGACAATGTATCCCATTTCTGCTTACCTCCCTGGTCCTCTAGTTTGATGAAAATCTGTTGCTTACTTTTCAAGACTTTACATGGGCAAAACATTGAAAATTTCTTTTTATTTCCTATCATCTTTCCATATGACATTTATTAATGAGTTTTGCAGCTTTAGGGGTTATTTTGCTTGTCTGCCTATCTATTTTTGTATCTATGTATGTGTCTATATATGTACATTAATATGTATGTATGTTTGTATGTATGTATGAATGTATGTATGTATGTATGTATCTATCTATCTATCTATCTATCTATCAGAACTCCATGTGGCAATGATGTCTTTGTCTCTATGAAGATTTAAAAGGGGACCTTCCATCCATGAATGCATCCTACCATCACAAGTGATGCTTAGAATTTCTAGCTTATGTGCTATGTCTAAAGATCCTTGAGCCAGACTCAATATGCCTGTCTTTTTGTCACTGGCTTCCTTATAATATAGAGTCTTCTGATGATCCTAGAAATCTGTACTTTCAGTCTTGCCATTCTCTTCACTACATTCTGCTTTAGTTTCAAGGGAGCATTAACTATTTCAAAGTAATCCAGAAAACATAATGGTAACTTCTGTAAGCTCTTTTTGAATCCAAACAGAATTTCCTTGGCAGTCTCAGCTGTGAGTCCCTTCACTTCAACTTCTTGAAGACATTTTCTTTTTGATGATCCTGCACTTTATGAGGTGGGCACTATATTCTGAGCTTCATCTGTTCTCCTCTGGGTCTCACACTGATATGTCACTTTTCCTTAACTTGAAGTGCACAACACTCATCTGGAGTTTTCTGGATGTAGGCAGATCCAGGACATATCAGATGACTGAAGCTCAATCAGGCCTCTACTTCTTTGATCATTTTATTATTTCCACTCATTTGTATAATCCTCTTTACTTATCACCTCTTTTAGAAAGCAAAAAGAGTACCTTGGTTCTCTTTCCAATTCTAAAATCTCTTTTCTTCATTTCCCACCCTGTGGAACATTTGTTGAATTGGTGATTATCTGCTTATTTAACTCTCAGCAGTAAAAGTGATAATTGTTACAAATATTCATTTTTCTCTTTCCATTTTCCTATATTTGGTTAGAACATGATCAAATATATCCTAAATTTGATGCATATATTGAACAAGTGAATAGATGCCGCCATTAAAAACTTTATTTTAAAATAGAGCAACAACCCACATATACTATGAACTGAAAATGAAGTAAAAAACTACTTAGCTTAAATTTTCTAGTGAAAACTCAGTATCAAGAGTGAAATTTCAGGGCTTGTAACTGAAATAAATGAACTCAAAATTTCTAAATAAACAAAATAAAAGACATTCTGTAGAGGGCTATATACTTTCTGTTTTCAAAATGATAAATATGTATGTAAGCCACATGCCATAAAATAATACAAATTTCTCATCTATGTAGTAGCATGATTCAGTGTGTTCATATGCTTTTAATTATATAGTCTAGTCCAGCTTTTGGCAAATGTACAATTGTTATTCCTTGTGTTGATATTATGAATTCTATGATTTTTTACTTACATGTGGCTTAGTGGCAAGTTATAAGTAGTCAAATATCTCTTAAATAGTATGAGTAGGAGAGTTTATTTTATTGAAAATTCTTAATGTGGCATATATTCACACATAGGAGTCCCAAAATATTCAATACAATTTTGGTGTCTTTTAGTAAAACCATTAGAGGCTAAAATGTTAATTATGAAGGTATTTTTAATGAATATCTATGCAAAGTGTTTGATCAATACAAGTCAAATTCAATAGCTTAAAGAAAACTGGTAAATCTTTTCTCTCAAGTTGTTCATTTACTGATAAACCATCAAATTATATAACTTGTAGGAAATGTCTTCATTTCTTATCAAATGAACCACAAGTTGTCATGATGTATAATTATAATAGACTCCAATTTCAATCAAAGAAGTAGAAAATTGACTAAAGAGCTAAGCTAGTTGCTTGCATCACAAGCATGAGGACCTGGGTTTGAATCACTGACACTCACATAAAAATCCTTCTTCATACAGATCCCCGAAAGGGAAGAAGCAGAAATGTAGGGCTGATAGGAATTAGTGGCTGCCAAGTTAGTTCTGTTCAGTGACAGAATGTGTGTCAATAAAATAAGACGAAGCATGACAGCAACATTGACAGTCTCTTTTGGAGTTTGTCCAAAAGAGCCCATGTATGCACATGTGCACAATCATGGACATTCAAAACACACAAACACACACACCCACACCCACACCCACACACACACACACACACACACACACACATACACAAGGACCCCATTTGGTACAATCACAGGTTTTGATTATAAAAAAGAGCATACAGGAGAATAGAAAGGATTCTGCAATTATTTTTTGCAATTATTAAAAATAATTTCATTACTATTATTGTAGCCTAACTCCTAGTAACCACTGAACTGGGACTTACTCACTGTTAACTTTCTCCTTAATTTCACATGATTTTGAATCTCTTGGACTTTGAGGAGATTACATTATTTCCCTAATTATGACTTATATTTTATAGTATGTTTAACAACAACAAATGTGATAAAACTAAGATATAAGATTAAGTATAAGATTGCCTCCTCTGGTGTTCTTAGAAACAAGTTCTAAGGTTTGCATCACAATAGCTGAAATTTTGTTGTGGTTGTTGACATTGTTGCTGTTGTTAAGGATGATGTTGTTACTGTTCCCAACCAAGGATATTCTTCGTGAACTAGATTCAAACCTGCAACATTATTCATTCTTTATTTCAGGGAAAAATGAGGAAAACAGGAATCATACTTAATGAATTTATGCATGAAAGCTACTCTCTACTATGAAGATGCAAATTTTTGTTTACAATACAGGTATAAGCTCCATTTAGGAAAAATGAATAAACATGCTGCCTTAGTTTTGGATGAAATTCAAAACATCCAACATTACTGATCTTCAAATCCATTTGCAAATGTATTTTCCCTTATTCTATGAGTCTCAGGTAATTTAAAAAAAAACTGCTAAATAGTTTGAGTTCATTTACCCTTATATCATCAAAATATCATTTTTTTTCTAAGCACTTTAAGCATAGAAATGTACATCCACTTTATTTAATGCCAGTGAGAGGAAAATACATGTAGTATATTCACAGAAATGGGGATTTAGCAAATAATTAAAACACATATCAAAAGATATTAAAGTTGTAGAGGAAGTCAATATGTCCAAAAGGTCAAAATGCTTGCCACATCAACAAGAAGACCTGAGTTTTGATCATCATCATTCGTGGAAAAAGCTGGGCACAGAGGATTATGACTACAAGGTTACTGCTAATTTGGTACAGACAAATAGTACTCTGTGGATCTCTAGTCAGTCCAGTCAACTGAACTGTAGAGCTACAGGTTCAGTAGGAGATCATTAGAAAAATACTGTGGAGAACAAATAATGAAGATGCATAACATCATCCTCTTGCTTTTAGACATATGCCTACCTGCATACTTCATGCATATTTGCACAAACACACACACACACACACACACACACACACACACACACACACACATACACACACACACACACACACACACACACAAACACATTCTGAGTCAATGATGTGCTGTGACCTACATGGACACTGTTGAAGAGAGAGCATGACATGGTTTCTCATCCCCAGAGAAAAGCCACCAGGAAATGAGTCTTATACTCATAAACTCTCCCCATGAGAGTTTATGGTTGCTATGGATGAGGCTTATTCCTATAATAATGTACAGAATTTGCTTTATGTTCCTCTTTGGAAAATATTCTCCCTACCAAGTTTATCAGAGAATGTCTTCTCTAGTAAGGTTAATGACTCCATGATATTCAGAGATAGCATAAGTCCAAGAAAAAATGGTGTCTCTAATATTATTAGCAAAATGGTACACTGAGACTTTCAGAACAGCCTTTGTGGCTGTGTGATATAACTCTGAACACATAATTCACAAATATATAAACAGGATTTCTCAAGTATGCAAAATGTAAGTATACACTATGAAGGTGCTTTTAAGGCCTAAATTTATAAAGACAGCCAAAAAAAAAAAAAAAACAAAAAAAACAAAAAAACAAGCCAGCTTTTAAGATAAGAAGGCAACCAGATCTCTGGATTCAATTGCTATGGTAAAAAAAAAATAAAAAAAAAAAAAACATACATGATGTACATTTTAAGAATCAATGGTTTAATTTTGGGGATAATCAAAATGGAACCCACCTGGAGAGGATGACTGAATTGGAATGCAAATATAAGAATGGGCTACTTCTGCAAGACACAAGCTGTCCAGCAAGCTTTTAAATTATTTTTTTTCTAGAGAGCTGTCTGGAGCAGAGAGCTGTCTGGAGAGATGTCTCAAGTAGAACACAAACTTATCAGCTTGATACTCACAATTGACTCCTAGTCATTCTATTACTGTTCCTAAAGGCCACTTACACAGTGCCGCCTTTTTTCCTAATCCTGGTCCTGGAAGCTGCACTGAGACGAGGAAAGTTGAGAATATTAGGTAAGTTTAGTTTGGGTAAGATTTCACTTTGGTTGTAATGATCCCCTATCCATAACCCAACTTGAAGTCTTTTCAATCCTATCTTGCTATTCCTGAAATAAAAACTGAATCCGAAAATAATACTGGCAGTGCTTTTGATTTGGAAGAGAAAGACACTAAATATGTTGATAAATCGTAGCCTTCTTTCTTAATATGCAGTCCTCAGAGAATGGGAAACCTGAAAAACATTCTTATTTGAAATTGGGAAATGAAATTCAGAAGACTTCCCTATGGGGCAATTCCCTCCAGCAGATGTTTTCAGTGTAGCATTTCAAGTAGAGGACAATTGTAAGATAATAAGGGGAGCAGGAATCTCTAAAGTACTGAAAGAACTAAAGGAATCTACCTCAAAATATGAACCTACATCTATGTATGCAACATCTTTGATCACCATAATTGATAACCAAGAACTGGCAGCAGGTAGCAAACACTCATCTCTTAGGATTACAATTTTTGTTATGGAAAATGAAGTGTGATAAGGAGGTCAGAAAAGAATTATCCTTTAAAAGAGAAAAAATGGGGAGGATATACATTATGACTTTACTGGAACAGGGGGAACTTTGGAACATAAAGCAGAATAAAGAATATCAAAAAAATAGGTGGTTGTCTTAAAACTTATTAATACTGACTGGAGGAAATTATCCACTTTTGCTCACAAACCTCTCCTTGTGTGCAAATCTGACATCAGCTTCTATTCCACCATAGACTTCACATCATTCTTTGGCCATTTCCAAACACCCCTTAGTCATCATCCCTTTTCCACAATGAGGCACTTCCTTGACACCTATGCAGAGTTACAAAGAATTTTCTCATACATTAAAGAGAAAATATTTCTTCTTTTACATTACCATAGTCATAAAATCTTGGAGTTAGAAAAGCAGAATGTTCTTATAATAGACGATAGAAAAATATCTTTTATAAAGTAAATTGTCTGTTGTCATCACCACCACCATCATCATCATCAATATCATTTTGTGTACTTTAATGAGATACTGATGGAGTTTTAAGAATGTATTTGATAGTAATTTATTTTTCATTTCTCTGATGAAAGACCTGACAGGATTCAACTTACAGACAGATTTATTTTGGCTTACAGCACAAGTGCATACATTATTTGTAAGAATAGTATGAAGAAAGGAGCAGCCTAGTCACATTGTTTCTATAATCAGGAAGAATGAGCAGAGGGTAAAGCAGGGTATACAGCCTTGAGCATGCTCTCAGTAATGCAGCCTCACCCAACCACCACTACTTCAGCCTCTAAAGAATCAACAAGATTTTTAAATAACACAGACTCCTGAAGGGTTAATTAGTCAAACACATAAATCTATGACAGCATGTTATTTTCCATTCAAACTAAAACCTGTCTTCCTTCCTTCCTTCCTTCCTTCCTTCCTTCCTTCCTTCCTTCCTTCCTTCCTTCCTTCCTTCCTCCCTCCCTCCCTCCCTCCCTCCCTCCCCCCCCCCCCCCCCCCTCTCTCTCTCTCTCTCTCTCTCTCTCTCTCTCTCTCTCTCTCTCTCTCTTCTCATTAAAGAACTTATTTGTTCAATTTATAACCCAATCACAGCCCTCCAAATCCTGCTTTTTCCTTCAAACAGGCCCTGTTTTCCCTGATTTTCTCCTATTAGAATTGTCAGTTCCCACTGGGTATCACCCTATCCTTTCACAAGAAATTGTAAGACTAGGCCTCTTCTGTAGATGTCAGGCATGGTATCTTTGGTAACAGAACAGGCTATACAGGCAACAAATTTAGGAACAGCGCCTGATCCAGTTGCTGGAAGAGCTGCATGACGACCAACCTATACTTCTGCTACATATGTGGGGTAGAGGTACAACTGGCTAAGGTAACTATCATGACGAATCCCAGTTCAGGTCCCAGTGCACACAAACATGCATAATACTTGAACTGAGGGAATATTTTCCATATGGAAATTGTTCATGTATCTTTTGGATAAAGGACATAGTGGTGATATGGACATAGTGTGCTAGTCTTTAAACCTGTGCAAATTAACTGTCAACTGCAAGAGGTTTAGAATCACCATGGAAATATATGTCCATGTATATATGAAAGGTAGATTCTGGGTTTATTTAAATGATATTAGAAGGCCTATCCTAATTGTGTGTATCATCATCCTTCAGACTGGGGTCCCAGACTGAATCAAAGAATAAGCTAGTTGAATTCCAGCTTTTATCTCTTTCTGTTTCCAGAATGTGGATGGTATGTAACAAGCTTACTTTGTTTCTTCCCATTATGCTTTCCCCCTGAGTTGATAGCCAAAATAAGGCCTTACTTCCTTAAAATGTTCTTCTTCAGATATTTTATCACAGCCAGGAGATAAACAGCTAAAACAAAGCACTAAATCTGAAGTCAAAATAGTGTGACATGGAGTTTAAACAAACAATTTTTTAAAAAATTGCTTCCTCTGAGTCAACAGCGTAAAATCTATGGTATTATTTCTAGAAAACAGCCCATACTTCATGAACATTAGTAACGCTGTTTTTTGTTTGTTTGTTTGTTTTTTGTTTTTTAGACAAGGTTTCTTTGTATAGCCCTGGCTGTACTGGAATTTACTCTGCAGACCAGTCTGCGCTCGAACTCAGAAGTCCACCTGCTTCTGCCTCCCTAGTGATGAGATTAAAGGCATGTGCCACCACTGCCTGGCAGTAATGTTGTTTGTTATGTTTGAAAAAAATGGTGATGTGATTATCTCTAAAGAGACATTAACTACCTGTTGTGCAATTGTAAATGAGCAATGGGTTCTCAGAGCCAAAGATATTCTCCATCCATCCATTTTATCCCTTCCAAAGTAAAAGCCTTGTGGAGATTATGGTACTAAGATCATAGATTAAGATGTCAATATAAATCCTGATACTTCTTTTCCTGCAGGAGCACAATAATATCTTAGATTCTTCTGAAGCTAGAGAACCCATCTTTTAGTTACAGATTCTCAAAGAGCTGGACACTTCAGGTAGTATTATCTGTGAACTCTGGGTAAAATTTTGAGTTAAGAACCTTCTATTAATTACAGTGAATCATTCACTTGTGACATAGAATTGTATGTATGTGTGTGTTTATGCATGTGTGTATGTGTGTATATGACCACATGTATGAATAAATGTATGTGGTATAAATGAACAACCAAATGTGTATGATTGTATGTTTGTATATGTGATGCTACAAATAAACATGAGGTATCATTTTCAATAACTTCCCTAATTCCCTACATAACTGAAATCCCACCCCACAGGACCCAGGACACAGGACCTCTCACACAGCCAGATCCACATGTCCCTTCTGGTTTGCACCAGCACCCTGATCAGACCTAAGGCTTTGAATCCTTACCCACACCTACAACACCCAAAGGGAACTTGACTCACAGGACCTTTAACACACCCAGGATCAGAGGTGAGGCCACATCTATTCCAATACCAGGCATAGATGGGAACCCTTTGGACCCAGGAGATACAGGAAATCCCACCCAACAAGAGAAACATGTCCCTTCAAGTTTGCATCTACTCCTTTTGTAGAACCATGGCTCTGACTTCACAGAGTCCTACAACACCTAGAGTCAGAGTGACTTATAGGAGCTCTGTTATACACAGTATCTGAAGATCACTGGATTGCAGGTACACAGGAGTCGCAGGCTCCAGTCAGAGACAGCAAGGTCAGTTAGCACTAGAGGTAAATGCTAGATGTTTTGTTCTAGCAGCTGCTAGAACATATGTGTCAATAACCAATGCTATTTGGTAATGTCAGAAACAAGACTTTCAACACAGCAAGCCCTGTACACCCTAACAGACCTGAAAAGAAAGATTGAGATCTAAAATACCATCTCATGAATATTATAGAGGACTTTTAGAAAGACATAAATAACTCCCAGGGACTTAAACACCAATTAAGTAATACACATGGAGAAGGCCAGGTCTCCAAATACGTATGTAGAAGAGGAAGGTCTTATCTGAAATCCTTGGAAGAGAAGTAAATCTTGATGCCATAGCATAGGATATTGCTAGTGGGGTGAGATGGCAGTTAATGAAAGGGTGGAGGAACACTCTCATAGAGGCAAAAGTAGAGAGGAGTATAGGGGATGAGGTCAGGGCTTGGTGAAGAGCTAATTGGCAAGGAGGATATCATTTGATAAGTAAACAAATGATTAATTAAAAAGAAATAAATAAGAATAACTTCTCTAATATTAAAAAAATAATTTTCCACAAATTTTGAAACACAATCTCTTACTAAATTAAAAGCTCAAGCAATCGTCTGTAAGGCTGGTTGTTGAAGCCTACATATCTTAATGTACAGTTATCCACAGTATTGCATTTGTAGCCATGCATTGCCCTGAGTAGCTTTTATTTATTGATTGATTTTATATGAGTACAGAGATGAAGGCTCAATTTCTCAGATTTCCGTTCTAGCATTTTTCTACTTGAGTCATTCCTATAGACTTACATAGATTTGGTTATAATGTTGATTTTTCATGTAGATTCTCTTACAATTTAATGTTTACATATCTATGGAGTTATTTTTCTCTTTGGTTTAGTGGCAATTCTCTGTATATTTGCCTACAAATGAACAAAGCTGGTGATTTTTATCATCATCATGTTTGTGCTTATCAAAAAATGTGATATTTGAGCCGGGCGTGGTGGCACATGCCTGTAATCCCAGCACTTGGGAGGCAGAGGCAGGCAGATTTCTGAGTTCAAGGCCAGCCTGGTCTACAGAGTAAGTTCCAGGACAGCCAGGGCTACACAGAGAAACCCTGTCTCAAAAAACAATAAAACAACAAAACAAAACAAAAATGTGATGTTTACTGATGGACATGATGTCTGTCAATGACAGTGCATGTTTGTTCAGATTCTTATATCTTTTGTACATATTCTGTTTCATTGAAATGAGGATAAAGGTAAATGATAATATTAAGATTGCTAATATATGGGAATTAAAATCAGAACTTCCATGCAAAAGATAATAAAATGTTAGGGAGCATAGGTTCCACTTGACCCAATCACTCTAACCTCCATGCACCCACATGTCCCATATATTCCATTATACAACTGAATGAGACTTCCCCTTCTCAAAGGATGCTCACCCCTACCAAGAAAAAAAAAGATGGCCTATTTGCAGACATTATCCAATATCTCAAGCCTGACAGACTCACTCAGTCTCTTGGAAATCTGAGACACTATGAAAAGATCAACCCAAAATATAAACAAAACAGAGGTAGTAGCAGAACCCAGGTCAAAGGTACATAAAAATATTGTCAACTAAATCAGAAGAAAACTTTCCTAACCCTTAGAACAAGATTCCAATAAAGGTACAAGAACTATGCAGAACACCAAATAGATTGGAACAAAAAAGAAAGTTCCCATGAAAAAGTAATCATGAAAAAAAAACTAGACTTACAGAACAAGGAAATAATTTTAAAAAGGAGGCATGCTATTTGCAGATGTTAGAAAAGGAAGGAAAGCCAGGTTAGATCTGATGTTTTTTTTTTTTTTAATTTCCTGATTTTCTGTTGTTCCATTTCACTTTTCATTTCTTATTTTAATAATTTGGATACTGTCTCTGTGCCTGTTGGTTAGTCTGGCTAAGGGTTTATCTTTCTTGTTGATTTTCTCAAAGAACCAGTTCCTGGTTTTATTGATAACTGTGGCTTCTTCTTATTTATTTTGTTGTTGTTAGATATGGGATTTTGTTTGTGTTGCTCTTTTCTTTTGCATTTGTTTGGAGAAGGTTAGTTTCTTACTATTTTTTTTTTTTTGGTGTAGTTTCCCTCCTTTTGTTGGAATTTCCCATCTATTATACTTTTAAGGGCTGAATTTGTAGAAAGACATTTTATATTTGGTTTTGTCATAGAATATTTTGGTTTCTAACTTTTTAGTAATTGAGAATTTTGCTGGGTAAAGTAGCCTGGGATGGAATTTTTATTCTCTTAGGGTCTGTATAGCATTTGTCCCAGATCATCTGTCTTTTAGAGTCTCCACTGAGAAGTCTTGTGTAATTGTGTCTGCATTTATCTATTACTTGACCTTTTTCCTTATCACTTTTAAAATTCTTAATTTGTTCTGTGAATTTGGTGATTTGTTTATTATATTATAGGAGGAGTTTTTCACATCCAATCTATTTCATGTTCTCTAGGCCTCATGTATGTTTATGGGCTTCCCTTTCTTTAGGTTAGGGGAGTTTTCTTCTATAATTTTTTTGAAGATGTTTACTGTCCCTTCAATTTCTTCTATAACTATTACGCTTAAATTTGTTCTTTTCATTGTGTCCTTAATTTACTTAATGTTTTGGGTTCAGAGTGTTTTGCATTTTGCATTTTCTTTGATAGTTTTGGTGGGCAATGTTTTCCATGTTATCTTCTATACTTGAGATTCTCTCCTGTATCTCTTATATTCTATTGGTGATGCTTGCATCTATAACTCCTGATATTTTTCCTAGATTGTCCATACCATGGTTGTGTCCCTTTGTGATTTCTTTATTCTTTCTATTTCCATGTTTAGATACTGAGTGGTTTTGATGAATCCCAACACCTGTTTGGTTGTGTTTTCCTGTATTTTTTTAAGGGATTTTTGTTTTCCATTTAAGAGCTTCGACTTGTTTACCTATGTTTTCTCGCGTTTCTTAAAGGCAGTTATTTATGGCCTCCTTAAAATCTTCTATCATCATCATGGGTTGTGATTTTAAAACAGAATATTGCTTTTCAGTGTGTTGGGGTATCAGGGCTTGTTGTGGTAGAACAATGTGCTGATGATGCCAAGTAACTGGTTTCTTTTGCTTATTTTCTAGAGCTTCTCTCCCACCAGCTGGTTATCTCTGGTGTTAGCTGACCTTGATCTCTCTGACTGGAGCCTGTCCCTCCTGTGAGCCTATGTGCTAGGATATGTCAGAATTCTTGGAGTTCAAGTGTCTTTGTAAGCCTATGAATTTTAGTTTGTCAGACCTACTGAGGTTCATGCTGTGTCTTTAAGCTTGGCTGTGTCAGTAGTCCTGAGAATAAATCTTTCTCTGGGTGGAATGGTGTTTGAAGACCTATACAACAGAGCCTGATTGGGCAAAGATGGAAACTGGAAGCCCTTTTGTGAATCTTAATGTAAATGTCTTATATAAACCCTGAAGGGTTTTCGAAAGCCACAGGCTGACAAACTCGTAATTCCATCTTATCCTTATTTTCAATAAACATTCTCTCCCTTTTCTTTCTTCTTTTTTATTTTCTCACATTTACCTTGTTTCTCTCTCTCTCTCTCTCTCTCTCTCTCTCTCTCTCTCTCTCTCTCTCTCTCTCTCTCTCTCTCTCTTTCTCCTCTCCCTTTCCTGTAAAGACAACCTCTATAGGAGATGGGATACTAGCAGGAAGAGAGAGGATTCTGGAAAATATTAAAGGATTCATTAGAAACTCCGTGAGATCTGGAGAGGAAGATGAGAGGAGATGGACTCATGGTACTTGAGCATTACTACCTTAATGAGATGTAGATTAAAATAAATGGGTTTTAGTAGGTTATGGTTCTAGTCACTGAACAGACTAACAGTATGTCAAAGCAATTTGTCCATATATTTTAGTTCTGAGTCTTATTTCTGGGATTATGGTCTGTGATGAAAAACTGGGCCTAACATATTCTCTTTTTTTCTTTCTGTCTTCCTTCCTTCCTTTCCTTCCTTCCTTCTTTCTTTCTTTCTTTCTTCCTCTCTTTCTTCCTTTCTTTTTTTCTTCTTCTTCTTTTATTCTTTCTTTCTTTACTTCTATATTTCTTTTGGTCTGTCTTTCTTTCTTTGTACTTTCTTTTAATTTTGTTTTTTATTAGATATATTCTATATTTACATTTCATATGATTTCCTCTTTCCTGGTTCCCCTCCCCTGAATATTCCATAAGCCATCTTCCCTCCCCCTATTAAGGGATCAATATCCTCCCACTTCCCTGTGTTGTTATTCCCCTACATTGCTGCATTGAGCCTTTCCAGTACTAAGGGCTGCTCCTCCCTTTGATCTCCAGCAAGTTCATCCTCTGCTGTCTACGAATCTGGAGCCATGGGAAACTGATAAGTGGATATAAGCCTAAAAGCTCTGAATGTTCAAGACACAATTAACATATCAAATGATGCCCAAGAAGAAGGAAGTACATAGTGTGAATACTCTGGCCTTTATTAGAAGGGGGAAGAAAATACCCACAGAAGGAGATACAGAGACAAAATGTGGAGCAGAGTCTGAGGGAAAGACCATTCAGAGACTAACCCACTTAGTGATCCTTCCTATATACATTTAGAGAACCCAGATACTATTATCGACGCCTCTCTCTGTATTATCTGCTTGATGTTTTTGTTCCTGGAAGCTCTGGGAGTACTTGGTGGCTCATATCATTGTTCCTCCTATGGCACTGAAAATCAATTAAGCTCCAGAGTCCTTTTTCCAGCTCCCACTTAGGGACCCTGTATTCAGTTCAGTGGCTGGCTGAGAGTGCCCTCCTCTGTATTTGTCAAACACTAGCAGTGCCTCCCAGATGATAGCTATATCACACCCCAGTCAGCAAGTACTTGTGGGCGTCGATAATAGTATCTGGGTTCTCTAAATGTATATAGGAAGGATCAATAAGTGGGTTAGTCTCTGAATAGTCTTTTCATCAGACTCTGCTCCACATTTTGTCTCTGTATCTCCTTCTGTGGGTATTTTCTTCCCCCTTCTAATAAAGGCCAGAGTATTCACACTATGTACTTCCTTCTTCTTGGGCATCATTTGATATGTTAATTGTGTCTTGAGTATTCAGAGCTTTTAGGCTTATATCCACTTATCAGTGATTGCATTCCATGTGTGTTCTTTTGTGATTGGTTTACCTCATTTAGAATGATATTTTCCAGTTCCACCCATTTGCCTAAGAATTTCATGAATTCATTGTTTTCAATAGTTGATTAATATTCCATTGTCTAAATATACCACATTTTCTGTATCAATTCCTCTGTTGAGGGACATCTGACTTCTTTTCGGCTTCTGGCTATTATAAAAAGGGCTGCTATGAACATAGTGGAGCATGTGTCCTTGTTACATGCTGGAGAATCCTCTGGGTCTATGCACAGGAGTGGTATAATATGGTCTTCCAGTAGTATCATGCCAAGCTTTCTGAGGAACCACCAGACTATTTCCAGAGTGTTTGTACCAGCTTGCAATCCCAACAGGAGGGGAGCAGTGCTCCTTTTTCTCCACATCCTCTCCAGCACCTGCTGTCTCTTGAGCCATTCTGACTGGTGAGAGATGAAATCTCAGGGATGTTTTGATTTGCATTTCCCTGATGACAAAGGATGTTGAACATTTTCTTTAGGTGCTTCTCAGCCATTCAGTATTCCTTGGGTGAAAATTCTTTGTTTAGCTCTGTAACCACTTTTTTAATAGGGTTATTTGTCTCTCTGGAGTCTATCTTCTTGAGGTTTTTCTATATATTGGAATTAGCCTTCTGTAGGATGTAGAGTTGATAAAGATCTTTTCCCAATTAGTTGGTTGTAGTTTTGTCCAATTGACAGTGTCCTTTGCCTTACAGAAATTTTGTAATTTTACGAGGTCCCATTGGACAGTTCTAGAACTTAGAGCATAAGTTATTGGTTTGCTGTTTAGGAAATTTTCTCCTGTGCCTATGTGCCCAAAACTCTTCCCAGTTTCTTTTCTATTAATTTAGGTGTGTCTATTTTATGTGGAGGTCCTTGATTCACTTGGACTTGAGCTTAGTACAAGGAGAAAAGAATGGATCAATTTGCATCCTTCTTCATGCTTGCTGCCCATTGAACCAGCACCGTTTGTTGATAAGGCTTTCTTTTTCTTTCCACTGGATGGTTTTAGCTCCTTTGTCAAAAATCAAGTGACCAGATGTTTATTTCTCGGTCTTCAATTCTATTTCAGTGATCTACCTGCCTGTCACTGTATGAATACAATGCAGTTTTAAAAAAATTATTTTCTATATTCTTTGTTTACATTCCAAAGGCTTTCCCCTTTCCCAGTACCCCCTCACCATGTGTCCCATAAGTCCCCCTCCCCCACCCCCCATGCATTCCCCAATCACCGCCCAACCATTTCTCTGTTCTGGTACTCTCCTGCAAGACTGAAACCATGCAGTTTTTAACACTCTTGCTCTGTAGTACTGCTTGAGTTCTGAGACACTGTTTTCCCCAGAAGTCCTTTCACTGTTGAGAAGAGTTTTAGCTATCTTGTTTTTTATTGTTTTGTTTTGTTTTGTTTGTTTTGTTATTTCAGAAGACTTTGAGAATTGCTCTTTCTAACTATGAATAATTGAGTTGGAATTTTGATGGGGATTGCACTGAATCTGTATATTGCTTTTGGCAACATGGCCATTTTTACTATATTAATCCTGTGAATCAAGAGCATGGAAGATTTTCCATCTTCTGAGGTTATATTTGATTTTTTAAAAGCTGGGTAGTGGTGGAGCACACCTTTTAATCCCAGCACTTGGGAGGCAGAGGCAGGTGGATTTCTGAGTTCAAGGCCAGCCTGGTCTACAGAGTGAGTTCCAGGAAAGCCAGGGCTGTATAGAGAAACCCTGTCTCAAACATACAAAACAAAACAAAAAATTGATTTCTTTCCTCAGAGACTTGAAGTTCTTGTCATACAGATCTTTTCTTTGTTTGGTTAGAGTCATACCAAGATACTTTACTTGGTTTGAGGCTATTGTGAAGAGTCTTATTTTCCTAATTTCTTTCTCAGCCTGTTTATTCTTTGAGTATAGGAAGGCTATAGATTAGCTTGAGTTAGTTTTATATCCAGCCAGTTTGCTAAAGTTGTTGAGCAGCTATAGTTCTCTGGTGGAGATTTTTTGTTTGGGGGGGGGAGAGAGGGGTCGCTTAAGCATACTATCATATCATCTTCAAATAGTGATAATTTTACTTCTTCCTTTCAATTTTTATTGTTTGACCTCCTTTTGTTGACTAATTGCTCTAGCTAGAACATCAAGTACTATATTGAATAAATATGGGAGAGAAGGCAGCCTTGTCTAGTCCTGATTTTAGTGGGATTGCTTAAAGTTTCTGCCCATTCAGTTTGATGTGGGGTACTTGTATATTGCTTTTACTATGTTTAGGTATGGGCCTTGAATTCCTGTTCTTTCCAAGACTTCTAATCTGAAATCATGCTGAATTTTGTCAAATGCTTTTTCAGCAACTAATGAAATGACCATATGGTTTTTTTTCCTTTGAGTTTGTTTACATGGTGGATTACATTGATGGATTTCCATATATTGAACCATCCCTGCTGCCCTGGGATGAAGCCTACTTGATGGTGGTAAATTATTATTTTGATGTGTTCTTGGATTTGGTTGGTAATAATTTAATTGAGTATATTTGCATCAATATTCACAGGGAACATTGATTGGAAGTTCTCTTTCTTTGTTTGACCTTTGTATGGTTTGGGGATCAGCATAATTGTGGCTTCATAGAAGGAGTTGGCTAGTGTTCTTTCTGTTTCTATTTTGTGGAATAGTTTGAAGAGTATTGGTGTTAGGTCTTCTCTGGAGGTCTGATAGAATTCTGCACTAAACCATCTTGTTCTGTGCCTCTTTTGGCTGGAAGACTTTCAATGACCACTTCTATTTCCTTAGGGGTTATGGGAGTGTTTAGATGGTCTATCTGATCCTGATTTAACTTTGGTATTTGCTATAAGTCTTAGAAATTATCCATTTCATCTAGGTTTTCCAGTTGTGTTGAGTATAGGCCTTTGTAGTAAGATCTGATTTTTTTTTAAATTTCCTCAGTGTCTGTTCTCATATCTCCCTTTTCTGATTTTGTTATTTTGGATACTGTCTCTGTGCCCTCTTGTTAGTCTGGCTAAGGATTTTTCTATCTTGTTGATAGATAAATAAGAGTCAGTTCCTGTCTTGTTGCTAGTTTTTATAGTTCTTTTTGTTTCTACTTGGTTGATTTCAGGCCTGAGTTTGATGATTTCCTGCCTTCCACTCCTCTTGGATGTGTTACCTTCTTTTTGGTCTAAAGTTTTCTGTTTTAAAGCTTTCATGCTATTAAGCTGCTCATGTATGCTTTCTCCAGCTTCTTTTTGGAGGCATTCAGAGCTATGAGTTTTCCTCTTAACACTGCTTTTACTGTATCTGATAAACTGGGATATGCTGTCCTTTCATTTTTATTAAATTCTAAAAATTCTTTGATTTCTTTCCTTATTTCTCCCTTGACCAAGGTATCATTTGGTAGAGCATTGTTCAGCGTTCATGTGTATGTGGCCTTTCTGTTATTTTTTTGCTATTCAAGACTACCCTTACTTCGTAGTGACCTAATAGGAGCCATGGGATGAGTTCGATCTTATATCTGTTGAGGTCTGTTTTTTTTGCCAATTATATAGTCAATTTTGGAGAAGGTACCATGAGATTCTGAGAAGAAGGTATATTCTTTTGATTTAGGATGAAATGTTCTATAGGTATCTTTTAAATCCATTTGATCCAAAACTTCTGTTAGTTTCACCTTGTCTCTGTTTAGTTTGTGTTTCCTTGATCTGTCCACTGAGGAGAGTAGGATGTTGAAGTCACCCATAATTATTGTGTTAGGTGTAATGTGTGCTTTGAGCTTTAGTAACGTTTCTTTTATGAATTAGGGTACCCTTGCATTTGGAGCATATATGTTCAGATTTGAGAGTTCTTGGAAGATTTTTACTCTCATGATTATAAAAATGTCCTTCCATGTCTTTTTTGATGACTTTTGGTTGAAATTCAATTTTATCCAATATTAGAATGACTACTCTGACTTGTTTCCTGGAACTATTTGCTTGGAAAATTGTTTTCCAGCCTTTTACTCTGAGTTTGTGTTTGTCTTTGATACTTAAATGCATTTCCTGTATGCAGCAAATGTTGGTTCCTGCTTATTTTTCAGTCTGTTAATCTATGTCTTTTTATTTGAGGATTGAATTCATTGATATTAAGGAGAAGTGATTGTTGTTTCCTGTTACGTTTCTTATTAGATGTGGAGTTATGCTTTTGTGTCTCTCTTCTTTTTGTTTTCTTAAAGGAAGATTAATTTCTTGCTTTTTGGAATATGTAGTTCCACCCCTTTTGTTGGTGTTTTCCATTCATTATTCTTTGGAAGTCTGGATTTGTGGAAAGACACTGTGTAAATTTGTTTTTGTCTTGGAATACCTTAATTTCTCCCTCTATGGTAATTGAGAGTTTTTCTGGGATGGCATTTTTGTTCCCTCAGTGTCTGTATCACATCTTCGCATGATCTTCTGGTTTTCATAGTCTCTGGTGAGAAGTCTGTTGTAATTCCCATAGATCTGTTTTTATATGTTACTTGACATTTTCCCCTTACTGCTTTTAATATTCTTTCCCTGTTTAGTACATTTGGTGTTTTAATTATTATGTGACAGGAGGATTTTTTTTTTTCTGATCAAAACTATTTGGAGTTCTGTAGGCTTCTTGTATATTCATGGGCATCCCTTTCTTTATGTTAGGGAAGTTTTCTTCTATAATTTTTTAAGACATTTACTGGCCCTTTAAATTGGAAATCTTCACTCTCTTCTACACCTATAATTCTTAGGTTTGGTCTTCTTATTTTGTCTTGAATTTCCTGGATGTTCTGTGCTAGGTTCTTTTTTCATTTTCTTTGACTGTTGTTTCAAAGCTTGCTATGGTATCCTCCACATCTGAGATTCTCTCTTCTATCTCTTGTATTCGGTTATTGATACTTGTATTCCTGACTCCTGACTTCTTTCCTAGGTTTTCTATTTCCAGAGTTGTGTTCCTTTGTGATTTCTTTATTGCTACTACCTCCATTTTCAGATTCTGGATGGTTTTGTTTAATTCTTTCACTTGTTTTGTTTTGCTTTCCTGTAGTTCTTTAACAGTTCCTCCCTGTTTACTTGTGTTCTTCTGAATTTCTTTAAGTCAGTTATTTATGTTCTTCTTGAAGCCCTCTATCAGCATCATGAGCTGTGACTTTAAATGCAAAATTTTGCTTTTCCAGTGTGTTGGGGTATCTAGGACTTTCTGTTGTGGGATAATTGTATTTAGGTGGTGCTATGTTGCCTTGATTTCTGTTGGTTATGTTCCTACATTTGACTTTTACCATCTGGTTATCTCTGGTGTTAGTTGATCTTGCTGTCTCTTGAGAGTGCTTGTTTCTCCCGTAGGCCTGCAAGCCTGTCTCAGCACCCCTGTGTGACTGGCACAGAGTGTTGTGGCACTGCCCAGCTCCAGGTTTCAGGTGGAGCCTGGACTGACACTGTCCCAGATACTTTCCCTCTCCTGAGTTCCCTGTGCTCCTGGCTGAACCAGTCTGTTCAGTTGCTGGAGAGAAGATGGTGGTGGCCTGATCTCAAAAGCTGGAAGTCACATAACTCCCTACAGAGTGGTACTCCCCTGGAAAGATCTGTACCCAGAGGACCATGTAGCTTCCCAGCCCCTGGGTGCAGGCAGGGCCAGGATGGAGCCAGCTGTACTCTTGCTCATGTTCCCTGCCTAGTAGCTGTATCTGCCTGCTTGTTCACTGGAGAGAAGATGGCAGTGGCCTGACCTCCAAATCTTAGAGTCAAATCACTCAAGGGCTAGAATTTTAACATGGACTTTGAAATGTGTAGCAGGTAGTTGTGGGACTGAAGGCAGTAAACATGTCCTTTGTTATGATAATTGGTATTACATGTGAGCCGTATATCCCTTAAGTCAGTGATAAGGGAAGTGACTCCTTTCATAGAGGAGAACTGGCTTCAAGAGTTTCTGAAGAGTGTTGGCTTTTATTTAACCACCAAAAGTATATTTATAGTTCATTCTGATCCCATTTCTGTATATTTGAATTGCCTTTTGCAATTTGTGCAATTTGAGTTTCCACTCTGCCTAACAACATATGTGTGAACTGGTACACATACACATGTGCATACATGTTAAGATCAGAAACTAGAGTTAGATGTCATCCTTATCTCTTTCTGCTTCCTGTTACTTCATTTTTAAACATTTTTTTTGTATTTGGTATGTGTACATGTTTTATTTATTTATTTATTTTAGTATGTGAGATGAATACTCATGCCACAGCATATATGTGGTGATCAGAAGACAGCTCAGTAATATGTGAGAGAACATACTTTATCTGAAACAATGTAAGAGTATAATCTCCAGTGGCATGATTTTACCAACTAAGAAATCTCCTTGCCCTTCTCCTTTGTTTTATTTTATTTTATGCTACCATAATTTTTTTCATCAGAGTGAAACAAAAAAAGCAACAAAGCAAACAACATCAACAACAAAACAACAAACAAAACACCAACAACAACAATGAAAAAACTTTGAAGAGTGAAGGTATTTGATAAAATCTCCCAAAGCTATTCTTACATTTCTTTTGTATTAGTCAGGATTCTCTAGAGTCATAGAAATTATGGAATGTCCTTATTTATTAAGGCAATTTATTGGATATTTTACAAGCAGCAGTTCAACTTAACTAACAATGGCCAGCTGTGAGTGGGTTACTTAGTCCTAGGAGGCTGATTATTTCAGCAAACTTTCTATATATGCTAGAAATCTAAAGAAAGAGGTTCTAAGAGATGTGTTGGGAAGGAAGAAAGAGCAGGCAGAAAGGAAGCCTTCTTTTTTCCACTGTCCTTATGTATGTCTAGAGCCAAAGGTATGGCCTAGAATGAAGGCATGTAACATCATGCATGCCTGAACTTAAGCATTTCTTTCCTTTGAAGTTATTCTGTACCAGGCTGGCCTTAAACTCGGAGATCTGCTTGTATCTGTCTCTTGGGGTTAAAGGTGTGAACCCCATTGCATGAGCCTATGCTTTTGAAGATCCTTATCAAAAGCCTGTATCATCCTGCCCCAAGACCTGAATCACAGAAGTACCCTCCATTTCTTTATTGTAGTTCATTTCAGATATAGTTATGTTGAGAGTTTGGAATAGTCATCACACCTATGAACTTGGGCCAAAAGTTATTTGATACTTCATAAACATTGTTATTTATTAAATTTATCAAAGCTTTGGTTCCCACAAGTCTTGGCCTCGTCTGATTCTACAATCATCATGTTTTAAATCACCTCTCAAGTACTTCTTAAACTTATTTGCTTCCATTTATAACAGAAAGCCTAGATTTGAGTGACAGGATCAGAAAGATAGAAAGGTCAATTATCCAATTTGCATAATTATGTTATCCAAATAGGAAAACCAAGATTGGTCATAGAAAATGATAAAAATAATAAGGAAAAATGAAGAGTAAATAGTTTTAGAGAAGACCAATTAATATAGAGCTTTATGTAAGGAATAAAAGTTGGGAACAATTTAAAGTTGGTTTCACATCATTTTAGCATAATAGCACTGAATCTGAGATAATATTTCATAATGAGAATAAAGATTAATTTTATAATATTAATATAAAAGGTCTAAATTCAGTGGGCTTGGGGATATTTCAGTGGGTTAAGTAATTGATTTGCTGTTTAAAAAATAAAAAAAACTAAAACAAACAAACAATCAAACTAAATGGCCCATCAGGCAGCAAGCCTGTGATAATCTTTCACTGGGAATGCCAAAACAAATTAATTCCTGGCTTTGTGGCCTATCCTAGTCAAATTGGTGAGTCAGGTTCAGTGAGAGACCCTGATTTAAAATGCAATGTGAAGAGTGATTGAAGAAAACATCTTATGTTTACATCTGGATTCTCCTTGCACAGAAAGCATCTGTGCAAATACACATATATACATACCGTGAACATGGCACAATTCACATGACACATGCATGTGCACAAACACATGTGGCAGTAGAGATGATTTAGGCTTTGGGGAAGATGCAGGAACAGGCAATAAAGTAGTATGAGTTGATATTTTTATTCCAAATATGTTGATAAAGAGGAATCCATCTGCACTGTCCTTGTTCAGTGTCCTACAGGAATTATCACGCTGCATATGAATTTGTTAGCATAGTACTATAATGTTAAAATGTCTGGGACCTGAGAGACTCTCACTTCTCAGGTCTCTGGCACATTCTGTAGTGTTCCTCTAACTCCTTTCTATCAAGGTTGCCTGTTTTCATTCTTTCTGCTGGCCCTCAGGGCTTCAGTCCTGTTCCCCCACCTGATCATGTTCATCTCTTCCCCTCCATGTCCCCTTTCCCACCTGGGTCCCTTCATTCCTCCCCCCTCCAGTGACTGCCTCTAAGGTAGGGACCTTAGATGAAATGCCTTACAGAGGGAACAGGGAACTTGTAGAATCATAACTCCAGCAGAAATATTGAGCATAAAATGAGGTATGGTGTTGCCATATTGACAGTCAATACTCTGAACCAGAATTGCTCCTGTCTCAAAGAACTTCAGGGACAAAAATGAAAAAGTCTGAGGAAAAGGAGGTTCAGCAACAGGTCAAAATTGGGATCCAGCTCAGGGGAATTCCCCAAGGCCTGAGACTATTACTGAGACTATGGTATGTTCACATAAAGTAGCCTATCATGACTGCCTTCCAAAAGACCCAACAAGAAGCTGAATGAATCAGATGCAGATATTTGCACCCAAACAATGGACAGAAGCTGTTGACCATTTTGGGTGAATTTGGGAAAAGATGGAAAAAGCTTAGGAGGAGGGCAACCCTGTAGGAGAAGCAGCAGTCTCAACTATCTTGTACCCCAAAATCTCTGACACTGGGCCACCAACCTCACAGTATATACACGCTGATATGATTCACCCAATACATATAATGCAGAGGACTCTCATGTCTGGGCTCAGTCAGAAAGCTCTTACATGTTAGAGCATATTCTCAGCATATGCCCAGGAGTGTTCTAGCTGGGTCCTCAGGTAGTATTATGTACAATTTTCTGAGGAACCACTAAACCGATTTCCAGAGTAGTTTTACCATATTGCAATTCCACCAGCAGATGTTGTGCCTTCCCCCGTGCTCCCTGAGCTGCTGGACATACTGGCCTTGGACAGTCAACTGAGAGTAAAATGGAGATCTCACCTCTAAACCTGGGAGTCAAAGCATTCCATGGAGAACAGTTATTCCCAGGCAGTACCTGTGCACAGACAGCTGTGGAGCAGGCCAGCTCCTGGGTGCAGATGGAGCGTGGAAGGACCCTGTCCCAGCTGCTCTGCCACTGTAGTGCTTCCTGTGCCCCAGACCATACCCACCTTGGACAGTCACTGGAGAGAAAATCTAATATTTATTTTTTAATCATATTTTACACTTCAGGATTTATGCTCCTCCAGGTCCACCTCTTACTCTTTCACATTCTACACCATTTCACTGTCTGCATCTCCAGAAGGATGTTTCCACACCCACATCCCAACAGACGTCCCCAATCCCTGGGGTCCCAAATCTCTCCATGGTTAAGTTCATCTTATCTGACTGATTCCAGACCTAGCAATCCTCTCCTGTATATCTTGTAGGGGCTTAATATCAGCTGGTTATGCTGTGTGGTTTTTGCTTAAGTATTGAGAGGTCTTGGGGGTCCAGGTTAGTTGAGTCTGCTGGTCATTGTATATGGTTGCCATCTTCCTCAGCTTTTTCGAGGTTTTCCCTAATCGACCCACAGTAGTCATCAGCTTCTGTATATTGGTTGGGTATAAATATCTGCATTTGACTTTTTCATCTGCTTGTTGGGCCTTTTGTCAGGCAGTCATGAAAGGCCTCTGTTTGATATTATACTATATCATCAGTAATACTGTCAGGCCTTTGGGACTCCCCCTGACCTGGATCTCAATTTGGGCCTGTCATTTGCCCTCCTTTTCCTTGGGTTCTTTTCTTCTTTTGATCCTGCAGTTTGTTTAGACAGGAACAATTGTGGGTCAGAGTTTTAAATGTGGGATGGCAACCCCATCCCTCCAATTGATGTCCTGTATTTTTACTGGAGGTAGCATTTATAAGTTCTCTCTCCAGATTGTAGGGCATTTCATCTAAGGTTCCTGCCTTTGAATCCTGAGAGTCTTACCTCCACAGACTCTTACATTCTAGAATATCCCCACCTCCTACCTCATGAGGTGGCTTGTTTCTATTTTCTCTGCTAGCCCTTAGGGCTTCAGTCCTGTTCCCCCAGCAATACCTGATCATGATCCTCTCTTCCCTTCCCTGTCCACTTTCTTACCCAAGTCTTCCCTACTTCTTTCTGTTCCTGTGATTGTTTTCTTCTCCCTGGCAAGTGAGATTGAGGCAACCTCACTTGGGGCATTAGACTTGTATTTCTTGAATACTGTAGATTGTGTTCTGGATTTTTTTTATATTTTTTTGCTAATATCCAATTATTAATGAGAACATGTCACATATTTCCATTTGATTACCTCACTCAGGATCATATTTTCTAGTTACATACAGTTTCCTTCAACTGAGGACTCAGTCTTAATAGCTGAGTAGTATTCCATTGTATAAATGAACTACTTTTGCTGTATCCGTTGTGCTGTTGTGGGACATCTGGGTTGTTTAAAGGCTTTGGATGTCACAAAAATGGCTGCTATGAACATGGTGAAACAGGTGCCCCTGTGGTATCATAGGGTGTCTTTTGGGAATATTCCCAAGAGGGATATTGCAGGGTCTTAAGGTAGATCTATTTCTAATTTTCTGTGGAACCTCCAGATTGATTTCCAGAGTGGTGGTACCAGTTTCCAATCACATTAGCAAAAGAGGAGTGTTCCTCTTTCTCCACATCTTTGCTAACATGTGTTGTCACTTGAGATTTTGGTCTTAGACATTCTGATTGATGTAAGGTAGAATATCACGGTTGTTTTGATTTACATTTCTCTGATCACTAAGAATTTAAACATTTCTTTAGGTGCTTCTCATCCATTCCAAATTCCCTGTTGTGAATTCTCAGTTATGTTTTATACTCCATTTTTTGGTTGGGTTGTTTATTTGTTGATTGTTTGTTTTGGTGTTTAGCTTCTTGAGTTCTTTATATACTTTGGATATTAGCCCTGAAGAACAACAAATAAAGCCACATACTTAGGGACAGTTGATCATTGAGGGAGAAGCCAAACATATACAATGGAGAAATGAAAGCATCTTTAATAAATAGTGCTGATCTAACTGACTGTCTGTATGTACAAAAATAAAAATAGACTCATATTTTTAATCTTGCACAAAGCTCAAATCATGTGCATCAAGAATCTCAATTTAAAGCCAGATACACTGAATATAATAATAATAAAAAAAGAACGTGGGAAAGAGCCTTGAACTCATTTGCAAAGAGGACAATTTCCTAAACAGAACTCTCCAAAACCTCATGAAACTGGGAAGCTTCTGTAAGGCAAAGGACATAGTCAATAAGACAAATCAGGAACCATCAGATTTAGAACTGAATCACCTTTACTGTATCCATGTTTTTGTTGTGGAACATCTGGATTATATTTCAGCTTCACAAATAAGACTGCTGTAAATACATGGGAATACATGCCCCTGTGACAATATTGGGGTGTCATTTGTGTATTTGCCCAAGACTGGTATAGCTGGGTCTTCAGGTAGATCTATTTTTAACCTCCTGAGAAAGCTCCAGATTGAATTATAGAGTAGTTTTACCAGTTTATAATAAAACCAGCAATGGAGGATTGTTCCTCTTTTGCCACATCCTCACAAATATACGCTATTCCCTGACATTTTAATCTTAAGTGCCAGTCCCCAAGAGCTGGTTGGCCCTGTAAAGAGAGATTCCACACATAGACTCACATGATGCTATGTGACATTATATACAATTTACTTATTGGGGAATTGAGTCCATTGATGTTACAATATATTTTTAAAAAGTTATTGTTGCTTTCTATTGTATGTGTTGTTAGACGTGTAATTATGTTTTTCTGGCTATCTTCTTTTGGTTTTGTTGAAAGAAGATTACTTGCTTGCTTTTTCAAGAATGTAGTTACGCCCTGCAGGCAGCTGCCATCTTGCCTGCAGCTTCCCATCCAGGGAGTGGCGGGGAAGCCGGACCCAGCCAGCTTGCCAGGTGCTCAGACCCAGCCTGCGGAACCAGGTACCCAAGATAGCCCAAGTTAAAGACCTTCGGGGACTCAGGCCTGGAAAAGGAACTGCACACAGAGTAGCGGTTAGGGGCACAGCAGCCGAGCCTGTGCTCTGCACTCGCAGGGCAGACCCCTAGCTCACTGCAGGCAGCTGCCATCTTGCCTACAGCTTCCCATCCAGGCTGTGGAGGGCAAGTCTGACCCAGCCAGCTTCCCAGAAGCTTTGTATCAGCAGGCAGAACCAGATAACTGAGATATCCCAACTTTATAACCCCTGGGGAAACAGGATAACAGACAGCAAACCATGAGCAGGAGCAGTGCAGAGCAGCCGCCCAACAGGCGGAACCAAGTACCTGGGATATCCTGTGTTTAAGACCTCAGGGAACTCAGGACACCTGTCAGCAATCTGTGAGCAGGAGCCCTGCAGGGCAGTGGTTAAAGTATCCCAGTCGCTGGGAAATAGCCTTACAAAACCAAAGGAGGGTCAAGCACCAGCTAGTATCTACAGGACCAACTATCACCAGAGTTAACCAGATGGCAAAAGGCAAATGTAAGATCGCTACTAACAGAAATCAAGGCAGTATGGCGGCATCCAAAGCCAGTTCCCCGACAGCAATAAATCTTGGATACCCCGAAACACCAGAAAAACAAGACTCAGATCTAAAATCACTGGTCAGGATGCTGATAGAGGAACACTTAGATAAATCTCTTAAAGTAATACGTGAGAAAATAGATCAAAAGCTAGAAGCCATTACAAGGCAAACACAATTAAATCTCGGATATCTCAACACACCAGAAAAACAAGACTCAGATCTAAAATCACTGGTAAAGATGCAGATTGAGGATCACTTAGATAAATTTCTTAAAGTAATAGAGGAGAAAATAGATCAAAAGCTAGGAGCCCATACAAGGCAGACACAAAAATCACTTAAAGAAATCCAGGAGAATATAGACCAAAAAATGAATCCCAATAAGGGGGAGAAACAAAAATCACTTAAAGAAATACAAGAGAACATGGGTCAATGAGTAGAAGTCATAAAAGAGGAAACACAAAAATCCCTTAAAGAATTACAGGAAAACACAAACAAGCAACTGAAAGATCTGAGCAAAACCATACAAAATCTAAAAACAGAAGTAGAAACAACTAAGCAATCACAAAGGGAGACAATGTTGGAGATAGAAAACCTTGGGAAGAAATCAGAAGGCATAGATGCAAATATGAACAATAGAATACAAGAGATAGAAGACAGAATCTCAGATGCTGAAGATACCATAGGAACCATGGATTCAACAATTAAAGAAAATGCAAAATGCAAAAAGCTGGTAACCCAAAACATTCAGGAAATCCAGGACACAATGAGAAGACCAAACCTAAGGATTATAGGGATAAATGAGAATTAAGATCTACAACTTAAAGGGCCAGCAAATATCTTTTACAAAATTATGGAAGAAAACTTCCCCAACCTAAAGAGAGAGATGCCCATGAATATACAAGAAGCCTATAGAACCCCAAATAGACTGGACCAGAACAGAAATACTTCCTGTCACATAATAATCAAAACCCCAAATGTACTAAAGAAAGAAAGAATATTAAAGGCAGTAAGAGAAAAAGGACAAGTAACATATAAAGGAAGACCAGAATTACACCAGACTTCCCACCTGAGACCATGAAAGCTAGAAGATCCTGGGCAGACCTCATGCAGACCCTAAGAAAACACAAACTTCAGCCAAGACTACTATACCCAGCAAAACTCTCAATTGCCATAGATGGGGAAACCAAGATATTCCAAGACAAACCCAAATTTGCAAGATACGTATCTACAAACCCAGCCCTACAAAGGATAATAGGGGAAAAATACCAACACAAGGGGGGAAACAACACCCCAGGAGAAACAAGATAGAAACCCCATCTCATCCAACCCAAAAGAAGAGAACCACTCAAATACAAATAATAATAATAATGCCCAAAATGTCAGGAAGTAATAATTACTATTCCTTAATATCTCTCAATATCAATGGACTCAATTCCCCAATCAAAAGACACAGACTAACAGACTGGATATGGAAACAGGACCCTACATTTTGCTGCATACAGGAAATACATCTCAGTGTCAAAGACAAACACCACCTTAGAGTAAAAGGCTGGAAGACAGTTCTACAAGCAAATGGTCCCAGGAAACAAGCTGGAGTAGCCATTCTAATATCAGATAAAATTGACTTTCAACCTAAAGTCATCAAAAGAGACACAAAAGGTCACTTTCTGCTTGTCAAAGGGAAAATCCACCAAGAAGAATTCTCAATACTGAACATCTATGCTCCAATTATAAGGGTACCCTCATTTGTAAAAGAAACTTTACTAAAGCTTAAAGCACACATCGCACCTAACACAATTATTGTAGGTGACTTCAACACTCCACTCTCCTCAATGGACCGATCAGGAAAGCAGAAACTAAACAGGGACACAGTGAAACTAATTGAAGCTTTGGACCCATTGGATTTAACAGATATATATAGAACATTCCATCCTAAAGCAAAAGAGTATACCTTTTTCTCAGCACCACATGGTACCTTATCAAAAATTGGTCACAAGACAGACCTCAACAAATACAAGAAGACAGAACTAATCCCATGTCTCCTATCGGATCACTATGGAGTAAAAGTGGTCTTCAATAGCAAGAAGAACAACAGAAAGCCAACATACACATGGAAACTGAACAATACTCTACTCAATGACACCTTGGTCAAGGAAGAAATGAAGAAAGAAATCAAAGACTTTTTACACTTCAATGAAAATGAAGGTAAGACCTACCCACATCTCTGGGACACAATGAAAGCAGTGCTAAGAGGAAAACTCATAGCCCTGAGTGCCTCCAAAAAGAAACTGGAGAGAGCATACACTAACAACTTAACAGCACACCTGAAGGCCCTGGAACAAAAAGAAGCAAACTCACCCAGGAGGAGTAGAAGAGAGGAAATCATCAAACTAAGGGCTGAAATCAATCAAGTAGAAACAAAGAGAACCATACAAAGAATCAACAAAACCAAGAGCTGGTTCTTCGAGAAAATCAACAAGATAGATAAACCCTTAGCTAGACTAACTAAAGGGCACAGAGATAGTATCAAAATTAACAATATTAGAAAACGAAAAGGGGGATATAACAACAGAAATGGAGGAAATTCAAAAGATCATCAGATCCTACTACAAAGGCCTATACTCAAAAAAACTGGAGAATCTGGAGGAAATGGACAATTTCCTAGACAGATACAAAATACCAAAATTAAATCAGCATCAAGTAGATCAGTTAAACAGTTCCACAACCCCTAAAGAAATAGAAGGAGTTATAGAAAGCCTCCCAACCAAAAAATTACGGGACCAGATGGTTTTAGTGCTGAATTCTACCAGACCTTCAAAGAAGACTGAACACCAATACTCTTCAAACTATTCCACAAAATAGACACAGAAGGGACACTGCCCAACTCATTCTTCAAAACCACAATTACGCTGATACCTAAACCACAAAAAGATCCAACAAAGAAAAAGAACTACAGGCCAATTTCTCTTATGAATATTGATGCAAAAATACTAAATTAAATTCTTGCCAACCGAATCCAAGAGCATATCAAAACGATCATTCATCATGATCAAGTAGCCTTCATTCCAGGGATGCAGGGATGGTTCAATATATGGAAATCCATCAATGTAATCCACTACATAAACAAACTAAAAGAAAAAAAAAACACATGGTCATCTCATTAGATGCTGAAAAAGCATTTGACAAAATTCAGCATCCTTTCATGCTAAAAGTCTTGGAAAGAGCAGGAATTCAAGGTCCATACCTAAACATTCTAAAAGCAATCTACAGCAAACCAGTAGCCAACATCAAAATAAATGGAGAGAAACTTGAAGCAATCCCACTAAAATCAGGGACTAGACAAGGCTGGCCTCTCTCTCCATATCTTTTCAATATAGTACTTGAAGTTCTAGCGAGCAATTAGACAACATAAGGAAGTAAAAGGGATACAAATTAGAAAGGAAGAAGTCAAACTATCATTATTTGCAGACGATATGATAGTCTACTTAAGCGATCCAAAAAACTCCACCAGAGAACTTCTACAGCTGATAAACAACTTCAGCAAAGTGGCTGGTTATAAAATTAACTCAAGCAAATCAGTAGCCTTCTTGTACTCAAAGGACAAGCAGGCTGAGAAAGAAGTTAGGGAAATAACACCCTTCACAATAGCCACAAAAAACATAAAGTACCTTGGTGTAACTCTAACCAAACAAGCGAAAGATCTGTATGACAGGAACTTCAAGTCCTTGAAGAAAGAAATTGAAGAAGACCTCAGGAGATGGAAAAATATTTCTTGCTCCTGGATTGGCAGGATCAATATAGTACAAATGGCCATCTTGCCAAAAGCAATCTACAGATTCAATGCAATCCCCATCAAAATCCCAAATCAATTCTTCATAGATCTAGAAAGAGCAATTCTCAAATTCATCTGGAGCAACAAAAAACCCAGAATAGCTGAAACTATTCTCAACAACAAAAGGACTTCTGGGGGAATCAATATCCCTGACCTCAAGCTGTACTACAAAGCAATTGTGTTAAAAACTGCATGGTATTGGTACAGCAACAGGCAAGTAGATCAATGGAATAGGATTGAAAACCCAGAAATGAACCCACAGACTTATGGTTACTTGATCTTTGACAAAGGAGCCACAACCATCCAGTGGAAAAAAAGATAGCCTTTTCAACAAATGGTGCTGGTTCAACTGGAGGTCAACATGCAGAGGAATGCGAATTGACCCACTCTTATCTCCTTGTATTGAGATCAACTCCAAGTGGATCAAGGACCTTCACATAAAACCAGACACACTGAAACTATTAGAAAAGAAACTTGGGAAGACCCTGGAGGACATGGACACAGGGGGAAAGTTCCTGAACATAACACTAATAGCTTATGCTCTAAGATCAAGAATTGACAAATGGGACCTCATAAAATTACAAAGTTTCTGCAAAGCAAAGGACACTGTCAGAAGGACAAAACGGCAACCAACAAAGTGGGAAATGATCTTCACCAACCCCACATCCGACAGAGAGCTAATATCCAATATATACAAAGAACTCAAGAAGTTAGACCCCAAAGAAACAAATAACCCTATCAAAATTGGGGTACAGAGCTAAACAAAGAATTTTCACCAGAAGAAATGCGGATGGCCGAGAAACACCTTAAGAGATGTTCAACATCATTAGTCATCAGGGAAATGCAAATCAAAACAACCCTTAGATTCCACCTCACTCCAGTCAGAATGGCTAAGATTAAAAACTTGAGAGACAACAAGTGCTGGTGAGGATGTGGAGAAAGAGGAACACTCCTCCAGTGTTGGTGGCATTGCAAAATGGTAATACCGCTCTGGAAATCAGTGTGGCAGTTCCTCAGAAAATTGGCCATGCCACCTCCAGAGGACCCTGGCATACCACTCCTGGGCATATTCCCAGAGGATTCCTCTGCATACAACAAAGACACATGCTCCACTATGTTTATAGCAGCCTTGTTTATAATAGCCAGAAATTGGAGGAGCCCAGATATCCCTCCAAAAAGGAATGGATACAGAATATGTGGTATATTTATACAATGGAGTACTACTCAGCAATTAAAAATAATGAACTCATGCAATTTGTAGGTAAATGGTTAGATCTGGAAACTATCATCCTAAGTGAGCTAACCCAATCACAAAAGAATACACATGAAATGCAATCACTGATAAGTGGATATTAATGAGCCCAGAAGCCCTAAATACTCAAGGCACAATTAGCAAGTCAAATGACTCCCAAGAAGAAGAATGGAGAGGACCCTGGGCCTGTAAAGATAGGATGCAGTATTGTAGACCCAGAACAGAGAAATCGTGGGGGAGGGAATGAGTGGGGAATAGCAGGAGGGGAGAGGAATTATGGGACATATGGTGGGGGGTAACTGGGAAAGGGGAAAGCCTTTGGAATGTAAACATAGAATATAGAAAATAAAAATTTAAAAAATAGGAAACAAACAAAAAACAAAAAATGTAGTTACCCCACTGCTTGTGTTGTTGCTTTCCATCTGATATTCTTTGTAGTGCTGAATTCATGGAAAGATATTTTTTGAATGTGGTTTTATCATGGGATATCTTGGTTTCTCCTTCTATGTTATTGAAGAGGATTTTATTTGTTTGTTTGTTTGTTTGTTTTTGTTTTTGTTTTTTTAGCCTGGGGTGTGAATTTCTTCTCTTTAAGGTCTATATGACATCTGCACGGGATCTTATGGCTTTTAGAATCTTTGTTGAGAAGTGTAGAATAATTCTCTTAGGTCAGCCTTTATATGTTACTTGACATTTTCCCCTTACTGCTTTTAATATTCATTCTTTGTTTTGTGTATTTGGTGTTTTAATTATTATGTGATGGGAAGAATTTCTTTTCTGGCCAAATCTATTTGGAGTTCTGTGGGATTATTGTATATTCATGGGCATCACTTTCTTTAGATTGGGGCAGTTTTCTTTTATAATTTTGTTGAAGATATTTACTGGTTCTTCATGTTGGGAATATTTTCTCCCTTGTATATCTTTTATGCTTAGGTTTGGTCTTCTTATTGTGTCCTGGATTTCCTGGATGTTTTGGGTTTTGCATTTTTGCATTTGCTTTGATTGTTGTTTCAATGTTTTCTATGGTATCTTCTTCACCTGAGATTCTCTTTTCTGTCTCTTGTGTTCTGTTGGTGATGTTTATGTCTATGACTAATGATCTCTTTCCTAGGTTTTCTATCTCCAGGGTTTTCTAACTTTGTGATTTCTTAATTGTTTATATTTCCATTTTTAGATCCTGGATGGTTTTGTTCAATTCCTTCTCCCTTTTGGTGGTTATATCCTGTATTTCTTTAATGGAGTTACTTATACCTTCCTTAAAGCCCTCTCATAATTATGAAGTGTGATTTTTAATTTGATTCTTGCTTTATTCGGTGTGTTGGGGTATCTAGGACTGATTGTGGTAGGAGAACTGGGTTCTGATGATGCCAAATAGCTTTGGTTTCTGTTGCTTATGTTCTTGTGCTTGCCTCTTACTATGTTGTTATCTCTGGTATTAGTTGATCTTGCTGTCTCTGATTGAAGATTTGCCCTCCTGTGAGCCTGTGAATCTGTGCTCTTAGGTGTGTCAGGACTCCTGGAAGATGAGCTGTCTCTGAGAGCTGATGGGGTGCAGAGAGCTGTGATCTTAGGGATATCAGCATTCCTGAGAGACAAGCTCTCTTTGAGCAGGATTTGGTTATGAAGAGCTGTAACACAACCTTAGCTCAAGGTTATAGATGGAGACCAGAAGTATTCTGTTCCCAGCTGCTCCATAGTTCCTGTAACCCATGGGCTCATTCCAGGTCTTTTTTGGCCAGTTATTGGAGCAAAAATGGTGGTTTCTATTGTGAACTTAGGTGTGAAAGCACTCCTGGGAGACCAACTCTTTCTGGGCAGTGGTACTGCCTTAACTCTGGGGCACAGTCAGAAACCAGAGAATCTTTATTCAAGACTTAATAACTCTTCATGTTCTGCTGTGTAAATAGTATAAACACCACTGAAAATTCACAGCATGCTCAAATTCATCTGACTTGATTCTTGGGCATTGTTCTCCTTCCTGCCTGAAATAGTTTCTTCCCCTAAGTCTTGGAAAGTGTCACAGACTATGCATGACCATCTGAACATCTTCAAGGACCTCTGGAAAATTTGCTGAGGAAAATGTCCATGTATTACCCTTTGCAATACCAGACACTCAGTTTTCAGCTATTTTCTGATGATTGTTAGGATGTAGAACATTTTTTGCATGTGACTTCAAAGAATTGCTTGAATATTATCTTGCTCAAAATTAGTTCTTTGCTCTCTGCCTTCCAGAGATTTGATTTATCAAGATATGTCTAGACACACATAGTCATTTATTACAAAGCCCTAGGAAAGAGGTATTCAAAGACATTTATTTTATTTTTTTATTTTTTTGTATTTTCTACATTCTTTGTTTACATTCCAAATTATTTTCCCTTTCCCAGTTCCCCCCTCCCCATAAGTCTCATAGGCCCTCTTCCCTCCACCCCTTCTCCAATCAACCCCCTCCTACTTCTCTGTCTTGGTAATTCCCTACAATTCTACATCAAGCCTTTCAAAAAACAGGGCCCTCTCCTTCTTTGTGGGAATCATTTGATATGTGAATTATGTCTTGGGTACTCAGAGCTTCTGGGCTAACATCCACTTATCAGTGACTGCATTCCATGTGTGTTCTTTTGTGACTGGGTTACCTCACTTAGGATATTTTCCAGATCCATCAATTTGTCTAAGATTCTTATGCTTTTAATTCATTATTAAATTCATTGCTTTTAATTGCTGAGTAGAATTCCATTGTGTAAATACACCACATTTTCTGTATCTATTCCCCCATTGAGGGACATATAAGTTCTTTCCAGCTTCTGGCTATTAAAAATAAGGCTGCTATAAATATAGTGGAACATGCATCTTTATTGTATTCTGGGGAAATCTCTCGGTATATGTCTAGGAGTGGTATAGCAGGGTCCTCCAGAAGTATCACGCTCAGTTTTCTGAGGAACCCCCAGACTGATTTCCAGAGTGGTTGTACCAACTTGCATTCCCACCAGCAGTGGAGGAGTGTTCCTCTTTCTCTACATCCTCGCCAACACCTGCTGTCTCCTGAGTATTGAATCTTAGCCATTATGACTAGTGTGAGGTGAAATCTCAAGGCTGTTTTGATTTGCATTTCCCTAATGATTAATGATGCTGAACATTTCTTAAGGTGTTTCTCTGCTATTCGAAGTTCTTTAGGTGAAAACTCTTTGTTTAGCTCTATACCCCATTTTTAATAGGGTCATTTGGCTCTCTGGAGTCTAATTTCTTGTGTTCTTTGTATATATTGCATATTAGCCCTTTGTCAGATGTAGGGTTCCTGAAGATATTCAAAGACATTTAAACAGCTAATTTATGGATGGTGCTACTTTCCAGGCCATGTGTTTCCTCAGATTGAAACACAATTGCTATGACAATCAAAGCACATTTCTTCTTAGGATCACTTTCAGGCATAGCATAAACTGGCAAAATATTATTGCAAGTTATTTGGCAGATGAATCTAAAAATATTAATAATAATAAACCTATAATTTAATTATAAGACCAAGAAAAATAATTTCTTTAAGCAGTCACCATGGAACGCTGCTAATTAGAGTCTGTACCCAAAACAGATTATGCACTCCAAAAAGTTAATGTGAAATAAAGAATGAACCAGAATTGGAAAAATTCATACTTTACCTTATTTGGTAAATGTTAAATTTGTAAACTACCAAAAATTCCTCTGCTGCTTAGACAACAACAGTATATAAAGCATTTTATTTAGTAAGTTCCAGATCAGATATTCTGTAATAGTGATGATTTGCAACCTATGTGGAGAAGAGTACTAAAACAAGAAAATAAGTTATATACTTAATTCTTGAGGTTGTTCTGCAGACTTATAGGGAAGAAAACTTACCATGCCTTACTCATCTGTGAACCTCAATGAAATCAAAAATAATTTGTCTAATGAAAAATTTTAATAGGTATAATAGTGCCTTGGATATAATGGAATTATCCTAATGCTTTCTTATTGGGTTTAAACCCCAATGTATAGAAATAAATTTGCCCCTGATACTGTAAATCTGGAATCTGCTTTTGAAAACCAAATCTGAGATATTTCCTCATGTCTATGCACTATTATTCATTAAAAGAACCTTGCTCTCAAATTTGTATATGACAACCAGGGTCTATGCTGCTTTATACAATATAATATATGTAGAGGGAGAGAGATGATTTATTCTCTGTAGCAACAGTAATGGCAAATGATATCTGTGCTTTTGTAGAGGACTATATTATCAAATGTTGGTAAAGTTGATACAGAATAATGTTGCCCATTTCCTTAATATGTGAATGGCTTAAAAAGAATGTCCTAAGTGAAATATTTCTGCTATTAAATCCTTTTAAGTGGATCCTTCTTCCCAGAAGAGAGCTCAAAAAGTGTTCTTGGGCAAGAGTCACACATTTCAGAGTGTATCATTCAGTGAGTGCTGCAGAGTCTGCTTAATAATAAACCCTTGTATCTGGGCAGGAATCTAATGTAGGTGATATATTGATTATAGTCCTTTTAAAATATGAACTTTTCTACCTAGCTTAGTATCCTCAAGTAAGAAATATTAAATCTTCCCAGAAAAATTAGCAGGTGCATGAATTAAACTGATTCTATTATACCACAGAATTAATATTAATAAAACAATGAGAGACTCTTATTCATTCTCCTCCTTTGCAAGGAAACTAGAGGCCATGGCCCTGTGGCCATTACTGTAATTAATTCATGGTGCACACTTGTAATGATGGTGGTGATCAGAGTATGGTGAGGATTTTGAACGAGGCTGTAAAATTACCAGTGCTAAGAGGAATGAGGGATTACATGGTTCATACAGACAGCTATACTTATGCTCAATAGCTATGGGTAAGAAAACAATGACATGTGCAAATTTTGAAATCTCTAGAATTTTCATTTAGAATCTTTCCAGTTGTATGCCTTCTCCCATAATGCCTAGTAGGTATGTACACAAAGGAGCAGCTTGGCTGTAGCAGTTGATTAAATCATGATCATCTCCTTGTGGATAAAACTGGTCCCTGTGATTGGGCCTTGAAGAACACAAGAATGGATGGAGCAAGTGGAATACTGAAAGCATGAATTAATTTACTTGTGTACTTGGTTGCAGATGTGATGTGAATACATGTTTTATGTTGCTACTTTCTTGATTTCTCTGTTCTAATAAACCTTAACTTGAACTTGTAACCTAAATTAATGATTCTTTTGGTAACTTTCTGTTTTTCAAGGTATTTTATAGCAGCAAAAAAAAATGAACAGGAATAAACAATAAAGAGTGTTTTTACATACATATACAAAGATAATGTTTCCTGAACTATCAGCTTTAAGGATTTGTCATAAAATTATTTGAAGGAAAGCTTATACGTTCAAAATTGCACAACAGTTTTGAAAAAAAAATCCATTGGAAAAGGACCTACAATGCATATTATCTCAGTTTATTTTTGTTGATCCTGTTTCTCATTTTGATTTTATGAATCATCTTTCTGGGGAATGGCCTCTTGTTTCTTTTAAATTCTGTAATTATTGCTAGTAGTCAGTGACGGGACTGGGCATGGAATCCCCAATGGAGGTGTTAGATGGTGGTCTGGAGGAGTTGAAGGGCTTTACATTCCAATGGGAAGAACAACTATGTAGGCTACCCAGATGCCCCAGGACTCCCAGGGACTAAACCATCAACCAGGGTCAACCAACACATGGTTCCAGCCAAAAATATGGCAGGGGAATGCCTTGTTGGGCATCAGTAGGAGGAGGAGTGGTCCATGGTCAGGTCAAGGCTCAATAGATGCCTCAACAAAGAGAAATGGGCGGGGAATGTGGGAGTGGGTTGGTTGGAAGGACATATACTTGGAGGCAGGGGAACAGAGGAGAGGTTGGGTATTTTTGTGGAGGGGGGAAACCAGGAAAGGTTTTAGTTTTTGAAATGTACCTGAAGGTTATATTCAATTAAAAAAATTCTATAATTACAGGTGTGTGCTACATGCCAAGTATCATGGCTTTATTTTAGGTAAATGTTAGATTGTATAGAATTATTACAATACATTTGTTTATCACCAAAACTAATATCTGTGCTCACATTTGTGAGAAATTTACCTCTACATGCAACCCTGTTCGTATCCTAGGATACTCTTGGCTATTAACTTGAAGTTTACCTTCCTGCCATGTCCACATACAAGGTACTGTTCAGCATTTTCTGTGTGATTTTTCTCATTCTCGACTTGCTTGATTAACAGCTTTGTACACTCCTTCATGAATCACAGTTTGGTCAGAATTATACTATCCAATTCCTGTCCAAAATATGTGTGTACTGACAGGACACAAAAGACATACCCTATTGAGACTATTCAAGATAACCAAATGCTTCTGCCCTATTTTTCTGGCAATTGCTACATTAAATGCTTTACATTATAATTTTTGTGCTCAGATCCTTTTCATTTGATGATAATAATTGGATTTATTAAAAGGGTATGGCATTTCTTAGTTCTTGGTGATAGAACCAGAATCTTCTGCTTTCAATGCACAGCAAGCATAGTACTCATTGAGGTATTTCTCCAGCATGGAACTGATATTAAAATATCAGTTAAAGTAAAAGTTTTATGACTCACTCCCGATTAAGGGAGAAATTTCCAATATTTCCATTAGACCAATGCATTCTCTCTTAAGCTTCCTAAGGTAGAGATAAATCTTTCAAGTCTCAGATGCTATCTTCTGGTGCTCATATAATTCAAAGTCTGAAGTGTGTTTTCTGTATTTGTATTAATTCTGTAAGGCCAGTAATTCCCAATATATTCTCAGTTTGGAGGCTAACTACTTTACCATACCTGATTCTACACCAACCACCATATATTTGCACTCTCTGAAGATTTTTGTTTTTTAAATAACTTGAGTTAAATCATATTTACCATTTTTATTTATTTTCTATATTCTTTGTTTACATTCCAAAGGCTTTCCCCTTTCCCAGTTCCCTCCTCACCACATGTACCATAATTCCTCATCCCCCCCCACCGCCCTTTCCCCAATCACACCCCCCACCATTTCTCTGTTCCTGTACTCTCCTACAAAACTGGATCCAGGCTTTTTGGGACCAGGGTCCTCTCCTTCCTTCTTCTTGGAAATCCTTTGATTTGCTAGTTGGGCCTTGAGTATTCAGAGCTTCTGGGCTCATTAATATCCACTTATCAGTGATTGCATTTCATGTGTATTCTTTTGTGATTGGGTCATCTCACTTAGGATGATATTTTCTAGATCCAACCATTTGCCTACAAATTGCATGAATTCATTCATAGATCTAGAAATAGCAATTCTCAAATTCATCTGGAATATTTACCATTTTATACATCTGCACAGAAATGTTTAAGATTGTAACTTTAATTTTGAAATAATATAAAACAAGTATTTTATGAACATATGCTACATGTTTGTTCATTTACTCTAAACAAGATAATACTATTTAAAAACACTTACTTGCACCTTAAGTATCTGAATTCATGAAAGAAACCTAAAGGGGAAAGCAATTGTTTCAGTACACAGTTGCAGGCTATAGTTCCTCAATGCAAGGATGTCACAGCAGCAAGAACTCAAAGTAGCTAGTTCTATCGATAGTCAAGAGTAGAAAAATGAATGGTGCATACATGCTAATGCTCGTCTCACTTTATTTGTACAGTTGCTATCCTATCAACATTTCCTATGGCTATGAATATGATAAATTTAATTTTCAACGGAATTTTCAAAGGCCCAATTCTTAGGTGATCCTAGACTGTGCAAGTTGACAATCATTATCACCCACGATTTACAGCATATTTGTAGAGATAGAAGGTGACAGAGACAGAGATACAGAGAGATACAGAGATAGAAAGGTCATTACATAAGGAGGGACAGACTGGTAACAAGAACCTGAAGTTGAATAGGACTACTGGAAAAACTGCTTTCTGGGTAGTACTGAGTTAATGTATAGTTTAGTTCATTGAATCTATGGCTTTTGTAAGAATTCTGCCAATGCTAGCCAGCTAAAACTCCAATATAGGTGGAAGAACCTCCTAAAATCTTACCCCTAGTATTATCAGATTTATCCACAATTAATGGACACTGGGGAGTGGGAGGGTCAGTTTTTGTTAGATGTTGCCTAAGCTATATCACATTGCCCTACACCTATGCATGAACTGGTAGTATTGACTGAATTTAATGGGTTAAATAAGGACACAGAAGTGGAAAGATGTGGGATAAACTGGGGAAACTGATGAAGAAAATTGGGGGGTAGATATGCTTAAAATATTTGGTAGGCTTGAATGATCCTTTCAATGCAGACATACATATGTATATTCTATAATTGGGTATAGTTTATCATGTAAATTTTCAATAGTATTTTTAGAGCTTGTCAACAAGCACAAATTAGAGGTGGTCCTTGAAAGAGAAAGTCATGTTGCTAAACTGACAGTTCTGAAATCCATTGCTATCAGCTTCATCAGATATTATGTATATTATAATAAATGTTTAGTTTCACTCTTCTAATTAACTATTAATATTCAGTTTTGAAAAATAAGATTATCTAGTCTACTATGACTATGTATTTGGAAGGCTGGCAGTGTCAAATATTTCTGAGTGAATTAACCCAATAACAAAAGAATGCACATGAAATGCAATCACTGATAAGTGGATATTAATGAGCCCAGAAGCCCTAAATACTCAAGACACAAATAGCAAGTCAAATGATTCCCAAGAAGAAGAAAGGAGAGGACCCTGGGCCTGTAAAGATTGCATCCAGTTTAGTAAAGAAACCGAGGGGGGAGGGGGAATGATTGGGGAATAGTTGGGGGGAGAGGAACTATGGGAACTATGGTGGGTGGGAACTGGGAAAGGGGAAAGCCTTTGGAATGTAAACATAGAATATAGAAAATAAAAATTAAAAAAAATAATGTTCAAAGGTGATTACAATAATTATTACTAATTTCCATTCTTCTTTTATATTTTTTACTATTATTCATTCTTTTTTTAATTTTCTATATTCTTTGTTTACATTCCAAAGGCTTTCTACTTTCCCAGTTCCCCCCTCATCATATGTCCCATAAGTCCTCTTCCCTCTGCCCATTCCCAAATCACCCCCCATCCCCCATTTATTTGTTCTGGTACTCCCCTACAATACTGGATGAAGTCTTTTTAGGACTAGGGCCCTCTCCTTCCATCTTCTTGGGAATCATATGATTTGCTAATTGTGTCTTGAGTATTCAGAGCTTCTGGGCTAATTAATATCCACTTATTAGTGATTGAATTTCATGTGTATTCTTTTGTGATTGGGCTACCTCACTTAGTATGAACATTTTCCGGTTCCAACAATTCATGAAATCATTGTCTTTAATTGCTGAGAAGTATTTCATTGTATAAATATACAAAATTTTCTGTATCCATTCCTCCATTGAGGGACATCTGAGTTCTTTCCAGCTTCTGGCTATTATATAAGACTGCTATGAACATAGTGGAGCATTTGTCTTTGTTGCATGCAGGGGAATCCTCTGGGTATATGGCCAGGAGTGGTATGACAGGGTCCTCTGGAAGTGTCAAGCCCAGTTTTCTGAGGAACCACCAGACTGATTTCCAGAGAAGTTGTACCATCTTGCAATCCCACCAACACTGGAGGAGTGTTCCTCTTTCTCCACATCCTCGCCAATACCAGCTGTCTCTTGAGTTTTTAATCTTAGGTATCCTGACCGGTGTGAGGTGGAATCTCAGATTGTTTTGATTTGCATTTCTCTTATGACTAGTGATGCTGAACATCTCTTAAGGTGCTTCTCAGCCATCTGAATTTCTTCAGGTGAAAATTCATTGTTTAGCTCTGTACCCCATTTTTAATAGGGTTATTTGGTCCCCTGGGGTCTAACTTCTTGATTTCTTTGTATATATTGGATCTTAGTCCTCTGTTGGAGATGGGGTAGGTGAAGATCATTTACCAATTTTGTTGTTGGAGGTTTTGTCCTTTTTTAAATTTTTTTCTAATTTTCTATATTCTTTGTTTACATTCCAAAGGCTTTCCCCTTTCCCAGTTCCCCCCTCACCATATGTCCCATAAGTCCTCTTCCCCATGCCCATTCCCCAATCACCCCCACACACACCATTTCTCCCTTCTGGTACGCTACTACAAAACTGGATCCAGTGTTTTTGGGACCAGGGTCCTCTCCTTCCTTTTTCTTGGGAAACTTTTGATTTGATAATTGTGCCTTGAGCATTCAGAGCTTCTGGGCTCATTAATATCCAATTATGAGTGATTGCAATTCATATGTATTTTTGGGAGATTGGGTTAATTCACTTAGGGTGATATTTTCCATATCCAACCATCTGCCTACAAATTGGATGAATTCATTATTTTTAAATGCTGAGTAGTATTCCATTGTATAAATATACCTCATTTTCTGTATCCATTTCTCCTTTGAGGGACATCTGGGCTCCTTCCAGCTTCTGGCTATTATAAATAAGGCTGCTATGAACATAGTGGAGCATGTGTCTTTATTGCATGCAGGGGAATCCTCTGGTTATATGCCCAGAAGTTGTATGACAGGGTTCTCTGGAATTGTGATGTTGAACATCTCTTAAAGTGCTTCTCAGCCATCTTAATTTCTTCAGGTGAAAATTCTCTGTTTAGCTCTGTACCCCATTTTTAATAGTGTTATTTGGTTATCTGGGGCCCAACTTATTGATTTCATTGTATACATTGGAAATTAGCCCTCTGTCAGAGGTGGGGTTGGTGAAGATCATTTGCCAATTTGTTGTTTGCAGTTTTGTCTTTTTGATGGTGTCTTTTGCTTTACAAAAACTTTGTAATTTTATGAGGTCCCATTTGTCAATTTTTTATCTTAGAGCATAAGCTCTTGGTGTTCTGTTCAGGAACTTTCCCCTTGTGCCCATGTCTTCCAGGGCCTTACCCAGTTTCTTTTCTATTAGTTTCAGTGTGTCAGTTTTATTTGGAGGTCCTTGATCCACTTTGAGTTGATCTTAGTACGAGGAGATAATAGTGGATCAATTTGTATTCTTCTGCATACTGACCTACAGTTGAACCAGCACCATCTGTTGAAAAGGCTATCATGTTTCCACTGGATGGTTGTAGCTGCTTTATTAAAGATTAAATGATCTTAATTCTGTGGGTTCATTTCTGGGTCTTCAATTCTATTCCATTGATCTACTTGCCTGTCACTATACCAATACCATGTAGTTTTTAACACAATTGCTCTGTAGTACTGCTTGAGGTCTGAGAAATTGATACCCCCAGAAGTTCTTTTATTGTTGAGAATCATTTTAGCTATCCTGGATTTTTGTTATTCCAGATGAATTTGAAGATTGCTCTTTCTTAAACTATGAAGAATTGGTTTGGGATTTTGATGGGGATTGCATTGAATCTGTAGATTGCTTTTGGCAAGATGGGCATTTTAACTATATTAATCCTGCCAATCCAAGAGCATGAAATATTTTCCATCTTCTGAGGTCTTCTTTATTTTCTTTCTACAAAGACTTGAAGGTCTTGCCATACAGATCTTTCACTTGTTTGGTTAGAGTCATGCCAAGATACTTTATATTGTTTGTGGCTATTTTGAAGGGTGTTATTTCCCTAACTTCTCTC
This sequence comes from Apodemus agrarius, assembly GCA_964023405.1. Classification (NCBI taxonomy): domain Eukaryota; kingdom Metazoa; phylum Chordata; class Mammalia; order Rodentia; family Muridae; genus Apodemus; species Apodemus agrarius. Next base: position 88,602,861 of record OZ030017.1, on the reverse strand, counting down.
TCAGCCTGCTTATCCTTTGAGTATAGGAAGGCTACTGATTTGCTTGAGTTTATTTTATAACCAGCCACTTTGGTGAAGTTGTTTATCAGCTGTAGAAGTTCTCTGGTGGAGTTTTTTTCAGTCACTTAAGTATACTATCATATAATCTGCAAATAGTGATAGTTTGAATTCTTCCTTTCCAATTTCTATCCCTTTGACTTCCTTATGTTGTCTAATTGCCCTCGCTAGAACTTCAAGTACTATATTGAAAAGATAATGGAGAGAGAGGGCAGCCTTGTCTAGTCCCTGAATTTATTGAGATTGCTTCAAGTTTCTCTCCATTCAGTTTGATGTTGGGTACTGGTTTGCTGTATATGACTTTCATTATATTTAGGTATGGGCCTTGAATTCCTGTTCTTTCCAGGACTTTTAGCATGAAAGGATGCTGAATTTTGTCAAATGGTTTTTCATCATCTACTGAAATGATCATGTGGTTTTTTTTGTGTGTGTGTGTTTGTTTACGTAGTGGATTGCATTGATAGATTAACATATATTGAACCATCCCTGAATCCCTGGGATGAAGCCTACTTAATCATGGTGGATGATTATTTTGATGTGTTCTTGGATTTGGTTATCAAATATTTTATTTAGTATTTTTGCAAGGATATTCATATGGGAGATTGGCCAGAAGTTCTCTTTCTTTGTTGGATCTTTGTGTGGTTTTGCTATCAGCATAATTGTGCCTTCATAGAATGAGTTGGGTAGTGTTCCTTCTGTTTTTATTTTGTGAAATAATTTAAAGAGTATTGCTGTTTAGTCTTTGAAGGTCTGATAGAATTCTGCACTTAAACCATCTTGTCCTGTATTTTTTTTTTTTTTTGGTTGGAAGTCTTTCTATCACCCCTTCTATTTCTTTAGGGGGCTACGGGACTGTTTAACTGATCTATTTGATCCTGATTTAATTTTGATATTTGTTATCTGTCTAGGAAATTGTACATTTTCTCCAGATTCTCCAGTTGTGTTCAGTAATGGCTTTTGTAGTACGATCTGATGATTTTTTGAATTTCCTCAGTTTCTGTTGTTATATCCCCCTTTTCATTTCTAATTTTGTTAATTTGGATACTGTCTCTGAGCCCTTTGGTTAGTCTGGCTAAGAATTTATCTATCTTGTTTATTTTCTCAAAGAAACAACTCCTGGTTTTGTTGATTTTTTGCATGGTTTCCTTTGTTTCTACTTGATTGATTTCAGCCCTGAGTTTGATGATTTCCTGTCTTCTACTACTCCTGTGTGAATTAACTTCATTTTGTTCCAGGGCTTCCAGGTGTGCCATTAAGCTACTAGTGAATGCTCTTTCCAGTTTCTATTTGGAGGCATTCAGTGCTATGAGTTTTCCTCTTAGAACTGCTTTGATTGGGTCCCATAGATTTGGGTAAGTTGTACCTTCATTTTCATTGAATTATAAAAAATCTTTTATTTCTTTCTTTATTTCTTCCTAGACCAAGGTATCATTGAGTAGAGTATTGTTCAGTTTCCAAGTGTATGTGGGCTTTCTGTTGTTTTTGTTGCTATTGAAGAAGACCACTATAACTCCATAGTGATCTTATAGGATGCATGGGATTAGTTTGATCATTCTATATTTGTTGAGGTCTGTCTTGTTACCAATTATATGATCAATTTGGAGAAGGTTCCATGAGGTGCTGAGAAAAAGGTATATTCTTTTGCTTTAGGATGTAATGTTTATATATATATATATATATATATATATATATATATATATATAATCCAATTGGTCTAAAGCTTCTAATTATTTTAATGTGTCCCTGTTCAGTTTCTGTTTTGCAGATTGGTCCATTCAGGACAGTGGAGTTTTGAAGTCACCTACAATTATTGTGTTAAGTGCAATGTGTGCTTTGAGCTTTAATAAAATTTCTTTTATGAATGAGGGCGCCTTTGTATTTGGAGCATAGCTGTTCAGAATTGAGAGTTCTTCTTGGTGTTTTTTTTTCTTTGACCAGCAAGAAGTGTCCTTCCATGTCTCTTTTGATAACTTTAGGTTGAAAGACAATTTTATCTGATATTAGAATGGTTACTCAATCTTGTTTCCTGCGACCATTTGCTTGTAAAATTGTCTTCCAGCCTTTTACTCTAAAGTAGTGTTTGTCTTTGACACTGAAGTGTGTTTCCTGTATGCAGCAAAATGAAGGGTTCTTTTTATGTATCTAGTTTGTTAATCTTTGCCTTTTTATTGGGGAATTGAGTCCATTGATATTAAGAGATATTAAGGAGGGCTCTTCGGGCGGGCTGGCAGTGAGGTGCCATCATAACTAGGGACACGGTGCAGATTCTAGCAGCTGGAATCAGGGGCTTGGACTGAGACCTAGCTTACCCTAGCACAGACAATGCCACCAGGCTCTGGCCCGCACCCAGAGCCAGAACAGATCTGCAGATCCGGGCACCTACAGCTCAGCCACTGTCACTGATCCCTGGGGACAGGCACGCTGTGTTTTCAGCAGGGCTGCCATCTACAAAAGACCAACTAACTCCATAGATGAACAGATGGCAAAAGGCAAACGTAGGAACGTTAATAACAGAAATCAAGGCAATACGGCACCATCTGAACCCAATTCGCCAACCACAGCAAGTCCTGGATACCCCAGCACACCAGAAAAACAAGAGTTAGGTATAAAAGCACAGGTCATGATGCTCCTAGAGGAACACAAAAAAGACATAAACAAATCTCTTAAAGAAATGCAGGGGAACATCAATAGGGTAGAAGCTCTTACAATGCAAACACAAAAAACACTTAAAGAACTCCAGGAGAATATGGGCCAACAGACAGAAACCAATAAAGAGGAAATGAGAAAATCAGTTAAAGAAATGCAGGAGAACTTTAAACAACATGCAGAAGTCATGAAAGAGGGAGCACAAAAATATATTAAAGAATTACATGAAAACACAAACAAACAAATGAAGGAATTGAGCAAAACCATCCAAGATCTGAACACAGAGGTAGAAAAAAGTAATAAATCACAAAAGGAGGCAACTTTGGAGATAGAAAACCTTGGGAAGAAATCAGGGGTCGTAGATGCAAACATCAACAACAGAATACAAGAGATAGAGATAAGAATCTCAGATGCTGAAGATAACATAGTAACCATTGGCTCCACAGTCAAAGAAAACACAAAATCCAAAAGGCTTGTAACCCAAAACATCCAGGAAATACAGGACACAATGAGAAGACCAAACCTAAGGATTAAAGGGATAGATGAGAGTGAAGATCTACAACTTAAAGAGCCAGCAAATACCTTTAACAAAATTATGGAAGAAAACTTCCCTAACTTAAAGAGAGAGATGCCCATGAATATACAAGAAGCCTACAGAACTCCAAACAGACTGGACTAGAACAGAAACACCTCCTGTCACATAATAATCAAAACCCCAAATGTACTAAACAAAGAAAGAATATTAAAGGCAGTAAGAGACAAAGGCCAAGTAACATATAAAGGAAGACCTATTAGAATCACACCAGACTTCTCTCCAGAAACCATGAAAGCTAGAAGATCCTGGGCAGACCTCATGAAGACCCTAAGAGAACACAAGTGTCAGCCAAGACTACTATACCCAGCAAAACTCTCAATCAAAATAGATGGAGAAATCAAAATATTCCATGACAGGACCAAATTTACACAATATCTTTCCACTAACCCAGCTCTACAAAGGATAATATGAGGAAAGCTCCAATACAAGGAAGGAAATTGCACCCAAGAAAAAGCAAGACAGTAACCTTCTTCCATCAAACTCAAAGAAAGATAACTACTCAAAAACAAAAATAACATCAAAAATGTCAGGAAGTAATAATCTCTATTCCTTAATATCTCTTAACATCAAAGGACTCAATTCCCCAATAAAAAGACATAGACTAACAGACTGGATATGGAAACAGGACCCTATATTTTGCTGCTTACAGGAAACACACCTCAGAGTCAAAGACAAACACTACCTTAGAGAAAAAGGATGGAAGATTATTTTGCAAGCAAATGGTCACAGGAAGCAAGCTGAAATAGCCATTTTAATATCAGATAAATTTGACTTTCAACCCAAAGTCATCAAAAGAGACACAGAAGGGCACTTCTTGCTAGTCAAAGGAAGAATCCACCAAGAAGAACTCACAATTCTAAACATCTATGCTCCAAATGTAAGGGCACCCTGGTTCGTAAAAGAAACTTTACTAAACCTCAAAGCACACATTGCACCTAACACAATGATTGTGGGGGACCTCAATACTCCACTATCCACAGTGGACTGATCAGGAAAACAGAAACTAAACAGGGACACGGGAGAAACTCATCGAAACTTTGGACCAATTGGATTTAACAGATATATATAGAGAACATTTCACCCTAAAGCAAAAGACTATACTTTTTTCTCAGCTCCTCGTGGTACCTTCTCCAAAATCGACCATATAATTGGACACAAGACAGACCTCAACAAATATAAAAAGATCGAACTAATACCATGCCTCTTATCAGATCACCATGGAGTAAGAGTGTTCTTTAGAAGCAACAAAGACAACAGAAAATCCTCATACACGTGGAGGCTGAACAATATTCTACTCAATGATACCTTAGTCCAGGAAGAAATAAAGAAAGAAATCAAAGATTTCTTAGAATTTAATGAAAATTAAGGCACAACATACCCAAATCTATGGGACACAATTAAAGCAGTGCTTAGAGGAAAACTCATAGCCCTGAGTGTCTCCAAAAAGAAACAGGAGTGAGCATATACTAGCAACATAATGGCACACTTGAAAGCTCTGGAACAAAAAGAAGCAATTTCACCCAGGAGGAGTAGAAGTCAGGAAACCATCAAACTCAGGGCTGAAATCAATCAAGTTGAAACAAAGAGAACCATACAAAGAATCAACAAAACCAGGAACTGGTTCTTTGAGAAAATCAACAAGATAGATAAACCCCTAGCCAGACTTACCAAAGGGCACAGAGACAGAATTCAAATTAACAAAATTAGAAATGAAAAGGGAGATATAACAACAGAAACTGAAGAAATTCAAAAAATCATCAGATCTTACTACAAAAACCTATACTCAATGCAACTGGAGAATCTGGAGGAAATGGACAATTTCCTAGACAGTTAACAAATACCAAAATTAAACCAGGATCAAATAGATCCTCTAAAGAGATCCATAACCCCCCCCCAAAAAAAGGGGTCATAGAAAGTCTTTCAACCAAAAAAAGCACAGGACCAGATGGTTTTATTGCAGAATTCTATCAGACCTTCATAGAAGTCCTGATACCGATACTCTTCAAACTATTCCACAAAATAGAAACAGAGGAACACTACCCAACTCATTCTATGAAGCCACAATTACCCTGATACCAAAACCACACAAAGATCCAACTAAGAAAGAGAACTACAGGCCAATTTCTCTTATGAATGTCGATGCAAAAATACTAAACAAAATACTTGCCAACTGAATCCAGAACACATCAAAATGATCATTCACCATGATCAAGTTGGCTTCATCCCAGGGATGCAGGGATGGTTCAATATATGAAAATCATCAATGTAATCCACTACATAAACAAACTCAAAGAAAAAAAACCACATGGTCATCTCATTGGATGCTGAAAAAGCATTTGACAAAATTCAGCATCCTTTCATGCTAAAGGTCTTGGAAAGAGCAGGAATTCAAGGCCCATATCTAAACATAGTAAAAGCAATATACAGCAGACCAGTAGCCAACATCAAGGTAAATGGAGAAAAACTTGAAGCAATCCCACTAAGATCAGGGACTAGACAAGGCTGACCCCTCTCACCATATCACTTCAATATAGTACTTGAGGTACTAGCTAGAGCAATTCGACAACAGAGGGAAGTCAAAGGGATACAAATTGGAAAGGAAGAAGTGAAACTATCACTATTCGCTGATGATATGATAGTATACTTAAGTGACCCAAAAACCTCCACCAGAGAACTCCTGCAACTGATAAACAACTTCAGCAAAGTGGCTGGCTATAAAATCAACTCAAGCAAATCAGTAGCCTTCCTATATGTGAAGGCTAAGCAGGCTGAGAAAGAAATTAGGGAAATGACACCCTTCACAATAGCCACAAATGATATAAAGTATCTTGGAGTGATGCTAACCAATCATGTGAAAGATTTATATGACAAAAACTTCAGGTCTCTGAAGAGAGAAATTGAAGAAGACATCAGAAAATGGGAAAATATTCCATGCTCGTGGGTTGGCAGGACTAATATGGCAATCTTGCCCAAAGCAATATACAGATTCAACACAATCCCCATCAAAATCCCAACTCAGTTCTTCATAGAGTTAGAAAGAGCAATTCTCAAATTCATCTGGAATAACAAAAAACCCAGGATAGCTAAAAATATCATAAACAGCAAAAGAACTTCTGGTGGAATCAATATCCCGGACCTCAAGCAATATTACAGAGCAGTAGTATTAAAAACTGCATGGGCCGGTCGTGGTGGCACACGCCTATAATCCCAGCACTTGGGAGGCAGAGGCAGGTGGATTTCTGAGTTCGAGGCCAGCCTGGTCTACAGAATGAGTTCCATGACAGCCAGGACTACACAGAGAAACCCTGTCTCAAAAAAGAAAAAAGAAAAAAAAAACTGTATGGTATTGGTTCAGTGACAGGGAGGCGGATCAATGGAATAGGATCGAAGACCCAGAATTGAACCCGCACATCTATGGCCAATTGATCTTAGACAAAGGAGCTGAAAACATCCAGTGGAACCTTTTCAACAGATGGTGCTGGCTCTACTAAAGGTCAACATGCAGCAGAATGAGAATTGATCCACTCTTATCTCCTTGCACTAAGCTCAACTCCAAGTGGATCAAGGACCTCCACATAAATCCAGACACACTAAAACTAATAGAAAAGAAACTGGGGAAGACCCTTGAGGACATTGGCTCAGGGGAAAAATTCCTGAACAGAACACCAATTGCTTATGCTCTAAGAGCAAGAATAGACGGATGGGACCTCATAAAATTACAAAGTTTCTGTAAGGCAAAAGACACTGTCAAAAGGATAAACCGGCAACCAACAAATTGCGAAAAGATCTTCACCAACCCCACATCTGACAGAGGGCTAATATCCAATGTATACAAAGAACTCAAGAGGTAGACCCCAGAAAACCAAATAACCCTATCCAAAAATGGGGTACAGAGCTAAACAGTGACTTTACACCTGAAGAAATTCAGATGGCTGAGAAACACCTTAAGAGATGTTCAACCTCATTAGTCATTAGGGAAATGCAAATCAAAACAACCCTGAGATTACACCTCACATCAGTCAGAATGGCTAAGATTAAAAACTCAGAAGACATCAGGTGTTGGCGAGGATGTGGAGAAAGAGGAACACTCCTCCACTGCTGGTGGGAATGCAAGCTGGTACAACCACTCTGGAAAACATTATGGCGATTCCTCAGAAAACTGGACATGATACTTTCGAAGGACCCAGCCATATGACTCCTGGAAATATACCCAGAAGATTCCCCAGCATGCAACAAGGATACATGCTCCACTATGTTCATAGCAGCCTTATATATAATAGCCAGAAGCTGGAAAGAACCCAGATGTCCCTCAACAGAGGAATGGATACAAAAAATGTGGTATATATACACAATGGAGTACTATTCAGCCATTAGAAACAATGAATTCATGAAATTCTTAGAGAAATGGATGGAGCTGGAGAATGTCATACTAAGTGAGGTTACCCAGTCTCAAAAGAATATGCATGGTATGCAGTCACTGATAAGTGAATATTAGCCTAGAATCTTGGAACACCAAAGACATAAATCACATACCAAGTGAGATCTGACAAGAAGAAAGGAGTGGATACTGGAGCTAGAACGGACCAAAGCCTCATTGTGGGGGAGTACAAGAACAGTGAGGTGGGAGGGGGTGGATGAGGGAGCAGGGGGAGGGAAAAGGGCATATTGGACCCTTAGGCATGGGGAACCAGGAAAAGGGAAATGAATTGTAAATATAGAATATATCCAATAAAAAAAAGAGATATTAAGGAATAGTGATTATTGCTTCTTGTCATTTTTGATGTTATTTTTTATATTTGTTGTTTTCTCTTTTGGGGTTTGTTGAAAGAAGGTTACTATCTTGCTTTTTTCAGGGTGTAGTTTCCCTACTTGTGTTGGTGTTTTCCCCCAATTATCCTTTGTAGAGTTGGGTTTGTGGATAGATATTGTGTAAATTTGGTTTCGTCTTAGAATATCTTGGTTTCTCTCTCTCTATGATGACTGAGAGTTTTGCTCAGTATAGCAGTTTTGGTTGTTTTTTTTTTTGTGGCATTTGTGTTCTCTTATAGCCTGCATGAGGTCTGTCCAAAATCTTCTAGCTTTCATGGTCTCAGTTAGAAATTCTGGGGTAATTCTTACATGTCTTCTGTTACATGCTACTTTGCCTTTTTCTCCTATTGGCTTTAATATTCTTTCTTTGTTTAGTACATTTTGGGTTTTGATTATTATGTGACAGGAGGTATTTCTGTTCTGGTCCAGTCTGTTTGGAGTTCTGTAAGCTTCTTGTATATTCATGGGCATCTCTCTCTTTAGGTTAGGAAAGTTTTCTTCCATAATTTTGTTGAAGATATTTGCTGGCCTTTTAAGTAGTAAATTTTCACTCTTTTCTATACCTATAATCCTTAGGTTTCGTCTTCTCATTGTGTCCTGGATTTCCTGGATGTTTTGGGTTACAAGCTTTTGCATTTTGCATTTTCTTTGACTGTCGTGTCCATGGTTCCTTTGGTATCTTTGGCATCTGTAATTCTTTCTTCTATCTCTTGTCTTCTGCTGTTGATCTTTGCATCTATGGTCCCTGATTTCTTCCCAAGGTTTTCTATCTCCAACGTTGTCTCCTTTTGTGATTTCTTAGCTATTTCTGCTTCTGTTTTTAGAGCCTGTATGGTTTTGCTCAGTTCCTTCACTTGCTTGTTTGTGTTTTCATGTAACTCTTTAAGAGATTCTTGTCTTTCCTCTTTCTTGACCTCTGTCTCTTGACCCAAGTTCTGTATTTTTTTAAAGTGATTTTTGCATTTCCTCCCTATTGGCTTCTAACTTTTGACCCATATTCTCCTGAATTTCTTTAAATGATTTTTTTTGTTTCCCTTGGAAGAGCTTCCTTTTGATCCATTTTCTCCTGTATTTCTTTAAGACATTTATTTATGTCCTACTTATGTTCCTCTAACAGCATCATGGTCAGTGATTTTAAATCCAAGTCTTGTTTTTCTGGTGTGTTAGGGAATGCAGAACTTCCTGTTTTTGGAGAATTGGGTTTCGATGCTGCCATATCTCGTTGATTTCTGTAAGTAAGTTCCTATGTTTGCCTTTTGCCATATGGTTTTCTCTGGTGTTATTTGGTCTTGTTGTCACTGGCTGGTGTTTGAACCTCCCATGAGCCTGAAAGGCTAATTCCACACCTCTGGATGTCTGAATTACCCCTGGCTCAGATTGCTGATGTGGTACCCTCCTCTTGGGTGCCCTTGGAGGCCTAATGTGTCCTGCTCCAAGCAATGCTATACTCGGGTTGTCTCTGGTGCTGCCTGCCTGTTCCTTCATGAAGCACAGATGGCAGATGCTGTAGGGCCCTTATCCAAGGACTGATCACTCTGCAGGGCAGATGACACCCTGACTTGGTTGGTACATGACCCGGTGGGCATAAACATGGCCTGCGAAGTTGCTCAGGCCCTGGGCGTAGGCAAAAGCCTAATGGGTTAGGACACAAGTGATGTTAGCCTCGGACTATGTCTGTGTACCTGGCATTATCTGTTAGTTGTCTATGGCGTCCCATTACTTTCCATTCTTATGGCCACATTTTAGTTAGAGGAGTTCTTCAATTTTAAGTGTATTAACAGATTTAAAAAAATCTTTCTCCTTTGAAATGCATTAGCCTTGTTGGTTTTATTGTGTAGATTAATCATTACAGACAACTAGGAGTACAGCAGAGTTTTAAGTACCTTTTAGCTTTGGAAGTGTTGTTCATAGGTAACAAGTGGTGCCATTAAAATTGAAAAGGATAGATTTATGGACAATCCAAGTGAAATAAATACAAATAAATTCTGCTTCTAGTAAATTAAGATAACTGACTTCACATTAATAACATTCTTAAAATCTTAGGCATTCTTCGAAAAATATAATGCACTTGATTAAATGAAGGGCTTTTGATACTGAGAGGCATGGGTTCAAATCCTAACAAAGACACACATACTTTTACAGTTCTGTTATATTTCTCATTCTTCTTGAGTCTCCAATGTAAAAGATTATAATTAATAATTTTCCCTAATAGGTGTTCTACTTTACAAAATTAACTTAAAGACACATATTTTATTCAACTTAAAATTTCAGATCATTGTCCATCATGGTAGAAAAGTTAAAATACTTAGTCCCATCATATCCCCTGTCCAAACCAGAAAAAAAAAATGGAGCCACTCTTGACCACATGTTAGCTAACTCAGGCTCAGTTCCAAATTTCCTTTTCTCATGCTATTTAGGAACTCTTGCTTAAGGAATTGTGATGGCTACACTAAACTTGGACTTCTCCGTAATTATCTAAATTAAATCACCCAATTCAGACATCTCACAAGTAAACACAATATAGAAAATACTTCACTGTACACTCTTGTAGGGGAGATTTGAAGTTGTATTGATTTGAAAATCACATCTAATCATTACCATTAGTTTCTTATAAATGGCACCTTCTTCTTTTCACATGCCAGTTCTTTTGACTATTGTAATGAGGGAATGAGTAGAAGCAATGATGTTTATCATCACTAAATATTTAGTAAGAATGAAGTTTTAAAGAGTTGTAGAGATCATTATATGATGAAACATTTTGCATGTGAGAATGATGGAGATCTATGCTTCTAATGTTGATGTTTTAGAGGTGGAGAGGAGAAGATGAATATACGTCGATCAACTCTTTGGCTATAAGTACTGAATTAAATTAGTGAGCCCCAGGTTCAGTGCTTAGGAGCTAGTTTTAAAAACTAAGATGCATAGTAACAGAATAAAATAACCTAACTTGCACCTCTGGTCTCTACATGAAAATAAACACTGATATACCCACACACACTTGTACACACAGAGACACACACACCCACACAGACACACACACACACACACACACACACACACAAAGAGAAAGAGAGAGAGAGAGAGAGAGAGAGAGAGAGAGAGAGAGAGAGAGAGATTCAGTGAAAAGGAGGGCCAAGTGTCAATATGTAATAATTAAGAGGACAATTATATAAGAGGACACAGTAATTGGTATGACATATTGACTTATCAGTGGAAAACCTATGTAAAGAAGGGATCTGTTTATGGGCATGAAGAGACAGTTGATAACAGGTAGTTAGTGCAGAAGGAATACCATGATGTTCACATGAGAAAAGCAGGCCTCATATCAGCAGAGAGATTAAACTAAAATATCTAACCCCAAAATATTTTGAGGAAATATCAGACATATAAATTCAAATGCTGAACCCATTACTTAGCCCAAGCTGTCAATAGGAAACAAAATAAACAGTGTGCAATTCATGCTTAGCACAAATATTATGAGACACATTGTTGCAAGCTATGGTTTATAAATAGAAAAGAAATAATCTGAAATCTCCAAATCCTAGCAAGATGAATCAACTGAGCACTGACTTATAAAACCACTGCACAGCATTTAGATCTTGAGATCCATAAATAGGAAAGGGTCCTATGGTGGAGAAAATAAAATAAAATTTTTGTGTCATGGGTCAAAAACACCATATGTGGCAGCTTGGAAGGCATAAGACAGACTAGAATCTATTGGAAAATTGAACTTCGATGAACAAAACAAGGGAGAATGTGAGAAAGTTATTTCCAGGAATAAAAGAAGACAGTAAGGAGAGGAAACTGATAGGAAGAAGAGAGTCAAAAAGGCACAAACTATGAGATCATTATCTTTCAACAACCATATTTAGTATATGATACTTCATAATTCTAGAATAAGCAGTAAAATTGTACTGAGAAAATTTCACTGATACTTGCTCTGACTGATATCATGGACATTGGTAGACACAGAAAACTAAAGTGCCTGAGGAAACAACAAGCAAAAGGTGTGATAACTTCATAAATAACTCATCCTAAGGAGAAGAGAAAATAGAGAACAAACTTTATGCATGATGAAAGAAAGGCTCTGAACAGTGCAACATTCAGCACCTACAATGAGGTGCCGAGTGATATACAATTGCAGGTAGTCTACAGATTCATAGGTTCAGTCTATTGTCCTCATATCAGGAACCATCACAGCACCAGGAAAGCACAGTAATGAAGAACGAGCAGAGTTGTACATCTTGAGTGGAATAATGCATAGGTAGATAGATAGATAGATAGATAGATAGATAGATAGATAGATAGATAGATGTGTGTGTGTCTTGTGTATGTTTCTGTGTGTCTTGTGCATGTGTACATAAGTATTAAGATGAACAGGCTTGCTATCTTAATGACCCTAATTCAACCCCCATTAATTATCCACATAAAATATAAAGAAAAGTATACATGCACACAGTGAGAAGCATGAATATACACATACAAAAATTAATTAAAATGCAATAGCATTATAAATATTAAATATGCATAAAATACATGTAATTTGACTTAAAACTACACACTGTAAATCATTTGATAGATGTAATTGCTTACAATTATTTTAAATTATAGTACCAACAGTAGCATGTTTGATGTAAGCAGTTCATCTAAAATGTATTTTACTACTTCATAGAAATACAAAGACTTCTTTTACATTTATGTGAGTATACCATATGTATATAGAGAAACTAATGACAATAGTATTACTTATATCAACACACAAAATGGTTGAATAATATTTGTGTGTAAATTAAAAGATGTCCTTAATGTGAAGATTTTGAGAGATGAGGAATGCCATAGGTTTGAAACCAAATGGATGGGGACTTGGTCATGAGAAATTCCCCCAGAAGACAATAATTTTAGGAGGTAGAATAATTCTTGTGAGGTTGGTTTGTAATAATGGAATAAGACATATTATTTTCATTTTTTTAGCTCTCAAAATATCTCTTTTGCATATTGTCCTTTCGTTTTTCAATTTGTACGATGTAATAGAGTTGTCTCATATTTACCAGAAGCTGACACTATCGCAACATTTTCCTGGACTTCTCAGACACTGGAATAAACTTTCATATAAATGTATCTTCTTATATATTCTTTAGCATCAAGTGTTTGCTTGAAAATAATAGAAAATAACCCAAGATAGACGTGACAAATAATTCTGCCACATGGTTAAGTTATAAACACATTTCTCTTGACACAGAAGTAGGATGAGACATAGCTAAGGTAAAATTTCTAAGCAGGTAAAGAAGGATTACTGTGTCATAGAAGGTTCTACAGACAATTTTTCAAAGGGGTTTGAAGACTTTTCAACACTTGTTTGCCCTGGCCACAAGCCTTCTCCCTGCCCTGTCAGCATGTCTTTCTCATGACTCAAGACAGTAGCAATTTAATGATTTCCACTGTATCTTTCCTTCCATTGTTACCACAGTGTTAGGGCCTGGATCATCCAAGCACTACACAATAGCAATTCTTCCTAAAGGTTACACTCACGGAATAGGTGCACTGTTTATGAATGATGATTGACCAGTATCTAGATACAGAACATTTATCTGCATTTATAAATTCATTACATTGATTTACTCAATTAATCATTGCTAACTGTGAAAAAATGAAAAAACTAAATAAGATATTTAATCTGAATTGTATAATAGTGGATTGCACCAATAAATTGAGTCAATGAATTTAATTAATTTCCTGATAAATTTAAATTATTAACTAATAAAAGTTAAAGTTTGGTTCTAGAGAAATAGCGCATTTCATAAACTGCTTACCTAGCACACAGAGCTATCTGGATTCTTTCACACAAACATAGCACTGCAACATATACCTTTATTCACAGGACTCAGAAGAGAAAAAGTAGGGGAGGCAGAAGGTCAATGTCATTTTTTGCTATACATTGAATTCAAGACCACTTTAGAATACATGTGAACCTCTCTCTAAATCAAAGGAAGTAAAATGAAAAATTAGCTTCACAATTAAATACAGGCAAAACAACTAATCAAAAGACACTGTTTTAACTATTCCACAAAATAGAAACAGAAGGGACACTACACAATTGTTCTATGAAACCACAATTATCCTTATACCTAAACCACACAAAAACTCTAACAAATGGTGCTGGTTCAGCATGTAGAAAAAAATGCAAATCAAGTCATTCTTATCTCCTTGTACAAAGCTCAAGTCTAAATGGATCAAGGACCCCCACATAAATCCAGATACACTGAAATTTATAGAGGAGAAATTGGGGAAGAATCTCAAACACATGGGTACAGGGGAAATTTTCCTTAACAGAATACCAATGAATTATTTTCTAAACCAAGAATGAAAAATCGACCTCATAAAATTGCAAATCTTCTCTAAGGCAGAGGACACTGTCAATAGGACAAAATGAAGACCAACAGATTAGGAAAAGTTCTTTACCAATCCTACATCCAATAGAGAGCTAATATCCAATATATACAAATAACAGAAGAATTTGGACTCCAGGGAATCAAATAACCCTTTTTATAAATGGGGTGCAGAGATAAACAAAGAATTTTCAACTGAGGAATATTGAATGGCAAAGAAGCACCACAGATGGAGTAAAGTGCTAAACAAAAATTCTTAGAAGAGAAATTACAAATTGCCAAAAAGTACTTAAAAATTTGTTCCAAGTTCTTAGTCATCAGGGAAATCCAAATCAGAACAAATCTGATGCTCCATCTTTTACTCATCGGAATGACAAATATCAAAAGCTCAAGTGATATGCTGGTGTGTATGTGGAGCAATGGAAATACACTCCCCACCGCTGATGGGAGTTCAAACTTGTCTAGCCAATTTGGAAATCAATTTGATTTTTCTCAGAAAATTGAGATCAGTTCTTCCTCAAGACTTGACTATTCCTTTCCTTAGAAGATACCCCCAGAATGCTCCACCATCACGCAAAGACAGTTACCCAACAATATTTATACCAGCTTTCTTCATAATAGCCAGAAAGTAGAAACAACATAGATGTCTTTGAATCTCATGTAGAAAGGGAAATAAAATAGTCACAAGTGGCAGATGGAGGAAGGAAATTTGGTGGGAGAGTAGATTGAAAGCAGAATGAGGGGGATCAGGTTCAGGTGTGGGGAGAAGCAGGAGAGATGTCCAGGTGACTATGAGAATGAATGGAAATCTGCAACTGACACAGGTAGGTAGGTAGGAGTCATGAGTTACTGAATAACCAACGGGTATGTCCTTAACTATGACTAACACCAGTGAGCATATGCAGCCTGAAGTGGCCAGATCCTGTAGCCATTGAGAAAGCCCAACAACATTATAAACACAAACACACCTACAAAACTTTAACTCAAAATTTATTCTCTTTATAAGAAATCCAAGGACAGTGGATGGAGTGGAGACTGAAGGAATGGCCAACAACTGTCCCAACTTGAGTCCCATCCTATTGTTAAATATCAATTCCTGGCACAGTTATTTATACTCTGTTAAGCTTGCAGAAAAGAAGCTACCACCACTGTGATCTGAGGAGCTCCATAAAGCAGATGACTCAGCCAATGAAGCAGTGGAAGTAGCTTCTGGACTCTCATGGAAGAATAAGAGGAAGGATTTTGGGCCTCTAAGGGGATAGGAACCCCATAGGAAAATTAAGTGAATTAACTAAATTGAAAGGTTTGGGCTTTCAGAAACAGAATCACCCATAAAGGAACATGCACAGGCTGAATCTAAGCCTTCTTTTTTTTTATTTTTATTTCTTTTTTTTTTATTTTCTATATTCTTTGTTTACATTCCAAAGGCTTTCCCCTTTCTCAGTTACCCCCCACCATATGTCCCATAATTCCTCTCTCCCCCATGCTATTTCCCACTCATTCCCCCCCCACACACACACACGATTTCTCTGTTCTGGGTCTACAATACTGGATCCAATCTTTACAGGCCCAGGGTCCTCTCCTTTTTTTCTTCTTGAGAGTCATTTGACTTGCTAATTGTGCCTTGAGTATTTAGGGCTTCTGGGCTCATTAATATCCACTTATCAGTGATTGCATTTCGTGTGTATTCTTTTGTGATTGGGTTAGCTCACTTAGGATGATAGTTTCCAGATCTAACCATTTACCTACAAATTGCATGAATTCATTATTTTTAATTGCTGAGTAGTACTCCATTGTATAAATATACCACATTTTCTGTATCCATTCCTCTTTTGAGGGATATCTGGGCTCCTTCAAATTTCTGGCTATTATAAACAAGGTTGCTATAAACATAGTGGTGCATGTGTCTTTGTTGTATGCAGAGGAATCCTCTGGGTATATGCCCAGGAGTGGTATGCCAGGGTCCTCTGGGAGTGGGATGCCCAATTTTCTGAGGAACCGCCACACTGATTTCCAGAGTGGTTTTACCATTTTGCAGTCCCACCAACAGTGGAGGAGTGTTCCTCTTTCTCCACATCCTGGCCACCTCGCCAGCACTTGTTGTCTCTCGAGTTTTTAATCTTAGCCATTCTGACTGGAGTGAGGTGGAATCTCAGGGTTGTTTTGATTTGCATTTCCCTGATGACTAATGATGTTGAACATCTCTTAAGGTGTTTCTCGGCCATCCGAATTTCTTCTGGTGAAAATTCTTTGTTTAGCTCTGTACCCCATTTTTTGATAGGGTTATTTGGTTCTTTGGGGTCTAACTTCTTGAGTTCTTTGTATATATTGGATATTAGCCCTCTGTCGGATGTGGGGTTGGTGAAGATCATTTCCCACATTGTTGGTTGCCGTTTTGTCCTTCTGACAGTGTCCTTTGCCTTACAAAAACTTTGTAATTTTATGAGGTCCCATTTGTCAATTCTTGATCTTAGAGCATAAGCTATTGGTGTTCTGTTCAGGAACTTTCCCCCTGTGCCCATGTCCTCCAGGGTCTTCCCAAGTTTCTTTTCTAATAGTTTCAGTGTGCCTGGTTTTATGTGGAGGTCCTTGATCCACTTGGAGTTGATCTTAGAACAAGGAGATAAGAGTGGGTCAATTCACATTCTTCTGCATGTTGACCTCCAGTTGAACAAGCACCATTTGTTGAAAAGGCTATCTTTTTTCCACCGGATGGTTGTGGCTCCTTTATCAAAGATCAAGTGACCATAAGTCTGTGGGTTCATTCCTGGGTCTTCAATCCTATTCCATTGATCTACCTGCCTGTTGCTATACCAATACCATGCAGTTTTTAACACAATTGCTCTGTAGTACTGCTTGAGGTCAGGGATATTGATTCCCCCAGAAGTCCTTTTATTGTTGAGAATAGTTTTAGCTATCCTGGGTTTTTTGTTGCTCCAGATGAATTTGAGAATTGCTCTTTCTAGATCTATGAAGAATTGATTTGGGATTTTGATGGGGATTGCATTGAATCTGCAGATTCCTTTTGGCAAGATGGCCAATTTTACTATATTAATCCTGCCAATCCAGGAGCAAGAAATATTTTTCCATCTTCTGAAGTCTTCTTCGATTTCTTTCTTCAGGGACTTGAAGTTCCTGTCATACAGATCTTTCACTTGTTTGGTTAGAGTTACACCAAGGTACTTTATGTTGTTTGTGGCTATTGTGAAGGGTGTTATTTCCCTAACTTCTTTCTCAGCCTGCTTGTCCTTTGAGTACAAGAAGGCTACTGATTTGCTTGAGTTAATTTTATAACCAGCCACTTTGCTGAAGTTGTTTATCAGCTGTAGAAGTTCTCTGGTGGAGTTTTTTGGATCGCTTAAGTAGACTATCATATCATCTGCAAATAATGATACTTTGACTTCTTCCTTTCCAATTTGTATCCCTTTGACTTCCTTATGTTGTCTAATTGCTCTTGCTAGACCTTCAAGTACTATATTGAAAAGATATGGAGAGAGAGGGCAGCCTTGTCTAGTCCCTGATTTTAGTGGGATTGCTTCAAGTTTCTCTCCATTTATTTTGATGTTGTCTACTGGTTTGCTGCAGATTGCTTTTACTATGTTTAGGTATGGGCCTTGAATTCCTGCTCTTTCCAAGACTTTTAGAATGAAAGGATGCTGAATTTTGTCAAATGCTTTTTCAGCATCTAATGAGATGACCATGTGTTTTTTTTCTTTTAGTTTGTTTATGTAGTGGATTACATTGATGGATTTCTGTATATTGAGCCATCCCTGCATTCCTGGAATGAAGCCTACTTGATCATGGTGAATGATCGTTTTGATATGCTCTTGGATTCTGTTGGCAAGAATTTTATTTAGTATTTTTGCATCAATATTCATAAGAGAAATTGGCCTGTAGTTCTCTTTCTTTGTTGGATCTTTTTGTGGTTTAGGTATCAGCGTAATTGTGATTTCGAAGAACGAGTTGGGCAGTGTCCCTTCTGTCTCTATTTTGTGGAATAGTTTGAAGAGTATTGGTGTTAAGTCTTCTTTGAAGGTCTGGTAGAATTATGCACTAAAACCATCTGGTCCCGTACTTTTTTTGGTTGGGAGGCTTTCTATAAGCCCTTCTATTTCTTTAAGGGTTATGGGACTGTTTAGCTGGTCTAGTTGATGCTGATTTAATTTTGGTATTTGGTATCTGTTTAGGAAATTGTCCATTTCCTCCAGATTCTCCAGTTGTTTTGAGTATAGGCCTTTGTAGTAGGATCTGATGATCTTTTGAATTTCCTCTGTTTCTGTTGTTATATCCCCCTTTTCATTTTTAATTTTGTTAATTTGGATACTATCTCTGTGCCCTTTGGTTAGTCTAGCTAAGGGTTTATCTATCTTGTTGATTTTCTCGAAGAACCAGCTCTTGGTTTTGTTGATTCTTTTTATGGTTCTCTTTGTTTCTGCTTGATTGATTTCAGCCCTTAGTTTAATGATTTCCTCTCCTACTCCTCCTGGGTGAGTTAGCTTCTTTTTGTTCCAGGGCCTTCAGGTGTGCTGTTAAGTTGCTAGTGTATGCTCTCTCCAGTTTCTTTTTGGAGGCACTCAGGGCTATGAGTTTTCCTCTTAGCACTGCTTTCATTGTGTCCCAGACATTTGGGTAGGTCGTACCTTCATTTTCATTGAAGTCTAAAAAGTCTTTGATTTCTTTCTTTATTTCTTCCTTGACCAGGGTGTCATTGAGTAGAGTATTGTTCGGTTTCCATGTGTATGTGGGCTTTCTGTTGTTCCTCTTGCTATTGAAGGCCACTTTTACTCCATAGTGATCCGAAAGGAGACATGGGATTAGTTCGGTCTTCTTGTATTTGTTGAGGTCTGTCTTGTGACCAATTATATGATCAATTTTTGAGAAGGTACCGTGCGGTGCTGAGAAAAAGGTATACTCTTTTGTTTTAGGATGGAATGTTCTATATATATCTGTTAAATCCAATTGGTCCAAAGCTTCAATTAGTTTCACTGTGTCCCTGTTTAGTTTCTGCTTTCCTGACCGGTCCATTGAGGAGAGTGGAGTGTTGAAGTCACCTACAATCATTGTGTTTGGTGTGATGTGTGCTTTAAGCTTTAGTAAAGTTTCTTTTACAAATGAGGGTGCCCTTACATTTGGCGCATAGATGTTCAGTATTGAGAATTCTTCTTGGTGGATTTTCCCTTTGACAAGCAGAAAGTGACCTTCTGTGTCTCTTTTGATGACTTTAGGTTGAAAGTCAATTTTATCTGATATTAGAATGGCTACTCCAGCTTGTTTCCTGGGACCATTTGCTAGTAAAACTGTCTTCCAGCCTTTTACTCTAAGGTGGTGTTTGTCTTTGACACTGAGATGTGTTTCCTGTATGCAGCAAAATGTAGGGTCCTGTTTCCATATCCAGTCTGTTAGTCTGTGTCTTTTGATTGGGGAATTGAGTCCATTGATATTAAGAGATATTAAGGAATAGTAATTATGACTTCCTGACATTTTGGGCATTATTATTATTATTTGTATTTGAGTGGTTCTCTTCTTTTGGGTTGGATGAGATGGGGTTTCTATCTTGTTTCTTCTGGGGTGTTGTTTCCCCCCTTGTGTTGGTATTTTTCCCCTATTATCCTTTGTAGGGCTGGGTTTGTAGATAAGTATCTTGCAAATTTGGTTTTGTCGTGGAATATCTTGGTTCCCCCATCTACGGCAATTGAGAGTTTTGCTGGGTATAGTAGTCTTGGCTGAAGTTTGTGTTCTCTTAGGGTCTGCATGAGGTCTGCCCAGGATCTTCTAGCTTTCATGGTCTCAGGTGAGAAGTCTGGTGTAATTCTGATAGGTCTTCCTTTATATGTTACTTGTCCTTTTTCTCTTACTGCCTTTAATATTCTTTCTTTGTTTAGTACATTTGGGTTTTGAATATTATGTGACGGGAAGTATTTCTGTTCTGGTCCAGTCTATTTGGTGTTCTATAGGCTTCTTGTATATTCATGGTCATCTCTCTCTTTAGGTTGGGGAAGTTTTCTTCCATAATTTTGTAGAAGATTTTTGCTGGCCCTTTAAGTTGTAGATCTTCATTCTCATCTATCCCTATAATCCTTAGGTTTGGTCTTCTCATTGTGTCCTAGATTTCCTGAATTTTCTTGGTTACCAGCTTTTTGCATTTTGCATTTTCTTTAATTGTTGAATCCATGGTTCCTATGGTATCTTCAGCATCTGAGATTCTGTCTTCTATCTCTTTTATTCTATTGTTCATATTTGCATCTATGCCTCCTGATTTCTTCCCAAGGTTTTCTATCTCCAACATTGTCTCCCTTTGCGATTGCTTAGTTGTTTCTACTTCTGTTTTTAGATTTTGTATGGTTTTGCTCAGATCTTTCAGTTGCTTGTTTGTGTTTTCCTGTAATTCTTTAAGGGATTTTGTGTTTCCTCTTTTATGACTTCTACTCATTGACCCATGTTCTCTTGTATTTCTTTAAGTGATTTTTGTTTCTCCCCCTTATTGGGATTCATTTTTTGCTCTATATTCTCCTGGATTTCTTTAAGTGATTTTTGTGTCTGCCTTGTATGGGCTTCTAGTTTTTGATCTATTTTCTCCTCTATTACTTTAAGAAATTTATCTAAGTGATCCTCAATCTGCATCTTTACCAGTGATTTTCGATCTGAGTCTTGTTTTTCTGGTGTGTTGAAATATCTGGGATTTAATTGTGTTTGTCTTGCAATGGCTTCTAGCTTTTGATCTATTTTCTCATGTATTACTTTAAGAGATTTATCTAAGTGTTCCTCTATCAGCATCCTGACCAGTGATTTTAGATCTGAGTGTTGTTTTTCTGGTGTTTCAGGGTATCCAATATTTATTGCTGTCGGGGAACTGGGTTTGGATGCTGCCATACTGCCTTGATTTTTGTTAGTAGCGATCTTACGTTTGCCTTTTGCCATCTGGTTAACTCTGGTGTTAGTTGGTCCTGTAGATACTAGCTGGTGTTTGACCCTCCTGTGGGGTTGTAAGGCTATTTCCCAGCGACTGGGATACCACTGTCCTGCAGGGCTCTTGCTCACAGATTGCTGACAGGTGGCCTGAATCCCCCGAGGTCTTAAACTCAGGATATCCCAGGTACTTGGTTCTGCCTGTTGGGTGGCTGCTCTGCACTGCTCCTGCTCAGGGTTTGCTGTCTGATATCCTGTTTCCCCAGGGGTCTTAAAGTTGGGATATCTCAGTTATCTGGTTCAGCCTGCTGGTCCCAAGCTGCTGGGAAGCTGGCTGGGTCCGGTTTCCGGCTTCCCTGCCACTGGCTGGATGGGAGGCTGGTTCCGCCTCCGGCTGGGTCTGGGCACCTGGCACGCTGGCTGACTCTGGCTTCCCCACCACCAGCTGGATGGGAAGATGCATGCAATATGGCAGCTGCCTGCAGGGAGCTCGGGGTCCGCCCTGCGAGTGCAAAGCGCAGCTGCTACTCTGTGCCCAACTCCCGCTCCAGGCCTGAGTCCTCGAAGGTCTTAAGCTCGGGCTGTCTCGGGTACCTGGTTCTGCCGCTGGCTGGGTCTGAGCACCTGGCACGCTGGTTGGGTCCGGCTTCCCCACCACCAGCTGGGTGGGAAGCTGCAGGCAATATGGCAGCTCGAACCTAAGCCTTCTAATACATATGTAGCAGACATGCAGCTTGGACTTCATATGGGATCTGTAGTACTGAAGCATGTGCTATCACTAATTTGTTCCCTATATGTAGGGCATGTTTTTCTAGTTAGACAGACCTGTATTTCTTCAGTGAAAGAAGTCCCTAGTCCAACAGAGACATGATATTCTGTGTTGCAGCCTCTCTTCCATAAAGATAAATGTTAATATTATATACTGTGTCTATGGGGTGATGAATTAATTTCACTTCAACGTTCATAAAATTTGTAAGCAAAACATATCCTTAAAGGGTCATGATTAGCAACAAGTGTCCTGTTCTTTAGAAGTGAACAGAGAGACATACTGCAATATAATAATGAAAACAACAGTATTGCAAAACTTAAGGAGATCCGAGTAAATTGTAAAACCACCAGGCTGAAGCAACAAGTCAAGGATTAACACTTCTAAGATGATGAAAAATGTTTCATAAATGTAACTGACTTTGAAAGGGAAAAAAATCAGTGTTTCATAGAATCTGAGAATTCTGGGCCAGGTGTGTTCTTGGGCTTAACAGGGTTGTCTGATTCTAACTTTGTTTATTCAACAGTAGAGTGGAAACCCTTTTATTTTTCTATAGCTTCAACAGGGAGCTATAGCCTCTTGCATTCCTTTTAAATCCACTAATTTTGACCGTCAATAAAAGAATAAAATGCAATAGTAACTAAATTAGAGGAAACACATGTGATTCTTTAGAATATTTTTGGCTTGACAGTGTCAGTGGTAGAGTTACAGAGACAGATTCTATCTGCTTTTATAAGCACCAGGTGATTTGTACACAATAATGAACTAGATATCACAAGCTACATTTTTATGCCTTTGACAGAGAAAAAAGTTTCAGGGATAGACTGTTCATAACACAGAGGGATTTACTCAAGATATTTTAATTTAGGTTTAAACATGAAGATTAATGGTAAGAGAAATGCTCAAATGAAAGTAAGACATACCTGTGAGTGTGAGATTTGGGTCATTAAAGGGTCACTGAGAATAAAACACCAAAATGTAGGTACAGGCTTCTCACAGGAGATTCAAACAGAATTGTCATAGTGTTAGCCTTATGTAAAAGTTTAATAGCTCTAAAGGTACACCTGAAATGTTGCTGAAAGGCTTTTTTTTCTTTTCTCTTCTAGAAAGTTAGAAGAGTGAGATGGCTCTGTAGATACCCTGATACAGTGAAAACTAGGTTGGCTGCCATTCACAAAATGTTTAGCACATGTCCTGTTTTGTGGTTTGTGCAAAGGCTGAAAAGTCTAGACCAATGCAGGTTTATGGATGCAAGAATATCAATGCCTTAAGTAATAGATTTTGTCAGCCAATAACAAAAACCTTGTAAAATTTCATTTTAGGTGAATGATGATTTCTTATAGCTACAATAATTTATTTTACAAAGTAAAATGGAATTGTATCTCCACAATTAAGAATACATTACCCTGTGAAATCCCATGTTGGATGACAATTAAGATACTTATCAATCATTTCATGAGTATGCACAATTTACCTCTAAATGTGTGGTCCAGGAAGGGAACTTTTACCATCTTCCCTGCCTTCCCCTTTGCCACGGACCGACTCAGTCAGAAAACACACTCCCGTGGGGAATCAGGGTCTTTGGTATGCAGGAAGGTACAGGTCCGGTGAATGACAGACAGACACACACAAGATCTGAATGGGTCTGAATGCACTTTACTGTTCTGAGGCAGGAACTTTTATACAGGCAAACTGGCATTACATTTCTGAGGGGAAATGTGTTCATAGAAATGATTACTAACAATGAGTAAGCTTTCTGGCACAGGGAAATACAAAATGAATCAGGCATGAACGTCAGAGATTACACACAAGGTCATCGCGTCACTCTGTAGTCAATAATAAATTAGTAATTCAAGAGTCAGAGATTACACACAAGGTCATTGCGTTCCTCTGTAGTCATTGATAAATTAGTAATTCAAGAGTCAGAGATTACACTATGTTTTGCTATCTTCTTGTGAGACTTCCTCAGGCTTGCTTTGAAACTTTACTTAACTGAAGGTTTCCATGTCAGAGTGCCAAAGCCAGCTAACCATACAAAATAATATAAATTGTTGGGAGGTTAATTCTTTAATGTATCTAGGTAAATAACTGTACAGCTGATTAAAAGCAAAGCAATGGATCTCTAGAAGATAAATCATGGCCAGTGCTGTAGCTCAAAGAATAAACTCCCAGTGAATCATCACGCCTGGATGCTCGCACCTCCGGCTGGCAGGGACATCTTGTAAGTAAAAGAACAGGTCAGAAAAAGGTCACACAGCTTGCCATGAGAAATTTCAGCTCAGCCCTATCTGCAGCCAAGGAGGCCCACAGCGGCATTCACCTTGAACAGCCCTGCCAAACAAGGCTTTTCCCAGTAAATATCACACAGCTTCCGCCTGGTGCAGCTTGGCTGCGTGAAATTACGGTGTTCAAGAAATGCGTGTGATATCTCCCCCTTTTATATTTTTTAATTTGAGCTCATGAATATCTCTTTTGGCAGCAGAAATGGAGGAGAAGACTAGTTTGAAAATTATTGGAAGGATAAGAAGAAAAATAAAGATTACCCCTGCAGCCACGGCGACGACAACAATCCAATGTAACCAAGTTACAGGGTTCAGAGACTTCAAACTAGAACTAAAAGCCTGAGCCAAATCCTCTAAGTTAACCGATCCATCTTGTGCTTTACTCATAACCGCAATTTGAGTTTTTAATTGAACTTGGTCTTTCATAACTCCGAGGGGGCTCCCACATCTTATCTTTATCTTTATAGTTCCGGGAACATGAATCTAAAGGGATGTCCTTAGATAACTTCTCAAAGGTTTCATTATGAAAATTAGTCCCCAAAATCTTAAGTTTAATTTCCCACATAAATCTTCTATGATATGGAGGTTCTTTCGCTGGAGGCGATTTATCTGGAGCATCAGCAAGAATAGTTTTATAGGCGAGAGAAAGACAACCCATAGACCCCGATCTAGCTAAATCGATGCAAATCGGAGCAGAGTCTGACATCCCCTTATATCTAAATGGAGTAGAGGTTAGATGGGAGGAAAGAGTAGCATGTCCCCCCATAAGTCCAGTATCATTGGTCATTACTCTAATATTTATATTATCCCCCCAACCCACGGGATGAAGAAGTGGGGGATGAGGAACGTAAGCCCAATATGAAATTGCAGACACAGGACACATTTGCATGGAAAGGATCACAAACATAGCAAGAAACATATTTTCTGTCGATAACTGCTTTCGGGTGCTAGTGATCATCTGCTGCGCTTCTCGGGTGAGTCTCCTCAGCTGTCCCCAGGTGGGCAGATCCTCCCTTGACTTGTGTGACGGTTCAGGAATAGTTGAGGTCTCCCGTAGAACAGCAAGATCAAGTCCCATCATCATTCTCAGCATCCTCTTCTTTTTCAGTCTCTGCTTTCTCCTCTGATTCCCCGATAGAGGCCTTCTGGTTAAACGGCCGGATGAGCCTGTCTGGGATCCAGATTGGACTATCTGCATCCTGTGGAAAAACACAAGCATATCCTCTCCCGGAGGAAATTAAAGCATCCGGTCCTTTCCAGGATCCGGTTAATAAGTCTTTCTACATTACTTGTGGAAGTTGTTCTTCTTTTATTCCTCCCCAATGTTTCATAGCAGGGGAGTTTCCTTGTTCATCAGTATTCAAATAATTTATCACAAAAAGAGCATGATTCAAAAGGTGATGGGGAGAAAAATATTTATTAGCAGCTCTGAGGCGTTCAATCTGATTTTTCAAAGTTTGGTGAGATCTCTCAATTATTGCCTGTCCTTGGGGATTATATGGTATTCCTGTGGTATGGTGTATATCCCATACTTGCAGAAAAGAGGCAAAAGCCTTAGATGTATAAGCTGGAGCATTATCTGTCTTAATTCTCAATGGCTTTCCCATCATCATGAAGCTTTGTACAAGATGTTGAATTACATCCTTCACAGCTTCTCCACTTCTAGCAGAGGCAAACAGCACATGAGAATAAGTATCCACTGTCACATGAACATAAGCCAATTTTCCGAATTCAGGGATATGTGTAACGTCCATTTGCCATAAAGCTAATGCCTTAAGGCCTCGGGGATTTACTCCCATTTTTTGTGGGTGATAAACTTGAGGACAATTACCACAATACTTAACTATCTGTCTGGCTTGTTCTCTAGTAATATGAAACATCCTTCTTAAAGCAAGAGCATTTTGATGATGTAGCTCATGACTATTCTTTGCCTCTAATACATTCATAACTGTTCCTCTAGTTAATGCATCAGCCATATAATTTCCTTTACTAAGGGGGCCTGGTAAATTAGAGTGACCCCATATATGTCCTACATAAAATTTTTCTACTCTTTTTCTAATCGTATTTTGCAATTGCTGTAATAAATTTAAAATTTGAGACTGCCCTGAAAGCAAGGCTGTTTCTATGGCTGGAAACAAATTAACCACATATTTTGAATCCGTATAAAGATTAAATTTTTCTGTAAAATTTTGAAAAGCAAGTAGAACTGCTCTTATCTCTGCTTGCTGAGCAGAAGTCTGCACACCTTCCTCTATCAGAGGCTTTTGTCCTGGTACATAAACCACAGACCTCCCATTAGAGGAGCCATCTGTGAAAACACATAAGGCAGACTCTAAAGGTTGTGAAGAACACTTATTTGAGAAAATTATTTCTGTTTCCTTATAAAATTCAATTAAAGGATGTTTAGGATAATGATATTCAATTTGTCCTGTATAACCTTGCAATGCAATTCCCCAATCATCATCTTCCATCAATAGTATTTCAAATTGCCTTTTATTATATGTCTCTGTTGTTAAGGATTGCTCCCCAGCACCTTCCTTTTCTAACTTCCTCAATCCCTCTTCAACATGCACAGACCTCCTATCTACATACCCATTACTTTTACTTCTAAAAACCATGCATAGCACAAATATACTTGAGCTAACAGTCTTTCTAGCATCTAGCATCTTTTCCCTATCTCTGCCGCTCCCTGCCCTTTTTGCCTTCTCTAGCTTCCTGCTCTTCTTGCCTTCTTTTTCTTCTTCTTCTCTAACCATATCCCTTAGTCCTGCAATCCCTCAATCCACTGCAGTATAAATCTCAAAACAAGACTTCAATATCACCAAGACAGATTTTTTGCTTAATGTAAAGCTTAATATAATATCATAATAATTTAAACAATTTGAAATAAATGAAATAAACCATCTGTACCAACTTAAATTTAGAATTCCCATATCCATATTTCTCTATCAGAGGGCCTACAAAGTATTTTGTCTCTTTTTTGTTTTAACTTTGCGGAGAACGACCTTGCAGCTGCAGTTGGAAGTTTTTCTTTAGAAGAAGAAACTATAAAGAAAAGCGGGGGGGGGGGCGGTACAGCCAGGAGCCCAGTCAAACAGTTTAACCTTGGAGTTCTCAGGCTGAGAGCAGAGAAAAGGGAAACAAAAAAGAACAAGCAGCTCTGTGTCTAGAAATATTGAGCTGGGGTCTAAGACCCCAACTTTTCAGCCAGCCTAAGTCCGAGAACACAGAACAAGATACAAAATAACACCATATAGACAGCCTGACACTGCCACCATCAGGTCTCTAGATTTAAGAACATAAAAACAAGGAAAATCAACACACAATTTGCCCCTAGAGGGCCAGACATCAGGTGCCCTTGCAGTAACCAAAACCAGATTTCAGCCAAACTTGGCTCTCGCCTTTATTGCTGTTTACAGATGGAGAAGAGCCTTACTGAGCCCTCCTCCTTCTTTTCCCCATTAAGGGGTGTTCCATCCTTGTGGAACCTAGATTTGCACTCATTTTTCCAGTGCTTGCCTTTCTGGCAACGAGGGCATGCTCCTGGGGGAGGACCCCTTCTATTGGAGTCCCTCTTATTGTTTCCTGGACATTGCCTTCGCACATGTCCTACTTTTCCACATTTAAAACAAGTGGGCCCGGAGGTTTCTTTCCCTCCTTTACCATAAGTCTTTTTAACATAGGCGCTGAATTTCTCTCCCTTCATAGCTGCAGCGTAGGTCGTACCTTGGACTACGGCTGGTGAGGCATCCACGCAGGCTTTCACATAGTCCTGCACTGTTCCTGTCTTTCTAATAGGCCTTATCAAATCTTGGCATAAAGCATTAGCATTCTCCCAAGCCAACTGCTTAAGGAGTATCTCAAAGAACTCCCTGGTTGTACTTTCTGAAACTTTTAACCCTCTGCTAGCCATCATATGCTTAAACACTGAAAAGAACATTCGTTCCTGTTTTGACTCGGTCTGCCCCATGATATCAGATTACTTGCACTTAACCGGTGATCCTTTACCAGCGGGACCGCGGCTCCCTCGCAAGATCCGGCCTGTTACCTTGAAAGAAAGAAAAAGAAGGAAAATTACATGCCCAAATGTCCCTGTTCTGAGGCGCCATCTGCCACGGACCAACTCAGTCGGAACACACACTCCCGTGGGGGAATCAGGGTCTTTGGTATGCAGGAAGGCACTGGTCGCGGCGTGAAATGACAGACAGACACACACAAGATCTGAATGGGTCTGAATGCACTTTACTGTTCTGAGGCAGGAACTTTTATACAGGCAAACTGGCATTACATTTCTGAGGGGAAATGTGTTCATAGAAATGATTACTAACAATGAGTAAGCTTTCTGGCACAGGGAAATACAAAATGAATCAGGCATGAACGTCAGAGATTACACACAAGGTCATCGCGTCACTCTGTAGTCAATAATAAATTAGTAATTCAAGAGTCAGAGATTACACACAAGGTCATTGCGTTCCTCTGTAGTCATTGATAAATTAGTAATTCAAGAGTCAGAGATTACACTATGTTTTGCTATCTTCTTGTGAGACTTCCTCAGGCTTGCTTTGAAACTTTACTTAACTGAAGGTTTCCATGTCAGAGTGCCAAAGCCAGCTAACCATACAAAATAATATAAATTGTTGGGAGGTTAATTCTTTAATGTATCTAGGTAAATAACTGTACAGCTGATTAAAAGCAAAGCAATGGATCTCTAGAAGATAAATCATGGCCAGTGCTGTAGCTCAAAGAATAAACTCCCAGTGAATCATCACGCCTGGATGCTCGCACCTCCGGCTGGCAGGGACATCTTGTAAGTAAAAGAACAGGTCAGAAAAAGGTCACACAGCTTGCCATGAGAAATTTCAGCTCAGCCCTATCTGCAGCCAAGGAGGCCCACAGCGGCATTCACCTTGAACAGCCCTGCCAAACAAGGCTTTTCCCAGTAAATATCACACAGCTTCCGCCTGGTGCAGCTTGGCTGCGTGAAATTACGGTGTTCAAGAAATGCGTGTGATACCCCTTCTTGCACTATAAATTTTCCCGTTTATAAGCACAGAATGCGATTTGATTCTTCCAGATGTCTCTACAGGGTTTTCCCCCAATAAAGCCTGCCCATCAGTAATTGACATCCCTTGCATCATTTTTCTCTCAAACTTTCTGGCCTATTGTGCTCAAAGAGAACTCAACTGGGTACCAGTATGAGGAGAGCACCTCCCCCATCATTTCTCTCCCTAAGATCACCCCTGTTATAGCATAAAAAGCACAGTTCCATAATTCTTACATACAGTTTTTATAAAATATCTGAGTGTAAGTGCATTGGAGATGAAGATAGGCTTTAGGTGATCACCTATGACAACTGCCCTCATAGTGGCTGGCATAGGACTAAAGCTCTAAAAGATTGCAATTTCTATGTTTAAACACACCAATGCTGGCAACAGAACACATCTCCATGCTGTTGCCAAGAGCAAGTTTGAAAACTCCTTTGATAATTTAGGGACGCCAACTGACATAAAAATATGCCCAGTGATTTCAGTCACAGAGAATCACAGTAGAAGTCAATATGAAACTGAGTTGGAGGTTAAGAAATAGTAAATATAAATTATAACAAAGATGTTTGAGAGACACAGAGACTCAAAAATAAATATGATAACTTCACTCCCCTTTTGCTCTTACACTGTCCTTTCTGCTGGGGCTGAATGGTGTCTCCACTGAAGACACCATATACTGGGCCAATCCAGAAGATTCATGCACACACAGCAGTTGGTAAGAACAACCCCCCAAAAAAACCCTCCCCCACTGAGGTCCCAGAGTTTTGTTGGGAGTCCAGTGGACTCAGGACTCATAACCATCCAAACCCCTGCCTAAGGAATACCATTCATCTTCCACAGGGTCTATATGCTGGAGCAGATTGCTATCTAATCTGCTCCCCCCAAGACACCATACCCTGAGCTGTCCCTGAAATTCCTCTGCACTTAGAGCAGTTGTTAAGAACCCACTTGAAGTCTCTGAGATGCTGCATGGAGCCCAGAGGACTCAGGACCCATCATCCACCAAAACCACCACCCACAAAATACCCTTTCTTCCTGGTCCTTTCTGCTAGAACAGACTGTTAACCAGTCTGCTTCCTAGAAGACACCATATCCTGGCACATCCCAGAAGATCTGTTGCACTCACAGCAGTTGCAGAGGCATACCAGGAGATCTGCTGTACGCATAGCAACTGAACGGATCTCTAGCTTTTCTCCTCCCTTAAAAACAGCACAGCTTGAAGACATGCAGGAAGCTCCTCTTTATACAGGGCAACTGGCAACAGACACCAAAGTTTGTTGTGCTCCTGGCACCTCTGGGACATGCAGGGGAACTGAACAGATAGACTGAAAGTTTCTCTGGAATTCTTCAGCACACAGGAAAACAGAAACTACAGTCCATATCCCCCCCCCATGGAGAACACGTTCACACAGTACAACAGCTTGACTCCTACTCAGAAGACCCAACAGTCTGAAGGCCTCCCAGAAGAGCTAATGCAGCCAGAAATACAGATCAGCAGCTTCTCTGCCCCTCTGAAGAGACGCCAGTTAGAAGGCCCCACAGGTGGTTTGCTATATTCATGGCCACAGGCGAATTGGGAGACCTTAAACAACCCAGGAACAAGAGAGGCTGAATTTTTTCTGGCCAACAGAGTCACCCAGACCAGCAAACATCCAGACCAGAGATAACCAGATGGCAAGAGGCAAACGCAAGACCATAAGCAACAGAAACCAATATATGTGAATATCTTCAGAACCATTTCTCCCATTGCAGCAAGCCTTGAATACCCCAACGTACTTGAAATCAGGAAGCTGACCTAAAATCCTCTCTCATGAAGATAATAGAGTCCTTTAAGGAGACTATAAATAACTCACTGAAAGAAACAGAGAAATGCACAGGTAAATAAGTAGAAGCCTGTAAAGACAAAACAAATAAATTCCTTAATGAAATAAAAGAAAAGACAAACAGGTGAAATAATTGAAGGAAGTGATCCAAGACCTGAAAGTGAAAGTAGAAACAATAAAGAAAACACAAATAGAGGCAAACCTGGAAATGGAAAACCTAGGAAAGAGGTCAGGAATTACAGACGTAAGTGTAACCAACAATGTAAGAGATGGAGGAGAGAATCTACAGTTGAGAAAATACTGTAGAAGAGATTGACACAACTGTGAAAGAAATCCAAAGTATAAAAACAAAATCCCTAACCCAAAGCATCCAAGAAATTCAGAACACAGTGGAAAGTGCAAATCTAAGAATAATCAAAGTAGAAAAATACAAAGATTCCCAGATAAAGGACCTGGGAATCATAGAAGAAAACTTCCCCAACTTAAAGAGATGGCCATAAAGGTAAAAGAATCCTATAGAACACCAAATACATGGGACCAGAAAAGAAAACACACTAGCTGAAGGGCCCGAGTAAAGATGCCTCAGTTCCACTGGAAGGGAGAAGAAAGCAATCACAAGGGGGAAGGGAGGGAAGGAGGGATTCAATAAAAAAGTTACAGCACAACATTTTTAAGGCACTGGTAATTGAATTTATCAACATTTTACACAACTTGGTTAATAAGATGGCACATCATCATTACCCTATTTTGATGTAACTTTATGTTAAATTTAGAAGGATTGAATTAATTATTTGCAGTATATTACTTAAAAAGCAATAAATTATATTCAATCAAAAATGAATAACCAAGTTTCTATGAATAAAATGATCCCAACTTATAGCTGAAAAATCAGAAGTTCAAAAGAATTAATTAGCCATAACCCACTGTGGTGGTTTGAGTTAGAATAGGCTTGGCTCGTATATTTGTGTGTTTGCTCTACAGAAACTCGAATTGTTAGAAAATGATTAGAAAGTTTGACCTTGTTGTAAAAGGTAAATTGTTCTTGGAGGAAGTGTGTCTCTGTGAGTGAATTTTTCTGTTTGAAAAACCCACCCTAGATGTACTCTCTTTTTGTTTTTTTGCTGCTTCTGAACCAAGACGGAAAATTCTCAGCAAATTCTCCAGTACCATGTCTGTCTGCTTCTGTCCATGATGATCATGAAGTAACCCTCTAAAATTGTAAACAGGTCACCAATTAAATGTTTTCAGGTTTTGGAACAATGATTAAATTTGATACCCAAAGTGGCAGTGTCTGCATTTTATAGGGATTATTAAATAAAGTAGGATTTTGATTCTTGGTGCATCTAGATTTGTATTTTTCCATTTTGTATTATACTTTACTATGCTCCTTGTTAGTTCATGTCTTCCCTATTTTTCTTTATATTTATTCCATATTTTCTTTTATAGTTTTTTAATTACATTAGCAATCTTTCCCTGCATGGGAAGTTGTAATTTTGGCTCATCTAATACTTACTGCTTTCACTTAGAAGACAGAAGGAAGTGCATTTCTGAATTCAAAGATTTTGTGTCATATATCAAGTGCTCTCAGCCAGCCAGGATTAAACAGTGGAATCTTTCCTCATAACAAACAACACCAAATATGGCGTAAGAGAAATGTCTCAGTGCTTAAGAGGATTGCAGTTCTAGTAGAGGACCCAGATTTTATTTCCTGTATTGACAAAGCAGCTCCACCTGGAACTCACATTTTAGAGGATACTATAACTAAAAGCACTATACAATAATTTAAGAGCACTGGACAAGCACACGGTACATACATATATATTCAAGCACTCTCTCCTACACATAAAAAATAAGTAAATTGTTCAAAATTATTAACTGTATCTCAAATTTTCAGAATTAAATTCAGACTTATACTTGTTTAATTACAGTAAGAAAAATAGAATCTTGGCAGAATGTAGTTATATCATTTTTCTACATTGGATATATATATATATATATATATATATATATATATATATACACACACACACACACACACACACACATCAATGTCATAAAAGCAATAGGCAGAAATTCCTAATGAGCTACCCATCTTTTTCTATACAGGATCATGTTTTCAAGCATGGAAAATAATACCTAGTCATCTTTATGAGTACTTGATATTAAACTAAGCTTTTCAACCTTAGGTCACAAGCCTTTTACCAATTGTCCCATACCACAAGGTACTGAGTTCAATTGCTAGCGGCCACATGGTACCTAATAACCATCTGTAATGGAATCAGATTCCATCTTCTGATGTGTCTGAGGACAACTAATATTCTCATGTAAATAAAATAAATTAATCTAATTTTTTTCTTGGACATGGATAAGTTCCTTAAAATTGATATGGTTATGCTGATGTGTGCAAATGTGTGTGTCCACATGTATGTGGAAACCAGAAGACAATGTCTGGTGTCTTTTCAATGATTGTTATCTTAAAAGATTAAACTTAAGTGAAGAGATATTTAATTATTTAATATTATTCAAACTATTAAATTACGATATAAGCAGGCAGCTTATATCAAACTCAGTTCTGAGTTTACAAGTTTAATGCAAACGAAATTTAATGAGTAGCATCAAAAAAGGTTCTAAACTAAAGATACTTCATTTTGGATTGCAAACGACTAGAACTCTGAGGGAGAAATACCTTTTGAAGTGTTCACAAGAAGCATAGCTGTAGGCAGGGAGACTTGATAAGTTGAAGGTACCTCAGTGTGTGAGAATGCATGATTTTTAAGCCAAAAAAACTGAGTTTAATATTTCAGCACTCATATCAATATGATCAAACAATCAAATGTTGTTTGCCATGTACATCAGTACCTGAGTGACAGCACCCACATTGCCATGGTACCAAGTATTGGGAGTAGGCCAGGGGGATTGACAGAAGACACAGACATGGGTAATTCTGTAAGTAGAATGCCAAAGCTTTACTGAGACACCAGCAACATATATAATAGAGGTCAGGGAAACAACAGGAAGAAACAATTAGGCACCAGGGAGGTCCCTCCTACTTTGGGCTGGAAAACAGGAATCAAATTAAGCCACAGGATGTTCCTCGGGATGTTTTTGCTCTCAGGTAACATGTGGAAACAGCTCAGCTTGGGGAGTTGAGCTAAGCTCATCGATGCCCAACAGGTCCCCCTTTTTTATTTTATAAAAGGAATAGCGTCTGTCTTAGGTAACTTTCCATCCAACTCCCATTACCTATCTCTGGTTATCTCTGCCAGTCCCAAAGCCCCTATCTTAGGTTGGTATAGAGTGCAAAGGAGTTGCCCGTCATTGACTAACTATTCTCCATAAAGGCTGAGCCAAATTTGAGCAGATGTATTATCCTATGCTGAAGACACAAGCACTTGTTTCATTACTGCACTGGACTGGTTTTGTTTGCACATATGGTTTAGAAGGAAAAAACCCAATGCAGCAGCTCTACAAGCCAAAAGCCCTAGTGCCATAGACCTAGACATTTTTAATCAGGGGTGGCAATATTGCCAAAGTCTCTCTTATGGTTATACAAGGGGACAGGAAGTCTGCTTCATCATTTAGAGGGATAGGTACAATTCCATGAATTTGTACAACCACAGCAGCATCTTCATAGTCTCAGCAGTCTCAGATACACACAATCTGGTAGAACAATTCAATTTCTTCTTGTCTTCTTCCTGTTCATTAGAGACTTTTCAAACTACTAAGAAGAATGGGGCTAAAATACATGGTTTAGTATTCAAGGAAACATTGTAACACACAAGACAGGAACCAAGAAATGAAGCTCTATCTAAGTAACTCCTATTACTAT
Source organism: Apodemus agrarius (assembly GCA_964023405.1). Classification (NCBI taxonomy): domain Eukaryota; kingdom Metazoa; phylum Chordata; class Mammalia; order Rodentia; family Muridae; genus Apodemus; species Apodemus agrarius. Next base: position 88,567,717 of record OZ030017.1, on the reverse strand, counting down.
TTTTAATAAAACATAAACCATCCTCTAATATAAAATATATTACTCTCTTCTTCTAATTTAGCTGCAGCCTTCCCAGTAGTCCTATTCATAGAGAGCACAACTGGCCACACAGTACCAGTGTCCATAATGACAGGACGCACACAGTGCTCAGAACCCAGATAGTACTTTCTGCATCTTTAGGGAAGATACAAACAGAACCTCTCATCCTGACCAACATTGGATCAGGACCTCTCCAAATTCTTGAAGATAACTCTTTCCATTTTACTAAACACTCTGACTTATTTGTACCTTTCCAATGTCTGTCTGCAGCAGAAAGCTTATCTTTATTAATAAAAAATTAAAGTGTAAAGAACGAAGGACAATCTAACATGCAAAGAGGTAAACTCCCCCCTTTTTTTTCCAGATAATATTTTACAGTAAGATTAGCTCTCTCCACTATAGCTTGCCCTTGTGGATTATATGGAATCCCTGTTTTATGAATAATATGAAAGTCTGCACAAAATTTTTTAAAGGATCCACTGGTGTATGCTGGACCATTATTGGTTTTTAACTGATTTGGGACTCCCATGCAAGCAAAGGCTTGTAAACAATGATTTATTTTTACATCTTTTACCTTTTCACCACTATCTGCAGATGCAAAAATCATACTAGAAAAGGTATCTATAGATACATGAACAAATTGCAGCTTCCCAAATGATGGGACATGAGTCACATCCATTTGCCAAATATCATTTGCTTTAAGACCTTGGGGATTCACTCCCAAATTCGGGGATGAAATGAATTGAGCACATTGAGGGCTTTGAGTAACAATTTGCACAGCTTCTTCTCTAGTAATATCACAGTGAAACTTTAAAGAATTTGCATTGAGATGAAATTTATTATGCATATTCAAGGCTTTATCATAATTGGTGGCCAAATTTAATGCAGGTAATGGGGGTTGGGTATATAAATCAGCTTTATGATTGTCCTGCACTAGGGGACCAGGTAATAATGAATGTCCTCGTATATGGCCCACAAATACTGGTTGTTTGCACTGCCATAGAAGAGCTTGTACCTCCAACAGGGAAGAATAAATAGAGGAAACAGGTGCCACATAAGCTTCAGTTTCTAATGGTTCTATAATTTGGGAGACATATATACTATCCGTATAAATATTACATGCTTTATTTGGGAGTAAACTCAAGGCTAATTGAACTGCCTTTAATTCTGCTAATTGTGCAGAAGAATTAGGAATTTTTATAACTTTCACTTCATTTCCGAAAATAACAGCAGCTCTCCCATTGGATGATATATCTGTGAAAACCAATTGAGCACCATTCAAAGGGTAAGAGGAAACAATCTTTGGAAAGACTACTGGATGGGTTTTAAAAAATGGACACCACTTATTATCTGGATAATGATTATCAAAATAACAATTGGTAATGCATCTATTAAGGCTCAATCAGCAAAACCTTGGGATAAAATTTGAAGCCGTTTTTTTTGTTTGTTTGTTTTTTTTGTTTTTTTTTTGTTTTTTTTTTTTATAGGTTGTAATCATAACATCAGGTTCCTTGCCAAACGTTTGCAAGCTTGTATTTTGTGTCTTAAACAGTAAGGATACCACTGCCTGTGGATAAGACAATATAATTGTGGAAAGTGAGGCTTGCAAATGTACCCATAATATGGGTCCTTCCTGCCAAAAAACACCTGTAGGAGAATGTTTAGAGGCAAAACCCAAAAACAATATTTTTTAGAATAATCTATATAATTTAGATGAGCTCCCTCAAGGGCTCTTTGTGTTAATTCTAAGCATTTCCTAGCTTCCTTTGTTAATTTCCTAGGAGGATTGGGTAAAGCATCCCCCTTTAGTATATAAAAAAGGGGTTTTCATTGCCCTGTACTAAGCCTGAATGATGGTTGTAACCAGTTTATATCTCCTAATAATTTCTGTAAATCATTCAATGTTTTTAAGGTATCCAGTCTATTTTGCAATTTTTGTGGACAGATTCCTTTCTGTAAGAGTTCATGGCCTAAACCTTGATATGGATATTCTTTTTCCACCTTTTCAGGTGCAATAATCAATCCAGCTTGCCTTAAATCATACTGAAGATCAGCATAAGCTGCAAGTACCTTTTCCTCTCTAGCTGTCAAAAGAATATCATCCATGTAATGAATGATGTACATCTGAGAATACTTTTTCCTTAAGTATTGTACAGCTGTTGCTACATACACTTGATACATAGTGGGGCTATTAGCCATTCCTTGAGGCAACACTACCCAATGCGTGTGATAGGCAGGCTCTCTAAAATTAATAGAGGGAATACTAAAGGCAAAAAGCTCACAATCCTTGGGATGCAATGGGATGGTAAAAAAAAAAAAGAAAAAAAACAATCTTTCAGGAATATAATTAACAGATGCCAACCCTTAGGAATGGCAACAGGAGAAGGCAACCCTGGTTGTGTAGGACCCATAGGCATCATGGTTTTATTATTCTTCCTGAGATCTTGTAAGAGCCTCCATTTGCCTGATTTTTTCTTAATAACAAAAATAATATTCCAAGGGGATGTAGATGGAACAATATGTTCTGCCTGAAGCTATTCTTGTACTACGTGACGAGCTGCCTCCAATTTCTCTTTAGAAATGGGCCACTGTTCAATCCACATGGGCTCATCTGACTTCCATGTAATTGGTAAAGGTTTGATACTAGGAAGCATAACAGTGATCCTTAAGATAAATTTCCCAATCCAGTTTTATCTTTTGGATGTTTAAATACTATTGATTCTTTATTCACACTTAGAGGTTCTCCTTGTAAATATGTCCCCGAGCCTTTTCCAGGAACATAACCTTGTTTATCCAAATTTTTTTGTACTGGTTGAATGGTAATTATGGCCCCCATTTTCATGAGGACATCTCTTCCCCAAAGATTAATAGGTAAATAATCTAAAACAAAGGGTTAGAACCATCCTTCAAGGCCTTCCTCATCCTTCCAACTTAACACCTTGCTACTCCTAAGTGGAGCAGTGGCTGTTCCTATACCCTGTAAAGTAGATTGAGATACATATAGAGGCCAATTCTTTGGCCAAAAGGCTTTTGAAATTACTGTAGTATCTGATCCAGTATCCAATAATCCCTTCATAAGCTTTCCATCAATCCATAGAGTAAGTGTAATGTGTGTATCTAAAGATGATACACAAAAGGTACCTGCTCCTGTGGAGCCAAACCCTTGATTCCCCCTAGAAGTCTTAAATGCAGCATTATTAGTGTTGAATTTTGGTAGGAGGACTAACTGAGCAATCCTATCTCCTTGGGCAATAACCACAACCCCTCTTTCTATAGATACCTTAATTTTAATTTCTCCAGTATAATCAGCATCAATTACCTCGGGAAGAATCCTTATTCCTTTCATTAAGGCACCACTGCGTCCTAAGCGAAGGCCCACACTTCCAGATGGTAGAGGTCCGTCGACTCCAGTGCCTGGGGCCTGAGGACCCATTTGAGGTGTCAATACTGCTCTGGTGGATGAGCAGAGGTCCAATCCTGCACTTCCTGGGGTACCTCTGACAACGTCTCGGACATGAAAAGGTTGGTTTGAGGAACAAGCTGAATTGGTGTAGGGGTTATGACAGGGGTATTCATGGCTCCATACACTCTGGTTTGAGGGCCCCAGAGTGGGCCCCTTCCCCCATTTCCCGGAGGGTAGAGAGGACATCCTTCTGCATCTTGTTTGTATCTGCACTCATTACTTCAATGGTGTCCTTTGCAACAGCGAGGACATAATCCAGGACCTGAAGTCCCTCTATTTTTAGGACATTCTCTTTTAAAATGTCCTGGTAATCCACATCCAAAACAAGTTTTATTCCCATTGGTGGCTGCCATAACCTGTCCCATGACATAATTACCATCAATTTCTTTGCAGATTCTAAAATAATCATTCAAACTTTTTGGTCTGATAGCTTCTTTACAATATTTGTTTGCCTTTTCAAAGGCCAATTGTTTTACTATAGGCATTACTGTATCTGCATCTCCAAACAATTTTCCAGCAAGTTGTAACTACCTATCCACAAACTATTGAAAAGGTTCAGAGGGTCCGTGAGTTACTTTAGAAAATTGATCCCCAGCTGCTTTGTTAGGTAAAGCTTTCCAAGCCCTAATGGCAGCAGATGAAATTTGAGCATATACAGCAGGATCATATTGAATTGGATTATGAAGCCCAGTTTAGGGTCCAGTCCCTGTTAACATCTTCACATTTCTCTGAGGGAATCCTGCATTTGCATTTATTCTAGCTAACTGAACACATTGTTCCTGGAACTCTCCTCTCCAAAGTAAATAATCTCCCACTCTCAGTACTGCTCAGCATAATTGTTGCCAATCCCCAGGAGTCAAATTAGAAGTAGAATATGATTCAAAAATAGCTGAGGTAAAAGGGGCTAAATGTCCATAGGAAGAAACAGCTTCCTTTATGCTCTTCAACTCTTTAAAACTCAAAGGTGCATGATGTCTTATCACCTGTCCTGGATTAACAGGATCAGGAATCTCAATCACAGGATATGTTGCTTTAGTATTAGAAAACAGTTCAGAAAAAACTACTCCCCTTTTTGGTGTTGGTTCTTCATAACACCAATCAAGGGCTGGATAAGGTTCATATGCTGGAGGAGCAGAAGCCCCCTCTTCTTTAAAGAAAGGATTTTTACTAGGTGGTCTGGAAGCAAACACTCTTTGCCTTTTGCATTTCTTTAATTTTAATCTCAATTCCTCTAGCTCGTTTTCTAGTCTCCTCCTTATCCTTAGACAATTCTGACTCACTCTCTGATTCGGATGCCTTCAAAGTCTCCTTTGGGGCATCATCTTGGCTACTCCAAAAGTTCTCTTAATCTCAAACATCCGATCCTTAACCTTAACCTTAACCTCAGTATTTAAGAGAGCATCCCTGACTAATCTCAATAGGGAGAAGGCAGTCACAGGAACGCTTTCTGGCCCCTCTTTCTGAGATGTCTTTTACAAATCTGCTTTAACCTGGTCCCAGTCTAGGATATTCAAGCTGCCACTATGAATAAACCATGGACTAGTTTTCTCCAAAATCTTAATAAATTCCCTAGCTGTTTCAACCATAATCGCAGTACCCTGTTGCCTAAGCAGATCCACCAGTTGATCCACTAATTGTAAGGTGGAACTTGTGATCCCCATGGCATGATCCTGTACTTATATTGCTTGATGCAGTTCTTACTCTTTCTTCATTTCTTGCACCATATATTCCCCAATACATTCCTCTCCTTTTGCTGGCCAGCTTTTCTTGGAATGATCCCATCAGGAGCTCCTCTTTTTTCACGATCTCGGTGGAACCCCCACTTGACAGCGCCCGCGCTGCCACGGTTCCAAGTATCAGGCTTAGGACTGGGGGATTGACAGAAGACACAGACATGGGTCATTCAGTAAGAAGAATGCCAAAGCTTTACTGAGAGACCAGCGATATATATACTAGAGGCCTGGGAAACAACAGGAAAAAACAATTAGGCACAATAGAGGTCCCTACTACTTTGAGGTGGAAAACAGGATTCAAATGAAGCCACAGGTTGTTCCTCGGGATGTTTTTACTCTCAGAAAACCTATGCAAACAGCTCAACTGGGGGAGTTGAGCTAAGCTCATCAATGCCCAATACCTGAGAATCCAAAGATTTTGAAGTTGGAGTTAAAAGAACCACTTGGGCTTACTGGAGGACAGCCAGCTCCTGGTTCAGGGCTAAACTGTTTTTCAAGGGAACACAATTGAGTAAGATAAAACAGGATACCCCCATCCTATTTTGGCCTCTACCAACAAATATATGGGCTGACACAGCTACATATGTCTAGAACACATACATACACACACAGAACATTTACTAATCCACAACAAACAAATTTTGAATATATGATTCTTACTATAAGAAAGAGCATCTCAGGTCAGAAGAGATATTTGAACACAGGAGAAAGTCATGTAGTTTCTTTCCAGACAACCCACTAAAATTATGTCATGTGCCAGCTGGCATTAGTACTTCACATATGTTTTTAAAAGCCTTCTTAAGAGTGATGATTTTGAATTGTAATGAGGAAACTTTAAAGAAACAAAATACATGAGTTTTAAGTGGTACAAATTGTTGTATGTGATGAATTTTGTATTCTACATCTATGATGAAGACTCAATTCACCATGATTGTTGAATAGAGTAGTACTTCAAGAGAACATTAATAAAACTTAAGTTAAAATAATGCTATTATGGCTGAGCTTTATTAATAATAGCTATAGCCCTTATAATAAGGAGGAATATAGATGCACAAATTGTGAAGTTACAACGCAAACAGAAAAAAATATCACAAGCAACTGAAGTTGCTCTGAAAGGTATATGACTAAACTGGAAGGTAAAGAAGCAGAGAGCTGGTCTATTAAGATTCTTGCCGTGTAAGATGAAGACACAAACTAAATCTTCCAATAAACACAAATCTAGGTGTGAGAATATCCGGGTTTTAATACCAGAATATAAGAGAGAGATGGGAGAATCACTGATGTTCCGTGGATATAGAATCTAGCTTACATATTGAGAAATGGGCCAGTGAGAAACCCTACATAAAAAGCAACTGTAAGACCTGAAAGAAAAATGGGGGTACCCCAGCACCCCACGCCTCAGAAACCGCCACCCTGATCACTCACGAGAAGCAAACCTGATGCAATTTGCAAGAGGGATTTTAATTTCCAGAGCTCTGGGGGGTCACAGTATCACCACGCAGGGTAAAAGAAGTGAGCCGTGTGGGCCGAATTGGATTGGTTTTTTATAGGCTTATAAGAGAACCTGCCTACCACAAGCTTCTAAGCCAATCAGTTTAAACCATCCAAACCTGCACTCTCTGAGAACCTATCAGCCTCCCACAGAGGCCGGAAGAACTAGTTAGGTCATTTCTGCCTACCACAAGCTTCTAAGCCAATCAGTTTAAACCATCCAAACCTGCACTCTCTGAGAACCTATCAGCCTCCCACAGAGGCCGGAAGAACTAGTTAGGTCATTTCTGCTTATGTGGCTGCCACACACATGTTCGCACCCACCCTCCCCCACTGGCATTAGGTTTTGGGGACTTAAGTGCCCCCAGGCAGGAGTTCCACAGCCTCTGCAGTGATTCTGCCAACCCCCAACCACGTTTGTCCTTGCCACAGCTGCTCCACGAAGGTGAGATCGGAAAAAAACCGCCAGGGACACTTCCAGAGGCTCATGGCCAGACCCTGGAGGCAGGCGCAACGTGTGCATACTTCCAGGCCAACAAAGAGTGGACCAAACCCCCACTCCTTTGAGGTCACCCAAGACTCTGGCACAGGGGATTCCTAGCTTGCAACCTTATCCTTTCATTCCGCATTTCCTGTCTTGTTAATAGTTCTAACCTTAGAGCTAGGAGAATTAAAGGTCAGCCTCCTCTTGACTCAGAGGGCTCTTATACTGCTGCCTAAGTACCATAATCTGGACCACGCTCACCTGTTCCCTGATGAAGGCAACTAACCTATTGACTATATAAGTCTAACTGTAAGCAACAGGAGCATTATCATAGGGGTCCTATCAGGGCAGAAAACAGGGTGGTCAAGAGTACAAGATAAGGGTCTCTCCACTGAGTCTTAAAGTTTCCCGCGTGGTGGTATCTAATGTAGACCATATCTCCAACTTGGAAACAATGTGGGACTTGTGGATCTCCTCCTGAGTAGGCCTCCTGGACCTCGATGCCTTATCCATTGGAGTGCCTTGAGCCTAGAGAGCAAAGGTCCAGTCTCTGTGATCAATTTGATGAGAGTCTCTCTCGCCAGGGTTCCAGCAACTGTTCCTGAAGCCTTCTTTGACAGATCCAGTAGCCTGTCTGGAAGCAGCAAGGAGTCTCTGACACGCCTGGAGCATTAAAACGGACAGTTTGAGCCAAATCTCATGTTGTGGTACACCTCCAGGGAGGACACAGTGGATGACACAGAAATTGGGGTAACAAAGAGGATCTCCAGGGGGGTCAGGTTAAAATGGCAAGGACTATTCAGAAACAAGGAGAAAGGCACCACCCAGCCTAAGCCAGTCTCCAAGGTCAACTTAGTTAAGGTCTCTCATAGGGTTTTGTTTATTTTCTCTAGCTGTCTTGAGCCCTGGGAACAGTACATCCAATAACATTTCCAATTAGTCCCCAATATCTGTCAATTTCTGTCTTATCTTAGAAACAAAAACAGAACTACTGTCTAATCTAATTACCTTGGGCACTCTGAAACTCGGGAAAATTTCTTTTAACCCTGGCTGCTGTTTCCTGCCTGCTAGGGGAAGTGTCAATCTATCTAGATTAAGTATGTACAAGTGCTAGAAGATATTCATAACCATACTTTCCTGCCTTATCTTTTATAAAACCTCTATATACTCTAATTTGTTCTCTTCTAGGTATTTGCCCTATTTATTCTTTGCTGCATAAGCATTCACTCGCTGGCATACCTTACACTGTTTTATTAATCCCTTAAATGAGTTCATCTCTGCATTTGCCCTGGTGAGTCCTTGGCTTACTCTCTGGGGAGATAATTCTCCCTTCTTGTGTGCACCTTTCCTTGGTAATAGTTGGTCAGATGGCTAGCAATCTCAGTCCTTTTTTCTGCAGCATATTTTAAGTGAGGCTATCTCTTAATTTTGTCCCATTTCTCAGTGGGTGTCTCTTGCAGACCCACAACCAGTATAGGCTCCTGTATATCCATTCTTGGAGCCATTTGCTCTGCCAGGCTATTGCCCACTGAGTCTTTTCCTTTTTGACGTCCTGGGCAGAGGATACTACTCACGGTTGCTGGCTTCATTAGGGCATCTGAGAGGTCCAAGATTCCCTGTTGGTTTTCTCTGATGTGAGCAGTCCTATTGGCATATACACCTGTGGACGTGGGCTGTGGCAACGGCATACCTGTTATCCATGTGGACGTTGATTTTCTTGCTGTCTCCAAGTTCCAATGTCTTGATAAGGGCAATCAGCTCTGTGTTGACATGCCAGGGGTTAAAGATTCTTCTACCCAGATGCCATTTGTGCTGTCCACCATAGCAGCACCTGTTTGTCTCTGTCCTTCATGGAGAAAATTGCTCCTATCTGTAGCAACTTTCAGCAGCGGTCTGTCTCTCTTTGTGGGCCAGTTGCTACAGCCCATTGGACAGTAAGTATATCTGGCCTCCCCACCATTTTGGAGAGTATGCCTTGCTCCAACAGTTAGGAACATCCTGGTGTGACCTTAAGTGAATGTGTTACCCATCCAATCCCTAGGTCCATTGTTCTTCGGGCAGTCCATGAACATATTTTGGTGCCGGTGGCTTCTTGGACCCTAGACCTTTTCTTGAAAACAGGGCCATTGGGTTGGAAGACCATGTGTTAACCCACTGTGTCCATCTAGAACTGAGTGGGTTTCTCTTTCCCTCTCACAGTTATCCAGGGTTGGGGGAAGTGGTCAAAATACCCATCTCCCCTTGTTATTGTCTTTATCCAGGGATAACTCCTTTGCCATTTGGGGGCACTTTTCCCAAGACCTGGGAGTTCCTGCTCACAGCTTGTTAGGGCACACTCTGGCCCAGTGGCCTCTCAATACAGTATGCACATTGATTCTCTTCTGCATTTTAGCCAGGATTTTCTCTAGCTTCATTCTCTGTCATTTTTTTCTTTCTTCTCTGTCTCCCTGTCTCAGCAAACTATACTATATCTCTCTATAGACTTTTCTAACAACCTGCACCACCAAATCTTCTACAGACCTCCTAAATAACTTGTACCAAATCCCTCTACATACTTTATCAGCAAACTAAAGTCCTTCTAGTCTGGGGTGTATAGAAAAATGCTTCTATGAGCTGCTCTAGAAAGGTTGCCAGTGACTCATCTGGTCCCTGCTTAACCTCACATACCTTCGTCAAATCTGTGGGCTGCCATGCCCTCGATACCTGCCAATGGAGTCTGGTGTCAGTCCTTCAGGTGACTCTTATCTTTCCTCTGAGGGGGTATTCTTTTCTGGCTTCCTGTATTACAAATAAAACAGTCTCAAAGAGATTAATCAGTCTCTTGGGAAATATGTCCTTAGTGAGAAAGTCACCATGAATCAGGATAGGTGGTCTCAGAGCTTCTGCTCCATTCTGTGGTCTCCTCTAAATATAAATTGAGCATACTATTATCATTTTGTAAGTTATAAACTATAAGGTAGGCCTAACATCCACTCTCTGTCAAACAGAATCTTTGTCATCTTTACTATCTTAAAAGACTATAAGAATTAACACGTGATTCATGTTTTTGCTATAAACTTCACAGCACCTGAAAATCATTTCTGTAAATCTATATCAGCTTTTAAGATTAAAGAGCTTGAGCTGATTATGAGACTAACAGCTTTCATATCCAACGGAAATCCAAGAGTGACCAATATTAACTGAAAATATATAGAAAGCTTAACACAGCTTCTAAGACCTAGCCAAATGATAGAGACTGCTAAACACCTGAACAGTTTATACTTGAAAATGTTGGAGCATTGGTTTTCAGCCTTCTTGCACAAGAACATCTGACAAACTTAAAGAATCAGGAATTATTAAGCCATATAATAATCTATAAACACTCTCACAATAACAGAAACAACTCTAATTAAAACATTGAAAACACCCTAATAATAAACTCAGTGCCTTATGTTTTTGTATGTCCCCAAACACACAGGCTTAAATATCTCAGATCTATAATAATAACAGCAAGAAAGGACTGGGTGTAAATCCTGCATTTTTACATTTTAGTATTTATACCAATGGAAACCTTGATTTTGTATTAAAATAAAATCAGTATCAAATAAGAATTTATGCCTTGAACATAATATAATTCTCAAAACAAGATTTTAGTAACACCGAGACAGATTTTTTGCTTAATGTTTCAGAATCTCATCTTCTGGAGGTCCCCCTTCTTTTGACCTCTTTCCCAGAGGAACAATAAAACCACAAAGCTTAACATTATATCTACAATAATTTAAACAGTTTAAAATAAATGAAATAAGCTATCTGTAACTTAAACTCAGAATTCCTATATCTGCCATTTTGAGTGTCTTGTTAAAAATTATTTCCCCCAGCAGGGGGCCTCAGAGCTCGAATATTTCATCTCTTTTTTAATATATATATTTATGTTTTAAATTTTTATTTTCTATATTCTATGTTTACATTCCAAAAGCTTTCCCCTTACCCAGTGCCCCCATCCCACCATACGTCTCATAATTCCTCTCACCCTCTCCCCGCAACCATTCCCCAATCATCCCTCTCCCCTCCATGATTTCTCTGTTCTGGGTCTACAAAACGGGATCCAATCTTTTAGGCCAAGGGTCCTCTCCATTCTTCTTCTTGGGAATCATTTGACTTGCTAATTGTGCCTTGAGTATTTAGGGCTTCTGGGCTCATTAATATCCACTTATCAGTGATTGCATTTTATGTGTATTCTTTTGCAATTGGGTTAACTCACTTAGGATTATATTCTCCAGATCTAACCATTTAGCTACAAATTGTATGAATTCATTATTTTTAATTGCTGAGTAGTATTCCATTGTATAAATATACCACATTTTCTGTATCCATTCTTCCTTTGAGAGATATTTGGGCTCCTTCCAATTTCTGGATGTTATAAACAAGGCTGTTATAAACATAGTGGAGCATGTGTCTTTATTGTATGCATGGGAATCCTCTAGGTATATGCCCAGGAGTGGTATGCCAGGGTCCTTTGGAAGTGACTTGCCAAACTTTCAGAGGAACCGCCAATTCTTCATAGATCTAGAAAGAGCAATTCTCAAATTCATCTGGAGCAACAAAAAACCCAGGATAGCTAAAACTATTCTCAACAATAAAAGGACTTCTGGGGGAATCAATATCCCTGACCTCAAGCAGTACTACAGAGCAATTGTGTTAAAAACTGCATGGTATTCGAATAGCAACAGGCAAGTAGATCAATGGAATAGGATTGAAGATCCAGAAATGAACCCACAGATTATGGTCACTTGATCTTTGATAAAGGAGCCACAACCATCCATTGGAAAAAAGATAGCCTTTTCAACAAATGGTGCTGGTTCAACTGGAGGTCAACATGCAGAAGAATGCAAATTGACCCACTCTTATCTCCTTGTACTAAGATCAACTCCAAGTGGATCCAGGACCTCCACATAAAACCAGACACACTGAAACTATTAGAAAAGAAACGTGGGAAGACCCTGGAGGACATGGGCACAGGGGGAAAGTTCCTGAACAGAACACCAATAGCTTATGCTCTAAGATCAAGAATTGACAAATGGGACCTCATAAAATTACAAAGTTTCTGTAAGGCAAAGGACACTGTCAGAAGGACAAAACAGCATCCAATAAATTGGGAAAAGATCTTCACCAACCCCGCATCCAACAGAGGGCTAATATCCAATATATACAAAGAACTCAAGAAGTTAGACCCCAAAGAACCAAATAACCCTATCAAAAATTGGGGTACAGAGCTAAACAAAGAATTTTCACCAGAAGAAATTCGGATGGCCAACAAACATCTTAAGAGATGTTCAACCTCATTAGTAATCAGGGAAATGCAAATCAAAACAACCCTGAGATTCCACCTCACTCCAGTCAGAATGGCTAAGATTAAAATCTCAAGAGACAACAAGTGCTGGTGAGGATGTGGAGAAAGAGGAACACTCCTCCACTGTTGGTGGGATTGCAAAATTGTAAAACCGCTCTGGAAATCAGTTTGGCGGTTCCTTTCTTTTTTGTTTTAACATGGTGGGCTTGAGTCATGCAACCTGATCTTGGTGCCAAAGCCTTAACATGGCAGGCTTGATTCACGTGACCTGATATTGGCGCCAAAGCCTTAACATGGCAGGCTTGAGTCTCGCGACATGATCTTGCCACCAGACCCTAACATGGCAGGCTTGAGTCACGTGACATGATCTTGCTACCACAGAGCCCAACATGACAGGCTTTTTAGTCGGTCTAAATTCTTAACAAAATTATCACCAACTGTAAGACCCGAAAGAAAAACGGGGTATTCGACCACCCCATGCCTCAGAAATCGGCACCCTGATCACTCACGAGAAACAGACCTGATGCAATTTGCAAGAGGGATTTTAATTTCCAGAGCTCTGGGGGTCACAGTCTCACCACGCAGGGTAAAAGAAGTGAGCCTTCTTTTGGATTGGCTTTTTATAGGCTTATAAGAGAACCTTGCTACCACAAGCTTCTAAGCCAATCAGTTCAAACCATCTGAACCTGTGCTCTCTGAGAACCAATCAGCCTCCCACAGAGGCCAGAAGAACTAGTTAGGTCATTTCTGCTTACGTGGCCGCCACGCACAGGTTCGCGCTCAACCTCCCCCACTGGCATTAGGTTTTAGGGACCTAAGTACCCCCTGGCAGGAGTTCCACAGCCCCTGCGGTGATTCTGCCAGCCCCCAGCCACACTTGTCCTTGCCACAGCCGCTCTGTGGAGGCGAGATGGGAAAATAAACACCAGGGATACTTCCAGAGGCTCATGGCCAGACCCTGGAGGCAGGCGCAATGTGTGCATACTTCCAGGCCAACAAAGAGTGGACTGAACCGCTGCTCCTTTGAGGTCACCCAAGATTCAGGCATGGGGGATTCCTAGCTTGCAACCTTATCCTTTCACAACTAAGTAAAAATCAAATGCAATAATATAAACAAATGAAGTATTTGTACTACAAAAATAATGAACTTTTATTTTGATCACTGGTCTTCATATATATGAGTAAAATTGTTACCTCCATATGCACATGCTCCCACACATAATCATGTAGTAGATGTATTGTTCTAATAAGCCCATATATAAAGCACACTATATAGAGATTTTATTTAAAAGCCGAATGCCTAGATTTGGCAGACCTAGGGCTATTCTAACTTATTCCCCAGGTATGAAACCCCTTGTGTTACTTGCTGTTCTTACTGGCCACACACTTCTGGTCCATGGAGGGTTCCTCTACCTGTCTTCCTCATCTCCCTTTCTACCTGCCTCTGTAACCTTACTCCATCCACTGACCAATCACAGGCTTTAGACTTTTATTGACCAGTTAAATAGGAGAGAAGTTTAGTGTAAAAACTTCTCCCTCTCTGGGGAAATCACATCTTGAGGAGCCAGTTTTACCATTAGAAAACTAGCAGCATCACACCAACTCATTGCACACACACACACACACACACACAGAGAGAGAGAGAGAGAGAGAGAGAGAGAGAGAGAGAGGGGGGAGGGAGGGAGGGAGAGAGAAGGGGGAGCATAAGAATGAAACAAGAAAGCTGATCTATTGACATTTTAATGTTGAAGTTATTATATCTAAAATTATAAAAATCAGCCCTATTTTTCATGCTGCCTATTCTCAGATTCTGTGTCAGTTATTTCTAAAAAATTCAAAATACTTAAACAAATCAGTGTTGAAGACAATTGTCACCATTTTAGCCATCTAGGATAGGCCAAAGCTAGCAAGTAACCTTCCTGGAGGTGGTCCATTGTGATTTGCCTGGTCTCTGATAGGTGAGGTCTGTGAGGCAAGGTCCCAAAGAGACTTCATCTCAGGATTGCTTTTAGTGCCTTATATGTCTTTCCTGTCACTATTGAATTAATATAGTAATCCCTTGCCAATAGCCTTCTCTATTGAAGAGATTTCCTGCAGAGTTGACTTTTGTTGTTTAATAAAAGTATGCATTGAAGTTAGAATCAATTATAGAATATGCTCATTTCCCATAATAGCTAATAAAGGTTGTATAATAAGAAATGCAGTGAGCTTTCATAATTACTCTAAAGAGAGATACATGCTTTGGACAAATTTGCAGTCATGGAAAAGCATTCAAGTTCTTGTATTAAGCAACAAATGTGCACTATATTACAATGCCATGGGAAACTGTTGCTTTGACCTTATAATGAGCATATAGAATGAATGCTGTTTTGAATTTAACAACAAACTTCTGTACCTCCCATTTTTATAGCATTTTATCTACAAAGTAAACTTATCTAAAAATAAAAAAAAACAAAAAAATACCATGTGAAAAACCAACAAATAAACAAACTTTATAACGAGGCCAGAGAAAGAAAATAAAGATCATACTTCGGTTAGGGGAGTTCTGTACCATCCATTTATACATCCATCCATCTATCCATATATCCAATCCAATGGATCCAAATTTGGATCAATATTTCGATACAGATTTATTAATGTAGCCTTTCTCCATATCACCCTCTGTGTTTTGATCTGTGTAAGTGATACATTTCCTTTCCTTTCTCTGTGTTTCACAAAGAGTTGACCAGATTAGTCAGTGAGAGTTTTCTGGCTGCCTGGAAGGGAACATTAGCAATACATCCTTTACCTAATCCTCCACCATGAAGCAAAATGTGGGCTTCTGGCCATAGTATAACTAAGAAACAAAAAGTAAATATTCTTAATAATAAGCAATGAGTATACTTTAAAAAAGTTTTGTATCTGACTGACACTCTTCCCAATCATTTGTATCAGGCAGGACCTAGAGCCTGGAGCTAAACATATTATATGGTACCTTGGTACAGGAACATCTAGAGGTAAACCCAATCAGCTACCTTCTACAGAGGAACCATCCTGCACTGGCTACAGACAGCTATTTAGAGCATCACTCTAATAGATTGAAAACTCCCTTCATTACCATTGACATGTCAGTTAGGGAAGGTGTACCCACTTATTACAGTTCCTTGATAAATATTGCAAAACCAACGAGTCATAGGTTTAGCCTTAAATTTTCAGACAGGAACTGAGTTCCCCATTCTCTTTTCTAGCAAAGTACAAGTCATAACATATTAAAGAACTCTGATTATTCTCATTAGTTCTTGGAGAAATTATTTGTGTGTGTATTTGTGTGTGTGTGTGTGTGTGTGTGTGTGTGTATGTGTTGGAAAAACAAATTAGAAAACTATAAAATGCAATGTTCTGAACACATTGTTATGAGTTCCTCACCATACTGTCTGATTTCAATGAGAGGAGATGTGAGATAATCTCAACTTGGGTGAAGAAATGATTAAATTGCAAATATCTGATAATATCAGCATCATAAAACAACCATCTATGTTGATTCACTTAACCATCAATAACTTAGTTAAGTTAACCTAAAACTTACACTTTTGGACAGTGTGTATGTGTATGTGCATTCTCATGTGGACACTTGTGCATGTATGCTCAAGCTTACACATATGAGCATAAATTTGAATTGTGTGTATTTTGAGGCCAGAGAATACTTTCAAAATATTGAATTCAGTTTTCCATGGTTGCAGGGCTAGTATTTTGCAACCTAATTATCTTGCCAACATTTTTGCACTGTTTTAAATTAATGACATGGTTTACAATCATGAAGGAAAGAAAAGCCTTTGTCATAGAGGAATCATATTCTTGATCAATCCATTTACTCAGAATTTTCATTTTTTTTTGCATGAAGCTGAGTCATATTTCATTGAATAAAATGTCATAAATCACAATTTATCAGTTAATGAATATATAGGCTGTTTCTATATGAAGTTACTATGAATAGAGGTTTTATAATAATAGATGAAAAGAAATATGCCTATTTCCATAAGGGGTACATCTACTTCTAGAGTTTGATGAAACACCAACCTGATTTTTACAGTTGCTACACTAATTTGCACTCCCACCATCAATGCAGAGGGCTCTCCAAAACCCAGATACTCATCTGCCTTTCTTGTTTTTGTATTTTCTTTCTTTCTTACTTTCTTTCTTTTTTTTTTTTTTGAGACAGGGTTTCTCTGTGTAGCCCTGACTGTCATGGACCTCACTCTGTAGACCAGGCATGCCTCGAACTCAGAAATCCATCTGCCTCTGTTTTTTTTTTTTCTTAATTTAACTTTCTAATTGAGTAAAGTAAATATCAAAGCAGTTTTAACTTGTGTTTCCTTGAATGAGTAAATATAGTAAATACATTTAAGAATCTCCTGCCTGCCAAGTCCCCATAAAGCATACGTAAGGACTGGAAACTATACCCTCTCCCATGTATTCCATGTTCTAGCCCACAACATACCATGCCTTAACTTAGGCCTTCCAGAAACAGGAACATTAGGCAAGATCCTTCACCAAGACATGTCTGGTCAAGGGCCAAATCCCCTTAAAACATACCAAGCAGTCTTAAACTGTAGCTCACCCTCTGTACTCCATTTTCTGTCCCCAAACTCTGCTTACTTCTCATAAGTGCCTCTGGCATAAGAAATGCTCATTAGGCCATCCTGCTACTAGGGACCCCACAGGCAATGTTAACACACTAAAATTCAAAGGCCATACAGGCAATAATAACTCCAGCAAATATACTCTTTTGAAACTGGATACTCATTAGTCATCAGATTACAAGCCACTCAGAGCAGAAGACAGAGAGGAAACAGGGAACAAAGTGGGCAAATACATGACAAAATAAACAAAACACACACACACACACACACACACACACACACACAAAGACAAAGAACCAAAAAATAAACTCAACTAAACGATAACTAACCCTATCACTCAAGGAAGATGAACTCAGAAATCAGCATCTAAACTTATAATCCCACAAAATCCAAGTGGCTAAAAGCAGTCTAAAAACATAATAAACAAAGTCTTAGCAATATGGTTTCACCAGAGTCCAATTATTCTAATACAGAAAGCCTAGGATATTCTAACAAAACTGAAACTGAAGAAAATGACCTTAAATCCAATATTATGAATTTGATACAGGTCTTTAGAAAATAAATTAATAAACCCCTGATAGAGCACATGAATATGTGATCAAATATGTGAAGGAAATGAATAAAACTGTTGAAGGCACAAAAATTGAAATGGAAGCATTAAACAAACAACACACTTGTAGCAAATAGACATCATGTGAGTTTCCTAACAAGTGAAGCAAGGGCTGTCTTGGCCCCTCTTCCATGCCACTGGATATTTTTGTTGATACCTGGAATTCATGATTTGGCTTTAGTAGGAGAGAATTTGCATAGTCCTCTGGGGTGGTATGATTCACAAATTAGGGTTTTCCTCACTAAGGAGAAGAGGAATAGAATGTATATGGTGGAGTTTGTAAAGGTGGGACTGGAAAGAGAGGAGGGAGGGTCTGCAGTTGGGTTGAAAAATAAATTTTAGAAAGAAATGAAGGAAGAAACAAAAAGTGAGGGAATTCTGGAGATTGAAAACATAGGTAAGAGAACAGAAACTACATATGCAAACATCAATACAATACAAGGGATACAAGAGAGAATCTTGGGTGTAGAACATAAAATAGAAGAAACTGATTCATCAGTAAAAGAAAATGTACAATTTTTAAAATTTCTGAAACAAACAACTAGGACATCAGGGATACAATAAAACGACTAAAACTAAGAATGATAAGAATAGAAGAAGATCTCCTGGACAAAGATAAAGTATTTCCAACAAAATTACAGTAGTAAATGTCCCTAGCCTAGTGGAAGATATTGCTATAAACATACATGAAGTTTGTAGAATACCGAAACAAGCTCTTCCCATCACATAATAAGCAAACCATTAAATATACAGAACAGTGAAAGAATATTAAATGTTGAAATGGAAAATGTCAGATAATATTTTAAAACAGAACTATCAGAATTATACCTGGTTTCTAAACAAAGACAAGAGAAGACAGAAGGGCCTGAGCATATGACTTGTAAACTTTACGAGACCACATATTTAAGCCTACAATATAATTCCCAGGAGAATTATCAAACACTATAAGGGATTAAACAAGCTATTACATGACAAGACCAAATTTAAACAATTTCTATCCAAAATTCTAGCCCCCAGAAGTTTCTAGAAGTAAAACTTTGCTCCAATGGGGTTAGCTAATCCCTGCAAAACACCAGAAAAAAACAAAACATGGGAAATACAAACACAGACACACACACACACACACACACACACACACACCAACACAAACATCAAAAAAGAAATTAATAATTATTGATCATTAATATCTCTCAACATCAATGGACTCAAGTAATCAATTAAAAAAAAAAACTCAGGCTAGCAGAATGGGAATGAAAAGAAAGCCAATCATTCTGCTGTAGAGAAGACATAAAACTGAACTTAATGTCCTATAGAATAGGACTAGAATATGACTATCCAAGCAAACAGACCCAAGAAACAGGCCAGTATAGCCATTCTAATATATACTAAAATCGTTTTCCAATCATAATTTATCAAAAGGGATGAAAGGAAACTAAATTCTCATCATCCAAAAGATGATGTCTCAACTCTGAACATCTATGATCTAAATATAAGGACATCTATATTTTAAAAGAAATATTACTAAAGAATAAATCACATTTTGGCAGATCATCCATATAGAAACTAAACAGAGAAATCATGGATGTAATAATCATTGTGACTCAAATGCTCCTAAAAGATAAATACAGAACATTTCATCCAAACAGGAAGAAAATGTAACTTCTTCTCAGAACTTTATGAAAGTATCTCCAAAGATGACCCTATACTTGGTAGCAAAGCAAGGCTCGACAGGTTCAAAAACATTAAAATAACCCACTGAATTTACTACACCATGGATTTAATCTGGAATTCATCCAGAGAAAGAACAGAAAGCCTACAAATTCTTGAACACTGAACATCTTTCTAATAAATGACCATTGGTCAAGGAAGAAATGTAAAAAGAAATTATATACTTTCAATAGCTCAAAGACAATGAATGAATATCTAATTCAAATGTATGAGAAAAATGAAAGCATTGTTAAGAAAAAAGTTCATAGAACTAAGTATTTTCATAAAGTCTTTAGTGATATTTTACACTAGTGTCTTAAGAGCATACCTGAAAGCTCTAAATCAAAAAGAAGAAAACACAGTGAAGAGGAGTAGAAGTAAAAAAAACAAAATGTAAGAGCTGAAGTCAATAAAATAGAAACAAAGAGAACAATACAAAGATTCAATAAAACAAAGATTTGGTTACTTGAGAAACTAAACAAGTTAGACAATTCCTTAAACAAACTAATTAACAGCCTGAGAGATAATATCCAAGTAACAAAATCAGAAATAGAAAGGGAGATATAACAATAAACACACAAAAAAATCTAAAGAATATTTAGGTCTTATTTCAAAAAGCTCTGCTCCACAAAACTGGAAAAGCTAAATGAAATGGATGGTTTTGATGATAGATTACTCTTATCAAAATGTAAATCAAGGTGTACTAAATAATCTAAATAAATCTATATCCCCTAAGAAATAGAATCCATCATTAAAATCTTCCAACCAAGAACAAACAAAACAAAACAACAGCAAACAAACAAAAACAAACAAAGAAACAAAAATCAAACAGGGTCAGATGGTTTCATATCTCAAAATTCTACCATGTTTGAGCTTCTACCAATAGTTATCAAATTATTCCACAAAATAGAAACAAAATGAAAAGTTCCAAAATTATTTTTCAGGCCATATTCACTGTGATATCTAATTGACAGATATATTCAAAAAATAAAAAGTACTTCAAATCAATTTCCTTATCAACACTTAAATAAATATCTTCAATAAAATACCCACAAAATGAATCCAAGGGCAGATCAAAAATATCATATATCATCATCAAGTAGATGTCATTACAGAAATGCAAGGATAATTTGACATGCAAAAAGTTGTCAAGGCAATCCATTAAGTAAACAAACAAAAACAGAAGAACCATATTATAATAAATTTAGTGAAAAAATAAAAGAAAACAAAACAAAACAAAATACATGATCATTCTATCCTCAAAAAGCCTTTACCAAAATCCAACACCTATTGATGATTAAATACTTTTGTAGATCAGACATACAAGGCATATACCTAAACAGAATAAAAATAATGTATAGTAAGTCAATAGCCAATATCAAATTAAAGAGAAGGCAAGTCCACTGAAATCAGGAACAAGAAAAGGCTGTCCACCATCTCTTATCAACTCAATTTACTACATGAAGCTTTACATAGAGAAATAAGAAAACCATAAGAGATCAAGAGGACTCAAATTATAAAAGAAGTCAAAATGTTGCTATTCACAGATGACATGATAGTATACATACATAACTAAAAATATAAATAAAGCAGTAGACTGAATATATATGAATGATAACATCTCTTAGAAAATAACAAGGGAAGTATAACCCTTCAAAAGAGCCACGAGGAATAAAAAATATCCTAGTATAACTCTAGCAAAACATGTGAAATACCTTTATGACAAGAACTTTAAGTCTCTGAAGAAATAAATTTATGTTACCTGTATATGAAATTATATCCAATATTCAGGGTAAATAGGATTAACATAAAAATGGCCATCCTAGCAAAAGCAATCTACAGATGTTATGCAATTACTATTAAATTCTAATCTGATTCTATTTTATTTAATTTTCATTTATTTATTTTTACGTTGTCACTATATATTGCATTCCCTGCCCCCCCACACCCCCTTCCACAATCCTTCCCCTGTTAGGATTCTATCTAAGCCCAACCCCACAGTTACCTGCCAACAGCCAGGTAGGCTTGGCCTACTATAAAAGGGGATGTTCTGCTACTCCTCTCTTTGGCATCACTTATTTTCCCACTCTCAGATTCTCTCTTAACCCCTCTTGGGCTCTCCTCTCCTCCCCCTCTCTCCATGTGGTCATGACCAGCGCACTGCTTCTCTACTCTCTCCCTCTCTCTGCCTTTCTCTGCCTCTAACTCCTCTCCTCATGCCCTGAATAAACTCTATTCTATACCATTGTGTGTCTGGTTCCTCAGGGGGAAAGGATGCCTTGACATGGGCCTGCTTAGGAACCCCCTCTCCCCACTATGATGTAGAACATATTCTCATACCTCCTTTTTTATGATCACATCACCCATCCCAGCTCCCCTTCTCTTCTGAGCGGATATCACCACCAGGGAATCCCTCCACACTGACTCCTCAAGTCTTCTCGAGGCTAGGTGTCCTGTCCTGCAGGACTCAGTTATTCGTGGGGTTAGAGGGGGATCCAGCCTGAAAAAAGATGAATGTGTGAAATAGGAGAGCAAGAACAATCAAAATTATTTTCAAGGTCTGTTTATTGTAATGAGAACAGTGGGTTTTAAGCAGTAAGGAGGGGGAACGGGAAGGTGATAAATCTGAAACAATCAGGTAAAATATCCTTGGAATGTGAGGGTGAGGACTGTTGGGTAAAGGTCAGTTTATTGATTACCTAGTTCCTGGAACAGCGGGTGAGGAAGAGTGTTGAGTCAGTTGTATACTTGACTTAGAAGGACTTGTAAGATGGTTGTACCCAAACCCCTTAATTTGAGCATTTGTCTCCAACATCTCCCCCTATTTTGTATAACTGATGGAGAGCCTGTCTTAAGCCACAGGTTGTGCATCCACAGCCTATACCTTTGTACATAAGTGTATGTGTGTAGAGCCTCTGTCTTAGGACGCATGAGGTACGTGCATGTCCAGGTCTCCTAAAGTGGGTTTCTGGGCTATGCCCAGCACTCCTGAGTGAGGACCTCTGGGCCATGGCCTCATGCTACTTCCCGTCATGGAGTCACTTTACAGCCTTAAAGGTGTGCATCTGGCATATGGCTTCATGCTATCTCCTGCCATTAGCATCTCCATAGCTTGTTTTACCAGAAAGTGTTATGCTCTGTGGCCAGGACTGAAAAATCTAGACCAGCAGAAGGGGCACCTATTGGCTCCTCATAAGCAGAAGGATCTTCATCTTGCATCTCCAAGTGATGTTAATGGACTGATACTGGCGTGTTGGCAAAGGCTGAATCCACATGTGATTTAACAAAATGAGTTAGCTTTTGAAAGGCCCAGGGGCCAAAAGAAAATTAGCAGGAGAAATCCTATCAAGGGACCCAATAAGCCGAGGAGTAAGGTGGAAAGACATGAAGAAGTAGAAAACACATTTCGATACCAATTCTTTTTGTTCTCTTTCTCTTTTCTAAACTGTCTTTGATTTTTTTGTAGACTGTCTTCAACTAACCCTGTCTTGTCTGTGTAGAAACAGCATTCCTCTTTAAGAGCAGCACATATCCCTCCTTGTTGGAGGAAGAGGAGTTCCAGTCCTCTCCTATTTTTCAAGACAACTTCTGAGAGAGAGAAAAATGAATCTTGAAGATTTTTAAGACCTGATTGTAACTCTTGGATGTCTCTATCGACTGCTGCACTGAGTTGAGCATATTGCTGGTTAGAGGTAATCAAGGAGGCAATTCCTGTCCAAGTGCTTGCAGTTCCCAGTCCAAAGATGACTACTAATGTAACTGCAGTTATGGGTTTTCTCTTCCCAAAATCCTAGGAACTCTTGCCTCATGAAATGTTAGGTGTGGGAGAAGGGTAACTTCTATGCAATAATCATGATTGGTAAGAAAGGTACTAGAAACTAAAGGTAGTTAAGCCTGAGGAACAAGAAAGGTATAAATTATTAGAGGCTGAAATATATTGAAAAAAAGGTGTTAACACAAAGAGTCTGATAACAAACATGGGTGAGGGCTTTAGGAGGTAACATATAGGGCCCAAGCAGGAACAAGCCTAGACCAGAGAATTTGCTAAGGGTCAATCCTTGCTTTTCAGGTGGGCTCCACTGCAGGCTGGAGGTGTCATTAGTAAATAATAAATTTTCAAAATTAGCAATTCCCTCATAAAAGGGTGGGTTAGAGGAGCAGCAAACCC
This sequence comes from Apodemus agrarius, assembly GCA_964023405.1. Taxonomy (NCBI): domain Eukaryota; kingdom Metazoa; phylum Chordata; class Mammalia; order Rodentia; family Muridae; genus Apodemus; species Apodemus agrarius. The sequence continues at coordinate 88,544,074 of OZ030017.1, read as the reverse complement.
AACATTCTTCTAAGAGCATATGCTTGGCCTCACGAATGGCTTGTATTGAGGAACTACCTAAAGACAAAACAAGATCAGTAGTAGATGGGGGACCTGCAGGGAGAGTAGATTGAAAAATTGAACTAGAAGAAGGGTGTAGGGTTGTGACAGAATTAGCGAATGTTTTCCTGGGACCACGGGCTTGGTCATTATTCTGATGGAGCTCTGAGTTGGGACCGATGGCAACTCTGCCCTGTTGATTTGGGATGGACTTAAGGAGCCCTATTTCAAAGGTAAGTCCGGGGTCTGTATTGGTAACACACACACACACACACACACACACACACACACACACACACGGAGGCCCCATTCAAATCCCTTATGCCAACTCTCTAGAGAGATCTTTTTTCTAGTGTGATAAAGTGTATCTGGAGGTGGTTACACCATCCCTTATAAGGGACAATGTTTCTACATTCTTTAGTTAGGGTATTATTTCTTTGAGAATTTGACCAGCCCTTCATTACTTGAATGTAGTCCCAGGAGGAGACAGGATTCCAATAAGCATCTCAGGTAGTTTCACATCCCCAAGACGCAAAAATAGGCCTCTCTATAGCCGCATTTATAATTTAAAGTTCTGTCTCTATGAGCTCCTGGGCAGAAATCACATCACATCAACACCCACTGTGGGCCTTTGTGATGCTTTGTTTTAATGAAACAATCACATTCCCCTTGTCCACACCAGTTCTAAGTCTGCTGCTATGTTTTGGCTGAGGCAAAGAGCTGCGCCTGGAAACCATGGTCCAGGGGGCATACCTGGCAGGGGGAAAGCCGACTCAGAGGAGACTGCCCCTGAGACACGGGACCCCCACCCACCCACTCACCCACTCACCCACCCAACCACCCACCTCTCCCGCAGGATGATTGGACACCCGTGGCACTTTGTGCTGCCACAGGTCACTATCAGAATTACACCAGGCTTCTCCCCAAAGACTATGAAAGCTAGAAGATTCTGGGCATATTTTATACATACACTAAGAAAACAGAAATGCCAGTTCAGACTACTATACCCAGAAAATCCTCCAATGCCATAGATGGATAAACCAATATATTCCATAACAAAACAAATTTATACAATATCTTTCCACAAATACTTCACTATAAAGAATAGATGGAAAACTTCAATACAAGGAGGGAAACTATCTTAGAAAAAGCAAAAAAAAAAAAAAAATAATAATCTTTCAACAAACCCAAAAGATAGCCAGACAAACAGAAAATTGACTTCAACAATAACAGGAAGCAACAGTCACTAGTCCTAAATATCTCTTATTATCAATGGACTCAATTTCCCAATTAAAAGACATAGAAAAATGTGGTGTGGTGAGCTGTGATAGGCGACCTGGTCTCTTTTCCAGCTCAGGCTTAAAACCCTGATGACCCAGGAGGTGACTGTCTTCTGCAAATGATAGCAGGCATTTTGCCATTCTCCTTGGATCTCTGGCTTCTGTCGCATAGCTACAGCCTCCCACAAACCCTCTAGAGCAGTCTGTGGCCATCAGTCACTTAGGAGCAATACCAAGCCCTCCCACATGCAGATTGCTTGCAATCTCTTCCTTCGCCTGAATCTTCACACTGTGCTAGGTCAGAGATCTCCATAGAAAACCTCCTGTACACAGGCCAACATCTGGCAACCTCATGGGAGCTCAAACAGCAAGAAAACACTGAAAGGATACCACTGGAAGGTGAGACCCCAAATCTGGACACAGTCAACTTCTTTCCCTCCCTACTTGCAGCCAATGCCATTGCATAGATTTGGACAAGCTAAAGGGTCAACCGAAGCCTCTTGCCCAGATCTATTCTTTGGTGTTGTTAAAGGTCCCTTTGGTCTCTGTCTAAATCCCAACAGACACAATGGATGTTCACAAAGACTGTATCTAAAATCTCCTTAAAATAAAAAGAAAACCTGGTCATGCAGCAGCCACTTAAAAGCCACATGGCTGCTGCCAGTTCATAAAACTGTGAGAAGGCTTAGGTTTTTGAACTTTGTTGAATCCCCCATAGTGAAATAGGCCAGGGAATGTTGCCATTTGACAAAGCCTTTTTCCTCTTTTCTGTCTTGGGCAACTCACCATCGCATTAAAAAAAAAAAAAAAAAAAAATCACCCCAGGCCAGGGAAATAGGTGCCCTACTAAAATCACATAGAATAAAAATAGCCAAAAGAACAAGCATCCTGGTTTTGGGAGGAAGTCCTTCAGATAGCACCAAGCATGGCCAATGAAAAAACCTGGGTTTGTGGATTAGAGTAGCTTCTCTCATGAAAAACAGAGATACCAGAGAAGGAAAAATACCCTCCTGTGATTTCTTGCCGATCTTAGCTGAAATTTTGCAATGCATAGGGCCATCTAAAATAGGACATAGGACAAGCTGATAACAAGACAGCTCCTGAGCCCCCTCAGTCTGATGAACCCAAAGATCCAGATCCTAAAAACCACTCTATTTCAGATCTCACAGCCCTTACCCGACTAATAAGGGAAGTAAAATCCATCTTCCCACCCCTGCCTCTTTATGCCTCAAAGGAAATCCTAAGTAACTGTCTGCTCCTCCTGCCCCTTCCTCTCCTACTCAAGGGAGGGCTCCATTTAAATAACAAAGGAGCTTCCACCTTTCTCTTCCCTTACCCCTCTCCCATCCAACCACAGAGAGGTATCTCTCCTCCCACTTCTGCAAGCTATAAAAGTGAAACACCCTCCAAAGTCATAGACAAAACCTTGCCTAACTACAAAGTCCATTAACCCCAACTGTATCCCACCCAAAAAAGTTGTAATTTTCAAAACTCTCTTGCAAAACTAACCCTGCCTCCCATGCTACTCACAAGTCTAGTATGTAACAAGAAACTCAAAATGCTCTAGGATTCCTGGTTAATATCAACCCGTCAAAATAAGCCACTTAATTGGTACCCACTTCAAGCTGCAGACTTAAAAGAGTTCAGGCAGGCAATGAAGGAAAATGGCATCCACACATCCCCCATCCCCCAAGATTTTGGAGAGATATTTGTCATACTTCCTTTCCTGAAGCAATGTTTGGGAATGGGAAGCCTTATTTCAAAATGAATGCCATCAACATTTCAAGCAAATTCTAGACAGAAGTGACACCCCATGGTGTTTTAATGAACTCTTTAGCCAGGAAGACTTTTCTACTGGAGCACAGCAGGGAACTCGGCCAGCAGCATATTGTGAGCAGTTCTATCTCTGTACAATCCAAGCTGGGGATAGACTCACCCCACCCTCAGGGTCACAAGATCCTGCCTCTTCCCTGCTATCTCTCCATCAAAAGCCTGGTGAACTCCTTTTTTAAAATTTTATTCTCAGAACTAAAATGAACCTAGAAAGAAAAATTCCCAATCCCACCTCCTCCTTCTTAAAACCATTGTATATGATGGCATTATTTCTAAATCTAGACTAGCTTTACAGGGTCTCTGGGAGGAGCATAATAGGTGTATTTTGGTAAGGAGAGATATAGGAACTGTGTCACACCAGATTACATCTATGGCTCATGCATTTATAGGAGCAGAAAAATGAGAAGGATTCTGTTTTAAATGTGGAGAGGCAGGATATTGGAGGAATGAATGCCCACAAAACTCTCCCCCCACAACTGATTCTAATCCTACTAAGAAAATCTGTTCCCACTGTAGAAAAATTTTCCACTGGAAGAGATACTGGACCACTGCATATGATAAGAATTGTAAGGCTCTGGAGCCTTTAAATTTCAGATAGGGCAGCCCTCAGCCCCTACAGTAAGAAGGACAACTACTCCCATAGAAGCATCTCAGAAGGCTCCTATCCAAAATTAACCATTAAAATAGATAATAAACCGTCAAGTGTCTTATTTATACTAGAGCAGACAGGAGAATTTTAATACAGCAAGACATCGCATGTGACTGGCAAATGATCCTCAAGCCCCAGCTCCTAGACATAGGGGTACCCTATGTGGACATCTCACACATTCATTACCCAAAAGGCCTACAGGTAGGAAGTCCTGGATGGGGCTACTGGCCTCATACAGCCCCTGGTGGCTCAAGAAGCCACCAATCTTCTAGGGAGAGAAATCTTACAAGCCTTAGAGGTGGTTCTTACCACTCAACCAGAAAAAGACCAAATTACAATACAGGACATTACCTATAAAGAAAATAATATCTTAGGAGACCCTAAGAACCATCCTCCAAATCACCTGCATTTCTAGAGGCCACTGTTAGATTTAGTACTTCCTGCCTTGATTGATTCTTTGATGAAGCCATCTGGGTCCTACAGTGGCTTCTATCAAGGAAGAATCTTACAGCCATCACACAGCTCATCAAAGAATAGCTGTTGCAATCACAATTGGCTTTAGCCCTGACTCCCCCTTCCTTTTATTTTTTTTTTACTTTATTTTTTTTTTATTTTCTATATTCTTTGTTTGCATTCCAAATGATTTTTCTGCCGGGCGGTGGTGGCGCACGCCTATAATCCCAGCACTTGGGAGGCAGAGGCAGGCGGATTTCTGAGTTCACGGCCAGCCTGGGCTACAGAGTGAGTTCCAGGACAGCCATGGCTACACAGAGAAATCCTGTCTCAAAAAAGACAAAAATAAAACAAACAAACAAACAAACAAAAAACAGTTCCCCCACTCCATAATTCCCATAAGACCTCTTCCCCCTTCCTGTTCCCCTACAAGCGCCCTTCAACCTCTTTCAACCTCCTGAAAGGAGACTAAAGTCCCTCCTCCCCAAGAACATTGTCACCAGAGACAGTCCAAACTCTAAACTCTGTCAATGCGTCCCTAAAATATATGGCTCTTGCTAGGTATGACCCAACAATACCTATACAGCTCCCTATATTTAACTCTACACCTACGCTTGTGGGGTCCTTTACCAACCTTAGGGGCTGCTACAGTGGCTCCACACCCCAATAGTTCGAATACCCCAAATTTTAAATGAGGTGGATGAACTTGATAGAATGATTAAAAATGGCGGGGGAGGAGAGCTCAGCAAATCCTAAGGAAAGAACCCTATAATGTTTGTCACCCACTTCTCCCTCTCTGACATCCACTGGCAAATCAAAAATCACTCCTGCTGTGCTATCAGACTAATAGAATTCCCAGGACAAATTGACAACCATAATCCTGACAATAAAATGGGTCTCTGCCATCTCTCTGTTGTGATTACTGCCCTCCCAAACTATTCTCAAAAAGGCCCACAGAGGAAGCTGCCTTAATAATTATGGGGGAAAGAGGGGAGCTGGAGCAGTAATATACTACTTCCCTGAGGATGAACACCATATCCTTCAATTCAAAGAGCTACCCTATTACTCCCCACAGTATAAAGAATTATATGCTATCTATCTAGTTCTAAAAGAAGTCAAGTTCCCCTGTTAATTGCTTTTCAGACAGTGTATATGCTGTCAATTTGCTCCCCTTGTAGTCAAGATCCTTTGTCCAAATGGAAAACAACCCACTTTCTCCTCTGCTCATACTGGTCTTCACCCGTCTCAATATTAGAAGATGTGCCTAGACCTACTGAAATTTGATATTCCTAGGATGCTTGATTTCCCCTATGTTTTCCTGCATCAAGTCCTGCATTTAGTCTTTTGATCCATTTCCAGTATGTGTGGGTGTAGCGGGGGTGGAAGTTGAGTTTAGTAACTGTTTTTGTAGATGTAGTTTCTACAGCATCACTTGCTGAGGAAGTTGTTTCATTCACAGTAGATCTCAGCAATTTCATTAGTATTGAGATGTCTATATCTATTATGAAATGATCAGTTGGCACATTGCATTTTTCTTCTCAATTCAGAAAGACATAGTTCTGCCCACACTTTCTGTTCTAATCTCATGTTGGCTCCTAATTAATATTCATACTGTATCTGACAAGTTATGTCTTTTTTCCCTGAAACAATTTCTTTCTGATTTTAACTACTGTGATCATATTGTATATCTTCAATACTCTGGGGGGCAAGGGTAATTGGAATTCATGGATATGTCTATATTTTAAACAAATTTGGAAAGGTAATAGAAGTATGTGGCTTAGCAATAACAAACATTTTTGGCTCTTAGAGAAGACTTGAGTGTGGTTTCTAGCAATCATTTCCACTAGCTCACAAACTATTGTAACTTCTCCTCCGTGGGAAACAGACATATTTCAAAATTAGTATCTTTCACAGCTAACAGTCCTTATTCCCTCTGTTCTTTATCTTTGAGCATATGTAGTTAATTTAATTTAGTATAATTTTAGCAAGTCGAATATCTGTTCTTCAGAACAACAGTTTCACTCTTCTCTATGTGAAGAAGAAACACATGAGAATTTCACCCAGGAATATGTGTGTGTGACCCAAGATAACATTCCTAGCCATGGAGGAATGTATGTTTCTTCACCATCTTATAAGCTAAATTTTCTTGTTTCTCTATGTGCTAATAAAACCTGAATGTTTACAATACTGCACTACAGAAATCAGTGTCAGATTCTGCCTTGTCTGTGAAATATTACTGTTGGCTTCTGAGAACTTTAACTCTTAGTTGAATTAGTCAAGCATACAAGTGACTTTTCCTTTCTTCAATACAAGCCAAGTAATGCTTGTAAGTGATGAATCTGTTCTGATAACTTTTTGGTCAGCCTGCTATCTAGCAAATATTTCCTTCAATTATTCTTTATGATAGCAAGTAAATGATTAAACAACACAGCATGCCTCTTTTAAAATCTTTCATTAATTCTCCTGCCAGGAAAGCCACTCTAGACTGACGTTTAATGGCCAACTTCTGGAAAAATTCCCTGACTGAAATTAAGAAGATCAAAATGCTGCTTTAGTTGGTGTAGGCACACAATTTGATGACTGCTCTGTTTTATGTTAACTTCATCACAAACAAGTTAGATTGAATGACTTTTATTGGGGTGTCATTCAATTGGTTTCTTCAGTAAATATGAGGAAGCCTTCATACTGTAGCAAATTAGTGTGGGCTCGGCTTTGGAAATCTGAGCCAATAAATCTAAGAGACTTTTACCAATGAATACTGAAAGCTCAGCCAATTTATCATATTAGTGCTATAAAACTCACTACTTGAAAAGCTAGTGCTTCAAAATCTAGGTTCCAATCATTAATGAAATTTCATTTTAACTGAGTAATTTAGGTTTACAAATTGTTAAATATTAATCAATCAATTCACTTATTTGAGTATATAAATAATGTAAGATAAGGATATGCCCAGGTAATATTTTATTATTCTATCACTCAATCTCAGTGTCTTTGTGAAGAATGTAAGTCACATGATATCTAAGTGTTTTGCTACAAACAAATTTCTATTTTTAATCTCAGAGACCATAAATTTGAAATAGGGAAAAGGACAAGGCTATTTTTAATTTGCTTAACAGGCCTATCTTTGTTGTACAGAATCACACTTAATCACTGAGAAACTGTGTAGAGAAATTATCAACTGGAAATTTATCAAAAACAGGTGTATCACATTTAGATTTAGCATTTTGCTACACATGTACATATACATCTTCATGAATCACCTTGTATGAGCTCAGATTCCCAGGGTTGTATATGATATTGCCTAAAAGAAGACATGCATATTTTAAGTTTCTGTGCAAATATTGATCATTTTATCAGAAACTCTAGAGTATGATTCTATACAATGGAACACAGTAATTGCTCTATTATAACATGTGGCCTTTTCAAAACATCTACCAAAGAACTTCAAAATTTTGATTAGCCATAATGTCTCCATATGGCTCGTAAAAAAAAGTTATTCTAGCACACAATAGTTTTGTTTCTGAAACTGGTCAAAGTCAGAAATTACATATATGCTTTTACAATCTTTCTGTCCAGATTTTCTTTTATATGAACTTTACATGTTAGTAGAGCTAGGCTGCTTGCCTGAAGGATCATCACAGACTTGGTCTTCAAGGTGCTAGTATTATAACATTTCTCTTTTTATCAGTAGTTGTCACACTTCTGTGTTCACCATAATTAATAGAGATAGACAAGCCACTCAGCCTTTGGCTTACATATAAGATATTTCTATTTTACTATAATCTTCAATATTTGAAGTATTCAGTCAATTGTAATATCTGTAACTCGGTTCATTACTGTTAGTCAACTGAGAGATCATGCACTCCAAATGGTCATATTGATGCCTTCATACAGATCATAATTAAAATTGAATTTTCTAATAAAAGGAGACCTCATCTTGGAACAAAATTGCTGTAACACACATTTTAGAACAGGGGGCATTAATTTTGAAAGTTTTGGTGGACAGAGAATGTGATGTATCTACCTTGTACTTCATGGATTCAATTATTCTTACTTATAGGATTAAGCTCTACACACTCTTATTGCAAAGAATATCTTGCACTAAAATTTCAGCATTCATATTTCTTTGGTTTGGTTTGGTTTTCTGATTTGAATAGAACTACAATAATTCTCACTTCTACTTCCACCCTCAAAATTCTTCCATGTAACTCTTGTTGCTTTCTTTCAATTTCAATGCATTATTTTATTTATTTATTTATTTATTTATTTATTTATTTATTATTTATTTATTTATTGGTATTTGTTGTTAGATGCATATTGGCATTTCCATACATATGTTTCCAATTTTTACTTGTTTGGTCTGTACTTTAGTACTGTTATGTATGCTTACAGGGCTGTATACTTGGTATTAGATAGTCAGTTGGTATGCTCCTCACTATGGAAGACTATGCCCTGCTCCATTCTTCGCATTCGTTAGCTGCTTGTATTTCTTTGTGTAAGGGTTAGGTTTAATAGGCTTTTTCTGATCCACTCTATGATCAGGGTTGTTTTTAAACAAATTGGTCAAATATTCCATTAATTTTGTGATCCAAAAAATAAGGAGAAAATTGGCCCCATTTCTAAGATTCTGATAGTTATATTTCTTGACAGAAACAGGTGTCATTTATAGTAGGGCAATTTTATTATTTTTACCTATATATGTATATGTATGTGACTTTTTTGACATGTATACTACAAGTATGCAGTTCCCTCAGAGGCCAGCAAAAGACAATATTTCCTCTGGAACTGGAATTATAGGTAATTGTGATATGTGCTCTTGGACCTAAATTCTGGGCCTATACAAGATCAAGATGTTCCCTTCACTGTTTATCCATCCATATAATTTGTGGAAAATTGATTGATTATTCTGGTTATAATATAAATATTTTGATAGTATATAATGATTCTGCAGGGTCTATGGTGGTTCTTTTTGTCAGTAGCTCTATCTTGATAGGTCAATTACCTATCAGAAAATGAAAATATTTACATGTCACTTATATACATCTATAAAGCCTGTCTGGATCATTTATACTACTGAGTACAACTCTAAGATTGGGTAAATAGCTTTTATAATATATTGTTTAAGATATAATGGTGATATAGAATATATATTACATATTAGTAAATATAAATTTAATTTCTAATATTTTGATCTTTGATCTTTGACAAGGTAATAATCAAATCAGACAGAAAAGACATTTACACAGCAAGGATTAACAAGTCTAAGAGGACAAAGCATAATTACTTTATTGATACCTGAGGAAATAGTGAAGTCATGAGGCAAAAAATCATAGTTTTTCATCCAGTCAAGACAATAACTGTATTATCCTTACTCAGAAGAGACTACCTTTGGAAAATTGTTCTAGATCCAGGAACATATTATAAAAGTATTTACTTTTCTATTTTGTTCTGAGATTAGCTTTGCCAGAGAGAGAGAGAGAGAGAGAGAGAGAGAGAGACAGAGAGACAGAGAGAGACAGAGATACAGAGAGAGACAGAGAGAGAGACAGAGACAGACAGACAGGAGGTAGGAGGTGGGGAACACCCCCCGAGAATGTACCAGAGACTAGGGAGGTGAGAGACTTTCAGAGATAAAAGGGAGGTCTTTAGATGAAATTCCCTACAGTGGGTCAATGGGACTTCTAGAGCTCATCTCCAGAAGAAAGAACTAGAGAATCAAGTGAGAGGTGGAATGGCCAAACCACAGTCAAAAGCTCTGACTCATAAGGGTCCCTTTATTTAATTGCAGGGACAAAAATAGAGAAGAATCCAAGGAAAAGGAGGTCCAGTTACAAGCCCAAATTGAGCCCAGCTCAAGGGGAGGCCTCAAGGCCTGACACTATTACTGAGATTACTAAGTGTCACATAAAAGGGACCTATCAGAACTGCCTTTTGAAAGATCAAACAAGCAGCTGATTATGATGCACATATATACACCCAACCAACAGACAGAAGCTGCTTATCCCCTGTGTTTAAATTAGGGAAAAACTCTAAGAAGCTGGGGAGGAGGAGAACCCTGTAGGAAGACCAGCAGTTTCAATTTACCTAGACCTTTGGGATATCTCAGATATTTGACCACCAATCAGGCAGCATACACCAGCTGATATGAGACCCCCAACTCATATACAGCAGACGAATGCAGGGTCTGGGTTAAGTCAGAGAAGAAAGACCACCTAACCCTCAAGAGAATATAGTCCCCAGAAAGTGGAGAGGTCTGGTGGGGTGGAAATGGGAGGTGCAGAGTTGGAGGCTGGGGACATACTTGTGGAGACAAGGGAGGGGGAAGGTGTGGGATATGGAAAAGTTACAGAGTGGACAGTAGGATAAAATCTGGAGAATCTGGAGTGTAAAAAATATAGAATTAAATAAAATTTAAAAAAAAATCTGACTCTGTAGTCTACCTTCAAAGACATGCACAGACTTATACCCCTGTGTGTATATGCCAAACACTATGTAAACACACACAAACACAAAAAAAAAAAAAAAAAACGAAAAATTCATGGTGTCTGTGTAGTTCATAAATATTAAGTTTGTTTTTAATGTGTGTGAGATCGTTATGGTTATATGTATAGCTGTGTTAATATTGTAAGATTTCTCCATGGAGAGAATAGTAAAACTTTTATAAAAGGTATGTTATTAGAATGCAAAATTAATTTTTTCAACCTGTGTAGATTTTAAGTAAGATTCTATGAGATTTCTATATGAAAATGTCTACAATTTGGTTTCTTGGTGCACTTGAATAATAGACATCATACTACCTGAGGACCCAGCTATACCACTCCTGAGTATATATCAGAAGATGTTCCAAAATGTTATAAGGATACATGCTCCACTATGGTCATAGTAGACTTATTTATAATAGCCAGAAGCTGGAAAGAACCCAAATGTACTTCAAAAGAGGAATGGATACAGAAAATGTGGTATATCTACACAATGGAGTACTGTTCAGCTATTAAAAAAATGAATTCATGAAATTCTTAGGCAAATGGATGGAACTAGAAAGTGTCATCCTGAGTGAGCTAACCCAATAACAAAAGAACACACATGGAATGCACTCACAGATAGTGGATATTAGGCCAAAAGCTGAGAATAAACAAGATACAACTCACAGACCACAAAAAGTTGAAGCAGAGGGAAGACCAAAGTGTGAATGCTTCAGTTTTTCTGAGAAAGGGAACAAAATATTCTTAGGACCAATTATGGAGACAAAGTATGGGAAAGAGACTGAAGGAAAGTCCACCCAGAGACTGCCCTACCTGGTGATTCATCCTATAAACAGTCACCAAACCCGACACTATTATGGTTGACAAGAAATGCTTGCCAAAAGGAGCCTATTATGGCCTTGCCAGAGCCTTACAGATACAGAGTCAGATGTTAGCAGCCAACCATTGAACTGATCTCCGGTCCCCAACGGAGGTGTTGGAAGGAGGACTGGAGGATCTGAAGGGGTTTGCAGCCCCATGGGAAGAATGAGGATGTATGCTAACCAGACCCTCCCCAGGGCTCCCAGGGTCTAAACTATCAACCAAGGCATATACATGGTTCCAGCCACATTTGTAGAAGAGGAATGCCTTGTCGAGCATCAGTGGGAGGAGAGGTCCCTGGTCGTATGAAGGCTCAATAGATTCCCCAGCATGGGGAAATTGCGGGGCGGGGGTAGTTGGGTTGGGCAGAGGGGTATCTTCTTGGAGGTACCGAGAGGGAGGATGGGCTGGGGGTTTTCTGAGAAGCGGAGAAACTGGGAAAGAGTATAAAATTTGAAATATAAATTAAGAATATATTCAATAAAATATGTAATATAAAAGAAAAAAGATACAGTTTATGGGAACACCATGGAATTCCTATTCCAAAAGTTAAGAGAAATGAGCCTTTAAGAGTGATTATTGAAAGGCTGATTAAAGCAAATTATAATACATTATTAGGTAAGCATGTGTGCCCAGGTTTTATAATGAATTGGTATTTTCAAATAAGAAGGAGAATGAAATATATTTTGCAATAAATTATTCCATTCATCTCAAATAAAATAATTTTTAATATCTGCACATTTTAACTTTGGTGGAGAATTCTTCTGCAGTTTATGTGTCACTCTGGGAGCCTGTCAATCAACATATACTCATCACTTGTGAGTGATAATGAAGTTTCTATACTCTGATGATTCCTTGTTTCCAAGCACAATGGCTAAATTGCATCAATTGATCAATGCTATTTTCATGAGGGGAAATTTGTTAGTACTGAGAAAAATGACAAGCTGTTTTTCACTGTTCATATATTCACAAAACAAGTCATGAGTATTTGGCTCTTTTGTGCTAAAGCCATTGGAATAAGAGTAACCAATGGGCTTTGCAAATACTAAGTAATCTACTAAAAATCTATACTCCAACCCCAAGCTTCTTGATTTTCATTCATGAAACCTACATACTTCCATTAAAGTCTGTGAACATTCCTATTTTTTTAAAAGAGTAAACATTGTATTTCAAGTGCAAAAATTATATCAGCATTGAGCACCTACTTTCTATTTTATATTGTGCTATAAACAAATGAGCAAAAATAGAGTTGAAAAAATCTGGAATTATGATGTGTAGTGTGAAGCAAGGCGCATGATTTTCTAGTCTAAGACAGGCAGTAGGCTTGAAGATCCCCAAGAGGGCCCACACAGGCTGCTCTAATCCCTTTAATAGTATTTAACATCCCTTAGCCACCAAATAAAATATGACTCATGCTTGCATATCAACCCAATGAAAAAGACTATGATCAAAAAAACAAATGAGAACAATTGCTGTTGAGAATGAGTGGGAAAAAGAACGATAGGTAACTTCTTTGAGGTATGTAAATTTTTGCATGCACTGTAGAATCTTGTAGAGAGGGACTTTAAAAATGTGAAAAGGGAATGAGTACATGACAGATACAAAACTACTGGGTATATATCTGGAGAACTGTAGTCAACATGAAATAGAAATGCTTTCATATCCATTTTTGTTTTCTGATCTAGTCACAATATTCAGGAAATAAACCAGCCCTGATGTTTATTAACAGAAGAATGGGTAAAAAAAATATTTATATATGCCCTACATAATTTCAAAGTAGCTATAAAAAAGAAATCATGACATTATGTAGAAAGTACTAAAACTAGAAATTAATATATTAAGCAAAATAAATCATACATGAAAAAGCAAATACCATGTCTTATGTTCCATGCAAATTCAATTTTATATGTTTATAAAAATTATAAAAAAGCATAAAAATAATATGTTTTTGAATATATGGGTGTAAGTCACACAACTAGAAAGAAGATCCTGGGATTTTACACGAATAAATCTTTTTAAAAGATGAGAAATAGAGACAAAAATGGAATACATATCATAGCCAAAATGAAGGGAACAAAATTGGGAAGAAAGAGGAACCAACTGAAGGAAGGCAGTAGGGGAAGGAACTAATAAATGTAAAATCTCACTCAAATAATGATGATGCCAATTTAAAAACATTAAAATTATTAAAAAATATAGAATGTCCACAGATACTTGGGACTCTAGAGAATAGCTTCAATCCTGTTCTAGAGAATTCTGTAGAAGTTAATTCTTATAGTCCTGGATATTAATTAATAGAACAGAAGATTTGATATAAAAATGTAGAAACTTAAGAAAGCTTACATATTTTCTTAGGTCTCTGGAAAATTCTATTATTTTTTTATTAAGGAACAACGGAGAATAACTAACAAAATTATAATTTGGAATAAATAATTAAAAGCATAAATATAAATTAGTACTAAAACATTAAATGCCACAATACCCAGCCATAATACATTAAAAGTGAAGAGATGTCCTATACCCTGACTACAGCATAGTTATCATGGGGACACACAAGTTCATTTTAATTCTGTACCTGAAAGCATGCTGAAAATTATGGAAGAATACAGTATGGAGTAGGCTGAGCAAAAGGTTTCCCCTACATAATATCCATTTAGTAATGCATCATCAATTTTAAGCAGTAGCAAGATATTCTGCAAGTGCAAAGGCATGAACTGTAAATTCTTTGGCATTAAATAAAGTCTCCAGAAAAGATATTATGAATATTTGATTTTTTTGTGCCAAGGTTTCCAAATGCATTTACCTAATTTCAATCATTGGGGAAAATAAGAATCTTTCATATTCCCAGAAATATGTGTGTGATGATTTGCTGAAATTTCCAACTAGACAGTCTAGAACACAGAATTACCTGGGAAAAGAGTTTCAAAATAAATTTTTCTATTTTGTCCAGTGACCGTACCTAAGAAGAAATTATATCTCTTTATTTAACTGATATAAAAAGAACCACACTAATTCTGGGCATTATCATGTCCTAGACTAGGTCCTGCATTGAATGAAAAAGAGAATGTAAGCTGACTGCAAGCATGAAAATACATTACTCTCAGATCTGTTTTATATTAAAGCTTTTAATCATAGAATAAATTATTTTTATTATCCTCTTTCCTTTCCCAAAACTCCTCCAGTTCTTTTACACCTCCCCACCAATATAACATCACACTCTCTTAGTATCTCTGTCTCTGTCTCTCTTTCTCTCAAAACAACAACAACAACAACAACAACAACAACAACAACAGCAACAACAAAAATCTACACTGTAGGGTGGGTCAGGATCTATGACCAAATGTAATTGGATAATCCAACACAAACACCATGTTTAATTTGAGAGACTCTTATTTTGTTTTATTATGGTTTATCTTATTGGTTTCTGTTTGTTTACACTCTATTACTAAATTGATCTGATTAAATGCTTTAAGATCCTGCTGCCAGGACTCCCCACAATTGTGGACTGTGATCTGGAATTGTTCATTAGGGTATTTTATTGCAGTAACAAGAAATGAAACATACACTATCAAAATACATTCCAATTATGGAGCTATGTGAGGAGAATTTTGAGTGCTTGTGAGAAAACTCCAAGAAAGGGGAAGTGTCTTGGTCCTGTGACCTTGATTTCTTCAAAATATTGGAATTATTCTTGGAATATGTTTTTCATCTAGGTGCTTGTTAACAACATCTATCTTGTCTCTGCCATAGTTCATCTCTCTCAGGTAACTCCTATTTTTCCCTAAGAGTGACCAATTTTAAGCCATTTCAATCATCACCAATGTGAAAAATTCCTTTCATTCATATCATAGAAGCAACTTGTGAACAAGCTAGACAACCTGAAATCTGTGAGATGAACAGAGTTGAAGTAGAGAATTAATTTCTAAATTTTATTCTGATCTTCTCACATGTGCATTAACTTACATACACACACACACACACACACACACACACACACACACATATCCACACAGTAAGTCAAGTTTTTAAAAAAATGAATTATGCATATGAAATAGAACAAATTTATTGATGGTCAACAATGTTTTATACAGTTTTGAAAGTTTGTGTTTGGAAATTTTGCAAATTTTAGGAAATTTTAATTTTATAATTGTGTGTGTGTGTGTGTGTGTGTGTGTGTGTGTGTGTGTGTTCTATGAATGTGGTGGTCAGGAGTCAACCATTTCTGAGTTAGTTCTTTCTTTATACTTCTCTATCTAGCGGTTGAACTCCGATTGTTAAGTGGTTTGGCAAATAACTTTATCCCATGAACCATCTCATCCACTCGTTGGAGACAGTAATTATATAAATTTTCTTATGCCTTTTAAGTTCAATTTTTATTATTTCTCATATTCTTCCTTTATAACCAGTAATGTTTCATATTTTGTGATTCAATTAACAATTCCCTTATGAGTGTGTTTCCTACCTTGAATGTTGTGGGGTGGTTAGCTGTGATAGGCAGCCTGGTCCCTGGTGGAGCTCAGGCTTGAAACCCCAGAGCCCCAGCAGGTGACTATTGCTTGCAAAGAACAACAGGTGTTTGGCCATGCCCCTTGGGCCCTTGGCTCCTCTTAGGTGGCAACAGACTACCACATCCCCCACAGGGAAGTCTGTGGCTATCAGTAACATCATAGCAGCATCAAGTCCTCCCACATTCAAATAAGGTTTCCCCAAGCTCTCTGACCAAGCCATTTAGAAGCATCCGACCCACCCCAAAACTGTATATAAGAATCTTATATTTAAGGATTAATGGTGTGCAAGAACTGCTCTGTTGTCTGAAAGCTTGTGTCATAAGGGCTGTATCACTTGGGAAGAGGTCTGCTCTCCTGAAATGACACCTTAAGCTCCACTGCACTCTTCTCTGGCTAAGCAGCCTCTCCTCACCTCGGCCCAACTCTCCCTGACAGGGTGATGTGGAACAACTGAGACTGCATGGTGGAGACAGAGGTAGAGCCAATTGCAGCAGTGGAAGCAGAAGCAGCAGAAATGACATCTCCCCCCTCTTCCTGCTCTCACTCACATCCCTTTGCCTGAATTCTCAAAGCCTGCCAGGCAAGAGATTTTTGTGTGAAGCCTCCAGTACACAAACCCACAGAAGGTATAGGTTGTACTTGCTTCTGAGAGCTGTCAAAAATGTGTACTAGAGATATTAAAAATCCTGGTCCAAGTTTTAAGAAAATTGAAATGTTCAAACTACAGTCAGAAAATGTTCTTCACAAAGGAAAGTCCTAAGTTACTAATCCTAAACAATTAATCTGATCAGCTTGTTTCTTTCTAAGTGAGCTGGCACAAGGATTGGGAGTGAATAGTTTAGAGTGGGGCAAAAGTAAGGCTCCATTAATCTGAAGTAGAACTATTTTCAAACATCTGTGTTAATATATATATGCCTAGAAAATTACTTGGGGAACTTTATTACAAAGAGTATATAATGCAAGTGAATAAAATTATAATATATAAATTGTAGAAATGTATTCAAATAAGGGCACTGAGGAAATATACTGGATTTTATGCATTAGACAAACACTAACAAAATAATTCTGAATATATGAGATATAAATAAATTATCATGAATCAAGGTCAAAAGTGTTTGGGAGAAAAAGAACTACTTTATAAATAGGCTGAACAGTATAATATCTTTTCTCAGATTCTAGGGAATGCATTTGTGTGTGCTCATGTAAACACCATCATAATCTATCATGTGCTCTCAGAAGCATCAAGTTGCATCTCAAAGAAAGGTGGGTTATGTTATTCAGACAAATCCCTGCTGTGGAAGGATAGATAGTAAATGTTATACGAACCTTCTGAATAAATACAATAACATGTATTCATGGAGAATTAAATCCAGGCAATAGAATTCTTAAAGTGCCTTTTATTATTTTCTCTATTTTATTTGGTTTGATGTAATTACCTAAATATATACAATTTTTTTCTCCAATTTGAAAAACATTTTGTTAATATATTAGTTTGGAATGTAATAATATCTTTACCGAGATAAATCTTCATGTTAAAACTTGTGAGTCTATGGGTATTAAATATGCCTTCAAATGAGAAGGTTAAGCATAATAATGTCAAAAAAACATATTTTCAGTTTTACAAAATGATCTAGAGCATTCGGTCATTTAGCATAAAGTATTGGAAATATTACTTTTAGGAGCAGTTCCTGCTCTGACAGAGCAACCAATTTTGGTTTCTAAAACATGTGTTGGGAGGTTCTCAAATGTTCATTAATTCATATTAATGGGATTTAGTATCCCTGTTTGTTCTCCAGGGGTATTATTCTCATGTGCACAAATACACAGACATACAGAAACATAGACACAGGCACACACAAACACACTCATACACAAACATGTGTAAACACACATGCATACACACACACACATAGTTAGAGTGATAAAGACAGAGAGACAAAGATAGAGAGACAGTGAGAAAGAGAGAGGAGAGAGACAGAGAAACAGAAAGTAAGAAAGAGACAGATATATAAAATACAATTAAAGAAAAAGATTAAAAAATATTTTTCAAACTTGAAACATCTTCTAAACTATTATTTCAGAATTTTGATTACATCTTATGTTTTTATTAGCTTATATATAATATTTAAAAGTTTAATAAAGGGTCAAATTTTTCTATGTATTATTTAATAAACTTGAGTTATGTTCTGGGTTGCAATCTTGGAAACATCAGACAGAATGTGCAAATGGCAGAATTTAAATATATTAGTAGGATGAAATAATAACCTGATTTACACATGACACTTGCTCAGGTGTATAGATAAATTTTTGTCCTGCTGTTGATAATCCAGTAATAGATTGGGTTGCAGAATTACTAAATACAAATTATCATTCAAAAACTTAATGTGCTCAATTTACATATTTCACTAGTGTCAGGAAAAAGTTATTAACACTGGGGAAGACCATTAGATTCATAAATCTTTGCCCATTTTTGATCTCCACAGGTATCCAAACACAAGTGTCATTTATTCCCAATACATATAGGCAAAGATATAAACAGATATAAATAGTAAAAAACTAAGAATTTTTAAAACATAATTTGCTCTGTATTTTAAGGAAACATTTTACACATATGAAAAACACATGACATATATAGATACATACCTTTGTCATGTATATTGATAACTCCAAAACTAAATTAAACCACAATAGTAAATGGCATAGAGTTTTGTGAATTAAATATGAGAAGAGATGGGTCATTTCAAAAATTGAAAATGTTGGGGAAAATGTTTTCCACATGCAAAAATCCATTGAAATTATTTGAATCTATTCAAAACCAAAAAGATGTAATTTAGTTTGTGGGATATTTTGAATATGAGTACAATTAATGCAAACTAGACTATAAAACACACTTAAAAGCACTCACACTTTCAAAATATTTATGAAAAGGAAATAGGAGGCCAAGAGATAGACATAAGCTAAGAATATTAGCATTATGTTTAGAAAATAAAGCATCAGAATGTACATTCAATATTCATAAAGTTTACGTTCAGAGAATTTAGTGAAATTCCATTTTACAGCCAAAAGGATGTTAATATTCTGAACTTTGAAAATGTGATATTTCAGTTTCCAGTTAAAACCAAAAGCAAACAAAACTAGACTCTGTGAGTAGAATGGAAATACTTAGTGTTATTTGTTATCACATTTTTACTTATATTGTGACATGTCCAGGGTTCTTGTAAAGAAAGGTGTATTTGTTCTAATGAAATCAAGGAAGACCAGGCAAAAGAACAAATATTGTTAATGGTTTAACAAGCCTCTGAATTCATTCATGTTATTTTCAGGAATACTGTTGATAGTTCCAACAACAGTATTTAGTGTTTAATTTAGTATTTTAACATTTTCTGGTGGATTCTTTGTGGATTGAAACACGTCATCTGGAAAGGCAGACAGTTTGACATCTTCTGTTTCTATGTGTATGTTTTTATTTCTTTTGTCTTATAGCTCATTCTAACTATTTAAGCAAACATTGAATTAATGTAGAGAAAGTGGATGACTTTGTCTATTAGACAATTTAGTGGAAATGATTGCTTTTCTCCACGTAGTACTGCATTATTCATAAATTATGCATATTTAGCCCTTATTGTCTGAATAATTATTGTATGAAAGCACTGTCTGATGGGATTTAAAAGAGAGAAAGTGTATTAGTGAGTATGGCATGGCGACGTTGGGGAAGGGGGTACCTAAGCGGGCCCAGGCCTAGGCATCCCCTTTCCCCTGAAGGACCACACACAGACACCAACATGGTATAGAATAGAGTTTATTTAGAGAATAGGATGAGAGTCAATGGTATAGTAGAGAGAGAGAGAGAGAGAGAGAGAGAGAGAGAGAGAGAGAGAGAGAATAAAGAATAGAGAGAGAGTGGAGGCCAGCCATGACCTCATGAAGAGAGGGGGGAAGGGAGCCCAAGAGGGGCAGAGAGGTGAGAGGATGAGAAGGGAGAGGGGAAAAGAGAGAGAGGAGGGGCAGGCAGCCCCTCTTATACTGGGCCAGGCATGTGGAGCGGGGCATACCTGGCTATTGCCAGGTAACTGTGGGGTGGAGACTGAACAGAATACCAACACAGTCTACTTATATTTTCTTCAAGATGTAATATAGAGATATGTCAGATATTTTCAAAGCAGTGCTTCTGAACATTCCTAGTGTCACAACCCCATAAAATAGTTTTTCATGTTGTGGTGACCACAAATAATAAAATGATTTCTGTTGCTATTTCATAACTCTAATTTTGTTAGTGTGTGAATCATAATATAAATCCCTGATGTGCAGTATATCTGATATGCAAACTCTGAAAAATAATCCTTTGACTCAAAAGGAGTTACAATGCACAGGTTCAGAACTGCTGGCCTAAGGCCATTACTGTGAAGTAATCATGTGATATTTATCTTAAATATTTTTCATGATTTTATTGGTCTAAATATATTGAACCATCCTTGCATTACTAGATCTGTGCTAGCATGTTCATATTGAATGATATTTCAATTTGCTGCTAAATTGGTCAGCAAGAATTTTATTGAATGTATTATCTTCATATTCAGGAGCAATATTTAACTATATTTGTTATTGTTCTGTTGTTGGAACCTCATCAAGTTAGATAACATGCAAAGTAAGTTCATATGATAAATTTGTTAGCATTATTTCCTTTTCTATATTGAGGACTAGTTTGTGAAATTATTAACCTATTGTAGCTATTATTTCTTTTATAAAGCTCTGGTAATATTAAAAAGGAAATCTTTCTGGGCATTTACTTTTATTTGCATTTTTAATTTTTGCTTTAATACCAATTCTTCTTATAGATATGATTCAGTTATTTCCATCCTCTTGCTTTAATTTTGGTATGTCTTTTGTATCTTGATATTTATCCATGAAGTACAACTATCCAAAAACTTAAATATAGTTTTGCAAATGGGTAGTAATGATCAACAGAATTACATTAAAATGAATCTGTTGTAATGTGGCTTGTCTCACCTATAACTACATAAATTTGGATACATTCTTTTTGAATTGACAAAGGGAATTTATTATCTTTTTATCTTTTTAATTTTAAAGTGCCTATTCTTTTTTATTAATTGTTTTAAAATTAAGTTAATTATTTTTTTTTAATTTTTAGGTAGGCTAGTCTACCTGATCCCCAATGCCACACAATCTCTCAACCCCACAGATACCTAAAGCCATACACTTGGACCAAGACTTTTATCTTGCATATGCTAACCTCCTGGGTCCACAACCTTTATTCCACTAAAGTCATATAAAACACTTGGAAGGATATAGAATGTTTGTATATCCTATATCCTTCCACAATATACTTTGTTTATATCATTTGCAAATCTACAAAATAGTCCACATGCCCATATCTCATTATGGAATAACAACTGTATGAAGAATCAAGAAAAGATCTCTTCACAATCAAATTCCAACTGTCTTACAGAAATGTTCACTAAGGAAAATTACCTGGATTCACCGAAGACATGGAATCTAAAAGCACAGCATAATTCAGGAAGACACAAAGGAATAGCTCAATGAACTTAAAGTGAATTAATTTAAAAACAAAAAATTCCTAAAACATGCCAAAATATGAATATGGCACTTATGGATATGATAAAGTCATTCCAGCATTTAAAAACTAAAATCATAAAGAAATTAAAATAAAATGAAGCTGGTATTGAAAATCTTAATAACCAAACTAAAATTCTCAACAGAGATCCTTATAAATAGAATGAATAAGCAGAAAATAGAAAATAAGGACTTGAAAACGAAATAAAATATCTAGATAAAATAAGTAATAAAGAATGAAAGACCAGAAGTTAAACATGTAGGAAACATGGGACACAAAGAAAACACAAGGAAAACATGGTGAAGTATTCAGGAGAGAGAAAAAAAACAGACACATAAAAAGTAAAACAACAACTACAACAAAAACAAAAACATCAGAATAACAGCTGTTGTCTCAGCAGAAATTCAGAAAATCAGAGGAGTCTAGAGCAGTGAATTCCATTTGTAAATAACAGTGACCAACCTAGAGTTATGTACCCAGCAAAACTGTTTGCCACTGTTAAAGTAGAAAGAAATAGTTTTCATGATATAAACAGCCTAAAATTTGTATATGAAACAGAGCAAAGTTAAAGAAAATAGAGCAATACGGTGGAATAATGTGTTTGTTTTGTTATATTTTGTTTTTGTTGTTACTGTTGTTTTTCTGAAGACAGAAATGTGTATAGCCAAGAAAGTAAATAAAGAAAAATGAATCTCATGGTATTTCATATTTTAATAATTAGAGTATTGTTTTACTTCATTAGATCTGTGTATTTATTAATTTCTATCATTAATTTCTGCTCCAATTTTAATGTGTATTACCATCTGCTGGATTATGTATTCCTTTTTTTATATTTTGATAAAGGGTTAAGATCAATTATTGAGTTGTTTGAAAATTCATTTTCTAACATAAATATTTATACCCATAACTTCCCTTACTACATTAAACAATAGTGTGAAAATTTGGATGCCCTCTTGAGTTTCTAGGTTTCATTTAAAAGAAATTATGAACTCACTCAAAAAGAGTATCAAGAACCATTTAATTATAGTTTAAAGAAAGAAATCTCAGAACAAGGAAGTTTGTAATCTCAGCAGCTTTCCAAAGAAGAGAAAAGAAAGGTCAAAAACTATGCTGTACTTGCTGACATTGAGATTAAAAATATGTCAATGTTAAAGACACCTGGTGGGAACAAAATGCTTTACAGTGAGAGTTAGGAATGTAGAAATACTGGGAAAGATCAACTTAACAGGAAATGCCTGCTTAGAGCAGAAACATTAAGCAAAGTGAAAGTTATGCATTTCTTAATAATTGACAAAGGCTAGAAGACATTGCAAACAGAATGACTATGCTGGTTAAGAGATAGCACTGGCATCAGGAATTTGGGAAAAGGAAAACTCAGTATCTCAGTGATGAAAATAGTATTGTACCTATTTCTTCAGTATGGTTTAAGGTTAGCTCACATCCTAGAGGTAATTCCTTAGACAATTCAATGTTAGTTCTTGTATTAATTACTTTCTTTTCAATTTCTGTGAGGAAAATGTCAACCAAAGAAATTTATAGAAGGAAGGTATATCTGGGTTTATTTTATTTTATTTCAGAGGAATGATAGGTCATTAAGGTAGCAAGCTGCAAACATAGCAGCAGAAGCATGAAGGTGAGAACTTATAACCTGAACCACCATACGGAGAAAGTAGCAAGAGTGACTTTGAACTGTCATGACTCTTTAATCTTTCAAGGCTTATTTCCAGTGACATATTTGCTCAAACAAGACCACCCATCATAAGCTTCTGCAAACAGGTCCACCACCTGGGTATCAAGGCCTCTAGCTTGGGACTAAAGCAGATATCGCTAACTTAAATCACTACATTCTTCTCCCTCACCCTACAGGCTCATGGCCATATCAAAATGTAAATATACTTTTTCAAAATTCAAAAGTTTGCAGAGACTATCCAAATTACATTACTGTTTAAAATGCCAATGTCTTCTTTGAGAGACAAGGCAATCTCTTAATTATAATACACTATAAAATCAAAAAGCAAATTACATATGTCCAAAGTTTAATTACATGAAATATATAATACTCTTCCAAAATATAGAAATAGCTTACTAGGTAGAAATTTCTTGACCACAGGTACTCAAAAACTCAGAAGGAAAAGTGATAAATCCTATAGTTCAATGTTTAATGTCAAAGGGATTAGATGGTTCTGCTTCTTCAGTTGCTCTGCCTGCAAAGTAACTTGCCCATTGAGCTGTTTCTATTCTTTGTATACAACTTTCCTTAATAGATACCTCATTGTTCTGGCAGCTCCACGTTTTGGAATGTCTAACAAAACAAACCCAAGATTAACTTTTGAAAATGCAGAGGAAGATTCCCTGACGCATTACCTCTTGTACCTTTTATTGCTCTGAAAGTCTCACCACCTGAGTAGACCATGACCCCACTGAACGACACTTGATTCTTTTTGTTGTTACCTTTTAAAATTAGGGAAGTTCTTCTCCTTTCACAAACTGAATGCTTAGAAAGGTGGGTTCTTGCACAGAGATCATCTACCTTTATTGTACTATAGATCAAAAGCTTCTTTTCAATGTCATTAATCTCAACCTTTTCAGGACAACCTTTGACAACAACAGTAACTTTCCTATTATAGTTTTTGCCCTCAAACTAAACTAAATTTTTCTTTCTTCCTTCCTTCCTTCCTTCTTTCCTTCTTTCCTTCCTTCCTTCCTTCCTTCCTTCCTTTCTTTCTTCCTTTCTTTCCTTCCTTCCTTCCCATTTTGTCATTAACAACCATAAATTTGCAGCATATGATCAGTTTAACCTAAGGAAAAATATGAACATCCAAGTCAAATAATATCAAAAGACCTTTCTAGAGAGAAACTTATCCATGAAATATGATACTTAAGATGCCAAAGCTGTAAATTGGAGAAACAATGTGAAATGGTATAATACTAAAAAGTCAAATCACCTAGATAGACAAGCACATTAGAATGACATTAAGTCTCTCAACTTGGCCCTATAATCTATAAAAACAGGAAATGATACATTTAAAATGGAGAGAATAAGTAGCTTTTAATCTATCCTGCTATATTCAGCAAGCTACTTTTAAATGGATGGAACATATACACACATACACAAAGTAAAGTAATAAATGACAACCATAACAGACTGAAAAGAAAATGTCTGAAGGAGAAAGAAAAAAAGACAGTTTCATTCATGAAAGGACATGAAGGAATAAGTTCTAATATACTAGTCCATTATACAAAGAGACCTAGAAAGAAATTAATCAAATCAAATACAATAAACCCTAGTACTAGTTAAGGAGGAAGACAGAAACTAATGAAGATGCAGCCCCTATCCAAACTAGGATTAAACCATAAAAAGTAGCAAATTTATGTCAATAGTATTCTTTTTTATTAGATATTTGCTTTATTTACATGTCAAATGCTATCCCCTTTCCTTGTTACCCCTCCAACATCCCCCTAGCACATTCCCACCCTGCTTTTCAACCTCCGTCCTAATTTCCTGACCTGGCTTCCCCCTACACTGAAGCATCGAGCTTTCAGAGGAACAATGACTTCTCCACACTTTGATGTCTGAAAAGCCCATCCTCTGCTACATATGTAGCTGGAGCCATTGGTCATACCATGTATCCTCTTTGGTTGGTAGTTTAGTCTCTGGGAGCTCTGGGAATACTGGTTGGTACCTATTCATCCTATGGGGCTGCAAATCTCTTCAGCTCCTTGGGTCCTTTCTCTAGCTCCTCCATTGGGGACCCTAGACTCAGACAATAGGTTGGCTGTAAGCCATGGTTATTTTGATCTCTCTTCTAAGAATGACCAAATTATTTTCACTTTGGTCTTCTTTTTGAGCTTCATGTAGTCTGTGAGTTGCTTCTTAGGTATTCCGAGCATTTTGGCTAATATCCACTTACCAGTGAGGTTACCTCACTCAGAATATTTTCTAGCTCCATCTATTTGCCTAAGAATTTCATGAATTCATTATTTTTAATAGCTGAGTAGTAGTCCATTGTGTAAATGAACCACATTTTCTCTTTTGAGGGATATCAGGTTTCTTTGCAGCTTCTGACTATTTTAAGTAAGGCTGCTATGACCCTAGTGGAGCATGTGTCCTTACTACATGTTGGTGAATATTCTGGGTATATGCCCAGGAGTGGTATAGCTGGGTCCTTAGGTAGTACTATGTCTAAATTTTTGAGGAACTACCAAAATGATTTCCAGAGTAGTACCAGTTTGCAGTGCCACCAGCAGTGGAGGAGTGTTCCTCTTTCTCTACTTCCTTGCCAGTACCTGCTGTCACCTGAGGTTTTGGTCTTACCCTTTCTGACTGGTGTGAGGTGAAATCTCAGGGTGGTTTTGATTTGTATTTCCCTGATAATTAAGAACATTGAACATTTCTTTAGGAACCTGGTATTACTCAGTTGAGAATTATTTTTTTTAACTCTGTAGCCCATATTTTAATATGGATATTTGTTTCTATGGAGTCTAACTTCTTGAATTCTTTGTATATATTGGATATTAGCCCTCTATCAGATGTAGGATTGGTAAAGATCTTTTCCCAATCTGTTGGTTGCCATTTTGTCCTATTGAATGTGTCCTTTGCTTTACAGATGCTTTGCAATTTTATGAGGTCCCATTTGTCAATTATTGATCTTAGAAGATAAGCTCTTGGAGTTTTCTTCAGAATTTTTCCCCAGTGCCCATGTGCTCCAGGCTCTTCTCCACTTTCTCTTCTATTATATTCAGTGTATCTGGTTTTATGTGGAAGTTCTTGATCCACTTGGACTTGAGCTTTGTATAGGGAGATATAAATGGATCAATTTGTATTCTTCTATTGTTGACTGCTAGTTGAACCAGCATCATTGCTGAAAATGCTGTCTTTTTTTTCACTAGATGTTTTTAGGTCTTTTATCAAAGATCAGATGACCATAGTTTTGTAGGTTCATTTCTGGATCTTCAATTTTATTCCATTGAACTATCTGGCTGTCATCAGACTAATACCAAGCAGTTTTTATCATGATAGCTCTGTAGTATAGCTTAAGGTCAGGGATATTGATTCCACTAGAGGTTCTTTTATTGTTGAGAATATTTTTTGCTGTCCTGGGTTTTTTTTTGTTATTCCAGATGAGTTTGGAAATTGTTCTTTCTAACTTTGTGAAGAATTTAGCTGCAATTGTCATTAGTATTCTTAACAGTAATTGATTTCTATCACTATCTAACTGAGCTATCAAAAATAATGTTAATTTTTTTTCATTTTTTTCTAATAGACTCAGTTCTTTAGAAAATATGCATAAAACCATACAGCCAAAGGCTGCATTTTAATCCATAGAACAAACAAATGATGGGAGAAACCTGATTGGCATAGCAGTATGTCATATACCAATATGTATGGGATGAATACAAATTGATATTAAATCAAAGCTAGTTGAAAGAAAAAAGACCACTTGTGTAAAGTTTAGTATATATACTGAATTTAAAGGTTTCCAGTTTCACAAAACAAACTGTAAATGACATAAAAAATCATATAGTTTCTTTTAGAATAATCATGAGGGAACTCATAAGCTATTGCTTGTACATAAATCTTCCAAGCTTCTCAGGTGCCATCCCTGACTGTTCATTCTGGTCCTCTCTTGAAGGTAGCCCAGGGGAAAAGGAAGAGGCAGGTGCAAAACTTGGTCTTGAAAGATTTTTATGTTCTCTGTTAAATAATAAATTATTTTCCTATCTTATGTCTAAATCACTTTGCTGCAGTACATGATCAGTCTGTCTTAATTCCTCTCAGGACAGAAAACTGCAGTCTCTGGTGTTTAGCACGTTATAGTAAAGGTGGGTGTGGTGGTAAGGAAAGTCACCTTTGTTCTGTCTCCACAGGAACTGCATGGCACTGACTCTGAGTCTGCTAGTTGAAGTGGCATGAGGAAAAAAAAAGGAAATTTTACAAAGTGATTTTAAGTTTTATTTCAAAGTTCTTCTTTTCCAAAAATTTCTCTCTAAAAGGTCTCTGAAAGTTCTCTCCTAAAAGTTCTCCAAAAAATGTTCTCTAAAAGAGTTCTCTCTTGAAAATTCTCTGCCCTCTTCTTGTAATCTTGTTCTCTCTTCCTGATCTGATGTAACAATAATAATGCCCTTACTCCAGATGCATTTACCCCCAATGCCTTTACTCCCAATTTCCTTGCTCTAAATGCCTTGCCACGTAATGTTTTCTTTTCTAAGAGAAAAAAGCACATGTATTATGAAAATACTCCCCTCCCCCCTTTTTTAACAAATGTTCACTAGAAGTCCAGACATAAATTCAAATCATAAATTAGAGGAAATACATACAGTGGATAATATTTTCATGCATATCCATTGAGAATACTATCTGGCATTCATCACTTGTCACTAGCTCTACAGGTTCTTGGAGATATATTTAGTCATAAAAACATATTTTTTATGACTAACTTTTTAGTGATGGTTTGCATAGATAAACCCAGTCAACATTTTTTCTTCTGTCCTTTCACCTACTACCCTTTATATTCCCTTTTGTCAATTGCTTTAAAACATCTTGGAATGTTCTCTAAGTTGTAAGTGCTTGCCTAGTATTTTAGAAGAAATTGACTTGTGATACTTCAAGACTGTCAGAGTTGTCATTGCAGTTTTGACAGAAAGGACTTAATAGACCTATTACAAAATATCATAGTGATTTCTTGTGTAATTTTAGGAAGTCTTCAGTAGATATTTAGGAGTGGAATTGCTGGATCTTTGATTGTTTTATTGAGGAACTGATGTCCATTTGATGTTCTACTGATGTATGACTACTTTTACTTTTTCATGTCCTTACCTTATTTATTTTTTACCTTAGTGTCATGAGGTGGTATCATGTGTTTTAGGGAAAATAATTTATAGAGCTGAAAAATCTATACCTTATCCTGTATCCCATGGAGCAGCATTTTTTGCAAGGAAAAAATTGTATTTTAAACTGTATAAAATATCATTGCTGCAACTACTCAGCCACAGACGTTTGTAATGTCAAAGTAACTATAGAAGATTTGTAAGCACATGTGTGTGGATATGTCCAATAAAATATTACATATAGAAAAAATAAGAAATCATCCTTTTGTCTATATAACATCACTCCAGGAAAATATCCTCATTGTTCTGAGAAGATCTGGTCAAAATGGTAGACTAATATATAGTTATTGTTATTAATATTATGAATCTTTCTCAACCTCACCTAAAAAAGAGAAATCATTATTGATTTCCAATCCATGGCTGAATCATCTCAGAAAGATTGCCTGCTTGTTAGGTTTTAGCTTCACCTGGCTGGCTCACGGCTCAAGCTAACATACTAAATATACGTTACAAATAAATCCATAACATCCATGAACTTTTTAGCAGATAAAAAACATATTCTAACAAGTATAAAAAGAATACACACTCTCAAAGGTTCATAAAACTTCCCTTGGAGTTAATAAGCTACAGAGCAAGCTTACTAATTGAAGCAATTCTGTGAATCCTAAGAAATGGTAATGAGTTAAAAACTGAAAAATAACAGCAAGAGACACCACATAATTTCCACAACTGCATGTAGTTAAAAATTACAAATCAGTATGGCAGTTTTAAAGAACTTTAGAGGATTTCCATATGACATATCTATACCCATTCTTGTACATATATTCAGGAGGTTCTAACTTGTACCACAGGACAATTGCACATTCATTATTATTGATGCACTATTCACAGTAATTAAGAAAAAGAACTAGCTTGGTCTCTGAAGCAGGGGGGAAAAAGAAAAAAAAAGGAAGAAAAAGAGAAAGAAATATCTGCCTGCCAGACAGGGTCAAGGCAGGTCAGGGCCTGTTGACAGATTCCTCAGCCTGCTGAGACATGGAACAGTAAGAGAAGTTGCACCTGGGACGCAAGGATTCAAGTAGAATCCTTAGGGGCTAAGGATTCTGCTGATCTTGGTGGAAAGGACAAAGACTTTTGAGCTAGGAAGATGTCTTAGTCAGGGTTTCTATTCCTGCACAAACATCATGACCAAGAAGCAAGTTGGGGAGGAAAGGGTTTATTGAGCTTACACTTCAACACAGTTGTTCATCACCAAAGGAAGTCAGGACTGGAACTCAAGCAGGTCAGAAGCAGGAGCTGATGCAGAGGCCATGGAGGGATGTTCCTTACTGGCTTGCTTCCCCTGGCTTGCTCAGCCTGCTCTCTTATAGAACCCAAGAATACCAGCCCAGAGATGGTACCACCCACAAGGGGCTCTCCCCCACTTGATCACTAATTGAGAAAATGCCCCACAGCTGGATCTCATGGAGGCACTTCTCCAACTGAAGCTCCATTTCCTATGATAACTCCAGCCTGTGTCAAGTTGACACACAAAACTAGCCAGATGTTCCTTACTGGCTTGCTTCCCCTGGCTTGCTCAGCCTGCTCTCTTATAGAACCCAAGAATACCAGCCCAGAGATGGTACCACCCACAAGGGGCTCTCCCCCACTTGATCACTAATTGAGAAAATGCCCCACAGCTGGATCTCATGGAGGCACTTCTCCAACTGAAGCTCCATTTCCTATGATAACTCCAGCCTGTGTCAAGTTGACACACAAAACTAGCCAGTACAGAAAATATACCTTGTGTTCATTTTAACAAATTGCTCCTGTTAACCTGTGGCCTTGTTTTCCAAGACAATGTAAAGTAAGTAAAACGTAGAGAATTAAACTCATGTCTGCTACAATACTGACTAGATAGCCCCGGCCACAGTGCAGCTTTCTAACAGTGGCCTCTTAGTCTTCCCCCACTCCTCCCTCAGAAGACTGTTTAACTTCATGCTTGCCAGGCCAGTATCCATTATCCATTAACAAGTCCATAATCTATCAACAAATGAATGCTTCATAAAAATGTGCTATGTATGCAGAATAGAGTTTTCTTAGCTTTGGAATTTACTCTATCTGTATGAAATGGAAATAATATGAATTAGGACATAAATACAAAACATAAAGTTTCTATATATTTAACATCTTTTAAGTGAATAAATGGAGTGTTTTACATCAGGAAATTATGATAGCACTAACCCATGGGAGGAAAAAATGAACTTTCAAGGGAGATAGGAGGATAGAAAAATCATGAGAAGATAATGTTATTCTTATGATATTTATTCTCATTTTACAAACTTTCCTAATTTTCATCCTAGCAGTATTCTGGTATTAATTATGTCCTCCATACATTTTGGAGATTTATTTTGCAACTAGATTTTTCACTCTTCATAATCCTCATTGAATTTATATTAAGTTCTATATCATAGAACTTATCCTTAGTGTTCAAAACCCTATTCAAATTGTAGGTATTGGAGAATATATATTACATGTATGAGTAATATATACACCTTAGTTTTCCTGCATTTGTACCTATGCATGTGAATGCACTGGGGAATGAAGGATGTCAGATGTCTCTTCTTACCTTGCCTATATTACTGCATAGGCAGAGACTCTCACTGAACTGGAATCCATACACTGTAGCTAGATTGACTTGTCAGTGATCTCTCAGGATACACTATTCTCCACACCTTTATGCTCAGAAATAAAAAAGTCAACCCTGTCCCTAGAACCCCATTTTCCAGCTCTTAACTTGCCACTTTTTCCAGAGGAGCATTGTGAGACATGAAGCACATTCCTGACTGGGAAACCTTTGCAGAACCCAAACTACCCTGCTAGGAAACCATCTAAAACACCTATTATAGATGGGTATTCCCAACATTAAAGTTGACTTTGACTTGCAGATTGGGATAGGTTTGAGGTACAGCCAACAACAGAGTATTATAATCAAAATTTTTGGGCCCCCACTTTCCTGAGAGGACCTGCTACCATCAGGATCATCCAGCCAATAGCAGGGAAAATGAGATACCTAAAGGAAAGGAAGCAAGTGAACACAATCAATCTGAGCAATAAGGCAACACCAGAGTCCAGCTATCCTGCTACAACACACCCTTCCTATCATGAAAAGACAGATGCACAATAAGAAGATCATAATTCCTTTTTCATAAAGAAAATAGAGCCCTTTAAAGAGGATATTATTGTATCTCAAGTGAAAGTTCAGAAAAATATATTCAAACAGGTTAAGGCATTAAAATAGAAAGTAAATAATTATAAAGAAACAAAGGAAAATACAATTAGACTCATGATATATTAATAAAAATATACAAGACATGAAATGGGAATTAAGAGCAATAAAGAGAACACAAAGAGAGGCAATCCAGGAGATGAAGAATGTAGAAAACAGAACAAGAACTACAGATATAATAATCACCAATAAAATACATGCGATATGAGAGAATCACAGGGTTAGAAGACTAAATAGAAGAAATAAATGAATCAGTCAAAGAAAATGAAATATCTAAAATCTTCATTACTCAAAACCTCCAGAAAACTTTGAGAGTATAAAAATACCAAAGTTAAGGATGATAGAAATAGAAGAAGAAGAAGAAGAAGAAGAAGAAGAAGAAGAAGAAGAAGAAGAAGAAGGAGGAGGAGGAGGAGGAGGAGGAGGAGGAGGAGGAGGAGGAGGAGGAGGAGGAGGAGGAGGAGGAGGAGGCGGAGGAGGAGGAGAAGGAGAAGGAGAAGGAGAAGGAGAAGGAGAAGGAGAAGGAGAAGGAGAAGGAGAAGGAGAAGGAGAAGGAGAAGGAGAAGGAGAAGGAGAAGGAGAAGGAGAAGGAGAAGGAGAAGGAGAAGGAGAAGGAGAAGGAGAAGGAGAAGGAGAAGGAGAAGGAGAAGGAGAAGGAGAAGGAGAAGGAGAAGGAGAAGAAGAGGTGGATAAGGAGGAAGAGGAAAAGAAGGGATGGAGAGGGAAGAGGAATAGGTAGAAGAGGAAAATAATTCTAGCTCAATGGCACAAAATTATTTCAACAAAATCACAGAAGTATTTTTTCTTTAACCTAAAGAAACAGATACCCATAAAAGTACCAGAAGCTTAAAGAACAATAAACAGATTGGACCAGAAAAGAAATTCCTCCTGCTACACAAAAATCAAAACACTAAATACATAGAACAAAAAAGAAATTTAAAAGCACCCAGGGAAAATCACCAAGTAACATAAAGGTAAACTATGAGAATTATACCTGGTTTCTCATCTAAGACATTAAAAGCTAGAAGGTATTGAAATCTTATAATTTCTAAGAAACAACAGTTATAATCCTAAACTACTATACCCATCAAAATTTTCAATCACTATGAATGGAGAAATCAAGATATCCCATGACAAGCACAAATTCAAATAATAGCTTTCCACAAACCTAGTCTTTCAGAAGGAAAATTCCAACCCAATAAGGCAAAATATACTCAAGAAAACACTAGAAATAAATTATTCCATACTATTAAAATTATAGAAGAGAAAGACATGATCAGTTGCTACCAACATTAAAAATAACAGGAAGTAACAATCATTGGTCATTAATATCTCTCAATATCAATAGAGTGAATTCCCTGCTAAAAAGACACAAGCTAACAGCATAGATGCATAATGAGATTCCATCATTGTTCTCTATGCAAAAACACATCTTAACAAAAAAGATAAATATTATCTCAGTAAAAAGGGCTAGTAAAAGGTTTTCCAAACAAAGGGTCCTAAGAATCAAGCTATGGTAATATCTTAAAAATACATATTTTGAACCAAAATTAATCAAAACACACAAGAAATAACACTTCATACCCAATAAAGGAAAAAAATCTACTAGGAAGATATCTCAATTCTAAGCATCTATGCCCCAAATTCAAGGACACCTATGTACATCAAAGAAACCTTACTAAAGCTTAAGTCATACCTTGAATCCTACACATTAATTGTAGTATTCCACAAAACCCCTGTTCATCAGTGGACAGGTCATCAAGACAGAAATTAAACAGAGCAATAACAAAATTAACAGATATTGTGATTTGGATGGAACTTGCAGATATCCATAAAACATTTCACCCAAACACAAAAGAATATAACTTCTTTGTTGCACCTCTTGGAACTTCTCCAAAACTGACCATGTAATCCCTCATAAAGCAAATGTCAACAAATATGTGAAGATTGAAATGACTCCATGCATCTGGTCAGATCAAGCTGGACTTCAAGAACAGTAGAAATAACAGAAAGCCTACATATTCATGGAAACTGAGCAACCTTCTACACAATGATAACTGTACTACAGAGCAACACTAATAAAAACTCCATGATATGGGTATAGAAACAAACAGGTGGCTCCATGGAATGTAACTGAACTCCCAGAAATAAACAAACACAACTATAAACACTTAAATTTTGAGAAAGAATCCAAAACCATACAATGGAAAAGGGAGAACCTATTCAACTAATGGTACTGTGATAACTGGGTCTCTGCATGTAGAGGAATAAAATTAGATCCATATCTATTATCCTGACGAAAACTCAAGAACAAATAGACCAAAGACCTTAACCAGACACATTTAATCTATTAGAGAAAGTAGAAATAATCTTGATTCTTACCAGTGCATGAGACAACCTCCTTAGCAAAACACCAATGGCTAAGGGACTAAGGACAATAATTAATAAATGGTACCTCAATTTGAAATCAACTTTTATGCTCAAATCAAGAGTATCTTGGCATGTATGTGAGAAGAAATCTATTATTTTTTTAACATTATTTTTCAATTTCAGCTATAGACCAAGCTCACTTTTATGTTAGTCTCTAACCAGTTTCTGTCTTTTTTAGGTAATAAAATATTATACTACAAGTTCTATTGTACAAGCAATTTGACTTTGCTTTTCATTTTTTAATTTAGAATCATAAATCTCATATGTGGTGAACTAAACTGTAGGGGTTATCCTGAGTCTAATAAATAAATTAGAAAATGCTATGAATGATACATACAGCAAAATAGCAAGTTTATTAGCTTTTGCAGAATTCAAAATTGTCTAAAATGAAAATGATCATAAAATCAATTCACATAAGAGTTAAAATTTGAATAGACAATTTATAACACAAATAGATGTTTGTTAATTTAAACCATCCCACAGACCATCCTCATATTCAAGTAACTTCCACTTGGGAATTCCATGTAATATTTAAAGAATTCCTTATGGTACTTGGTGAAAGCAGCAACACTGTGGTACTCCTGTAAACAAATATATCACATGCAAAGTCCAAGAACTATTTCTTAAGAATTCTGATACATGACTGGAGACAACTTAGTTGGGAAAATGCTTGCTGCTTAAGAATAAGGACCAGAATTCTTGTCCCCAGGGTAAACTTGTAAACCTAGCACTTGGGAGACAGAGATAATTGGGGCCAGAGTTTTACTAGCCTTAACAGAACAGAGCTGTAGATACAGTGAAAGACCCTGTTGCAAAATATCCATGAAGGATGACAGCTGATGTCAACTTTTGCATGTGCACACATAGGCGTGAAACTACATGTCAAGAGTCACACATATAAATAGAACCTGAATAAGTAAAAATCCAAAAGAATACA
Organism: Apodemus agrarius; assembly: GCA_964023405.1. NCBI lineage: Eukaryota > Metazoa > Chordata > Mammalia > Rodentia > Muridae > Apodemus > Apodemus agrarius. The sequence goes on along the minus strand of OZ030017.1, from coordinate 88,508,913 downwards.
ACTGATCTGGACATGATACTTCTGGAGGACCCAGCCATACCACTCCTGGGAATATACCCAAAAGATTCCCCAGCATGCAATAAGGATACATGTTCCACTATGTTCATAGCAGCCTTATTTATAATAGCCAGAAGCTGTAAAGAACCCAGATGTCCCTCAATGGAGGAATGGATACAAAAAATGTGGTATATATACACAATGGAATACTATTCAGCCATTAGAAACAATGAATTCATGAAATTCTTAGAGAAATGGATGGAGCTGGAGAACATTATACTAAGTGAGGTAACCCAGTCTCAAAAGAATACCTATGGTATGCAGTCACTGATAAGTGGATATTAGCCTAGAATCTTGGGACACCAAAGACACAACTCACATACCAAATGATGTCTAACAAGAAGAAAGAAGTGGACACTGGTGCTGGAAAGGATCAAAGCATCAGTGTAGGGGAATACCAGAATAGAGAAGTGGGAAGGGGTGGATGAGGGAGCAGGGGGAGGGAAAGGGGCATGTGGGACCTTTGGGGGGTGGGGAACCAAAAAAGGAAAATGAAATGTAAATATAGAATATATCCAAGAATAAAAAATTTAAAAAACAGAATATAACTGATATAGCAACATAGGATGATAAAACTGTAGTGTTATTACTCAGAAGACCTACTTTCTCAATATCAGTTATAAATGGTACATAATGGGGCCTGAGAGATGGCTCAATGGTTAAAAGCACTGGCTCCTATTCCAGAAGTCCTTAGTGCAATTCCCAGGAAACAGATGGTGTCTTATAATCATCTATAATGAGATCTGATTCCCTGTATAGGCCTGTAGGCCTGTATACAGTCAGAAGACTATATACACAAGCAAAAATAAATAAATCTTAAAAAAACAGTAAAGATTATGATTATAGTTTTAACTTTTAAAACTCTTAGGAATAAGTAATCATAAGTCATCAGAGAGGGACAGAGGCTCATTAGTACCATATCATGACTCTATGATGGAATATTGAATTGACTGCTTTTGTGCAACTATGGTAAACAAAGATACTGTGAGCTCATGAGACACATCAGTCTCAGAACACAGAGTTTCATAGAAGTCTCTTCTTTCCTTCACCTGCTATGCTTTTATCTGTCCCATCTTCAGCACTGTTTTTTGATCCTTGGTCAATAAACTGGATGTCCTATCAAGGGATGATCATTCAATAATTATTTCTTCCCAGAATGATGAATATTAAGCTATAGTATATAATACATATAAATATAAATATTAGGAAGTCAGTTTGATAAGCATAAGTTGTTCATATAGTAGATCAGCATGGTTTTAATTTATTTATATCAAAATATATCTTGGTTTAGTTTTCAGGAGATTTACTATACCTTAGTAATATTTTCATTGTCCTGTTTTCACGTTTGCAGTTTCTAACTTGACAGTTTTTTACCAGCATGAAATTATACCGACTCCTACTTTCCCAATAGTGTTCCTAGTCTACTAAATTCTCCACAAATCAGTTTATTCAAAGTCCCTATTTTTTGTTTTACATAGTTTAGTGATAATCACTAGATTTTTTTCAATTTTTTTATAATGTCAATTTGTCTTTATTGAATTACTATCTATTTTTGAGTTACCTAATCTAGGTCGAGTGTTTCTAAGTACACTGTGTATTTAATTCAGGTACTTATAACAGATTCTCATTCTATTTATCATACTACTATGTACTATTCTAACATTTTTTGCTCTTCAACAGTTTTGTTACTTTGGAAAACTAATTTACCCAGGTCCAGCCTCAGTCTGAGGAGGATCCTGAGATAGGCAGGAATAAGAATGGTCCTAATTCAATAAGGACTCGTAATCAATAGTAGATGGCAGCTGTCATTTCACCTAGTCTCTCTGTTCCCTGAAGATTCCCATCACTCTTCTTCTCCTTTCTGACCAGAGTGCCTGAACTTATTTTTTAAAATTATATCTTCAATACTTTGATAATTGTTAATAATATTAAAAGCTCTTACATTTACATAAATTCTATGAATCTTTGATCAATAGACCCAATCCTATTTCCTTAGAGCAGAAACTATACACAAAGCAAAAAGCATATTTTCTTATAAGTTTACACAGCCTATTCTTCACATGTTGTTGGGCATAGCTCTTGTGGGTTCCTGGTGCTTCAGTTAGTACCTATTTTCATTTAAGAGCAGAAAGATTACAGACTACTAAAATTAAAATGATTCTTGGCAATGTTTTAAAAGTTATGTAAGTAAATGGTTAGCTCTCTCTAATATCTTTCCAGGCATTATCATGCCCAATCTTTCAAATAGGAGAACAAAGCACTAATGTTTTTTTTTATGTGCTTCTACTTCATCTTTTAGTTTGCTAATCTTTGTTTACTCATCCTAACAATTCCGTAGCCTCATGTACTTTCCTTGTAATACTATTTATTCCTAACATATATAAATTCCTATTTTTTCTATCCATACCATTTTTTCTTTGGGCCCCATTAACTCTTTTTCCTTGCAGTCCCAAATTCACTCTTGGCTAATTAATGAAACAGTCATTAGACTTTTATGTAGATGTGTCTTCTCATGGTTCCAAATTCAAGTCCAAATCTTGTAATGCATTATTCCTACAAAAGATCACATAGGCTTTTGTGGCCTCTGTAGTTATGTTGTCTAGATTCCCTCCCATGGCCCTAAAGACCAAGTGGGCCTGTTCCTCATTCTCCACATCCTCTTGACCATCTTCATTTCTTTTCACTGAGAACTGCTTGTTTCATTTATAATGGTGTGATTAATTCTGCTAGTAATGAGGGAAAGTATATTCTTCAGAAAGAAAGACAGAAAGTAAAGTAGTAAAGACAGCAGATCAGCTTCAGTGCAACAGCTTCCATCAGCACACATGGGGATTATGAGGATCAACGGCCTGGCGAAGTTCCATGGGCAGGAAATGTGTCACACCTCCCCTTAACCAGCAGTACTGGAACCAGCACTAACTTTCCACTTAGTCCCAGAAGAAATGAAAATATTATAGCTGTCTTCTGTGCATGATCTCTGGCTTGCCACACATCCTTCTACTTTAAACCATTTTTAAAGCAACAGAAATCACTTGCTGTAACAGTCTTTCCCAGGGATTCTCAGTGAGGACAGTGTCCGACTCCACTGTGGTTTGCAGCTTCACTCCGTTTATATCTTAGGTTCCTGGAAGCCAGTTTTGCTGCACTGCTTGATGAATTTTAAATGACTAATGACTCCTGTGATAGAAGAGAGTGCAGCTTGTAAATGAGAGACTAGAAAGTCCTCAACATGTGATGTGGGCTCTTGGATACAGCCATTCCTAAACACTATTCTACCTGCTATGATTCTCCACATATTAGAGGTTATATGTTCAAATCTATCGGAAAAAGTCATTCTTGTGGTATTTTTTAAATCAACTTAATTATTTTCTCACTGTGATGGTTATTATGAATCACATATTCCACAGAATCTGGATAAACGTACTGCTCCAGCCTCTAGACATGACCATGAGACCAGAAGTTAGCCCCTGGTCATCCTTGTCAAAGAGTATATTTATTTCTTTTATGTGCATGTCCCTGATTATAAGTATGTGTGTTTAGCAAATATGAGCTAATGCTATAAAAGGAGAAACATGGACATTTGATCTGTTGCAACTATATTTACAGCCATTTGAGAATCACCTGATGTGAGTGTTGGCCACTGAAGTGTTGGTAACACTCTGAAACATAAAAAGGTGCTAATTTTGCCAATTCATAATGTAAGATATTCTTGATCAGCATATGAAAAATATATATAATCACTCTGAAAATAACTGAGAAAATTCCCAGTGCTTTTGTCCTGACTACATAAACCAGAGAAAATTATCTCACACTAAGTACTTATCTCTGTCTAGTTAATGGGCCCACAACAGGAGTAAAACATTCAGTTAATGTAGTTTTTCATTAATCAACAGATTTCAATACAAGTGAACAAGTCATCAATTGTTACTTGCTATTGTGCACACTTCAATATTGAGGAATTAGAGAGTATTGAGCTGATATTTAGAATTTGCTTTAAAATTTATGGGATTTGGCACTAACACAGGGGGGCCAACTTGTTTAGTTGCAGGGCCTTCTGTGAATCACAAAACATCGATGTTGTTTCTATCAAAATAGCATGAAATACTACTAATCAGTCAAGTATACACGCTTATTCTCAAGACACATAATATTTTTTCTTCTCTGTTAAAGTTTATTTCAAGATCATCCTCTGTTGACAAATATACTATATTTGGTCAATCAGAATGAAAATCATAGCAATAATTTAAAATATTCTTCAATACTTGAAATATTCTTATTTTGGGGGGAATATATACTATTTTTAAAATATATAGTATGTGTGGCTTCCTAATCAGTAGAGTAGGGTGAAGAATAATAGTTTATTTTATATTATAATGAAAATTGAAGTAAGTATATAACACAGGCTTTGGATATATTAAACTTGAAACTGATTTACTATGGCTAAGCTTAATTATATAATTATGGTTATTAAGACTATAATTCTGCATTTGTTGTGTATGTGTGTGTGTGTGTGTGTGTGTGTATGTCCAGGACTGAGTTAAGGACCTTAAACTTGCAAAGGATTTTCCCTGACTATGAGCTAAATTCTGACCACAGTACTCTCATCTACTCTGGTTAGATTTAAGGTTTGGTACTATTATCTTTAGTCTTTTTGAAAATACATAATTGATGACATCAGTGATTATGTGAGATAACAAAATTCAGTGCCTCCGAATCACATGATTTCCATTACCATTCATCAGAAGCCTAATTCAGATGTCAGCTGCTTTTTCTTTTATCCTACAATCATAAGTGTATCAAGTTCACTTATCAGTATGTGATTTCATTGCAATCATTACATAACTCATGAGATACTTAGCTGACAAATTATAATACATTATGAACATGCTACACTTGCTGCTTCCTCCATGAAACATTTTATAGCCGCAATTGTCTAGAGGATCTTTCATCTTGAACATTGGTTTTCAACATTCCTTATGCTGGGAATTTTATATACAGTTACTCATTTTGTAGTGAGCCCAGTAATATAATTATTTTTGTTGCTCTTTTATAATGGTGATTTTTGTACTGTTATGAATAGTAATGCAAATATCTGTGTCTTCTGATTTTCTTAAGCCAAATCCTCTGAGAGGCTGATTCAACCATAAAAGTAATCATTATCTCCAGGTTGAGAACCATAATTCTGAAATGATAGTGTGATTTTAAAATTAGAAAAAGATTAAGGAAAAGAATATACACAAAAGATCAACATAGATAGCAGAGAGTCTTTTTGTCTTCCTCCTCCTCTCCCTCCTCTCCCTCCTCTCCCTCCTCTTCCTACTCTTCTTCCTCTTCCTTCTTCTCCTCTTTTTCCTCCTTCAGCTTTGGTTTCTGCTTCTTAACTTTAAGTTAAATTCTCCTATGTTATCCTGAGTGTCATAGATCTTACTATGTGGATGATGCTGGCTTCAACCTCACAATAGTTTCCCCTACCTCTGCCTCTATACTGCTAAGATGAGAGCTGTACACCATTATAGACAGCAGAATCTTCTTAAAGGATTAAAAGGTATACCCAAACCATATGTGTTCTTAAAAGCATTGCTTGATATTTTGTCTAATTCATTGTATGCCAGAGAAAAGAGTCCTGTACCACAAACAATTCAATGAACATTTCTGAAGGCTGATATACCTGTATTTCAGTCTAAGTTGATGTCTAGTGTAAGTATAGTTTTAGTTTCTAGAAATTTGTATTTAGTATTTTTGTGGACTTTTCTTGATAGTTTTAAAGTGATTTTAAAATTTTAAAATTATGTCTCTATAGTGTCAATAAGGGTAAACAAGAGAAGTAGGTAGAGAGAGCATGATGCTAGTTATCTGCAGTATTTCTCCTTAAATATGAACCAAAGCACCATTCCCAAAATATGAGAATTCCCTATAAGCCCCAAAAGACTGAAGAAAAGAGGCAACCAGATCCAGTTTGTTAAATGGATTTATTGAGAGTTGCCTCGACTTGGAGAGCTGCAAGAACAAGTAGATTTCTCTAATTTATATCTGAATGTCAGGCAAATATATTCGTTTGGACCAATGTGACTCAACTCTGAGAACATAGGTAAGATCCAGGCATATTATCAATGCTAAGGTCTAGTTTCAAAACTCCACATACCGTTCTCACCTGTTCATCTTTTATAAGAGTTTTCTGAGAAGAGTGACAAGGATTTCTCAGGAGCAATAACAAAAGTTAGGGTTTAAGATGGCTGACATCTTGGAGGGTTATATTGATACATAAAGGTATAGATACCATTATAAGATCATGATCCTCATGATTTCATTTAGTGTAGAGATGTCAGAAAATTCAAATTTAGCTGCCATACTTCTGGATAATCTGTGAATTATTTTGAGATCTCAGTCTACAGAGTTTGTCTTAGGTAAGGAATAAAGATGTTCTAGAAAGCCAAAGGGAAATTCTAGGATAAAAAAGTAAGTGAAATTATTCTGTCTTCAGTGTAAGAAATGAGTTAATTCTTCTGCATCCTTCATATTAAAATCATCATGTCACTTTACCTAATTCAGAGGTCATTTTCTATAGCCAATCTACTTCCTGGATACAGGAACATTTTCCAGATTAAGAAAGAAATCCCTTATGTGCCGAACTCAGTGTTTATTTTTTTCTAGGTAATTAATTAATTTATGGTAAACCACAGAATAGCTAAGATTGAAAGGATTAATTTCTGTATTTAGCAAGTAAAACATGGGGTACTGTTCTAAACACCAAGTTTGAAAGTGGGAATTTATTCAGGATACTTTAAAGAAATTTGTGCAACTAGCATTGTAAGCATAGGTCTGTTCTTTTTTAATTGTCTGCAAAATGTGTTATGTTTCACCTTGGGGAGTATATGCATGCCAGAGTGTATAATTTACTACTAATTTCTATCACATTTGCCACCATGAAGACTGCTTCAGTAGGCATATGATACTGAAGCTTGTGGATTCATCAAAATGTAAGTTAAATATGTTAAAAAGAAATTTGCAACTGCACTGCATCTGTAAATGTGCATAATTTTCTTTTGTCCTGAGAAATGTAGTATAACACTTCTTTTCATAGTATTGATACATTATTAGATAGTATAAGTAATCCAGAGATGATTTACATTCCAGCAGAAGTATGCCAAAAATATGAAAATATAAGACACTTTTATATAAGGAATTCAAGCATTTGTGAATTTTATTTTGGTTTTGTGTTATCTATCTTCAATGTTTCTGTCTCTGTCTTTAAGTCTCTGTCTCTATCTCTCTGTTCTCTGTCTTTGTCTGTTTTGGTATATGTCTCTGTTTCTATGGGTGTATATTGTGGATGTGCATGTGTGTGGAGTCCAAAAAACTAAATTAAATATCGTTATTTCTCAGGTTTCATTCTTCCAAGTTTTTTGAAACAGGATTGGTCATTGGCACATACCATGAAGTAGGTTAGTTCTGCCTAGAAACAGTGTGGATTTTCTTCTTTGTCTCCTGAGCTAGGATTGCATGTCCCTTTCACCACACTCATGCAAGCAAAGCAATCACAACCAACTGAGACATCTTCCCAGGTCGGATATTCAGTTGCTGCCAGTATGCATCATGGTACCAATTACACATGAATACTGAGAGTTTTTGTGTTTCTCCCTTCTATTAATTCTTACAAGAGGGCAACTAAAGATACTAAATCAGAGGCCAGAAAAATAACTCAGCACTTAAAAGAACTAGAGACATATACAGGGGATCCAGGCTCAGTTCTCAGTACACACATGCCAGCTAATCTCCATTTTAACTCAAGATTCAAGGGTTCTGACATTTTTTCTAGTACCTGCAGGTACAAACATTTACAATACACACAGAGGAGCATGTAGACAGAATACAAATATATATAAGGAATAGAAATAAATAATTAAAAAAAATTACCGTGGATATATGCTATAAATATAACAAGTTAAGCTGGGTTAGAGAAATGAAGGTGGGAGTTATCACTTAAGAAAGTTTCTGTCCTGCCAGAGGACCTGAGTTCTCATCCCGGCACCCATGTTGGGTGGCTCACAATTGCCAGTATTCCCAGCCCCAAGAGATCCAATGCTGTTTTTTTTTTTTTTACTCAATGGTCACCTGTGTGCACTTGGCATAACACACCAACAGGAGCACACACATGCATGCACACACACACATACAAACTAGCAAAAAAAAAAATCTAATGGAAAATAGTGTGGGTTAAATATATCCATGTAAAAAAGAATATGAGGAAGCCTTTTGAGATTTATGAGGCTTTCCCATGCTCCTGGTATCCTCATACATATGAATTAACTTTTCCTAGAAGTGTCAGGGCTGGTGAACACAAGGTATGGTGGATGAGGGTATGCTCAGAGGATAAGGGGACAGGGCAGGGGAAGAATTGTGGTCAGAGGTGACCCAGAATGAGGCAGTGAGTGGGATATAAAGTAAATAAGCAAAAAATAGAATTAAATAAAAATAAGTATTAATTAGTGCCATCTGTTGATACCTTTACTTACCTTGTGATGTGATGAATGCACCCACAGTAACTTAATAACTGTATTTTCAAAGATCTAGAAAAGAAAAAAAATGTTTGAAAATAGGTGAGGATAATTGAGTAAAAATGAAATGAGGTATTAAGCAGACAAAGAAATGTTTCTCAATTGGGGGCAGGAGAGTATAGGGAGCAAGAAAGGCACCAAGATTAGCATATGAAAGAAATCAATGTCAGAGACAAAGACAGGATCCACAATAAGAACTACATAAAAAGGCCAGAGGGACAGAATAGGGAAGTCAGGTTTTATGCAAATGGCCTTTAGCTGGTCACACTTCTCAAGAGCTGGGGACACTGAACATCAAACCTTTTCCAGTGCTCTGACTCACTTTCATTCTCAAGACTGCCTTTTCATTTCTATATATATTTTCTGTTTCTAACACTGTCTAAGGTGACCCTGGTATGGTATGGAACAGTATCCTCGTGAGCAACAAAGAACCAGGAAGCCTAACAGATACTGTACAAATTCAAATTTTTTATATCACTGATTGGAGACTCAGAAGTCTTGGAAATTAAAGTCAGCCTTTTAGGATGCTAAATGTTGTGACTCTCTCTCTCTCTCTCTCTCTCTCTCTCTCTCTCTCTCTCTCTCTCTGACTGAACATTTAATTTTAGAAAATCTGAAAAATTAATGCACTGCTTAGATATCATGAATTTTTCTTAGCTTCATTCTAACTTACCAAAAGGAAAAGTTATATGTTACAATAGCAGATTTTAAGTTATATCAATGCTTCGTCTAATTACACTTGAATGAATGAAAAAAGATCAATTCTGAAAAATACTATATGACATTCAATTATCAGAGTACTTTATGGGATGGCAAGATAGCTCAATATGTAACAAAATGAGCCCTTGGGCCTCCTGACCTGAGTTTGACTTCTAGAATCCATATAGTTGATGGAAAGAACTGACTCCTTCAAGTTATCCTCTGACTATCACACATGGACTTCCCACACCACCTGGAAAAAGAAATAAAACATTCTATTATAAAACTGTATTAAAACCAGGATTAGCTTCTGAATATATACTGTACCCAGGATTTTATATGTGTGGCCTAATTTATAAAAGTACAGAAAGTGATGTGCATGATGTTCAGGTAAACTGGAGTCAATAAGCGCCAAGGACCAAGGACACGTATGGTAGAGGTATCAGGTGTGGCGAGATGAGAGGGATGCCGAATTCCCAGACTGGAATGAGTCTTTGGAACCTTAAGTCATTCTGTCTTAAAGTGAGGAGGCAGTGAAGTAGAAACTGCCAACAACAACAACAACAACAACAACAACAACAACAACAAAAACAACAAAAGCCAGATGGTTATGAGACTAACTTTCGATAAGATGGTACTGAAACAATAGCATGGGAAAGCCTTATCTGGCCACAACAAAGTCCGGGGATGGTCAAGGGACAGCCCCTAATTAAGATGTCATTAATGCTGCTGCTCTGCCTGAAGGGAAGTCTCTTGTTTGCTGTATCTTAGAACTGAATTGCAGAAGTGGCTAAGTATCTTAGAATATAATGGCAGAAAAGAGTCAGAGACCAACATAAAGAACATAAGCAGCAGAGTAATGTGAGGTGCATGGGGCACCCTGGGGACTAGAGCCTGGCTTGTGCTCTGAGCTGAGGCACCCAGTCAGGGGTTTCCGCTAAGTCTACAGCAAGCCCCACTGAATGGAGGGAGTGTGGAAGTGGCTGCCAGTCCCTGAGGAAAAGAGAGGCCATGTCCTGCAGCTTATCCTCTCATGAGAACACTGATTTCAGGGTCAGGCTTCATATTGGCTTGGTAGAGTGAACACTGGGCAAGGACTGAGACCCAGGGTTGCCCTGGCCATGTCCTGAAGGGGTTCAGGGCTGAGGTGGGATATATGTGAGGGTTGGTGGTCTGGTGAGCAGATAGGGCAAGAGAGCAAGCACACACACACACTGGCACATTTTCTAGCCTGCTACACGGAGCAGATGTGCTGCTGTCAGCATTCCATGCATGCTGTACTTGCTGTCTGAGCTCCAGCCAGCTGGCTTCACGGCTGTGAATTTAGGTCAATCAGGGCGTTAAGAGAGTGAGGTGGAAAATAGAGAGCTGAGGCTAGTCATGTGGTGGTGGCAGGGGGTGAGAGAGCAAGAGGTGGGGCAGAAAGCCTGCAGTGGCTACAGGATCTAGGGACAGAGAATTGGAAGTTGAGTGTAAGTAGCAAGAGAATGGAGGGGGAAGCCCACAGAGAGCTGGCAAGAAAGTTACATTCCAAAGGTTTTCCCCTTTCCCAATTACCCCCCCACCATATGTCCCATAATTCCTCTCTCCCCTCCTGTTATTACCCCCCCCACACACACACACGATTTCTCTGTTCTGGGTCTATAATACTGGATCCAATCTTTACAGGCCCAGGGTCCTCTCCATTCTTCTTCTTGGAAGTCATTTGACTTGCTAATTGTGTCTTGAGTATTTAGGGCTTCTGGGCTCATTAATATCCACTTATGAGTGATTGCATTTCATGTGTATTCTTTTGTGATTGGGTTAGCTCACTTAAGATGATATTTTCCAGATCTAACCATTTACCTACAAATTGCATGAGTTCATTATTTTTAATTGCTGAGTAGTACTCCATTGTATAAATATACCACATTTTCTGTATCCATTCCTCTTTTGAGGGATATCTGGGCTCCTTCCAATTTCTGACTATTATAAATAAGGCTGCTATAAACATAGTGGAGCATGTGTCTTTATTGTATGCAGAGGAATCCTCTGGGTATATGCCCAGGAGTGGTATGCCAGGATTCTTAATGTCCTAGTAAGTGGCCATTTAGAGTTATTTGTTGGTGGGTACATGGTCAAATTTAGCCTGTGAATTAGAGCAGGAGGTGATGAGGCAAAGGCATTCCCTTCTGGCTGAGAGTAGAAGCTAGCAAGCTGTCCATTTCAGCGTCACTACGACAACTGTGATAGCTAGAAATGACAACAAGCCAGATCACCAGGTCATCACAAAGTGAACTTGAGGCTGAGCTCAAGGCCTGTATCCTGAGTGATGGAAAAACTGTTGATCCAGCCTTGGACTTCACTTCAACAACAGTGCGAAAAGAAACTGCACTCAGAGGAGAGGGAAAGAATCTCCCCTAAGGGAAAATGTCCTAAAATGAATGGTCAGTGGGAAGGACCGTCATGAAGACTATAAATGCCTCCATCCCCAAGGCACTAAAGGATGCCTGGGAGCTCCACAGCCCGGCTTTGTGACCAGGGGACATTTAGGCTGACCAGCTGTGGGGAAAGAGATTACCAATTTGCTGTTGATAGAATTTGTTGTTGGTCTAGAAGGTATTCATATGGCTGGAATTCTTTGTGGATGTGGGAGATATGAATCTGCAGGTTTCTATTCCAAGTATTAGCACCAATGATTTTTGTTTAAATATATATATATATATATATATATATATATATATATATATATATGGAATCAATATGTTTTATAGAGGCACCCAGTATGTTCAGGCACATGCTAAGGCATCACTAACCCCCTAAGATATCAATCATACTACAGATATAGAATGGAATAAAGTTTACTGGATGGAAAGATGGAAGAAGGGAGAAGAGAGTAAGAGGGAGAGGAAGACTGGAAGGAGAGAGAGAGAGAGAGAGAGAGAGAGAGAGAGAGAGAGAGAGAGAGAGAGAGAGAAGTGAAAAGAAGGGTCAAGGGGAGAATAGGGTCAGGGAGAGAAGGGGTAGAGAGTAAAAGAAAAGAAAGGGTAAACAACCCATTTTAGTGACAACCAGTTATACCTGAATGTAGCCTGCTAACTGTGGGGCAGAGCCTAGATGGAATGCTAACACTTTAAAATACAGTTTTTTTCTAATACTGTACTTAAACACCATATCTAAAAGTAACAAGGTTTCCCAGATGGAGGTAAGAAGGCTTACCTTTGGAGTGCAGGAGATCCCTTTGGGCATCTCTTAGTACTATCAAGTCCTGTGATTAAATCAATAGGAAACTTCAACAGCCTAATCTAAGCTGGATGACAAAGGATGCAGACCCATCAGGAATGAATGTACGGGTCACTCCTCCAGGAAAATATTCAAGACCTGCTGAGGTGCTTGCAGAGGGTACAGGAAATACAGAATGGTAGTAGTAGAAGGTAGTTATAAATAATAGCTAAGGCCATGTAACCAGTTGCAGATATAAGTAACATGAATGCTTCTGCTTCATTTTGTTAACACATTTGTCTTTCTTCTAATTTCTTTAACATTAATTGGTATTCAATTTGAGATACTAAAAGAATGTTCCCTATATCACCTTCTATGGGTATTTTATTCCCTTTTCTACAAAGGACCCCAGTATCTATAATTTGTTACTCTTTCTTGGGCATCTTTTGATATGTGAAATGTGTCTTGGGTATTCCATGCTTCTGGGCTAATATCCACTTATCAGTGAGTACATACCAGGTGTGATTTTTTGTGAGTGTGCTACCTCACTCAGGATGGGAGCAGAGTCTGAGAGGGAGACCCTCTAGAGACTATCCCATCCAGGGATCCATCCCATATACAGTTACAAAATCTAGACACTAATTGTTGCTGCCCACAAGGGCTGACTGACCAGATATAGTTATCACCTGGGAGACTCAGCTAGTGCATGACAAATACTGAAGGGGACACTCTCAGCCAGCCACTGAACTGAGCATAGGCTCAATGGGGGAGCTAGAGAAAGGACCCAAAGAGCCGAAGGGGTTTTCAATGCCACAGGAAGAACAACAATATGAGTCACCAAGTACTCCCAGAGCTTCCAGGGTCAAAATCATCAACCAAAGAGTACACATGGAGTTACACATGGCTCCATACCCATAGGCAGCAGAGGATGGTTAGATACCAAAGGGATGAGAGGCCCTTCGTCCTGGAAACACTTGATGCTGTAGTGTAGAGGAATACTAGGACAGGGGAAGGGTAGATTGTTTATGAGATTTTCGGGGGAGGAGGGAACCTGGAAAGGGGACATCATTTGAAATGTAAATAAATAATATATCTAAAATAACAAAAAATAAAATAAAATAAATGTTCCTGTTGTAAATTTACAAATGAATTTGTGATTGTACAAGGAATAGTTATATCATGTTTGACATATTCATGACCTTGTTATTGTTTCATGTGGAAATGATATATTATTATTTGTGTCAAGCTGAAAGGGCTGGATTGTAGTGGCTGTTCCTGTTTGTCAACTTGACTATATCTGAAATGAACTACAATCCAGAATTAGAAGGCTCACTTGTGACCCTGACCTTGAGGCTGGGAGATACAAGTTTCTGACCTGGATCTTGGCATGGAGGTCTTGTATATGGGGATCTATGGCCAGAAGATCAAGGCAAGGAGATCTCTGAGTTCAAGGTCCTCTGGGACAAAGCAAGTACCAGATACAGGCATGTTGGTTTACACCTTTAATCTGGGCCACACTTTTTGGTAGCGAACTATGTAAGGACATTGGAAGAAGGAAGATTCTGTATTCTTTGCCTGCTTGCCTTGTGGACTGAGCAACTGCTAAATCCTTGGACTTAAATTCACAGCCTGCTGCTGACCATTGTTGGGAAGTTTGACTATATGCTATAAGTCAACAACAAATTCCCTTACTATATAGAGACTACCAATAAATTCTGTGACTCTAGAGAACCCTCACTTATACACATGGGAAAAGAAGTGTGGCCTGCCTTCTCAGTGGAGAAAGGGAGTGGATGGGGCAAGGGAATTTGTGAGGGTAGGACTGAGAGGAGAGTGTTGGAGCTGTGATCTGGATATAAAGTGAATAAATAAATTAATTAACCAATGGGAAAAATGGTAACCTAGGGAAGAAAGGATTTGCTTGGCTTGTACATCTTGATTGAGGAAAACCAGTGTAGAACCTCAGGTAGAACAGCTACCTGGAGTCAGGAAGTGAAATAGAGATCACTGAGGAGCAGAACATACTGGCTACTTTCTAGAGCTTGGACAGCTCCATCTGTTTCCTTTCATTTTTCTTTACTTTATTTTTGAGCTTATATTGTATTTATAATATTCTTCACTTTCTTCCACCTAATCTCTCAAATTCCCCTCACCATTCTCTATGAAATTCACGAACAAGTCTTACTTTACTGTTATGACATATGTATATGTCTAAGTATATATCTGTACATACATATATCCTTAAATATAACCTATGTTTTGTATGTGATCCTACTTGTATATGTGTTTTCACATATATGATATCATGGCACTGGCCACCAAACTGGTATGCTCTTACTTTTGGTGAATCTCTCCTGCTCCCAGATTCTCTTAGTTGTCTGTTGGTCTTTGTATAAGGTTGAGATTTTGTTGACTTTTCTACATGGCTTTTGATAGGTTCATTGGTGTTATCCTTCTCCAGCTTGACTATTACAGTCTTCTACCCTTCTTTTCTGCATTGTTCCCTAAACATTAGGTGTTAGTAGTATTTTATTGATATATCCATCGGGAATAGGCACAGCAACTGCATTTTTGATAGGTTATTGTTTTCTATAGTTGTCCCCTTTAATTACAAAGACACGTTTTATTGACCATGAGAAAAGACTATCTATAACTGGACCACCTATCCATTGATAGCACTGTCCCCAGTGTCATGGCCCCTCCTGCGTAAATCATTAATCAAGAAAATGGCATACAGACTTGCCTATACACCATTCTGAGGGAGGCATTTTCTCAACTGACATTCACTCTTCATGGATGACCTTGGCTTTTGTCAAATACAGGACAACATAGATGCAGCAACAGCCTCAGCAGTTAAATAAACTGCACAATGAGTATGATTATTAGAAAAGGATATTGGATTCTCTGCAGTTGTAGGTACAGGTATTGTGGTCCATCTAATATGGATGCTAGGAACTGAACTCAGATCTCTGTAAAAGCAGTGCCCACTTTTAACAACAAAGTCACCCTGCCACCCCTTCACTAGCTCATTTAGATAAAAATCTTGTCATATGGACAATATAGGCTCATAATTAGCTGTGACTCACTGCTATATCCCTTACAGACATTTAATCTTATTTGGGAGTGAAGTTTGGCTCTTCAAATTTGGTCTCACAGAAAAGAAGAGTATATGCATGGTTCAGGTATATTTTCAACCCTAGTTACGGGAAAAAAGCAAATTCCTATTATTGTAACAGTTTTTCTTCCTGTATATGCAACTTCATTCTAATAGCAGCCCTTTAGTGGCAAGTTATAAACCATAATGACTGCTTTAAACTTTGTGCTAAAATGTCTGGGTTCTAATTGATTTTCTCAAATCACAAATTGATTAAAGCTCTTTAGTGCACGTTGATAGCTTATCACTGCTTCTTTTATTAGTAAACATCAACAACCCATGTTGACATCTTAAAATGAGACTCAAACATATTAGTTTATAATCAACAAAGCGTCAGAAATCCATGAAATCCCTTCTGCTCTAAGTCAGAAAATGCTGCAAAGTCAAGTGAAGACCTAAGTGCATATTTTTTAACATGGAAAAGTATTGTTAAAAGTTCATAAATAAAAATATATATATGATAAAAATGTATGTGTAAATCTCTATACTTACACATATTTATATAAATGAATATGTAAAAGAAAATGATCTTTTGAGTGGTTTTTCCACATGTCTGTCAATTGCTTTATGACTTTTTGAGAAATTTGAAGACAGATTTCTGTAACCTTGTATCCTATTTCCCTATAATATATTTTAATAATTAAAAGGGCTAGCCCCTACCTCATATTATTTGCATATCTTATGTGATCTTCTGAAATCATGTTTCTTTTACCATTCAATCATTTTCATATTGTCTCTTTGAGAAGCTGTCTGACTGGTATTTGTAGAATACTGAGAATTTAGGGTGTTGAAGTTTTCTCTACAATGCAAATACAATTTAAATTTTCCTAGAAATATTTATGGAAAACCCTGAAAATGAAAATTTAAATATTACTTAAGACACCTCATGACCTGGCTTTAAGTTAGAATTCACAGAGTGATGATAAAGTGTATTTTCATGGGACATTAATTTTGGGGCTGACACTTCCGTAAAATTGTTCCACAATTTTATCTTATGTTAGTGGATAATGTTTTGTAATGTCTAATTTTTGTTCTTCTGAAAGTTCACTACATGGATAAGAAGGCCTACCTCTCAAATGGAGCCTTATAAATAGTAAAACAATGCAGCTGGAAATAAAGAGAATTTGATATAGACTGGCTTGGTGTAGAAGATTGTGGCTTTTTGGGACCACTAGACAGAGGCATGTTCTAATACAAGGAAAATTAATGCAGTCAGCAGGAAGTGGTCTTAATTCAAGCAGCCAATGTAGAATAACTATTACTAAGCCCATCAAATGGTGTCTTAGGGTCTTACTGCTGTGAACAGATATTATGACCAAGGCAACTCCTATAAGGACAACATTTAATTGGAGATGTCTTACAGGTTCAGAGATTCGGTCCATAATAACCAAAGTGGGAATATGGCAGCTTCTAGGCAAGCATGCTGAAGGAGTTCAGAGTTTATCTGAAGACTGTTAGCAGAATACACACTTCCAGTCAGCTAGGATGAGGGTCTTATAACCCACACCCACTGTGAAAAAACTACTTCAACAGGGACACAGCATATCCCAGTTCACTCCCTGAACCCTGTAGGCTTGTCCAAACATACGCGTCTATGTGGGCCATACCTAAACATAGTATAATGCAAAAAATGTATTTAGTCCAACATCAAAAGTTGCATAGTCTATAGAAATCTGAACAATATTAATAGTCCAAAATTCAGTCTCTTCTGAGATTCATCCAATCACTTCACTGTAATTCCTAAAGCAAGACAGTAAACAAGCTAGGCAAACTCAGAACTCTGCATCTCCATCATTGGTGTCTTAACATCCCCAACTCCTTTTTTATCTTGTTGACTGCAACAAACTTCTTTCTCCTAGGCTCATTCCACTCCTATTTTAAACAGCATTCCTCAGCAAATAGACCATGGCTCTGACATCTTGAACATCTTGCTGTCTCCAAGGTAACTTCAATGTTACAGCTCCTTGTTTCTTTTTTCCTTCACATTTTTTGATTACATATATTCTTTATTTACATTTCAAATGTTGTTCCATTTCCTGGTTTCCCCCACTAAAATCTCCTAACCAATTCCCTCTCCCCCTGTTCACCAATCAACCCACTCCCTCTTCTCTGTCCTGGTATTTACCTACATTGTGTCATCGAGCCTTCTCAGGACCAAAGGCCTCTCCTCCCTTTGATGACCAACAAGGCTATACTCTGCTGTCTATGAATCTGTAGCCATTGGTTCCTCCAAGTGTACTTTTTGGTTTATGGTTTAGTCCCTGGGAGCTTTGGGGGTACTGGCTGGGTCACATTCTTGTCCCACCTATGGCATTGCAAACCCTTTAGCTCATTGGGTCCTTTCTATAGCTCTTCTATTGGGGAGCATGTGCTCAGCTCAATGGCTGGTGGATAGTGTCCCCCTCTGTATTTGTCATGCACTGGCAAAGCCTCCCAAGTGACAGCTATATCAGGTTCTGGTCAGCAAGTACTTGTAGGCATCCGCAGTAGTGTCTGGGTTTTGTAACTGTGTATGGAATAGATCAGTAGGTGGGGCAGTCTCTGTAGGGTCTTTTCCTCAGCCCCTTCTCCACAATTTGTCTTTGTGTCTCTCCCTGTGGGTATTTTGTTCCTCCTTCTAAGAAGAACCAGAGTATCCATCCTTTGTTCTTCCTTCTTCTTGAGTTTCATTTGATCTGTGAATTGTATTTTAGGTATTCCACGCTTCTGGGCTAATAGCCACTTATCACTGAGTACATACCATTTGTGTTCTTTTATGATTGGCTTACCATACTCAGGATGATATTTTTCACTTCTACCCATTTGCCTCAGAATTTCATGAATTCATTGTTTTTAGTAGCTGAGTAGTATTCCATTCTGTAAATATACCACATTTTCTGTATCCATTCCTCTGTTGAGGGGCATCTGAGTTATTTCCAGTTTCTGGCTATCATAAATAAGACTGCTATGAACAGAGTGGTGCATGGGTCCTTATTACATGCTGGAGAATCTTCTGAGTATATGCCCCAGCAGGGACCTCCAGTAGTATTATCCCATATTTCCTGGAGAACTGCCAAACAGATTTCCAGAGTAGTTGTACCAGCTTACAATCTCATCAGCAGTGGAGGAGCGCTCTTCTTTCTCCATATCTTCACCAGTACTTGCTGTTTCCTGAGCTTTTGACTTAAATAGCTAGGATCCACATATGATCTTCTGGGCTCCTTCAAAGGGATGTCATCACTTTACAAGTTCCACTGTCTATAGCACTCTAAGTTCAGGTTGATCCACTTCACTGTTGCTGTGGTTCTTGGCACTGTACTGCCATCTACATTACACTGGGACATTCTGTTGCAACCATACTTTGCCAATAGGCTTCTATTAGGCTTTCTTCATGATGCCAAGCAAGAAATCTTTGCATGACCCCTTTAGTACTGGGCCATCAACTGCAACTGATGTTGAACCAATGGCCTTCTATGGCCTCTCCCAGTGCCAAGTCTCAGCTGCCATTTATGGTCCTTTCATGCCTTCAAAACCAATACCAACTGGGTGACTCTTACACATTACCAAGTACATCTGCAGTCAGTGATTGCCAATTTAGCCCTGATATTTGAGAGACCAAAAAATAGAATGTGAGCATTACATGATTCACTACTCAACAAAAATCAGTAAAAAACTATGCATTGAACTAAATAATTTCTTACATTTTAATATGATAGTTATTCTCACCTCTAGTTTATATTTCTCATAAAAAACATTGAATGAAGTCAAACATGACATTCTTGTGACTATTAGCTATAATGTAATATCTATATGAAGAGCCAACACACACTATACACTAGAGAAAAATTCACTAGCACAATTTAAAGACACCATTTATTGAGAGTTCAGATGCAAGGCTATGAGAAGGCTCAGTATTCAAAAATTCCTTCTTTATACTCATAAGGACCTGATTTCAAATCCCACACACCCAAGTAAAAAGTTTAGCAAGGCTACACATGAATATAACTCATGCATTTGGAACAGGGACAGGTGAATCCCTGAACTTGTTAGCCTCGGCAGAACAGAAAGTTTCCAGCTCAGCAAGGCAACTATTCTCATGGCAATAAGTACAGAATAATAGAGGCAGATGTATAAACATATGCACATGTATATTCATGCATATAAAACACACTATGCATGCACACACAAACACACAGAGAAAGAGAACAGAAATAAAACATACACACAGAGAAAGAGAAGAGAAATTGAAGACAAATGAAAGAAGAGTAAAATGTGTGTGTGTGTGTGTGTGTGTGTGTGTGTGTGTGTGTTATCAGGATGACTTAATAGCATTCTCATAATACAAGAATTCAGCAATAGTCTCTCTGCAGAAGAGCCTCAATATGAGGGGATGAGCAATTTTGTCTTAGATCCACGATCACATTCTTACTAAAACCCAGACTCATTCTAACTTCCAAAGTTGTATTGTTATAGTGAGTTGCCATTTTATCTCATGCTTGAGGTTGTTACCTACTGAGTAAATAGCCCAAGGAAAGCTATATCACAGAGATGTTTCCTATGAAGGAATTCTTTTCAATTATGGAAAATACTATAGGAATACTGTTTATTGATGTCTAGTACTTAGCTAGTAAAGGCTGCTGGCATGGAACAGATTTTAATTACAAGTAGCTATTAAGCAAAAGAGAGGGAAATTTCCTTGCTTAAAAAAGATTCTATTTGCATACGATAGAATCAGAATAAAATCATGAATATTACTTTGATAAATCAAAATTGGGAATATCTACAGAACATTACTGTGTCTTTCCTTTTGCTATTGGTTTTAGTCACTGAGGCTATCAATTTAATTATTTTGTTGTCATCCAGGTTAGGATTTGGGTTTGTTTTATCCTATGTACCTCAGTGTTCTTAACACATAGTAGTGAAGTTCTTAATATCAGTACAGTGAAGCTACAGCTGAGCTCTTGGTCTCACATGCATTTTGTTCGATTGTAATGTTTTGCATTTATTTAGTAGTCCCAGAAGAAATCTTCTTACTATTTCATAAGAGAGATTTTATGTAAAATTTAGCCACATGGAACACTAAACAGAAAATCAGTCCCTAAGCCATTCGAAAAGTAGTTCATATTCCAATTCTGTTTCACAGCTAGATATTCAGTTTTATGAACCAGATAAAAGAAAAAGAGCACAGTGTGCTTTGTACCACTAAGATATTGTTATATGATTTTTTATTGTCCCAAGGTTAAACAGAGGAAACTGAAGTAATATGACTTTTAAAATGTGTGATACTCTAATTTGAAACCTTTCCACTGAATAACTCTTCCAATTGGCTTGATGGCTCAAAAAGACTGTGAGTTAAAACAGGAACAGAGGCCCCAAAACTCTTAGAGCAACACAAAAGCCTAGGCAGACTGCTACAGAAGAAACATTTTATTTCAGTTTATGCAACTTTCACACTGGTTAATCCTAATGCTGCCTTTATGGTGAGAGATCAAACACTCTATGTATCATGGGGACCAAGAAATCTTCTGAGCTTATATTGACCTAAAGCTGAATTGGTGAAGAGGCAGTCAAAGCTCACCTGGGTGTGAGTGGTCTGAGAGTATGCAACACTCCGTGAGTAGCAGTGGATCTCTGATCTTGGATTAGTATTAGGTTTGTTGGCAATCTCTGTCTCTCTTTGTCTCTGTCTCTCTTTGTCTCTGTCTGTCTCTCTGTCTCTCAGTGTGAGTCTTTTTGTGTTTGAGTGTGGGCATCTATGTGTTTCTCTGTGTGTAATGCATATTCATGTGGGAGTGTACACTTTTGTGTATGAGTGCAGGTGAGCATGCCATGGAACATGACTGCCAGAAGACAACCTCATTTATCAGTCCTCACTTTCCACATATTTTGTGACAGTTCTCTGGTCACCAGGGTCTTCAGCGTGAACCCGAGGAGAGAACAGACAATTAGGGGAGATAAGAGACACGAAGAATGAGAGCAAGACAGGTGGTCTGATTAAGTTCCACAGAGACTTTATTTTTTTTACCAGCTTATAAGCAGCAAGCAAGGAGGAAACTCATAACTGTTCAGAGGTGGGAAGTTCCCATGGTGAAACGGAGCATTCCACCAAGCAGAGCCAAGCAGAATGTATTTATAGAGCAACCATCTATTTTTCAAGCTAGCTGCCTAACTACAAGCAGGTCAGCTGATTACTAAAAAAATAATTCAATACATGAGAAACAGAAACTTGGCCCTGGAAGTGAATGAAATCTGGAATCAAATATGCTAAGATATACCCATTGGCTTTCGGCATGACAGGGTCACATTTTGCTTTCTAAAAACTAAAAATTAGCTGACTTCAAACTTTCAAGGTTCTACTGTCTCTAATTTCACAATAAAAATTACTGTGTTGTATATATGCAGCACAGCATCTTTTTTAAATGAATTCTAGTAATCTGAACATAGGTTGTAGGCTTGTGCAGCAAGGACTTTGACACTGCCATTCAATAGTTTAGGTTAAAGTATATTATTCTTCATTATATACAATGAAGACATCTCACTTGATGAATCCAGTAAATTCATCAGCCTTCCTTTTTAAAAATATATCCTTTCATACTACTTACAACTATAGAAGTACATGGATAAAAGACCACTTACAGTCTATGCACTGTACTAACAATAGAAGAAAATAAGTTGATCAATAAATTATAATAACTATGTGAGGCAATTGATTAAAGTGCTAGAAAATACATGAGTATAGGATATTATAATTTGCTGAGACTAGAAGAGGCACTTGAGATCTATGCAAGGAATATTGATGTGCTCTTTGCCTTCAACCTTATAATCAGGGCTGATTCTCACATAAAAAAGACAAAATGCATTAAGATTGTTCACTGGCATACATACTGGCAAAAACTGGTCAGCTAGAATTGGGTCATGAATGTGAGGAATTTAAAAAATGTTCATCGGTCTTACTTTTCCTGTGTTTGCTAGATACATGAAGGTTTCCTACAAGTCTTTCTGCAAAGGTAAATTGTTTTAATATTTTTGCATAGGATTATAATGCCTCATTTATTGTGAAACTCAAATCATGACTGCTGAAACATACATGCTGTACTTGAATCCAATATCCTGACTTAGGGGGAAACACATTTTATTATGGAATTCTAATGTTGTATGAATTACTGATTTAGAACATCACATATAGAACAATGAATATCAGCCGGATGATACCATTCATAAATGTTAACTGTTGTAATAGTAACATTCAAACAATCTCTGAATATTTGGCAGCTTGAGAAGAAAAATCTGAATTATCTGTAGTGAATGATTGAGAACATAGCTATGTACCAATGGCTCTCAGCCTGTGGGTCACAAACCTTTTAAGGATTGCATGTCACATATTTACATTACAATTTATAACAGCAACAAATTAACTATGAAGTAGCAACAAAATCAATTTTGTTGTATGGTGTGGTAGGGTGTGGCATGTGATTTTAATCTTCTGCCTTTAGCTCTAGGACTGGATGAACTACCAGCTCCCACAGGCTTACCTTTTGCTCTACCCACCTTTGCTTCAGGAGGTGACTGCACTACCAGGCACCTCCTGAGACCCTTGAATCCATGAATATAAGGCACACACCCCCCCACACACACACAGTTTCGTACTCTCCAACTTTCCTTCTTTATCTCTGTGTTTCCACTTGTCCTAGTTCAGTCAGTAGAACATGAGGCTCTTAGTTGCAGGATCATGGTTTCATAATGGGTGTCATCTGTTATGGGAGTTTAATGCTGCTGCTTTTAGCTTAGGGACTGGCCATGTTCTGGTGACCACATCTGGCTTCCCTTAAGTTCTACCTGTTTGGGTTCTGGTAGGTGAGTGTGATACCATTCCTCTCACAGCTCCTCTGAATAGGCAAATAACACACACACACACACACACACACACACACACACACACACACACACAGTTTGATACCTTTTACCTTGCCTTCTAGGCACAATTGCTGGACTTTTTTTTAATCTTTCTCCTGGAAAATTATGTCCTTAGCAATTTATTATCTCCATCTCTCCACTTGCCCTAAACTTCAATGGCATCTCTCACTTAGCCTCTGCCAAACATCCTTGGTCACCTGCATGTAGCAGAAGCCCCAGGCCCCAGTTTCCCTCTATACCTCACATGGTTGCTGTATTCTTCTTCCAAAGCATGGCAAAGAGACCCTCTCTTCTTTCTTGCATCCACCTATCCTCCAGGACCTAGAAGTCCCACCTTATGAGAAGAAAAGTAAATAATTGATTAGTGCAAGTTGCTCATATTTAGGTAAGTTTAACCTGTAGGGAAATCACCATTTAATGCAAATATTATCTGCCAACTATATTTAACTTTACAGCATTTTCTACATTTATTATTTCACAGCAGATTATTTTATACAAATATTCCAGTGGTGAGTAGGAAACTACTAAGAAATGAGTTTCCCTTAAAGTATGTGGACAAACAATGTGAAGAAAAAAATACATATCTGAAGTCCATCATAATCTTGCTAAACCAAGCTTGTTATGTGACAAGAAAGCAATGTCTAATGTTCTAGATCCTCACTCACCTACACTTTAAGAAGAAAATATCTCTTATGTAAAGTAACCTGAATAAATATTGTCATCAATGTAGTGTTAATGGCCTTAGGATCCAATTATTCAAAGATAAATCAGGCAGTATATTGAAACATCCTTGCACACTAGTTAAAGATTCATTAGTTTATGTTGTATGCGTCTTTTAATATGCTGCTAAATTCTGTCAGAATCTACTAAAGGATTAAAAATGTAGGATTATAATGGTCATTCCCCTGTCCCATTGACTTTTCAATACTACAGGCATATTAATTTCATACCCTTAGGTATGGCACTGTGGCCCTGATCCCTTTCGGTGTCATTGCTTCCTGGCTTTTGTGGGGAACAAGCTTCTATCACCACAAACTTCTTCAGGACAAATAACTTCTTGACTAAGAGCAACATAACCAAGCAATAGTAACTCTGACCTATTGTTTTAATTGATTGTCATAGTATTTTGCCATGAATAGATTAATATGATGAACCAGGAGCAATGTGAAGGCCAATTATTTACTATGTAAATTTTTATATATAGTTACATGTTTAAAAACATTTAATTCTAGGAATTTATCTTTTTGGATAATTTATAACATTTTGCTATAGAATTACTCATGCTTTTTTATCATAACTTTCTTTTTTTTCAAGATCTGCATTTTTATTATTATTTTTCTATATTCTTTGTTTACATTCCAAAGGTTTTTCCCTTTTCCCAGTTTCCCCCTCACCATATGTCCCATAAGTCCTCTTCCCCCCTCCCCTCCTATTCCCCAATCACCCTCCACTATTTCTCTGTTCTTGGCTACTGGTTTGCTGTATATTGCTTTTACTATGTTTAGATATGGGCCCTGAATTCCTGCTCTTTCCAAGACTTTTAGCATGAAAGGATGCTGAATTTTGTCGAATGCTTTTTCAGAATTTAATGAGATGACCATGTGCTTTCTTTTTCCTTTTAGTTTGTTTATGTAGTGGATTACGTTGATGGATATCTGTATATTGAACCATCCCTGCATCCCTGGGTTGAAGCCTACTTGATCATCGTGAATGATCATTTTGATGTGCTCTTGGATTCAGTTGGCAAGAATTTTATTTAGTATTTTTGCATCGATATTCATAAGGGAAATTGGCCTGTAGTTCTCTTTCTTTGTTGGATCTTTGTGTTATCATGCCTTTCATTTCAGTGTAATCATCTGTAATGACTTATCTTTCATCTGTAATGTTAGCTGTTCTAATAGTTTTGCAAAATTTCTTCAATTCATTTACTTTTCTTCAAAAAGCTACTTTCAGTTTTACTGATTATTTACTTTTTCTATGCCTCATGGTAATATTTTGTGCGTTGGTCTCTGTGTTCTTCCTCTGCTAAATTCAGACCTACATTTTTTTTAATTCTACTGGTGTGCTAATACATAAAGGCTCTTTGAAAATTAGTTTAATAATGAGATTCATTGATTTATTTGCAAGGCCATAAGCAGGTTTTTCATTGTAAGTTTTAACACTACCTATAAATGGATCAGAGCTTGAGTAGACAAGTAGTCATTGGTAAAAATCAAAAGAAAAAAATGTGGAAAAAATAAAGGCTATTTTATATTGATTATTCATCTTTATAGAAACATTATAACCAGAAATTTTATCCATGTTTCTGAGTCCCAAAATACATAAATAAAACAACCCTTAGAAATATATATTACAGTCTTAAATGTATTATTTTAAAATGTATTAATCTACTGCACACATTAATTTTCTACCAATTGAGTTCATGAAAAATTCATGTGTTAGCCAAAGTACTGGAAACAAAACAAGATTATTTTCCAATTGTCTATAAGTGTATTCTTTAATAAAGGACATTTAAACTACAATTGTGTTATCAAACACAGCAAGACTTCTGCACATAGGAATTCACAGAGACTGAGTCAGCCTTTACAGGGCCTGAATGAATCTACATCAAATGGAACCCTGGAGCAGAAAAAAAAAGTAGACACCTGCCCCATCCCTAACCAAGTAACTACTTCCTATTGATAGCTACTTGTAAATGAAAAATTTTATTTGGATCTCACTGTAATAAACAAACTACTCTTCAGGTTAGGCAACATATCCATCAGTATATGGCCACCAGAAAACAAACTAGCATCATTGATGGATTCATGTTTCATAATATGATATAGGGCATTTTTAATTTTATCCTTTCAGGTTTTAGACATATATTATGGCTTTGAGTTTTGTGATTTTTATGGGATTCCTGAACTGAGAAATAATGTCTTCATATCTTTGTTTCATATGCTTTCTATTGGGATCCTTTCTTTTTCTGTTTTGTTTTGTTCTGTTTTATTTCTTTTTGTTTTATCCTAATTTACTAATTTATCCCATTGATGTCTTTTATTTCTTACCAAAGACTTATGTAGAGAATAGTAATGCAAAGATTTAAAGTAACTTAACTTTATCCTTCTTACAAGTTAATCAAGATTAAAAATGCCACATGAGAGAAACTTGTTATGATAAATGATATTGAGTAATAATTTAACATAAAAAGCTTAAATTATTTAATATTGAATGAATTAAGTTCTTTATACAGATTTGGTTAAGTTTTTAATGTGTATGTGTTTGTGTGTGTATTTGTGTGTGTTTGTGGATGTGTGTGTGCATGCATGTATGCATGTTTTTGTATACACAAAGGTTTTGGTGCCTACAGAAGCCAGAAGATGGCATCTGATCCCCGGGCAATTACCTTAAAATTAGCTGTTTACTAATTTTAGTAAACAGTAGCTGTTTACTGTCTGATATGAGTACTAGGAAATGAGCTTAGGTTCTATGTAAAAGCAACGCGTCCTTCTATAACTTCTAATCTGTAGTTCCAGTCCACAGGTCACAATGAACTGATGACTAGAAACTAAGGGTAAATGGTAACATTTCTGTACCAAACATACATATAAAATGAGGCAGATGTAAAATTATATGATTTCATAAATTTCAGATTCTCCCTTAACAACCATGATTCCATCCCATTTGTCCATCTCTATTGCCTGAAACAATTTTGCCCCAGTTTCATATTTCTCAGCATTCCACTAATCATAAAGTCCTTATTTAGAGTTTGTATTTATAAAAGACATAAAGTTAAAGGAGTCAATCAAAAATTTTCATCACTGAAAAATTCTGGGTTGAAGTTAATAATATGTTATTCACTTCTGTCATTTTGGAGAAATTAGTCATATATGAAACTTTACCCAAACTAATCCTCATATTCTTTCTGGTGACCTCAGATTAATACTCTTTAGAAAAAGCCTGCAAAATGGAATTGAGTTTTTTATTCATGAAGAATCCAGACTAGACAAATCATAAAATTTGTTCCTCACTTAAAAACAGCCACTGAGGCCAGACATGTGGCAGAGGAAGTCTCCATTTTGAGATCCCGCCGTCTGAAGTTGTTGAAGTGAACCGCAAAATTTTTTGAGAACCCAAGATATTGCAGACACCTGAGTGTATGATATCTGCATAGGAGTTTTGCAGAACATAGAAAAAACAGCCAAGAGATAGAAATATATTGATGA
The DNA here is from genome assembly GCA_964023405.1 of Apodemus agrarius. Lineage (NCBI taxonomy): Eukaryota > Metazoa > Chordata > Mammalia > Rodentia > Muridae > Apodemus > Apodemus agrarius. The sequence goes on along the minus strand of OZ030017.1, from coordinate 88,481,146 downwards.
CATTAAAGACAGAAAGGTAGAGCCAAGTTATCAGCTACAGAATTTTGAGTTTTCCCAGTCAAGGATTTTTGAATGATTGATCTTCTTGTGTCTACCTAAGTAATGCTGAAATTGTAGTATTTGCAAACATACCAGATTTATGTGGTGAAAGAAATCAAATTTAGAGCATGATGTACTCTAGACAATCATTCTACAAACTCAACTCTATCTCCATCCCTATACATTCATATGTTTAGCCTGAGAAAAGAACAAAGTCTAAGTAAACTAGAAAGTACCAAATCTGTCATGTCTCAGAAATTTGAAGTTATGCATTCAGCAAATAATTTCCACAGAATGGAAGAACAAGGGCTTATGAATACCCACAACTCTTCAGAAGAAGAAATTGATGGTTTCAGAACCCTTCACTGGCTGCGAATAAATTTCAAAAGGTATTATACTTAGAGTAGTTGTCAGTGTCTTCAGTAGGTTTTATTTTCATTAAAAGAAAGGTTATCACCAGGAAATGGAACATGAGGAACGACAGAAATTGGAGGACAAAAATTCCTAAAATTTGTGATTTACATATAGGAAACTGTCTAAAAATGTTTTAATTTGATTGTCAAAATTTGCTCTATTATTTGGGACAATGGCTAGATTTTTACCAAATTCTCATTGTAGCTGCGTAGCACATTTCACTTGGTAAGGATCAGAGGTAAAAGTACTCCTAGTGATTTGAGTAGTACAAGGACAAAGTAATCACTTTGAGATACATGCTGAGTAAAGTAGTCATGTGAAAAACTGCACAGAGCATTTTGGCTCCTATGAAAAAAACCTGCTTTCAATATGAACACCTTTGGCACAGGTTATTTTTAAGTCCAGGAGAAGGGCATCTAGTCAGTCCCAGAGCCCTTTGTCTGAGAAAGACAAAAACTTCAAGATGATGATTTTCAGCAGACCTTCCCACCTGAAGCTCTTAAGACACATCTGTCTTCTCTTCCATAATGATCTATGAGGAATGGAGAGAAATGTGGTATAGGTATCTTGCAAGGGGTAAGCAATCCATAAACTCTTAGTCACTTATGCTCTGCATTTTGGTCAGTTTTCTGCTGTCCACTCTAAGCAGCTTTCCAGATAATGGTTGATAACTCTTCTTAAGTATGGATAGAAAAATCAGAAGTTAGACATCCCATATAAAAGAAAAGAAAAATAGCATATGGTATAAAGCTTGAGATGAGGATAGAGCTTTTTAATGATGGGCTACCTTTCTGTTGTTCTTATAAGCACTCCCTGTACACTCAGCAAATCACAAGTTAGTCTTGGCAAACATTCTTTGGTCTTATTATTTAGAAGAGGTTGAATAGTTGCCTTATTTGAATATCCCAAGTAAAATGTAAAACATAATCTCTAGGATGAGCTATGAATTCCATCTATTCATTACATTAAACTATGAAACAAGAGGCTATGCACTCCTAAAGCATATAACACATCTCTTTCTCTCTTTCTCTCTCTCTTTCTTTCTTTCTTTTTTCTTTCTTTTTTTCTTTCTTTCTTTTTCTTTCTTTCTTTCTTTCTTTCTTTCTTTTTCTTTCTTTCTTTCTTTCTTTCTTTCTTTCTTTCTATCTTTCTTTCTTTCTTTCTTTCTTTCTTTCTTTCTTTCTTCTTTCCTTCCTTCCTTCCTTCCATCCTTCCTTCCTTTCTTCTTTCTTTTTTTCCTTCTTTTTCTCTTTATGAAATAAATACCAAAAGACTTGTTCTGTAAGGTCACTTCTGAGTTTGGATAAATTCTAGTATATTTCAAACATAAGCTTTAGAAAAAAATTCTAAAAAATAGTGATAAATCATAACTTTTTTGCAAGGTTAGGTAGATAAAATGATGTAGCTAAATTATATTTTCAAGTTATATGGACAATGTTCCAAAACACACATACTCATTCCTTCTAAGGATTTATTTACATAATCCAGATGAAACTATTCCTTAATATTTTTATGGGTAATCTTAATTCCTGTGTATTTGTTAATCAAATTATTAATTTATGGACTACAATTTCTGAAATAAAAATAAAAATATATTGAAAACAGTATAAGATAAACTGTGGAGATTATATTGATTGTGGAATATGAGCTGCTATTGGTCGCAGATCAATGAGTACCTTCAACTATTTTAATCTACTTAAAAGGCACATATGTGTCTGACCTAATCTATTTTTTTCTCTATGTTTAGAATTTGAAGTTTAAATACCATGTTTTTCCCATTAAAGCAATAGATAAGAATGTCATTTAGTAATGTCAAATTCTAAACCAGAGTTTTCACTACTTTACTATAATCTAACAGAAATGTATATTCTTAAATGCATTGAAACATTTATTTATGTTTCTATGATGATTTGATGTGTGTGTGTGTGTGTGTGTGTGTGTGTGTATTTGCATGATGAGCATTCATGTACATGAGGAGGATAAACATGTGCCTCAAAGTAAGTGTGGAAGGCTGTGGATGATTTTTCTTGTGTATTCTCACCTTCTACCTTGTTTGCGGTTTCCAAACTGTGGTTTTTTTCATCAGGTTAGGTGACCCAGAAGATTCCATTTTTTTTTCTTGTCCAACATTGTCCTCTCATTATGTGAGCACTGGCATTGCTTATAAATGAAACTGTGCTTAGCATTACATAGTTTGTGTAGATTCAAACTCAAGCCCGTATCCTTGCATTATGTTTATTTTATACATGTAATCATCTCATGAGTTTTTCTTTTTTTTTTTTTTTTTTTTTTTTCACTAACTTCCCTTTTCCAGGGGATTCATTTTTCTTTTTTTTTTCTTTTTTTTTATTGTATATATTCTATATTTACAATTCATTTCCCTTTTTCTGGTTCCCCACCCCCAAAGGTCCCACATGTCCTTTTCCCTCCCCCTGCTCCCGCATCCACCCCCTCCCACTTTACTGTTCTTGTATTCTCCCACAATGATGTTTTGGTCCATTCTAGCAACAGTGTCCACTCCTTTCTTCTTCTTTTTTTTTTTTGATTTTTTTTATTGTATATATTCTATATTTACAATTCATTTCCCTTTTTCTGGTTCCCCACCCCCAAAGGCCCCACATGTCCTTTTCCCTCCCCCTGCTCCCGCATCCACCCCTCCCACTTTACTGTTCTTGTACTCTCCCACAATGATGTTTTGGTCCATTCTAGCACCAGTGTCCACTCCTTTCTTCTTGTGAGACATCACTTGATATGTGATTTGTGTCTTTGGTGTTCCAAGCTTCTAGGCTAATATCCACTTATCAGTGACTGTATACCATGGGTATTCTTTTGAGACTGGGTCACCTCACTTAGTATGACATTCTCCAGCTCCATCCATTTCTCTAAGAATTTCATGAATTCATTGTTTCTAATGGCTGTATAGTACTCCATTGTGTATATATACCACATTTTTTGTATCCATTCCTCTGTTGAGGGACATCTGGGTTCTTTCCAGCTTCTGGCTATTATAAATAAGGCTGCTATGAACATAGTGGAGCATGTATCTTTATTGCATGCTGGGGAATCTTCTGGGTATATTCCCAGGAGTGGTATGGCTGGGTCCTCCGGAAGTATCACGCCCAGTTTTCTGAGGAATCGCCATACTGATTTCCAGAGTGGTTGTACCAGCTTGCATTCCCACCAGCAGTGGAGGAGTGTTCCTCTTTCTCCACATCCTCGCCAACACCTGATGTCTTCTGAGTTTTTAATCTTAGCCATTCTGACTGGTGTGATGTGAAATCTCAGGGTTGTTTTAATTTGCATTTCCCTAATGACTAGTGATGTTGAACATTTTTTAAGGTGTTTCTCAGCCATCCGAATTTCTTCAGGTGAGAAGACTCTGTTTAGCTCTGTACCCCATTTTTGGATAGGGTTATTTGGTTTTCTGGGGTCTAACCTCTTGAGTTCTTTGTATACATTGGAGATTAGCCCTCTGTCAGATGTGGGGTTGGTGAAGATTTTTTCCCAATTTGTTGGTTGCCGATTTATCCTTTTGACAGTGTCTTTTGCCTTACAGAAACTTTGTAGTTTTATGAGGTCCCATTTGTCTATTCTTGCTCTTAGAGCATAAGCAATTGGTGTTCTGTTCAGGAATTTTTCCCCTGAGCCAATGTCCTCAAGGGTCTTCCCCAGTTTCTTTTCTATTAGTTTTAGTGTGTCTGGTTTTATGTGGAGGTCTTTGATCCACTTGGAGTTGAGCTTAGTGCAAGGAGATAAGAGTGGATCAATTCTCATTCTTCTGCATGTTGACCTCCAGTTGAGCCAGCACCATCTGTTGAAAAGGCTATCTTTTTTCCACTGGATGTTTTCAGCTCCTTTGTCGAAGATCAATTGGCCATAGATGTGTGGGTTCAATTCTGGGTCTTCGATCCTATTCCATTGATCCGCTTCCCTGTCACTGAACCAATACCATGCAGTTTTTAATACCACTGCTCTGTAATATTGCTTGAGGTCCGGGATATTGATTCCCCCAGAAGTTCTTTTGCTGTTGATGTTAGTTTTAGCTATCCTGGGTTTTTTGTTATTCCAGATGAATTTGAGAATTGCTCTTTCTAGCTCTATGAAGAACTGAGTTGGGATTTTGATGGGAATTGCATTGAATCTGTATATTGCTTTGGGCAAGATTGCCATTTTGACTATATTAGTCCTGCCAACCCACGAGCATGGAAGATTTTCCCATTTTCTGATGTCTTCTTCAATTTCCCTCTTCAGAGACCTGAAGTTTTTGTCGTATAAATCTTTCACATGTTTGGTTAGCGTCACTCCAAGATACTTTATATCATTTGTGGCTATTGTGAAGGGTGTCATTTCCCTAATTTCTTTCTCGGCCTGCTTATCCTTCGCGTATAGGAAGGCTACTGATTTACTTGAGTTGATTTTATAGCCAGCCACTTTGCTGAAGTTGTTTATCAGTTGCAGGAGTTCTCTGGTGGAGGTTTTTGGGTCACTTAAGTAAACTATCATGTCATCTGCAAATAGTGATAGTTTGACTTCTTCCTTTCCGATTTGTATCCCTTTGACTTCCCTCTGTTGTCGAATTGCTCTAGCTAGTACCTCAAGTACTATATTGAAGAGATATGGCGAGAGGGGACAGCCTTGTCTAGTCCCTGATTTTAGAGGGATTGCTTCGAGTTTTTCTCCGTTTACCTTAATGTTGGCTACTGGTCTGCTGTATATTGCTTTTACTATGTTTAGATATGGGCCTTGAATTCCTGTTCTTTCTAGGACCTTTAGCATGAAAGGATGCTGAATTTTGTCAAATGCTTTTTCAGCATCTAATGAGATGACCATGTGGTTTTTTTCTTTGAGTTTGTTTATGTAGTGGATTACGTTGATGGATTTCCGTATATTGAACCATCCCTGCATCCCTGGGATGAAGCCAACTTGATCATGGTGAATGATTGTTTTGATGTGTTCTTGGATTCGGTTGGCAAGTATTTTGTTTAGTATTTTTGCATCGATATTCATAAGAGAAATTGGCCTGTAGTTCTCTTTCTTAGTTGGATCTTTGTGTGGTTTTGGTATCAGGGTAATTGTGGCTTCATAGAATGAGTTGGGTAGTGTTCCTTCTGTTTCTATTTTGTGGAATAATTTGAAGAGTATCGGTATCAGGACTTCTTTGAAGGTCTGATAGAATTCTGCACTAAAACCGTCTGGTCCTGTGCTCTTTTTGGTTGGAAGACTGTCTATGACCCCTTCTATTTCTTTGGGGGTTATGGGTCTGTTTAGACGATCTATTTGATCCTGGTTTAATTTTGGAATTTGGTAACTGTCGAGGAAATTGTCCATTTCCTCCAGATTCTCCATTTGTGTTGAGTATAGGTTTTTGTAGTAGGATCTGATGATTTTTTGAATTTCCTCAGTTTCTGTTGTTATATCTCCCTTTTCATTTCTAATTTTGTTAATTTGAATACTGTCTCTGTGCCCTTTAGTAAGTCTGGCTAGGGGTTTATCTATCTTGTTGATCTTCTCAAAGAACCAGCTCCTGGTTTTGTTGATTCTTTGTATGGTTCTCTTTGTTTCAACTTGATTGATTTCAGCCCTGAGTTTGATGATTTCCTGTCTTCTACTCCTCCTGGGTGAAATTGCTTCTTTTTGTTCCAGAGCTTTCAAGTGCTCCATTAAGTTGCTGGTATATGCTCTCTCCTGTTTCTTTTTGGAGACACTCAGGGCTATGAGTTTTCCTCTAAGCACTGCTTTCATTGTGTCCCATAGATTTGGGTATGTTGTGCCTTCATTTTCATTAAGTTCTAAGAATTCTTTGATTTCTTTCTTTATTTCTTCCTGGACTAAGGTATCATTGAGTAGAATATTGTTCAGCCTCCAAGCATATGGGGATTTTCTGTTGTTTTTGTTGCTATTGAAGAACACTCTTACTCCATGGTGATCTGATAAGAGGCATGGGATTAGTTCGATCTTTTTATATTTGTTGAGATCTGTCTTGTGTCCAATTATATGGTCGATTTTGGAGAAGGTACCATGAGGGGCTGAGAAGAAGGTATAGTCTTTTGCTTTAGGGTGAAATGTTCTATATATATCTGTTAAATCCAATTGCTCCAAAGTTTCGATGAGTTTCTCCGTGTCTCTGTTTAGTTTCTGTTTTCCTGGTCGGTCCACTGTAGATAGTGGAGTATTGAGGTCCCCCACAATCATTGTGTTAGGTGCAATGTGTGCTTTGAGCTTTAGTAAGGTTTCTCTTATAAATGAGGGTGCCCTTACATTTGGAGCGTAGATGTTTAGAATTGTGAGTTCATCTTGGTGGATTCTTCCTTTGACTAGCAGGAAGTGACCTTCTGTGTCTCTTTTGATGACTTTGGGTTGAAAGTCAATTTTATCTGATATTAAAATGGCTACTCCAGCTTGCTTCCTGTGACCATTTGCTTGCAAAATTGTCTTCCATCCTTTTACTCTAAGGTAGTGTTTGTCTTTGACTCTGAGGTGTGTTTCCTGTAAGCAGCAAAATGTAGGGTCCTGTTTCCGTATCCAGTCTGTTAGTCTATGTCTTTTTATTGGGGAGTTGAGTCCATTGATGTTAAGAGATATTAAGGAATAGAGATTATTACTTCCTGACATTTTTGATGTTATTTTTGTTTTTGAGTAGTTATCTTCCTTTGAGTTTGATGGAAGAAGTTTACTGTCTTGCCTTTTCTTGGGTGCCATTTCCTTCCTTGTGTTGGAGTTTTCCTCCTATTATCCTTTGTAGAGCTGGGTTAGTGGAAAGATATTGTGTAAATTTGGTCCTGTCATGGAATATTTTGATTTCTCCATCTATGTTGATTGAGAGTTTTGCTGGGTATAGTAGTCTTGGCTGACATTTGTTTTCTCTTAGGGTCTGCATGATGTCTGCCCAGGATCTTCTAGCTTTCATGGTTTCTGGAGAGAAGTCTGGTGTGATTCTGATAGGTCTTCCTTTATATGTTACTTGGCCCTTTTCTCTTACTGCCTTTAATATTCTTTCTTTGTTTAGTACATTTGGGGTTTTGATTATTATGTGACGGGAGGTGTTTCTGTTCTGGTCCAGTCTGTTTGGAGTTCTGTAGGCTTCTTGTACATTCATGGGCATCTCTCTCTTTAAGTTAGGAAAGTTTTCTTCCATAATTTTGTTAAAGATATTTGCTGGCCCTTTAAGTTGTAGATCTTCACTCTCATCTATCCCTATAATCCTTAGGTTTGGTCTTCTCATTGTGTCCTGGATTTCCTGGATGTTTTGGGTTACAAGCCTTTTGGATTTCGCATTTTCTTTGACTGTGGAGTCAATGGTTACTATGTTATCTTCAGCATCAGAGATTCTTATTTCTATCTCTTGTATTCTGTTGTTTATGTTTGCATCTACGACCCCTGTTTTCTTCCCAAGGTTTTCTATCTCCAAGGTTGCCTCCTTTTGTGATTTCTTAGTTGTTTCTACCTCTGTGTTCAGATCTTGGATGGTTTTGCTCAGTTCCATCATTTGTTTGTTTGTGTTTTCATGTAATTCTTTAATATATTTTTGTGCTCCCTCTTTCATGACTTCTGCCTGTTGTTTCAAGTTCTCCTGCATTTCTTTAACTGATTTTCTCACTTCCTCTTTATTGGTTTCTGTCTGATGGCCCATATTCTCCTGGAGTTCTTTAAGTGTTTTTTGTGTTTGGATTGTAAGAGCTTCTACTCTATTGATGTTCCCCTGCATTTCTTTAAGAGATTTGTTTATGTCTTTTTTGTGTTCCTCTAGGAGCATCATGACCTGTGCTTTTATATCTAACTCTTGTTTTTCTGGTGTGCTGGGGTATCCTGGACTTGCTGTGGTTGGCGAATTGGGTTCAGATGGTGCCATGTTGCCTTGATTTCTGTTAATAACGTTCCTACGTTTGCCTTTTGCCATCTCTTTATCTCTGGCGTTAGTTGGTCTTATTGTAGATGGCGCCCTGCTGAAAGCACAGCATGCCTGTCCCCAGGAGACAGATCCCTTCTGGCAGCTTGTCTGTGCTGGACTATGCTCACTCTGAGTCCAGGTCCCTGACTCCAGCTGCTAGAGTTCTGAGCTGTGCCCTGAGGCGGCCCGGTGGCCCCTAGCTGCTAGTCCGCTCAAAGAGCTGGTCCCGGCCGGTAGTCTGCACCCGCGGCTGAGCTTTCTGTGCCCAGATCTCCTGCAGAGCTAAGCTAAGCTATAACTCTGGCCATGCACCTGATTCCAGCCGCTCACTGCGTCCAGTGTGCCAGCTGTTTGCGCGCGGGGGTCTGGGGCAAGATGGCTGCCCCTGCTGAAAGCACCACGTGTCCTTGGCTGAGCTGCTCGTACCCGGCTCTGCTGCTCCCTTCTGGCTGAGTTGTCTGTGCTGGACTGTGCTCGCTCTGAGTCCAGGCCCCTGACTCCAGCTGCTAGAGTGCCGAGCTGTGCCCGAGGCGGCCCGCCCGGTGGGCCCTCGCTGCTAGTCCGCTCGGAGAGCTGGTCCCGGCTGCTAGTCTGCACCCGCCGCTGAGCTTTCTGTGCCCAGATCTCCTGCAGAGCTAAGCTAAGCTATAACTCTGGCCACGCACCTGCTTCCAGCCGCTCACTGCGTCCAGTGTGCCCGCAGTTTGCGCGTGGGGTTCTGGGGCAAGATGGCTGCCCCTGCTGAAAGCACCGCGTGTCCTTGGCTGAGCTGCTCGTACCCGGCTCTGCTGCTCCCTTCTGGCTGCGTTGTCTGTGCTGGCCTGTGCTCGCTCTGAGTCCAGGCCCCTGACTCCAGCTGCTAGAGTGCCGAGCTGTGCCCGAGGCGGCCCGCCCGGTGGCCCCTCGCTGCTAGTCCGCTCGGAGAGCTGGTCCCAGCTGCTAGTCTGCACCCGCCGCTGAGCTTTCTGTGCCCAGATCTCCTGCAGAGCTAAGCTAAGCTATAACTCTGGCCACGCACCTGCTTCCAGCCGCTCACTGCGTCCAGTGTGCCCGCCGTTTGCGCGCGGGGGTCTGGGGCAAGATGGCTGCCCCTGCTGAAAGCACCGCGTGTCCTTGGCTGAGCTGCTCGTACCCGGCTCTGCTGCTCCCTTCTGGCTGCGTTGTCTGTGCTGGACTGTGCTGGCTCTGAGTCCAGGCCCCTGACTCCAGCTGCTAGAGTGCCGAGCTGTGCCCGAGGCGCCCGCCCGGTGGCCCCTAGCTGCTAGTCTGCCGAGTTTTTCTTTTGTTTATTTACTAGAAAAGTCTTGTGCATATTTCTACAATAAAATTTCATTTATTAACTTAAATCTATGTTCTTGTATCTCAGTCAAACAAATAAAGAATAAAACAAAATATGATAAAATATCATATCATTTCCACAATATTTTTTATGGATCCTTCTCTCTTTCTGTTATATCTCATATGCTACCCATCTCTGATATTTTTCTATCCGGAGGCCACATTCTATGATTTGATATTATTTATTCAGTAGCATCACACCAGAGTGCTATTTTTCTTGTTTAAAACAAATATTTCTTATTAAATTATATTCTATATGTGTAGGGTTTGGGATGGCAGGGGCGAATGGATGGCATTGTATTCCTGTAGAGGTCATTGAATATATTGTTAAAGTGACTCTTTCCTTCTAAGATAAGGATTCCAATATTCAAATTCAGTTATCAGTCTTAAAGCCAAGTACTTTAATCCACTGAACCATCTGTATATCTGTATCATATTTCTTTAATCGTAGCATAATATAATTGAACACATGTAATATTTTAGTAATATATTCACATTTTGAATAACACAAAACATTGAAACTGAGCACTATTTATTGTCTATTTCTGAATGATACTTGCATAAATATATATTTGATGTTTTATAATAAATATATGGCCAAAGTGGCCTCTCATGAAGAAGTCAAGTCTATTCAGAAATCCTAATAGTTTTGACCAAATTTGGTGATTGGTTGTCTAACTTCTTCATGATGAAGAATTCATGGACACTAACCAGAAATGGTAAGTTCAGTTTACCAGAGTCCAATTATATAAAACAACATAGAGTAAAAAAGAAATATCACCTACACAAGGTGGATTTCTATTGACTTTTTTACATAGATATCATTGCCAAATTCAGACACCAACTGGATAAACCCATGAATCCTATCTGAAGTGGCAATCTTAGATGAGTGGATTCTATCCAAAACATTATAAACATTTATTCTACCATATATCAGGCTTCATGATAATCTCATCTATTTCTGCACAGACTTTGGCTCCAATGTTATTTTTTCTGATGCTCTTTTTCTTTTCACGCTGTATTTTTAAAATTTTTTTGTCTCATTTCTTTTTGGCTCATTTTTGTATCATTGTATACCAGTATAGGAGTGATTATGGACATAAGACTTCTCCAACCCAAGAAATGTTTTACTAATATATTTAAATAAACAAATTAATATCAATATACCAAAATGGCATGATATTCATACCCCCCCCCATTTCTCTACTATAAAGGTTACTTGGACAATACAAGAAAGCAACACCAGAAATAAATAACATCATAAATACAAAAAAAACCCTGCTATCTAACAAATATTTCACCTGAACACCAACAAATATATATTCTACTTACCAGCACTTGGATATTTATCTAAAATAACCTACATCCTAGGACATAAACCAAATCTTCACAAATTCCCAAAGATTAAAATAACTCCAATTTCATTTCTGGTCAAAATGTTGAAGAGCTTAGCTCAGGAACTTTGGAAAATTCCACCAGATCTTTCTGCTCCTCCAAAAGAAAGGTCATAGAGCACATAGGCACCCTCACCTCTGGAAGTCAGATGCTAATTGCTTTCCTCAAACCACAGGGTGGGGTGTATGATTGCCCATTAGCCACCCAAAGGTGGGGGAGGTTCCGAGCATGTAGACACATTTATGACCATTGGCCACCTACACACAAGGGAAGTCCTTGCCACCTCATTTCCTAAAGACCAATCAGTTTAAAAGTCACTCGAGGGAGACCAGCAATATCCTGGTGGAATTTGTGTACAGAGAGAACTTGTCACCTGGGAGCTCCATCACACCCAGGCTCAAAATCTCACTTCAGGTGCAAGAGCTAGTCAGAGACAACATAGGCAGTTAACACATGAGATAATCAGAGGGGGAGTGGCAAGAACAAGAACACATGAAACAGAATCTAATGCCAATTCACACCGTCAGAACCCAGTTCTTTCACCAAAAAAGCTTTGGATACAAAAACAAACAAACAAAAAACACCTATAAAGCAAAACGTTCACCAAAAATCCTATCTCATGAGGAAGAAAGATTACATTAAGGAAGACATAAATAACTCCATTAAAGAATTACAAGAGAACACATGTGAACAGGTAGAAACACTTAAAGAGGAAACAAATAAATCCCTTAAAGAAATTCAGGGAGGCAGCGGGTGGCAGCCAGCTCGCGGTCCCTTGGAGCAGCAGTAGCGGTGGGCCTTCATATTGCAACCAGGACACAGCTGGAGAGGCCCAGGTAGACAGACTCCAGCCAGGGCTGCCATCCCGCAGGGTGGATCCGCCAGGCTCTTGCTACCAGGCAGGCCCAGCGCCAAGGCTCTGTGGGACTTCTCCATGCCCTCCGGCCTTGCACCTAGGCAGCGGGTGGCAGCCAGCTCGTGGTCCCTTAGAGCAGGGGTCACATATAATCACCAGTAGAGAAACAACAGGTGAGCCCAGCCTTGCAGGAGATTCAAACACCAGCCATGACAACAAAGCCAACTAACACCAGAAATAACCAGATGGCAAAAGGAAAATGAAGGAACGTTACTAACAGAAATCAAGGCAACATGACAGCATCTGAACCCAGTTTGCCAACAACAGGAAGCCCTGGATACCCCAAAACACCAGAAAAACAAGACTTGGATATAAAATCACTGGTCAGGATGCTGGTAGCTGAACACATAGAAAAATCTCCTAAAGAAACAGAGGAGAAAATGGATCAAAAGTTAGAAGACTTTACAAGGCAAATACAAAAATCACTTCAAGAAATTCAGGAGAAGATGGATCAAAAAGAAGAAGACAATAAGGAGGAAAGACAAAAATCACTTAAAGAAATACAGAAGAATGTGGGTCAACAAGTAGAAGCTATGAAAGAGGAAACACAAAAATCTCTTAAAGAAATACATGAAAGCAAAATCAAGCAAGCGAAATATCTGAGCATATCCATCCAGGTTCTAAAAACAGAAGTAAAAACAACTAAGAAATTGCAGAGGGAGACAACATTGGAGATAGAAAACCTTGGGAAGAAATCAGGGGCCATAGATCAAATATCAACAATAGAATACAAGAGATAGAAGACAGAATCTCAGAAGCCAAAGATACCATAGAAACTATTGATTCAACAGTCAAAGAAAATACTAAATGCAAAAAGGTTGTAACCCAAAACATCCAGGAAATCCAGGACACAATGAGAAGACCAAACCTAAGGATTATAGGTATAGACGAGAGTGAAGGTTTACAAGTAAAGGGGCCAGCAAATATCTTCTACAAAATTATCGAAGAAAACTTCCCCAACCTAAAGAGAGAGATGCCCATGAATATACAAGAAACCTATAGAACTCCAAACAGACTGGACCAGAACAGAAATACATCCCATCACATAATAATCAAAACTCCAAATGTACTAAACAAAGAAAGAATATTAAAGGCAGCAAGAGAAACAGGCCAAGTAACTTATAAAGGAAGACCTATCAGAATAACACCAGACTTCTCACCTGAGACCATGAAAGCTAGAAGATCCTGGGCAGATATCATGCATACTCTAAGAGAACACAAACTTCAGCCAAAACTATTTTACCCAGCAAAACTCTCAATCGCCATAGATGGAGACATCAAGGTATTCCATGACAAAACCTAATTTGCACGATATCTTTCCACAAATCCAGCCCTACAAAGGATAATAGGGAGGAAACACCAGGACAAGTATGGAAACTACACCCTGGAAGAAGCAAGATAGAAACCCTCTCTCATCAAACTCAAAAGAAGATAACCTCTCAAATATAAAAATTAAAAAATTAAAAAATAAAAATAATTTCAAAAATGTCAGGAGGTAATAATTGCTATTCCTTAATATCTCTTAACATCAATGGACTCAATTCCCAAATAAAAAGACATAGATTAACAGACTGGATACGGAAACAGGACCCTACATTTTGCTGCATACAGGAAACACATCTCAGTGTTAAAGACAAACACTGCCTTAGAGTAAAAGGCTGGCAGACAATTTTACAAGCAAATGGTCTCAGGAAATAAGCTGGAGTAGCCATTCTAATATCAGATAAAATTGACTTCCAACCTAAAGTCATCAGAAGAGACTCGGAAGGTTATTTCTTGCTGGTCAAAGGGAAAATCCACCAAGAAGAATTCTCAATACTGAACATCTATGCTCAAAATGTAAGGGCACCCTCATTTGTAAAAGAAACATTACTAAAGCTTAAAGCACACATTACACCTAACACAATAATTGTGGGTGTCTTCAACACTCCACTCTACTCAATGGACTGATCAGGAAAGCAGAAACTAAACACGGACACAATGAAACTAATTGAAACTTTGGACCAATTGGATTCAACAGATATATATAGAACATTTCATCCTAAAGCTAAAGAATATACCTTTTTCTCAGCACCACATGGTACCTTCTCCAAAATTGATCATGTAATTGGTCACAAGACAGATGTCAACAAATACAAGAAGATCGTACTAGTCCCATGCCTCCTATCAGATCACCATGGAGTAAGAGTAGTCTTCAATAGCAACAAACACAACAGAAAGCCCACGTACACATGGAAACTGAACAATAATCTACTCAATGACACCTAGGTCAAGGAAGAAATAAACAAGAACCAGCATTGTGTTGCATATTGTAAACACACATCAGTGACAAAGTCACTACCTCAGAAGTAAAGGCTTAAAAAAATAATGCAAATATTGGTCCCATGAAACAAGCTGGAGTAGCCATTCTAAAATCCAATAAATAGACTTTTAATGAAAGTTATCAAACGAGATAAGGAATGACACTTATCCCTTATCAAAGGAAAACTCCATAAAAATTAACTTTCAATTCTGAATAGCTATGCTCCCAAATCAAGTGCACCTATATTTGTAAAAGACATGTTACTAAAGCTCAAAACAAACATTGAATCTCACACAATAATATTGGGAGACTTCAACACCCCACTCTCAAAATTAAACAGAACATATAAATAAATAACAGAAGTTATAAACCAGATGAATTTAACAGATATCTACAAAACATTTACCCTAAAAGAAAAATATTTACTTTCTTCTCAATGTCTCATTGACCCTTTTCCAAAATTGACCATATAATTTGTTACAAATCAAACTTCAACAGATAAAAGAAGAATTAAACAATCCCATGCATCCTATCATATCAACGTGGACTAAGGCTTGTCTTAAATAACAACAAAAACAACAGAAAGTCTAATGAAGCTGTATAACTCTCTATGTAATGATAACTTGGTCAGGGAAGAAATATAGAAATTAAAGACTGTAGAATTTAAAGAAAATGAAGGCACAACATACACACACTTATGGGGCACAATGAAAACAGTACCAAGAGGAAGACCCATACCTCTGAGTGCCTCCATGAAGAAACTGGAGAGAGCATATACTAGCAGCTTACCAGCACTTATGAATTCTTTAGGGAAAAAAAACTTAACAGGAGTAGAGAGTGGGAAACTATAAAAAGCAGTGCTAAAATCAACCAAGTAGAAACAAAGAAACTATACAAACATTCAACAAAACCAGGAGTTGGTTCTTTGAGGAAATCAGCAAGATAGATAAACCCTTAGCCACACTAATCAGTGGGCACAGAGACAATATCCAAAATAACAAAATCAGAAATGAAATGTAGACATAACAACAGAAACTAAAGACATTCAAAATATTTTCCGATCCTACTACAAAAGCTTATAGTCAACAAAACTGGAAAACTTGAATGAAATGGATAATTTTCAATACACATTCCAGTTACCAAAGTTACATCAGGATCAGATAAAGCATATAAACAGTCCCAAAACTACTAAAGAAATATGTCATTAAAAGTCTCACAACCAAAGACATCCCAGTACTAGATGTTTTTAGTGCAGAATTCTATTAGACCTTCAAAGAGGACCTAATATCTATACTCTATAAACTATCCCACAAAATAGAAACAGAATTATCACTAACTAATTCATTCTATGAATACAGTTAAGCTGATAGCAAAACTGCACAAAGACCCAACAAAGAAAGAGAATTTCACAACATATTCCCTTATGAATATTGGTGCAAAAACACCCAATAAAAGTCTTGCAAATGGAGTCTAAGAGTACATCAAAAGAATCATTCACCATGATCAAGTAGGTTTCATCACAGGGATACACAGATCATCTAATATAATGAAATCCATCAACATAATCCACTATATAAACAAACTCAAAGAAAAAAAAACACTACATTATCAACTCATTAGATGCTGAAAAATCATTTGATACAATTCAGCATAATTTCATGTTAAAAGTCTTGGAAAGACCAGAAATTCAATGTCCTTACCTAAACACAGTAAAAGCAATACACAGCAAACTAGTAGTCAACATCAAACTAAAATGAGAGAAATTTGAAGCAATCCCTCTACAATAAGGGACTAGACAAGGCCACTATCTCTATGTACCTATTCAATATACTACTTGAAGTTCTAGCTAGAGCAATTAAGTAACAAATAGAGGTCAAAGGGATTGGAAATGAAGAAGTCAAAATATCACTATTTGCAGATAATATGATAGTGTACTAAAGTGACCTTAAAAATTCCACTAGAAAACTCTTAAACCTGATAAACAACTTCAGTAAAGTGGTTGAATACAAAATTACCTCAAACAAATCAGTAGTCTTCCTCTACTCAAAGGATAAGCAGATTGAGAAAGAAATTAGGGAAACAGCACTCTTCACAATAGTCACTAATGATACAAAATATCTTGATGTGATTCTAACCAAGCAAGTGAAAATTCTGTATAAAAACTTCATGTCTCTGAAGAAGGAAATCAAAGAAAACCTCAGAAGATGGAAAGATCTCCCATGATCATGGATTGGCAGGATTATTATAATAAAAATGACGATCTTACCAATCACAATCTATATATTTAATGCAAGCCCCCATCAAAATTCCAACTCAATTCTTCACAGAAATAGAATGAACAATTCTGAAATTCATTCAGAACAACAATAAACCCAGGATAGAGAAAACTGTTCTCAACAATAAAAGAACTTCTGGGGGAATTACCATCCCTGACCTCAAGCTCTCATACAGAGGAATAGTGATAAAACCTGCCATAGTATTGGTACATAGACAGGCATGTATATCAATGGAAGGGAATTGAATTCCCAGAAATGAACCACCACATACATGGTCACTTGATATTTGATAAAGAACCCATCCAGTGGAGAAAAAACAGCATATTTGACAAATGTTAGTGGTAGGCAGCATGCACAAGGATGCAAATTGACCCACTTTTATCTCCTTGTAAAATGCTCAAGTGCACATGGAACAAAGACCTCCACATAAAACCAGATACACTGACTCTATTAGAAGAGGAATTGGGAAAGAACCTCAAACATACTGGCAGAGGGTAAAGTTTTCTGAAGTGAACACCAATGACCCAGGCTCTAAATTCCACTATGAACAAATGGAATCTCATAAAGTTTGAAAAGTTTTACAAAGGGAAATGACAATGTCATCAGAACAATTTCCAAAATACAGAGATTGGGAAAATATATTTACTAATCCTACATCTGAATGAATAATATGTAGTATATACAAAGCATTCAATCAGTTAGGCTCCAGAGAACCAAGTAACCCCATTAAAAATTGGGTACAGAGTTAAAAAGAGAATTCCTAACTGGGGAATATCAAATGGCTGAGAATCACCTAAAGAAATGTTCAACAACCTTAGTAATCAAGGAAACACAAATCAAAATGAACCTTATATTACACATAACACCAGTCAGAAAGGCTAAGATCAAAATCTCAGGTGACAGCGAATGCTGGCCAGGATGTCAAAAAAGAACACACCTCCATTGCTGGAAGGATTGAAGGGTGGTACAAACCTTCTGCAATGCAGTCTGAAATTTCCACATAAAATTGGACACAGTGCCACCCAAGAACCTAGCTATACCACTCCTGAGCTTATACCCAGATGATGCTCCAACATGTAATAAGTACACATGCTCCATAATGTTCATAGCAGCTTTATGTATAATATTCAGAAGCTGGAAAGAACCCAGATGTGCTTCAACAGAGGAATGGACACAGTAAACTCAGCATATTTGCACAATGAAGTATTATTCACCCATTAAAAAAATGACTTCATGAAATTCACAGGCAGGTGGATGGAATTAGAAAAAATCATCCTGAGTAAGGTAAGACAGACACAAAAGAATAAATGTAGTATGTACTCACAGATAAGTGGATATTACGAAAAAAAGCTCAGAATACCCATGAATTACAAACTACATGAAGCTCAAGAAGAAAGACAAAAGTGTGGATATTTCAGTATTACTTAGAAGTGGGAACAAAATAATCACAGGAAGTAGATAGTGGGAGGGAGTTAGGAGGAAGAGAGAAGAGTTTTAATGAGAACAGGATTAGTTGTGGAAAGGGATGGGGGAGATGTACAGAAGGTCAGGAACTTGAACAGAAGTTTGTATCAAGGAAGGATGGGGATCTGGGAGTAGCCACCAGAAACTTCCAGATGCCAGGAAAGCAAGAGGTTCTCAGCACCCAATGGGGATGACATTAGTTGAAATACCCAACAAGTGGAAGAGAAATCCTGTAGAGACCATATCGAAAGATTAGGCACAACCCTGGTTAATCAATGGACCAACAGACGCTTCTAAAACTTTTAACCAAGAATTGCTCTTGTCCAAAGGAAATATGGCGACAAAGAGTTAAGCAGAACATGAAGGAAAGGCCATACCCTATCTGGAGATCCATCATATATGCAGCCACCAAATGCAGTCACTACTGCTGGTGTGAAGAAGTGATTGCTGACAGAAGCCTAATATGGATGCTTCCTGACAGGCTTTTCAAGAACTTTACTGATACAGAGGCAGATGCTGGCAGCCAACCATCAGATTGTTCCGGGTACAGCAATGGAAGGAAGGACTGAGGAGGAAGGACTGAAGGAATTGATGAAGTTTGCAAACCCATAGGAACAACCACAATATCATCCAATCAGAACCTCAGAGCTCCCAGGGACTAAACCACCAACCGAAGTGTACACAAGGATGGACCCATGGCTCCAGCTGATAATGTAGCAGAAGTTGGCCTTATCTGGTATTAATATGAGGGGAGGTCCTTGGTCCTGTGAAGGCTTGATGCCCTAGCATAGGGGAATACTAAGGCAGTTGATTGTGGGAGCACCCTCATAGAAACAGAGGGAGGGGAATTTTAGAGTGGGGTTTTTGAAGGAGAAACTGAGAAGGAGGTTAATATTTGAAATGTAAAAAACAACACAACCAATCTTAAAAAAGGAAGAAATGATTAAAATATAAAATGCTGTAGATTTCTTTCCCTTGCTGTGCAATGGTTATCATGAGACTTCAAGGTTTTAAAATCCTAATAATACTCAATAGAGTTCTTATAAAGTACCCTAACTCTAATAAAATCTTTCATGTGATCCACTTTCATAATCACAAGTTTAAATTTTATGTTTTTTATTGTCTTTGGACTATAGATTTAAAGTGTTTATCATCCAAAGTCTGTAAGGTCAAATATCATAGTCAAAAATTTGTTTCCATTGGTTGCCTCTTAACTGTAGATTAAAGTGTTTCTCATACTACATTTATATAATCAACTATAATATTTACAAAGTCAAATTTTGTCTGTCCTTTGATTGTTTTTCAAATGTAAACTTTAAAATGTTTCTCCTTATGCTAAATTACTGCACATTCTGTCTGCTAAATAGACAGAAAAGACTTTGCTCTCCCCTTCTGCCCCACAAAATGTTTTTTGTCTTCACTATGCTCACCATAAAACTGCCCATTATGTTAATAAATTTTCGTCTTACGTAAATTTAAAACTTCTGGAAACCCAGGCAGATCTACTTCTCATGGACCAAATAGACTCCATCCAGAAAAGTTCACATGCCATTCAACAGCCTAAGCTCCTACTTGTTGGTTATTCCAGATGGGAGGATTCTTCTCAACTCCCCTGGATTTGAGAGTCCTGTCACCCCAACCACCAAGACCTCAGGGTTTCCAATGTATATCTAAAAAAACCTACTTAACATTTTTCTGTTTCTCTCTCTCTCTCTCTCTCTCTCTCTCTCTCTCTCTCTCTCTCTCTCTCTCTCTTTGTCTCTCTCTCTCTCTGTCTCTGTCTCTCTCTGTCTCCCTGCCTCTCTCTCTCTCTCTCTCTCTCTCTCTCTCTCTCTCTCTCTCTCTCTCTCTCCTTCCACATCCTTCTCAGCCCTGCTTCCCATGCCCTGAATTAACCTCCATTTTATACTAGACCCATCCTATGAATGGTACCTTGGGGGGTGGAAGTGCCTCAGTATATGCATACTAAGGCACTGCCTCCTGTTGCATGATGTTGTTGCATTACAAAACAGCAAAAGGGGGGAGGGCTGGGATATTAAGCAGTTATATTATATGTTGCCAGGACACCTGCATCTGGTCAGCACAGATGATGATATAAACTGTTGCTAAGTCCTAGGGAGGAACCCAGTGAAACTCCCTGCAAGCCTACACTGAAAATTCACTGAAAAAAATAAGTTTTTTCTACTTTAGTTTGTGGTCATATAGGTAGAGATAATGTTGTCAACAGTAAGGTGAGACTTGCTGAGCACTGTTTAGAATCTCCTGTGAGCCAAAAGCATTCTGTCTGGCAAGACATACACCTCACCACAGGGGAGAGAGTTCCTTTGGGATTATTCCTATTGTTGAGGAACACAGCTTCAAGGATTTAACAATTTCCAGTTTCTCAGCTTCTCCCGAGTGATTTCATTGCTCTTTCTAATTTAAAGTTTACTCAATAAATTCTTGTTTGACTCTGACACTCTATTCCCATAAACTAGACTTGGAGCAAAAATGTGCAGTGGCATTCACACTTTCAGAAATAGCTGAGGGGAATAGAAGTTCCTCTGTTTAAATATCTGCAGTTTTAGAATTGAAGAATCCTCACTTTACTCCACCACCCAAGTGTGTGTCTGTGTGTGTGTGTGCACTTGTGTGTGTGTGCATGTGTGTGTGTGTGTGTGTTTTGCATATGTCTGTCTGTGTGTATGTGCAGGTGATATTCAGTACGTTTCTCAACTGCTTTTTATATTTTTTGAAACAAAATCTATTCCCAAACCTAAATTTCAGAACTTGGCTTAATCCATTTGGCCAGAAATCCTTATGGATCCTATTGCCTATGCTTCCACAGAAATGGGCTTAGAAATATAACCCATCATGAGTAGACTTTTGTGTAAGTATGGGGGTTTCAGGTTCAGAACAGGAATAAGTCATCTTCAGAGCCCCTAACTTTCTTCATTAGTAATGTTATACCAGTATTTATTTAAAATTAAGTACAAGTAAGAGGAATGGTAGTTTTGGGTTATGTAAGACAGCATCCAATGAGAAACAAGGTAGAGATCAGACCAGACACATTTACAGGCAAAGGAGATTGCATATCTGCTAAGTCTCATCACAAGATATTAAACAGCATAGAGGCAGAAGTAGACCTAATACCAATACTCTTAACATTATTCCACAAAATAGAAACAGAAGGAATACTACTGAATTCATTCTTGAAGCCACAATGCAGGTTACACATAAACCACACAAAGAACAAATAATAAAAGAGAACTTCAAAACTATTTCCCTTATGAACATTGATACAAAAATACTCAATAAAATTTCTGCCAACCAAATCCAAGAACACAACAATCATTCACCATGTTCTAGTAGGTTTCATCCCAGGGAGGTAGGGATGATGCAATATACTGAAATCCAGCGATGTAATCCACTACATAAAAAAAAAATAAAACTCAAGGATAATTTATCTTGTCGATTTTCTTAAAGAACCAGCTGCTTATTGTGCCGATTCTTTGTATAGTTCTTTTGGTTTCTATTTGGTTGATTTTTAAGCCTGAGATTGATTATTTCCTGCTGTCTACTCCACTTGGGTGTATTTTCTTCTTTTTGTTCTAGAGCCTTCAGATGCACTGTCAAGCTGGTAGTGTCAGCTCTCTCCGGTTCCTTTTTGGGCGCATTTAAAGCTATGAGTTTTCCTCTTAGCACTGCTTTCAATGTGTCCCATAAGTTTTGGTATGACTGTGTCTCCATTTTCATTAAATTCTAAAACATCTTTAATTTCTGTATTTATTTCTTCCTTAATCAAGTTATCATTGAGTAGAGAGTTGTTCACCTTCTATATGTATGTGGCATTTCAGTTGTTTTGTTGGAATTGAAGAACAGCCTTAGTCCATGGTTTTCTGATAGCATGCTTGGGATTATGTGAATCTTCTTGTATCTGTTGAAGCTGTTTACTGACCAATTATTTATTCAATTTTGGAGAAGGTACCTTGACATCCTGAGAATGAGGTATAGTTTTTTGATTTATGATGGACTATTCTATAAATATCTCTTAGATACATTTGGTTCATAACTTCTGTTAGTTTCACTGTGGCTTAGTTAATTTTCTGTTTCCCTAATCTGACCATTGATGAGAGTGGGGTGTTGAAATCTCCCACTATTATGGTGTGGGGTACAATGTGTCCTTTGAACTTTAGTTAATTCTCTTTTATGAATGTGGTTGCCCTTGTATTTGGAGCGTAGATGTTTAGAATTTAGAGTTCTTCTTAGTAGATTCTTTCTTTGACCGATAGAAAGTGTTCTTCCTTAACTCTTCTGATAACTTTTGGTTGAATATTGATTATATTCAATAGTAGAATGGTGACTCTAGCTTGTTTTTTGGAACCATTTGCTTGGAAAGGTATTTTCCAACTTTGTACTCTGAGAGAGTGTCTGTCTTTGTCCCTGAAGTTTATTTCTTGTATGCAGCAAATTGCTGTGTACTGTTTACATATCAAGTGTGTTAGCCTATGCATTTTTATTGGGGAATTGAGTGCATGGATGTTAATAGATATTAAGGAAAAGTGATTGCTACTCCCTGTTAATTTTGTTGTTAGAGGTAGAATTCTGTTTTTTGTGGCTATCTTCTTTTGGTTTTGTTGAAGCTTTCTTATTTTTCTAGTGTGTAGTTTGCCTCCTTGTGTTCATGTTTTCCCTTTATTATCCTTCATAGTGCTGAATTTTTGGACAAATATTGTACACATTTTGTTTTATTATGGAATATCTTGTTTTTTCCATCTGTGGTAATTGAGAGTTTTGATGGGTATAGTAGCCTGGGCTTGCATTTGTTTTCTCTTAGGGTCTGTAAAACATCTGTCTAGGATCTTCTAACTTTTATAATCTCTGGTGAAAAGTCTTGTATAATACTTAAAGCTCTGCCTTTATATGGTACTTGACATTTTTCTTTTACTGTTTTAATTATGTAATGGGAGGAATTTCTTTTCTAGTCCAGTCTATTTGGAGTTTTGTGTGCTTCATGTATGTTCATGGACATCTCTTTCTTTAGGTTAGGTAAGTTTTCTTCTATAATTTTGTTAAAGATATTTCCTGTCCATTTAAATTGGGAATCTTTGTTCTCTTCTATACCTATTATCCTTAGGTTTGGTCTTCTCACTGTGTCCTGGATTTCCTAGACATTTTGAGTTAGGAACTTTTTGCATTTTTGCACTTTCCTTAAATGTATCAATGTTTTCTATGGTATTTCTTCTGTATCTGAAATTCTCTCTTCTATCTGTTGTATTCTGTTGGTGATGCTTGCATTTATGACTCTTGATCTCTTTCTTAGGATATCTAATGTTGAGGTCCACCCTCGACATAGGATCAGAGCTTTCAACTGGAAGCAGGGATATCAGGAAGGCACATATTAAATATACACGATTACATTTTTGGTACAAACTAATGGGCAATTTTTAAAGGCTTAAAGTTTCTCTTCATTCTCTGCTCTCTTTCTCTCTCGCTCATTTGCTCACAGCTTGAGGCTGCATACACTCTGAATTCTCCTGTGTACTCTGCTTTTCTCCAGTGTGCTTTTATTTTCATGCATTCTCTCGTTCATACACACCTCTGTGTGTTCCCATTTCACTCACACTCACACTATTAACACACATCTCAAACAGACACCACATCCACTCTCCTTTCACCCACACACACACTCTTCAAACACACCTCACATTCTTTCACTCACACTTTAAAAGCTCTTCTCATGCTCTCTGCAGCATTTTCTCTCTCACTTGGTCTTCACATGCTCATTATTTGCTCTCTACATGCTCTCTTGCCTTCTTCTTGCGCCAGTCTTTTATTGATACTCCAAAAGCAGATTAAAAACTCATTCACAAAAGAACACACATGGGATGCAGTCACTGATAAGTGACTCAGAATACCCAAACCACAACACACATATCAAATCATTCCAAAGAAGAAGGAAGGAGAGGGCCAAGGTCCTGGAAGGGCTTGATGCAGCATTGTAGGGGATTACCAGGACAGGGGAGTGGGAGGGGCTTGATTGTGGAATGGGCAGAGGGAAGAGGGCTTATGGGCTTAGGGGGAGGGGGGAAGCAGGAAAGGGAAAATCATTTCTAATGTAAACAAAGAATATAGAAAAAAAGACATTGTATAAAACTTGCCAAATCAAATTCAAAGAATAACCACATTCCACAAAGAATCAAGAATTACAGTTGTTTCCCAAAGTTTCAAGCTTCCCTATTCCCAGGCCTGTAGCCAAAATAATAATAATTATGAACTTATCACTATTTAAACTTTAATTTATTATACTTCAGAGCCCAGAACTCTAAGGCCAGCTCCTTACATTTTTCTTGTGAAGCTTTAATGATAAATTATGTGGATAAAGATACAAGGAAATGGCTAAAAAGAATCAAGTTAACCCTTAGTTCAGTAGTTCCCCTAGCTTTCTACCTCTACACATTGCACACAATGACTCTCCTAAGAGTCCCAGTGTTTTGACTTCATTTTACTAATCTAAGATTTTACATATTCTGTACTTGCTTATCCAGGAACCACTCTCAAATATTGTGCAAAACATTGTTTTTTAATTTTTATTTTCTATATTCTATGTTTACATTCCAAAGGCTTTCCCCTTTCCCAGTTCCTCCCCCACCATCCATCCCATAATTCCTCTCCCCCGCAAATATTCCCCAATCATTACCCCTCCAACCACGGTTTCTCTGATCTGCTTCTACAAAACTGGATCCAATCTTTACAGGCCCAGGGTCCTCTCCTTTCTTTTTCTTGGGAATCATTTGACTTGCTACGTGTGCCTTGAGTATTTACGGCTTCTGGGCTCATTAATATCCACTTATCAGTGATTGCATTTCATGTGTATTCTTTTGTGATTGGGTTAACTCACTCAGGATGATATTTTCCAGGTTTAACCATTTACCTACAAATTGCATGAATTCATTATTTTTAATTGCTGAGTAGTATTCCATTGTATAAATATACCACATTTTCTGTATCCATTCCTCCTTTGAGGGATATTTGGGCTCCTTATAATTTCTGGCTATTATAAACAAGGCTGCTATAAACATAGTGGAGCATGTGTCTTCATTGTATGCAGGGGAATCCTCTGGGTATATGCCCAGGAGTGGTATGCCAGGGTCCTCTGGAAGTGACATGCCCAATTTTCTGAGGAACCGCCACACTGATTTCCAGAGCAGTTGTACCATCTTGTAATCCCACCAACAGTGGAGCAGTATTCCTCTTTCTCCACATCCCTGCCAGCACCAGTTGTCTCTTGAGTTTTTAATCTTAGCCATTCTGACTGATGTGAGATGGAATCTCACGGTTGTTTTGATTTGCATTTCCCAGATGACTAATGATGTTGAACATCTCTTAAGGTGCTTCTCGGCCATCCTAAGTTCTTCTGGTGAAAACTCTTTGTTTAGCTCTGTACCCCATTTTTTGATAGGGTTATTTGGTTCTTTGGGGTCTAACTTCTTGAGTTCTTTGTATATATTGGATATTAGCCCTCTGTCTGATGTGGGGTTGGTGAAGATCTTTTCCCGCTTTGTTCGTTGTCGTTTTGTCCTTCTGACAGTGTTCTTTGTCTTGCAGAAACTTTGTAATTTTATGAGGTCCCATTTGTCAATTCTTGATCTTAGTGCATAAGCTATTGGTGTTCTGTTCATGAACTTTCCCCATGTGCCCATGTCCTCCAGGGTCTTCCCAAGTTGATTTTCTAATAGTTTCAGTGTGTCTGGTTTTATGTGGAGGTCCTTGGTCAACTTGGAGTTGATCTTAGTACAAGGAGATAAGAGTGGGTCAATTCGCATTCTTCTGCATGTTGACCTCCAGTTGAACCAGCACCATTTGTTGAAAAGGCTATCTTTATTCCACTGGATGGTTGTGGCTCCTTTATCAAAGATCAAGTGACCATAAGTCTGTGGGTTCATTTCTGGGTCTTCAATTCTATTCCATTGATCTACTTGCCTGTTGCTGTACCAATACCATGCAGTTTTTAACACAATTGCTCTGTAGTACTGCTTAAGGTCAGGGATATTGAATCCCCAAGAAGTCCATTTATTGTTGAGAATAGTTTTAGCTATCCTGGGTTTTTTGTTGCTCCAGATGAATTTGAGAATTGCTCTTTCTAGATCTATGAAGAATTGAGTTGGGTTTTTGATGGGGATCGCATTGAATCTGTATATTGCTTTTGGCAAGATGGCCATTTTTTCTATATTGATCCTGCCAATCCAGGAGCAAGAAATATTTTTCCATCTTCTGAGGTCTTCTTCGACTTCTTTCTTCAAGGACTTGAAGTTCCTGTTGTTTAGATCTTTCGCTTGTTTGGTTAGAGTTACACCAAGGTACTTTATGTTTTTTGTGGCTATTGTGAGGAGTGTTATTTTCCTAACTTCTTTCTCAGCCTGCTTGTCCTTTGAGTACAAGAAGGCTACTGATTTGCTTGAGTTAATATTATAACCAGCCACTTTGTTGAAGTTGTTATCAGCTGTAGAAGTTCTCTAGTGAAGTGTTTTTGGTCGTTTAAGTAAAGTATCATATCATCTGCAAATAATAATAGTTTGACTTCTTCCTTTCCAATTTGTATCCCTTTGACTTCCTTATGTTGTCTAATTGCTCTCATTAGAACTTCAAGTACTATATTGAAAAGATATGGAGAGAGAGGGCAGCCTTGTCTAGTTCCTGATTTTAGTGGGATTGCTTCAAGTTTCTCTCCATTTATTTTGATGTTGGCTACTGGTTTGCTGTCGATTGCTTTTACTATGTTTAGGTATGGGCCTTGAATTCCTGCTCTTTCCAAGACTTTTAGCATGAAAGGATGCTGAATTTTGTCGAATGCTTTTTCAGCACCTAATGAGATGACCATGTGGTTTTTTTCTTTCAGTTTGTTTATGTAGTGGATTACATTGATGGATTTCCATATATTGAACCATCCCTGCATCCCTGGGATGAAGCCTACTTTATCATGGTGAATGATCATTTTGATGTGCTCTTGGATTCAGTTGGAAAGAATTTTACTTAGTATTTTTGCATCAATATTGCAAAACTTATTTCTTAACTTTAATAATTCTTTATTTCTTTGGGGGTCCCAAAATTGGCTCTAATTCATTTTCTAATAATTTCATCAAACTTTCTTTGTAAGTCAAGCATTAATCTGAAACTAAAATTGTACTGTCATTGCATTGTTTCTAAGATGAGAATACACAACATGCACTGGACCATCAGGTCTGTGCTGTACTGTGCCCCAGGCCTCAATTTTTAATTGTTTAAAAACCATTACATCATGGAATTTCTAGTTTTACAGAATTTGACAGAGCAGAAGGAGAAAGAATTAAGAAAATCAGATATAATAGAATAATCATTCACACCAAGGCCAACTGAAAAAGAGTCACACACAAATGAAATCTATACAGCCATTGTTGAGGGCTAAGGTTAGGATAAATGGGAACAACTGTTCTTACAAAGAGCTGCTGAGGACAACTGAAATGTCTCCATCCAGGCCTACTGCAGGCAATCCCTTATTTCAGATGGTGTGTCCCCTGGAGGGATGTGTCTCCTGCTTTTCAGGGTTCCAAACATCATCCATTTCTACAAGAAACTGCTGCAGGCTTCTGAGATATCTCCATCCTGGCCTACTGCAGACAGTCCCTGTCATTGTTTGCTGTCCCCAGTATTCTAAATCCAGGGTTGTCTCTCTTCATAATTTCTTTATTATTTGTTTCCATTTTTAGATCTTGAAGGGTTTTGTTCATTTCCTTTGTCTGCTTGATTGTGTTTCCCTGTAATTCTTTAAGGGATTTTTGTTTTCCTCTTTAAGGGCTTCTACCTCTTTACCTGTGTTTTCTTTAACTGAGTTATTTATGTCCTTCTATAGTCATCATGAGATGTGATTATAGATCCAAATATTGATTTCCCAGTGTGATCGTGTACCCAGGATTTGCTTTAGTGGGAGAATTTCGTCCTGATGATGTCAAGTAACCTTGGTTTGTGTTGCGTATGTTCTGATACTTGCATTCTGCTTTATGTTTACCTCCAGTGCTACCTACCCTCGAGATATCTGACTGAAACCTCTTTCCTGTGATCCTGGTTGTGTCCAAACTCTTCAGAGTCAAGCTGTCTCTGTGATCCTCTTATTATGACATCCTGCTATCCTGAGATACTGGGTATGTCAGAGCTCCTGCTAGTCAAGTTGCCTCTGTGACCATGAGATCCTTGTGTAATTTAGGTCCTGTGATCCTGAGGGTGTTAGAGATCCTGGAATGGAGCTTCCTCTGCATGTTATGGGACTGGTTGAGAAGTTTTTACCAAGGTCTGCTCGGGGCCCTGTCCACAAGAAAGCTGTGCTACTGTTTCCGGTGAGCGTGGGTCCTGCTGGTCCCAATTACTCCCTGTGTTGAGGCAGATGTTGTGTCCTCTTCATCTCTGATCCTGCTAGCCTGCATGTATCAGAGCACCTAGCACTGGGGCTTCCTCTGCATGTTGTGGCATTGGCTGCAGAGTTTGCATCCAAGGTCTGTTTAGAACACTGGCCCAGAAGGGAAGGAACCTGTGCCTCTGGTCAGGTTAAGTTCCTGTATGCCTGAGTCCCAGTTACTCCTTGTGGTGGGGCAGATGACGGCTCATCCTCACCTCTGATCCCATAATATTGGGCATGTTAGAGCACCTGGGAATGGGACCTCCTCTGGCAGCTGTGGTATTGGCTGTGGAGTTCACAACCATGGTGTTAACTTTTAAGGATAATTTTCTATTGTTACTTACCTTATATACATTTCTCGTGTCAATAGCTCTGCACTCTCCCTGCCAGATTTCTTAAACCAAAAAACAATGTCTACAATTCTCTTTGATTTTTATGGAGGTTCCATAAAGTATACTGAGTTTTGAACTCATTGGGTAGATCACTGTTGTTGTTTCCATGGAGGTATTTTTATGAGAAAAATTAATAACTCATAAAATTTCCTTGAAGTTATACTCATTGATTACAGATATGAACACTTGCTCAGCAAGGCTTATTCTCAGCAGCACCTTTCCAAACTCTGCAGAGCTATTTATTCTGGGAATTGGTGAAGAAACTACTTTTTTTTTTTGTTGTTGTTTTTGTTTTTTTGTTTTTCGAGACAGGGTTTCTCTGTGTGGTCCTGGCTGTCCTGGAACTCACTCTGTAGACCAGGCTGGCCTTGAACTCAGAAATCCGCCTGCCTCTGCCTCCCAAGTGCTAGGATTAAAGGCGTGCGCCACCAACGCCCGGCAGAAACTACTTTCTAAACAGACATAACAGAATGACTATGTGACAAAAACAGAGGACTCAAATAAGACCCTAGGAGCTCTGCATATTGCTATGATCTGATAGTGTGGGAAAGGGAAGAAAAGCTACCTATGAAGATTTTGATCTTTTATAATTCTTTTCTCATGCATTTATAGGAGCATGCATACTATAACATATGTTTGGAGGTTTATGGACAACTTGAGAAAGTTGATTCTTTCCTTTCATCCATGAGTAATCAAACATAGGTCAGCAAGCTTTGTAGCTAGGGCGTTAACACATTATGCCATCTCTCTGACCCCTATACGTCCTTAGTTTAATATAGATCATACCCATCACACTTGGAGAATATGAAATGTAACAAAATCAACAATCATGTGAGGCTTTTATAGATAGCACACATTCTCATACCACATAACAACTGCACAGCCAGATTTTCTTCTACTCCATGATCAGGTAATGTACAGGTAATGTCTATATCCTCCTGTAAAGATTTTAGATGAAATGTGCACATTTATCCCTCTGTAATTTCTGCACACCAGGAAATTATAACATATTCCACACTATAGCTCATAAAGTCAATGAAATTAATTAAATAACTATACCTAGTACCATATTAATAATTTTCATATTGAGGGATTTATTAGGGTAAAATTGGGTTAAGAACATTATTGCTTTGATAATAGGTGTTTATGCTGAAATAATAGCTATTATGCATGCTAAAATTCTTGATAAGGTGCACAGATAATATTCCTTCTTACAGAGTTATTCTTAGTCCCTAACCTTCAGATCTCAGTTTGATAACATAAGAATGAGTCACTTGACAGGCAAAATGTTTGTTTGCCAGAATGTAATACTTGAAGCAATTTATGAAACTTAGTTACCAAATAATTTTCTTTTCAGTGGTGCTTGAAGACTTTCTTTGCCTTGCTGCCTGATTAGGTCAGTTTTTTGTCATTAACATGGTATTACTTTCCAAACACTTGTATCACTCACCCACAGTTCATATTGGTAGCTTTGTATTGCCAGTTTTATTAATGACCTATTTACAAACAATTAGGGAAAATGTGTTTGGAAAAAACATTTAACTGACATACTAATTAATAGTAATCACCATATATGGTATTAATTATGTATTACTATAGAATATATATGACATTAAGTTCCTTCCATTCTGTATGTGAGTGTAGATGGTAGGGTATGTATAAGTATGTTCACATGTACATGCCAGTTTTGCATGTGTAAGTCAGAGGTTGATACTGGGTGTCTTTTTCCATACTTCCACATTACTTTACAGACAAGCCCTTCCACAGAAGCTAGAGCTCAACATCTGCAGAGATGGCAGCTTAGTGGACTTTAGGGAATTCTTTTTCCCATAACAGGTCCCAGTACTGCTGTTACAGACATGCACCGTAAGTGGAATTTTACATGTGTGCTGGTATTCTGTGCATGACACTGAGCCCATAGCAGCTGGTAGTGCATACATAAGATCATTCATCACTAGCATAGGGACTACTGAATATTGATGCCTGAGAGCAATGAAAAAATCTGTTCTCTTCATTAGCACAGACTCAAAAAGGCTATGTAGGCTACAGTAAATAGTCTTCCCACCAATACATAACACAAAGCAGACTTAGTGGATATTGAAAGAGAAAGGCACGTCAAGATGGTAAAAGTACTATGGGGTGGAGAGGGAAGATATTGAATGTAAATGAATGAGGGTAGAGTTGATGAAAGTAAGTTACATATATTTATAAAATTCCCAAACATTAAAAAAGCAAACAAAACATTCATACAAAAATTTAGTTATGATGCTAATGTTTCAAAGAAAACTATTGTAATTTTGCAACCAACAGATCATTTATGCAGCCTGCAAAAAAACACATGCAAATCAGGATAATTGCAAAATGGAAGATGGATTAACATGGCACTGTGAGGAGTGGTGAAATACCCAAAAGAAAAGAGAAGCCATATTACACACCAGTCTGTGGTGTTGCCTTTGTAAGAAGTTAACTTTTGTGAGCTTCATTCCATAGTGTAATAAGGAGTAATAGTTCATCTTCTTCATGCATTTTTACTAAAAATTAATAAAAAACAAACTCTAGGGGTGTGTCTAAGTGGTAGAACTTTTGCCTAGCATATGGTTAGCTAGGGATTTAATGGCCAGTGTATCAAAAAAAGAACAAGGAGCTAAGCATCGAGATGCTTTTTGTAAAACAAAGGCACGTGGCAGGAAGAGTGGAAAGTCCCCCACTCTTAATAAAGTTGTGCTTTATTAGAATAGAGGTCAAAAAAAGTTTGTAACCCAAAACATCCAGGAAATCCAGGACACTATGAGAAGACCAAACCTAAGGAATATAGGTATGGACGAGAGTGAAGATTTACAAGTTAAAGGGCCAGCAAATATCTTCTACAAAATTATGGAAGAAAATTTCCCCAATCTAAGGAGAGAGATGCCCATGAATATACAAGAAGCCTATAGAACCCCAAACAGACTAGACCAGAACAGAAATACAACCCGTCACATAATAATCAAAACTCCAAATGTACTAAACAAAGAAAGAATATTAAAGGCAGCAAGAGAAACAGGCCAAGTAACTTATAAAGGAAGACCTATCAGAATAACACCAGACTTCTCACCTGAGACCATGAAAGCTAGAAGCTCCTCGGCAGATATCATGCAAACTCTAAGAGAACACAAACTTCAGCCAAAACTACTTTATCCAGCAAAACTCTCAATCGCCATAGATGGAGACATCAAGGTATTCCATGACAAAACCAAATTTGCACGATATCTTTCCACAAATCCAGCCCTACAAAGGAAAATAGGGGGAAAACACAAAGACAAGGGCAGAAATTACACCTGGGAAGAAGCAAGATAGAAACCTCCTCTCATCAAACCCAAAAGAAGATAATGTCTCTAATATAAAATAAATAAATAAATAAATAAATAAATAAAAAAAAATAAAAATGAATAAGTAAAAATAATTAAAAATGTCTGGAGGAAATAATTACTATTCCTTAATATCTCTTAACATCAATGGAATCAATTCCCCAATAAAAAGACATAGATTAACAGACTGGATACAGAAACAGGACCCTACATTTTGCTGCATACAGGAAACACATCTCAGTGTTAAAGACAAACACTGCCTTAGAGTAAAAGGCTGGAAGACAATTTTACAAGCAAATGGTCTCAGGAAACAAGCTGGAGTAGCCATTCTAATATCAGATAAAATAGACTTCCAACCTAAAGTCATCTAAAGAGACTCAGAGGGTCACTTCTTCCTGGCCAAAGGGAAAATCCAACAAGAAGAGCTCTCAATACTGAACATTTATGCTCCGAATGCAAGAGCACCCTCCTTCATAAAAGAAACCTTAGTAAAGCTAAAAGCACACATTACACCTAACATAATAATTGTGGGTGACTTCAACACTCCACTCTCCTCAATGGACCGATCAGGAAAGCAGAAACTAAACAGGGACACAGTGAAACTAATTGAAACTTTGGACCAATTGGATTTAACAGATATATATAGAACATTTCATCCTAAAGCTAAAGAATATACCTTTTTCTCAGCACTGCATGGTACCTTCTCAAAAATTGATCATATAATTGGTCACAAGACAGATGTCAACAAATAGAAGAAGATCGAGCTAATCCCATGCCTCCTATCAGATCACCATGGAGTAAGAGTGGTCTTCAATAGCAACAAAAACAACAGAAAGCCCACATACACATGGACACTGAACAATACTCTACTCAATGACACCTTGGTCAAGGAAGAAATAAAAAAGAAATAAAAAACTTTTTAGACTTCAATAAAAATGAAGGTAAAACCTACCCAAATCTATGGTACACAATGAAAGCAGTGCTAAGAAGAAAACTCATAGCTCTAAGTGCATCCAAGAAGAAACTGGAGAGAGCATACACTAGCAACTTAACGGCACAACTTAAAGCCCTGGAAGAAAAAGAAGTTAATTCACCCAGGAGGAGTAGAAGACAAGAAATCACCAAACTCAGGGCTGAAATCAATCAAGTAGAAACAAAGTAAATCATACAAAGAATCAACAAAACCAGGAGCTGGTTTTTTGAGAAAATCAATAAGATAGATAATCCCTTAGGCAGACTAACCAAAGGACACAGAGACAGTATCCAAATTAACAAAATTAGAAATGAAAAGGGAGACATAACAACAGAAACTGAGGAAATTCAAAAGATCATCAGATCCTACTACAAAGGTCTATACTCAAAACAACTGGAGAATCTGGAGGAAATGGACGATTTCCTAGACAGATATCAAATACCAAAATTAAATCAGCATCAAGTAGACCAGCTAAATAGTCCCATAACCCCTAAAGAAATAGAAGGGGTTATAGAAAGCCTCCCAACCAGAAAAAGTACGGGACCAGATGGTTTTAGTGCAGAATTCTACCAGACCTTCAAAGAAGACTTAACACCAATACTTTTCAAACTATTCCACAAAATAGAGACAGAAGGGACACTGCCCAACTCATTCTTCGAAGCCACAATTACTCTAATAACTAAACCACAAAAAGATCCAACAAAGAAAAAGAAATATAGGCCAATTTATCTTATGAATATCGATGCAAAAATACTAAATAAAATTCTTGCCAACCGAATCCAAGAGCACATCAAAACGATCATTCACCGTGATCAAGTAGGCTTCATTCCAGGGATGCAGGGATGGTTCAATATATGGAAATCCATCAATGTAATCCACTACATAAACAAACTGAAAGAAAAAAACCACATGGTCATCTCATTAGGTGCTGAAAAAGCATTCGACAAAATTCAGCATCCATTCATGCTAAAAGTCTTGGAAAGAGCAGGAATTCAAGGCCCATACCTAAACATAGTAAAAGAAATCTACAGCAAACCAGTAGCCAACATCAAAATAAATGGAGAGAAACTTAAAGCATTCCCACTAAAATCAGGGACTAGACAAGGCTTCCCTCTCTCTCCATATCTTTTCAATATAGTACTTGAAGTTCTAGCGAGAGCAATTAGACAACATAAGGAAGTCAAAGGATACAAATTGGAAAGGAAGAAGTCAAAGGATAATTATTTGCAGACGATATGATAGTTTACTTAAGCGGCCCAAAAAACTCCACCAGAGAACTTCTACAGCAAATAAACAACTTCAGCAAAGTGGCAGGTTATAAAATTAACTCAAGCAAATCAGTAGCCTTCTTGTACTCAAGGACAAGCAGGCTGAGAAAGAAGTTAGCGAAATTACACTCTTCACAATAGCCACAAACAACATAAAGTACCTTGGCGTAACTCTAACCAAAAAAGTGAAAGATCTGTATGACAGGAACTTCAAGTCCTTTAAGAAAGAAATCAAAGAAGACCTCAGAAAATGGAAAAATATTTCTTGCTCCTGGATTGGCAGGATCAATATAGTAAAAATTGCCATCTTGCCAAAAGCAATATACAGATTCAATGTGGTCCCCATCAAAATCCCAACTCAATTCTTCATAGATCTAGAAATAGCAATTCTCAAATTCATCTGGAGCAACAAAAAACCCAGGATAGCTAAAACCATTCTCAACAATAAATGGACTTCTGGGCGATTCTATATCCCTGACCTTATGCAGTACTACAGAGCAATTGTGTTAAAAACTGCATGGTATTGGTACAGCAACAGGCAAGTAGATCAATGGAATAGGATTGAAGACCCAGAAATTAACCCACAGACTTAAGGTCACTTGATCTTTGATAAAGGAGCCACAACCATCCAGTGGAATAAAGATAGCCTTTTCAACAAATGGTGCTGGTTCAACTGGAGGTCAACATGCAGAAGAATGAGAATTGACCCACTCTTATCTCTTTGCACTAAGATCAACTCCAAGTGGATCAAGGACCTCCACATAAAACCAGACACACTGAAACTATTAGGAAAGAATCTTGGGAAGACCCTGGAGGACATGGGCACAGGGGAAAAGTTCCTCAACAGAACACCAATTGCTTGAGCACTAAGATCAAGAATTGACAAAAGGGACCTCATAAAATTACAAAGTTTCTGCAAGGCCAAGGACACTGTCAGAAGGACAAAACAGCAACCAACAAAGTGGGAAATGATCTTCACCAACCACTCATCAGACAGAGGGCTAATATCCAATATATACAAAGAACGCAAGAAGTTAGACTGCAAAGGACCAAATAACCCTATCAAAAATGGGGTACAGAGCCAAACAAAAAATTTTCACCAGAAGAAATTCAGATGGCCGAGAAACACCTTAAGAGATGTTCAACATCATTAGTCATCAGGAAAATGCATATCAAAACAACCCTGAGATTCCACCTCACACCAGTCAGAATGGCTAAGATTAAAAACTCAAGAAACAACAAGTGCTAGTGAGCATGTGGAGAAAGAGGAACACTCCTCCACTGTTGGTGGGATTGCAAAATGGTAAAACTGCTCTGGAAATCAGTCTGGCTCTTCCTCAGAAAATTGGGCATGTCACTTCCAGAGGACCCTGGCATACCACTCCTGGGCATATACCCAGAGGATTCCCCTGCATACAATAAAGACACATGCTCCACTATGTTTATAGCAGCCTTGTTTATAATAGCCAGAAATTAGAAGGAGCCCAAATATTCCTCAAAGGAGGAATGTATACAGAAAATGTGGCATATTTATACAATGGAATACTACTCAGCAATTAAAAATAATGAATTCATGCAATTTGTAGGTAAATGGTTACACCTGGAAATTATCATCCTGAGTGAGTTTCCCCAATCACAAAAGAATACACATGAAATGCAATCACTGATAAGTGGATATTAATGAGCCCAGAAGCCGTAAATACTCAAGGCACACGTAACAAGTCAAATGATTCCCAAGAAGAAGAAAGGAGAGGACCCTGGGCTTATAAAGTTTGGGTCCAGTTTTGTAAAGAAACTGTGGGGGTAGGGGGCATGATTGTGGAATAGTTGTGGGAGAGAGGAACTATGGGACGTATGGAGGGGGGGAACTGGGAAAGGGGAAAGCCTTTGGAATGTAAACATAGAATATAGAAAAAATAATAAAAAACAGAATAGAGGTCAAAATAAAAGTTCATCCCATACCAATGAACAGCAATGCTACATTATAGGGAATTAAAGGTCCAATCCTCTATATAGCAGTCTCCATCTTTATAGAGTTGCTAACCTTCTTTCCCAGGCATTCCAAGTCCTACTAAACTATTTCCTAATACTTGGTTACTTATCTATTTCTGTTTATATATTTTTCTTTACTCAATGCCCTGTTCCAGGAAAATGAACTTGAAAGTCCTGGCAGATGATTTTGTGACCCTTACCCATGCAGATAAAATGTGTACCATATAAAGACACATATAAACATACAGGCACAAACACATAACACACACACACTAACTTACCCACTTTCCCTCCCAACTCCCCACTAAAAATAAAAACATGAAAAAGATACTTTTACGAACAACACAGGTTCAGCTTATTATATTGATGCTTGGCACTAGAGATATTTTCACATTTATTCTTTTATGACCAAACAATTTTACAATTGAAAAAAAAGTTTATTTGAAAGTGTGAACCCAGAAGTCATAGCGCAGTATCAAAAGGTGGCTTCAGCTTTCAATATTCTTTCACGGATGTTCTCTTATTAGTTAAGTCATACAAGCAGTACAGAGAGATAGGATTCTCTTGTTTCCATATTTCTTTTCTCCACAGGGACACAAGGATTACACACTCATGCTATTATGCTCCACTTTGCATAGGTACAGGGATCCCAAAACTACCCCTCTAGCTCAGTAAGTGCTGAGCATATGGCTCCTGGCACTTTTCATTCCTTGTCAGCTTATTTGATGTATTGATTTTAAATTATCTTTTTATATTGATTATTCTATCATATATGTTTTTGAAATTACTTTGGGTTTTGTATTTGCTTGTTTGTTTCTCAAGTCTCCAAATGCAAAGCAATTAATTAATGCCTTTGCTAGTTCCTTGTCTTTTAAAATAGCTTATATTTTAAATGTTTTTTTACAGGCTCAGAAAGATTTTTAGTACCCTTAATGGTGTCTAAAAATATTAATGGCAGTAATTTATACAAAAGAATTATATTTAGAGAGTAGTGGATGTGAATTCAGTCCAATTTTGCTAAATCCAGGAACACATAGGAAAGTCAATTCTAAAATGATTGTTATGTTTTATCATCTATAATTTATTACTTACATATAGGCCTATCAATAATTTGCCAACTATTTATTTATAACTGATTATTTATCTTTCTACCATTTATCTGTTCCAGTTTTTCTTTCTTTACTAGATTTTCGTGAAATCTGATTTCTTTGCTTGAAGAAATGGGCTATGCCTGAAGAATGTAAAATTGGCAAATCATCATTTTGTACAATGTGCCCAATATTACTTAACATAAAGACAAAATAGTAAGTCTTATCCTTAAAAACAAGTGTTTCAAGTGATATAACCATGATCATTTGATCATAAATATGTTACTTGACCCAATACATGACTTAAAAAAATCAGTACCCCAATTCTCATTTTGATATGGGAAAAAATCTCTACCTGTCAAGGTTTTGTGATAACTAAGTAACATTGCATCATAAACACCAGGTAGGTGGAAATTTTAGTTGCCAATTAATAATCACCTGGATTGCACCCTTGTTGATAATCATGGAAAAATATTAAATGCAAATTTATCATATTGCTCTATGGTTGAGAAAAATAAAGAACAAGTATGAAAAATAAAAGTATATCTGCCTTGTGTAATGTGAGAACCTAACAAGTTCCTCAAGAAAGTATTATTTAACATGTAGAAATAGTGGTAATTTTGATTGTCATCTTGATTGGACTGAGAAATGCCTAGGACATAAGTGATGTTCATGTTTGAGGATGAATCAAAAACTGACTCCAAAGGGCACTAACAGAGAGGAATCTTAATGTGGGTCTCCTGGTCCTAGGCTTGGTAACAAAACTGAATTAAAATCTTTTTCCTGTAGTATTGTGAGATGGTATCCTTCCCTGCTACAACATAAGCAGTTTAGCCTTCCCACAGATATGCCTTACTCTATAATGTTCTTTCTGGAATGACAAACAACCCATATTGAATTAACATCGAAATAAATTATCTTTCCTTAAGGTATTTCTTGTCAAGTATCAATCACAACAATAACTACTTCCAATAACTTTGATTAAGTTTAGAAGGAATCACATGATGATGACCTGGCACTTGAAGAGAACATTGTTCTCTCTGTCTCTCTGTTTCAGTCTCTCTGTCACACACACACACACACACACACACACACACACATACATACACACACTTATGAACAGGCATACAGGTAAACAAGCACACACTCACACATACAGATATATATGAATGTAGATAATTAAGTATAACCTTTTTAAAGCAATTGATGCTGTTTGCAGAACAATTAAAGAGCAACGATATCAAATGATCTTTGTACCTGAGAACTAGGACTTTTTTATTAGATGTTTTCTTTATATACATTTCAAATGTTATCACCTTTCCTTATTTTGTCTCAGAAACCCCCTATCCCAACCCTCCTCCCCCTGTTCACTAACCCATCCACTCCCCCTTCCATGTCCTGGTATTTTCCTATACTGGGGCAGTGAGCATTCACAGGTTCAAGTGCCTCTCCTCTCATTTATGTCCCACAAGGCCATCCTCTACTACATAATCAGCTGGAGCCATGGGTCCCTCCATGTGTATACTTTGGTTGGTGGTTAGGTCCCTGGAGCTCTGGGGGTACTGGTTGTTTCATATTGTTGTTCCTCTTAAAGGGCTGCAAGCCTCTTCAGCTCTCTAGCTCCTCCCTTTGGGACCCTGTGCTTAGTTCAATGGTTGTCTGAGCACATACACCTCTGTATTTGTCAGGCACTGGTAGAGTGCCTTTCAGGAAACAGCCATATTTGGCTCCTGTCAGCAAGCACTTGGTTGCATTCACAATAGTGTCTGGATTTGGTAATTGTATATGGGATGGATCCCCAGGTGGGACAGTCTCTGGATGGCTCTTCATTCACTATCTATTCTACATTTTGTCTCTGTATCTCCTCCCGTGGATAGTGTGTTCCCATTCTAAGAAGGACTGACATATCCATACTTTTTTCTTCCTTGAACTCGTTTTTATGAGTAGAATATGTATGAGCCGTCAGCAGATTCATAAAAGGAGCTAAGTCACTGTGACAAGTTAGAAAACCTACCAAGAAATTCATCATTTAGACTTTGATGGGAATCTGACATTCAGATTATAATCTTAACCAGGATTGGAAAGGGACAGTATTAATAATATCCAGGAAAGAGAACATGGAAGAAAGTGGAACACTTATTTCTCCCCGCTTTCATTAGTTAATGGGAAACTAGACTCACATTAGAAGGCAATACTGTACATATAGGTTTACTCCCATATATATGTGATGTGTCAGAGTTGAGTGGAGAGGTGCACTAAGCCTGCAGCCATAGCCATCTCTCTTAGTGTTCTATTGCTCTAAATAGATACCACAATCAAGGGACCAAAGGAACAATAATAAGGGGAAGTATTTACTTGGGGACTTTGCTTAAAATTTTTGTCATTAAGGTGCAGAACATGGTTGCACACACATAGGGACTGGAACAATATCTGAGAATTACATCCTGATCAGACAGAGAGTAAGGCATGGGCTCTTGAGACCTCAAAGCTCACCTGCAGAGACATACTTCCTACAGCAAAGAACTAATCCCTTTAAATAGTGCCATTCTTAAGGGATTAACCATTCAAAGGCATGAAATTTTTGGGGCTATTCTTATTCAACAAACAGACTCTTCTGTTCAAGCATTGTCTTTGCAGCAGGATTACTTGAAACATAAACTTGCTGTTCTGCAATAAACAAAAATAACAACTAGTCAATAGCTACTTTTATAAAATTGATAAGAACAATGAAAATGGATGACCATGAAGCTATTTCGTGTACTAACTAATGACATGTTGAGTAAATTAAAGATAATGATAAATTACTTCAGAATAATGAACATTTGTTTCATTTAAGTACATTTTAAGGGAACATGGAGAAAATTAATGCAGGGATAGAAGATAAAATAAGAAGAATAAATATACTAACAGCTAAGTTTTCTAAAACAAAATGTGAAGGAGTGCCTATAGTCTTCAAATGGCTCTTAAATAAAGCTATTTCTGAAATTGATGGAAATTTGAAGAGCAGGCCAACTTTTTCTTTCTTATAGAAATATATAAATAAACTTATTTACATAAATGTATGCATAACTGTGTAGAATTATATAAACATATAGATAATCTTCATTTAAGATATAAATAGTATATAATTTTATAACTGAATATCATTATACATATGAACAATTTTATATATTTAGAATATATTCATTGAATAACATACTTGCCACTGTGTAAGAAAATAGTAAACTTTGAGGTTTATGTCATTGTTTTATTTGTTGATTAATTGATTGATTGATGTTTAGAATGGAGTCTCATATGTGGCTTAGGCTAGTCTTATGTATATAATTATTAACTTGAAAATACAACTTTCAGTGTCTCAGAATGCACAAGACCTACTCAAGATCATATTTGACAGATGTCCAAGATGGAGATGGGGCAGTGGGCACAAAGTCCCACTCCCATGTAGAAAAGACATTTCCAATTGGTACTTGATAAGGGAGTGATAAACCAATACTCTTCATGTAGAATTTCTGGCATTTCATCCACACTCTATAGCAGGTCACATGCTCAGGAATTCTTGGACAACAAAAAGTAGATTTTACGATTTTGTGTGAATTTTTTGTTGTTTTATTTTCCCTTTAATTTTTTGTTTGTTTCTTTGTTTTGATTTTTGGTTTTTGCTTTAAGAGAAAGATAAGGAACATGAAGATGTGAATGATCTAAAAGAAGTTGGAGAAGGGGACAATATGTTTAAAACCTGAATCACTTTTTGTTTTTAATGTGATATAAATTATTTATTCTTTTATAATTTCACATGTGCACACAGTATATTTTGATCAGATTCATTCTCTCAGGACAACCCCTACACCCTACCCCATCTCATCTACATGTTTATTTTGTTTTGTTTTGTTTTGTTTTGTTTTGTTTTGAAATAAGAATTACATGATTTCTCCATCCCTTTCCTTCTTCTAAATATTGTCCTTTCCTCCTCATTATTCTCTTTTATTAATTGTGTTTGTTTTTTATTGTTATACATGCATATTTATATTTGTATATTATATGCCTATATACATATTTCATAGATATAAGTTGCTGAGTCTGCATATTATTTATATGAATGTATTCTGAGATGACTATTAGCATTATATATCAAAATGATGTGCTCTTCCCATTCTGTAGATTCCTTAGTTGCTTATAATTCTCTGTGTTGCACATTTCTATTGTTGTCTTTATTTGTCTCAAGTTTAGGTAGACATGTTGTTGAGACTTTATGTGTATACTTTCTGATATTACAA
Source organism: Apodemus agrarius (assembly GCA_964023405.1). NCBI lineage: Eukaryota > Metazoa > Chordata > Mammalia > Rodentia > Muridae > Apodemus > Apodemus agrarius. The sequence goes on along the minus strand of OZ030017.1, from coordinate 88,439,372 downwards.
GAACATATATTTTCATAGAAAATTCCTTACTATGTGACACATACAATTTTCCACCCACTCTTCTGAAATGTTCCCTGAGCCTCATACAAGGCAATTGCTTTATAGATGTACTCCAAGATACAATTCATACACCAAACCAAGCTCAAGTAAAAGGAAGACCAAAGTATAGATACTTTGGTCCTTCTTAGAAGTGGGAACAAAATACTCATGGGAGGAGAAACAGAGAAAAAGTGTGGAGCAGAGACTGAAGGAAAGATCATCAATATAATGCACCACCTAGGGATCAATCTCATATATAGTCACCAAACCCAGACACTATTGTGGATGCCAACAAGTGCTTGCTGACAGGAGCCTGATATGGCTGTCTCCTGAGAGTCTCTGCCAGTACCTGTGGTGCATGCTCTCAGACAACCATTGGAGAGAGCACAAGATCCCCAATGGAGGAGCTAAAGAAAAGACCTAAAGAGCTGAGGGAGCTTGCAGCCCCATAAGAGGAACAACAATATAAAACAACCAGTAACTCCAGATCTCCCAGGGAGTAAACCTCCAACCAAAGAGTTTATATGGAGGGACCCATGGCTCCAGCTGTTATGTAGCAGAGGATGGCCATGTTGAACATCAAAGGGAGGAAAAGCCCTTAGTCCTGAGAAGACTTGATACCCCAGTACAGGTGAATGTTTGGACAGGGAACCAGGATTGGGTGGCTTGGTGAACAGGGGGAGGGGGATGGGATATGGTGTTTTGTGAGGGGAAACCAGGAAAGGAGATAACATTTGAAATGTAAATAAAGAAAATATCTGAAAAAAAAGAATAAAAATTAATGTGCTCCACAACTGTGCATTTTAATAGGTTGTGATTTTTTTCTTGTTCTTTTTTTTTAAAATTTTCTATATTCTTTGTTTACATTCCAAATGATTTCCCATTTCCTGGTTCCCTCCTCCCCAAAAGTCCCATAAAATCTCTTGCCTCTAGTCATTCCCAAATCAACGCACTCCTACTACTCTGTTCTGGTAATCCCCTACATTGCTGCATCAAGCCTTTCCAGGACTAGGGCCCTCTCCTACCTTCTTCTTGGGAATCATTTCATATGTGAATTGTGTCCTAAGTATTCAGAGCTTCTGGGCTAATATCCACTTATCAGTGACTGCATTCCATGTGTGTTCTTTTGTGATTGGGTTACCTCACTTAGGATGGTATTTTCCAGTTTGAACCATTTGCCTAAGAATTTCATGAATTCATTGTTTTTAATTGCTGAGTAGTATTCCATTGTGTAAATATACCACATTTTCTGTATCTATTCCTCCCTTGAGGGACATCTGGGTCCTTTCCAGTTTCCAGCTATCATAAATAAGGCTACTGTGAACATAGTGGAGCATAAGTCCTTATTGCATGCCAGGAATCTTCTGGGTATATGCCCAGTAGTGGTATAACAGGGTCCTCCGGAAGTGTCATGCCCAGTTTTCTGAGGAACTGCCAGACTGATTTCCAGAGTGGTTGTACCAACTTGCAATCCCACAAGCATTGGAGGGTTGTTCATCTTTTTCCACATACTCACCTTCACCTGCTATTCTGAGTTTTTAATCTTAGCCATTCTAACTGATGTGAGGTAAAATCTCATGGCTGTTTTGATTTGCATTCCTAATGACTAATGATGTTGAAAATCTCTTAATGTGCTTCTCAGCCATTAGAAATTCATCATGTGAAAATTCTTTGCTTAGTTCTGCAACCCAATTTTTAATAGGGTTATTTGGCTCTCTGGAGTTTATCTTCTTGAGTCTTTTTTATATATTCGATATTAGCTTTCTGTATGACGTAGGGTAACTGAAGATCTTTTCCCAATTTGTTGCTTGCTATTTTGTCCTTTGAACAGTGTCCTTTGCCTTACAGGAATTTTGTAATTTTATGAGGTCCCAGTTGTCAATTCTTGATCTTAGAGAATAAGCTATTGGTGTTCTGTTCAGGAAAATTTCCCCTGTGTCCCTGTGCTCAATTCCCTTTCCCAGTTTCCTTTCCATTAGTTTCAGTGTGGCTCGTTTTTTGTGGAAGTCCTTGATGCATTTGGAGGTGAGCTCAGTACAAGCACATAATAATGGATCTATTTGCATTCTTCTGCATGCTGACCTCCACTTTATCCAGTACCATTTGTTGAAAAGGCTGTCTTTTTTCCACTGAATGGTTTTAGCTCCTTTGTCAAAGATCAAGTAAACATAGGTTTGTGGGTTCATTTCTGTATCTCCAACTCTATTCTACTGATCTACTTGTCTGCCATGGTTCTGGTGCTGTACCAATATCATGTAGTTTTTAGGACTATTGCTCTGTAGTACTGCTTGAGGTCTGGGATACTGAGTCTGCCAGAAGTTCTATTACTGTTGAAAATAGTTTTAGCTATCCTTGTTTTTTTATTATTCCAAAGGAATTTGATAATTTCTCTTTCTAACACTCTGAAGATCTGATTTGGGATTTTGATGGATGCCACAGACCAAACTGAGCCAGGAATTGTAGTTGGAGGAAACCAGGGTTCTTTTAGTCCAGGAAGACATGGATTCGGCAAATGACACACATACCAAACACAGAGGTGGTTTAGAATCTTGATGTATTTTTTGCCTTTCAAACAGGAGTTTTTAAGTAAGAGGGATTGACATTTCCATATCAAAAGATGTATCCAGTACAAGCACAAGGAACAATTAGCATAACCATTTGGCACTAGGAAATGTAAAAGCAACCAGGTAAAATGTTTCCTGTATAACAAATTTAGAAGCTCAAACACAGATAATATCAATCTTTCTGATACAAACTTTTAAAGAAACTTCAAGGGACATTTCTTCAGACCCCCTGAGTCTAAATGAGTCTCCATGAGTAAACTTTACCTGACACCTAGCTTTCATCTTTAAAAACCTGAGGTTTCTTTTAAATCTATAATAATTTTGTATATAGTAGGCAGGCCAAATTTTAATGCCTTCATATGTTCTATTAACCTTCATATGCCTTATTAACCTTTCATAAGTTTGAAGTGCATTTTGCACCACACCTGGATAAGTCTGTCAAGATGCTGTTTTGGCCAAAAGCTCCCTATGTGGAGTCTGCAAGAGAAAAGCTGTTCCTCACAAGATTCCACTGAGGAAGCTCTGAGCTTTGCAATAACTCAAATGTAAAGTTAATCTGCCCAAGACACACTGGCCCAGCAAAGACATAGTATAAGGTTCCTCAAATGTAAATATCTTCTAATCTGAGCCTTTTGTCTAAGACCAGGCCTGACACTCATGTGTTCTGCAAGGACTTTGTATGAAGTTCAAATAACAAAAGGAACTTGTAGGTTTAGGATTCCTGGAAAAATGTTACTCATTGTTTCATATTTTCATTGACATCTTTTTAATCTTGGTGGGTAAATGTAATTATGTAAACGTCTAAGGCAAAGCATTGCAGTTTTCTAAGAGGTTTTTGGCCAGTGATTTTACTTCAAAGAATGGATTACAACTTACTTTTTTCAAATTTCCTAGCCTTGGGCTACTAGGAAGAGGGGAAATTTAGAAGCAAAGTAAATTGCCAAGTGAGACTTCGGCTTCTAAATAGGGATATTCTACAGAATCCAAGATACATTTCCTGTCTCAGTCTACAGAACTTTGTCTCACAGAATCTATTGGAGCTATGTGACAGATGTGGATTGCACTGAATCCATATATTGCTTTTGGCAAGATGTCATTTACTGTAATAATCCTTACAATACAACAGTATGGAAGATTTTTCCATTTTCTGAGGTCTTCTTCTATTTCCTCCTTCAGAGACCTGAATTTCTTGTCATACAGATCTTTCACTTGTTTGATTAGAGTTACTCCAAGATACTTTATATTGTTTGTGGCTATTGTGAAGGGTGTCATGTCCCTAATTTTTTTCTCAGCCTTCATATCTTTTGAGTATAGGAAGGCTACTGATTTTCTTGAGTTGATTTATAACCAGCCAATTTGCTGAAGTTGTTTATCAGCTGTAGGAGTTCTCTGGTGGAGTTTTTTGGTCACTTAAGTATCCTATCATATCATCTGCAAATAGGGATAGTTTGACTTCTTCCTTTCCAATATGTACCATTTTAACCTCCTTATGTTGTCTAATTGCTCTCATTAGAACTTCAAGTACTATATTGAAAAGATATGGGGAGAGAGGGCAGCCTTGTCTAGTCCCTGATTTTAGTGGGATTGCTTCAAGTTTCTCTCCATTTAGTTTGATGTTGGCTACTGGTTTGATGTATATTGCTTTTGCTATGTTTGGGTATGGGCCTTGAATGTCTGTTCTTTGCAAGACTTTTAGTATGAAAGAATGCTGAATTACGTCAAATGTTTTTTCAGCATCTAATGAAATGACCATGTGTTTTTTTTTAATTTGTGTTTGTTTATGTATTGGATTGCATTGATGGATTTTCATATTGAACCATCCCTGCATCCCTGGGATGAAGCCTACTTGATCATGGTAAATGATCTTTTTGATGTGTTCTTGGATTTGTTTGGCAAGAATTGCATTGAGTGTTGTTGCATCAATATTTATAAGGGTAATTTGTTTAAAGTTCTATTTCTTTGTTGGATCTTTGTGTAGTTTTGGTATCAGCTCAATTATGGCTTCATAGAACAAGTTGGGTAGTATTCTTTCTGTTTCTATTTTGTGGTATACTTTGAAGAGTGCTGGTGTTAGGTCTTCTTTCAAGGTCTGATAGAATTCTGCACTAAAACTATGTGGTCCAGTGTTGTTTTTTTGTTTTGTTTTGTTTCAATTAGTTTCACTGTGTCTCTGTTTAGATTCTGTTTTCCTGATCAGTCCACTGAGGAGATTAGAATGTTGATGTCATCCACAGTTATTGTGTAAGGTGCAATGTGTGCTTTAGCTTTAGTAAATTTCTCTTATGAATGAGGGTGCCCTTGCATTTGGATCATAGATGTTCAGAATTGAGCGTTCTTCTTGGAGATTTTTTCCTTTGATCAGTAAGAAGTGTCCTTCCGTGTCTCTTTTGATGAATTTAGGTTGAATGTCAATGATATTAGAATAGCTGTTCCACCTTCTTTCCTGAGACCATTTGCTTGTAAAATTGTTTTCCAGCCTTTTACTCTGAGGTAGTGTTTGTCTTTGACCCTGAGGTGTGTTTCCTGTATGCAGCAAAATGTAGGGGCCTGTTTATGTATCCAGTCTGTTAGTCTATGCCCATTGATGTTAAGAGATATTAAGGAATAGTCATTATTAATTCCTGTTATTTTTGATGCTATTTTTATGTTTGAGTGGTTATCTTATTTTGGGTTGGATGAAAGAAGATTACTATCTTGCTTTTTCCAGGGTGTAGTTTCCCTCCTTGTATTGGTATTTTCCACCTATTATCCATTGTTGGGCTGGGTTTGTGGAAAGATATTGTGTAAATTTGCTTTTATCATGGAATATCTTGGTTTCTCCATCTATGATGATTTAGAGTTTTGCTGGGTATAGTAGTCTTGGCTGGCATTTGTCATTTCTTAGAATCTGTATGAGATCTGCTCAGGATCGTCTAGCTTTCATGGTCTCTGGTGAGAAGTATGGTATAATTATGATAGTTCTTTATATGTTACTTGGCCTTTTTTTCTTACTGCTTTTAATATTCTTTCTTTATTTAGCACATTTTTGGTTTTGATTATTATGTGATGGGAGGTATTTCTGTTCTAGTCCTGTCTGCTTGGAGTTCTTTAGGCTTTTTGTATATCCATGGGCATCTCTGTCTCTTTAGGTTAGGAAAGTTTTCTTCCATAATATTGTTGAATATATTTGCTGGCCCTTTAAGTTGTAAATCTTCCCTCTCATCTATACCTATAATCCTTAGGTTTGGTCTTCTCATTGTCTGCTGGATTTCTAGGATGTTTTGGGTTATAAGCTTTTTGCATCTTGTGTTTGCTTTGACGGTTGAGTGAATGGTTTCTATAGTATCTTCAGCATCTGAGATTCTTTCTTCCATTTCTTGTATTCTGTTGTTAATATTTTCAAATATGACCACTGATTTCTTCCCAAGGTATTCTATCTCCAAAGTTGTCTCCATTTGTGATTTTGTAGTTGTTTCAACTTCTGTTTTTAGATCATGGATGGTTTTGCTCAGTTCCTTTACTTGCTTGCTTATGTTTTCCTGTAATTCTTTAAGAGATTTTTAGTGTTTCCTCTCTCATGATTTCTGCCTGTTGATCCAAGTTCTCCTGCATTTGATTTTGCTTTTCCTCCATTTTGGATTCTCTCTGTTGACCCATAGTCTCCTGAATTTCTTTAAGTGATTTTTATGTTTCCTTTGTAAGGGCTTCTACTTTGTTCATGTTCTCCTGTATTTCTTTAAGAGATGTATTTATGTCCTTCTTGTAATCCACTAATAGCATCATGAGATGTGGTTTTAAATCCAATTCATGTTTTTCTGGTTTGTTGGGATATCCAGGACTTGCTATTGTCCGAGAATTGTGTTCAGAAGCTGCCATATTGCCTTGAGTTCCATTAGTAACATTCCCACATTTGCCTTTTGCAATGCCATCAGCCCTCTTAGTGCTTATCCTGCCAGCTGCTTTCAGAATTAACACACATTGCCAACACCACACCTTGATGCTTGACCCAATTTATCCTGTGGTATCAAGGCTGGCCTTTGATAGCATATCAAAGGATTGGCCTAATAGTCAAAAGACTTAAGTCATATACAGAGTATCATTATAAGTAGTTATTAATGCAGTTTAACTAGGATAATTTGGCTCTGGCCCTGCAGTCTTTAAGAACATTGGAGTTCTAATGAGCCAGTCAGATACATTCAGTAGGATGTGCAGTTCTTTTATGGAAAATCCCTTCAGAGTCCTCTTACCATGCTTGTCAAGACCTGAGATTACAGGCTTTGGCTGCATTTCTTGTCATAGTCTTTTTTTTTTTCATATAATTTAAAGCAGGAGTAAGGCATTCCATTAATTCCTATACTCATCCCAGGAATACATCAGGTGCTCTCAGTAGTAATATGAACTTACATTGTACTTATAGTTAGCCACCCTTGCTTTGTAGGATTATACCATAATTATTACATTTGTTATTACTATTAAGGTGGTATTTGCTCATTCTTATATTTGTAACAATATCTGTCACATACTGAATGAACACATTTCTCTGAAGTTCTCACTTTAAGTATACTGTGGACAATTTGACAACTGATTTTATGCATAAAATAATAAATATAAATAAATATGAATATGAATATGAATATAAATACAAATACAAATACAAATACAAATGCAAATGCAAATACAAATATAAATATAAATATAATAAAAATGAATATATCAGGCAAAAGTATATTGTGGCTAATTCATAACTATTTGTATTAAAATAATAAATAAAATATTAATAAATAAAATAGAATAAGAAATTAATGAGGGAAAAATATAATCATACTTATATAATCGTCAGTGAATGGATTAAAGTGAGAGAAGCAAAGTGGAGATAAGAGGAAAGAGAAGCAAGAGAAAAGGATAGGAAACAAGGGAAGAAAAAAGGGAAAAATGGCATGGGAAATGAGAGGATAAGAGAAGAGAAGCGAAGGGAGAAATATGAGTATTCAGCTCTTCTAAGCTCTAGCTGATCTTGGTTTCAACATTTTTTTCTCCATTCAATGGATACTTCATCATCAATCTATGAAAATATATTTTTTTTTACTATGGAAATATATATGAAAGCATAAGAAGCATATACACTGACTACATTCCTAAGTTGAGATACTTCTAGTTTGTTTGCAGTTCCTGGCTATTATGAGTAAACTGGCAACAAACACTTGAGCAATATCCCAGTTTATAGAAGCATATACACTGAACAATATTCTTAGAAATGAAGGGCTTGGTTATTATTCTCCTAAAGAAAGAGTGGGCATTGTGTAGCTTTACACTATTAGCACAATGTTGACCATGCTTAATTATCCATCTTTAGATAAATTTTCCCTTAATGATCATTCCCCAATCAACCCACTCGCACATCTCTGTCCTGGTAATCTCCTACATTGCTGCATCAAGCCTTTCCAGGACCAGGGCCCTCTCATTCTTCTTGGGAATCATTTGATATGTGAATTGTGTCTTGGGTATTCAGAGCTTCTGGGCTAATATCCACCTATCAGTGACTACATTTGTAAGTTTAGATACTTCTCGTTTGTTTGCAGTTCCTGGCTATTATGAGTAAACTGGCAACAAACACTTGAGCAATATCCCAGTGTAGAGAAGTTATCTTTTAAATATATGACCAGGAGTAGTACAGTTGATTGTAAAAGAGTACTACAGTGAGTCTTGAGGCTGTACTGTTCCCAATTTTTGAGAAACTATGAAATTGATTTTCAAAGAGCTTGTACTAGTTTGCAATCCCACAAGGAATAATGAAATGTTTTTCTTGCTCTACATCATCACTAAGATGGGTTATTTCCTGAGTTTTGTAATCTTAGTTATTCTATGATATATATGATGGAATCTCAGAATTATTTTGACTTATATTTGCCTTATGAATAAGGACTTGAATACTTCTTTATGTCTTTTATAGTCATTCTAATTTCCATTGTTAAGAATTCTCTGAATCTCTATTAAAAAAAATCAGGTATAGAGATAAAGAATTTTTCCCTGAAGAACTTTGGATGGCTGAAAAGCATCTTAAGAATTGTTGAACATCATTAGTCATTAGGGAAATGCAAATCAAAACAACCCTGAGATTCCACCTCACACAAGTCAGAATGGCTAAGATTAAAAACTCAGGAGACAGCAGGTGTTGGGGATGATGCGGAGAAAGAGGAACACTCCTCCACTGCTGGTGAGATTGCAAGATGGTACAACCACTCTGGGAATCAGTCTGGCGGTTCCTCAGAAAACCGGAGGACCCTGTCATACCACTCCTGGGCATATACCCAGAAGATTCTCCAGCATGCAATAAGGACACATGCTCTACTATGTTCATAGCAGTCATATTTATAATATCCAGAAGCTGGAAAGAACCCAGATGTCCCTCAATGGAGGAATGGATACAGAAATTGTGGGATATTTACATAATGGAATACTTCTCAACAATTACAAACAATTAATTCATGAAATATTCAGGCAAATGATTGGAACTGGAAAATATAATCGTAAGTGAGGTAAACCAACACAAAAGAATACACATGGAATGCAGTCACGGATAAGTGGATATTAATTAGCCCAGAAATTCTGAATACTCAAAATACAATTAACATATCAAATGATTCCCAAGAAGGAGGAAGGAGAAGTCCCTGGTCCTGGAAAGGCTTTATTCAGCATTGTAGGGGAGTACCAGGACATAGAAATGGGAGCAGGTGATTGCGGGATGGGCAGAGGGAAGAGGGCTTATGGGACTTATGGGGAGGGGGGAACCATGAAAGGGGAAAGCATTTGGAATGGAAACAAGAATATAAAAATTAAAATTATTAAATAAAGTAAAAAAATAATTTTAAAATAAGAAAATAAAGGTGAAAATCTTCTAACTCAAAACATCCAGGAAATACAGGACACAAAAAGAATACCAAACCTTAGGATAATGTATTTAAAAGAGAGCGAAGTTTGCCAGCTTAAAGGGCCAGAAAATATCTTCAACAACATTATTGAAGAAAACATCCCTAAAATAAAGATATGTCTATGAAAATGTAAGAAATCTACAGAACTCCAAACAGACTGAATCAGAAAAGAAATCCCTCCTATCACATAATAATCAAAACAGCAAATGCACTAAACAAAGAAAGAACATTAAAAGTTGTAAGGGAAAATGGTCAAGTAACATATAAAGGAAGACCTATCAGAATTACACCAGACTTCTCACAAGAGATTATGAAAGCTAGAAGATCCTTGACAGATCTCATACAGACACTAAGAGAACACAAATACGAGCCCACACTCTTATATCCAGGAAAACTCTCAATTATGATAGATGCAGAAACCAAGATATTCCATGACAAAACAATATTTACATATTTTTTCCACAAATCCAACCCTACATAGGATAATAGATGGAAAACACCAACACAAAGAGGGAAACTGCACCCTAGAAAAAGCAATAAAATAATGTTCTTTCAACAAACCCAGAAAAAGAAAACCACACAAACATAAAAATAAGATAAAAAAGAACAGGAGTCAAAAATCACAATTCCTTAATCTCTGTTATACACAATGGACTCAATTACCCAATAAAAAGACATAGACTAACAGACTAGATATGGAAATAGCACCCAGCATTTTGCTGCATTCAGGAAACACACTTCAGTGTCAAAAACAAATACTACCTCAGAGGAAACGGCTGGAAAACAATTTTCCAAGTTAATGGTCCCAAGAAAAAAATCTGGAGTAGCCATTCTAATATCAGAAAAAAATTGATTTTCAACCAAAACTCATCAAAAAAGACAAGGAAGCACACTTCATATACTCATCATACGAAAAATCTACCAAGAACAACTCTCAATTCTGAACATCTATGCACCAAATGCAAAAACACTCACCTTCATAAAAGAAACTTTATTAAAGCTCAAAGCACATATTGCACCTCACACAATAAATATGGGGAACTTCAACACCCTTGTGTCATCAATGGATCCATCAACAAAACAAAAACTAAACATATGCACAGTGAAAGTAACAGAAGTTATGTACCAAATGGATTTAATAGATATCTATAGAACATTTCATCCTAAATAATATATATGTATATGTATACACACACACACACACACACACACACACACACACACACACATATATATATATATATATATATATACGTATACATATATACACACGTTGTACATATATATAAACTCAGCACCTTATGCACCTTCTCCAAAAATAACAATACAATGTCACAAAATAGACTTCAACAGGTATAAAAAGATTGAAATAATCCCATATCTCCTATGAGATCGTTATGGGTTAAGGGTCATTTTCAATAGCAACAAAAACGACAGAAAGCACACATACACATGGAAACTGAACAATGCTCTCCTCAGTAATGACTTGGTCAAAGAAGTAATAAGGAAAGAAATAAAAGACTATATAGAATTTAATGAAAATGAAGGCACAACATACCCAAACTTTTGGGACATAAAGAAAGCACTGCTGAGAGGAAAACTCATACCTCTGAGTGCCTCCAAAAATAAACAAGAGATTATACACTAGCAACTTAACAGCATACCTGAAAGCTCTAGAACAGAAAGAAGTTAATACACCCAAGAGGAGTAGTTGGCAGGAAATCATCAAACTCAGGGCTGAAATCAACAAAGTAGAAACAGAAAGAACTATACAAAAATCAAGAAAACCAGGAGCTGGTTCTTTGAGAAAATCAATAAAATAAACCCTTAGCTAGGCTAACCAGAGGGCACAGAGACAGTATCCAAATTAACAAAATCGCAAATTCAAAGGAAGAGATTACAACAGAACTTCTTAGACAAATGGATGGAGCTGTAAAACATCATCCTAAGTGAGGTAACCCAATCTCAAAAGAACACTCATGGTATGCACTCACTGATAAGTGGATATTAGCCTAGAAGACTGGTATACCTAAAACACAATCCACATATCAAATGATGTCCAAGAAGAAGGAAGGAATGGCCCCTGATTCTGGAAAGGCTTAATGCATCAGTGTAGGGAAATACCAGAACAGGAAAGAGTAAAAGGGTGGATGGGAGAACAGAGGGAGGGAAAAGGGCTTATGGGACTTTCAGTGAGGGGGAGCCTGGAAAAGGGGAAATCATATGAAATGTAAATTAATAATATATCAAATAAATAAAAAAGAATTCTTTGCTTAACTCTATACTTTATTTTTAACTCAGTTATTTGGTTTACTGATGTCCAATTTCATGGCTTCTCTATATATTTTGGATATTAGTACTCTATCAGATGTGTGGTTGGTGAAGATATTTTCCCATACTGTATGCTGTACTTTTGCCTTATTGATGGTGTCTGTTGTCTTGCAAAAGCATTACATTTTCATGAAGTGACATTTAATTATTGATCCTTGTGCCTGAGCTATTGGTGTTCTGTTCAGGATTTTAAATCCTATCCCAATGATTTCAAGACAGTTCTCTTTTTCTCCTATTATACTTAGTGTGCCCCATTTTGTATGGATGTATGAAACCACTTAGATGTGACTTTTATGCAGAGATATATAATGAATATATTTGATTTCATTACTGTTGATAAGTCTACCCTTTTATTTCTGATTTTGGAAATTTTGTTACTGTCTATGTATTTTAGTTAGTTTGGCTAAGTGTCTGTGTATTGTGCTCTCTCTCTCTCTCTCTCTCTCTCTCTCTCTGTCTCTGTCTCTGTCTCTCTCTCTCTCTCTCTATCTCACACACACACACACACACACACACACACACACTTTCAGGTATTTAATTTGTTATCTTGGAAACTCTACGTTTTTTAGGAAAGCATTTAGGGATATGGACTTTCCTCTAAGCATTTCTTTCACTGTGTCCCATAAATTTGAGTATATTTTGTCTTCATTTCTTATTTGAATCAGTGGTCACTGGGTAGAGAGATGCTCAGTTTCCAGGAGTTAGGCTTTCTCTTGTTTCTCTTGTTGTTTAAGTCAAGCTTTAGTCCATGGCAATCTGATAAGATGCAAGGGGTTATATTAGTTTCCTTTTATCTGTTGAGGCTTGCTTTGCAACCAACAATATTGTCAGTTTTGGAGAATGTTATTTTGAGGTGCTGAGAAGGTATATTATTTTGTCTTTTGGTGAAATGTTCTTATCATTTAAGATGTCTCCAAATATATATAGGTGGGGCTAGACCCTTCCCCCAAATTCCAGGGGGAAGTTCTGGGGAACTGGTCTGGCTGTTCCCAGGGCTTAGGCTCTACTTCTCAGGCAGCTGCGTTGGTCACCTGCTTAATTCAGGCATTTGTAGACCTGGAGGAACAATGAAGTTAACCTTGGTCAATGTCAAGTCATGCCAGATGGCATAGAACCCCAATATGGTTCTCTACATTTCACTGCTAAATGGTTGTTTTATTCTGTCCATTGGTGAGAGTGGGTGTTGATGTATCCTACTAGTAATGTGTAGGGCACAGTGTAAAGTTTAAGATGTAGTAATATTTATTTTATAAATGTGAGTGTCCTTGCTTTTGAAGAACATCTGTTCAAAATTGAATTTTAATTTTCATGGATTTTTCCTTCGATGAGCATGAGGTGTTCTTTCCCATCTCTTTTGCATAAATTTCATTAAAACTCTATTTTATTAGATATTAGAATGCATACTCCAGCTTGCTTCTTGAGTTTATTTCCTTAGAAAACATTGTCTGCATTGACCACCCCAGCTAGGTATGGGTGTACCTGGGATGTGGATTCTCAAAGCCAGGTGGTAAGAATTTCATGGTGATGAACAGAAACAAACACAGAGGCAGTTTGAATCTGAGTGTAGTTTTCAGCTCTCAAGCAAGGGGTTTTATACAAAGAAAAGCATGTATTTCAACACTGAAAAGCTATGTTCAGTGAAGCAATTCAACAGAATGGTCATTGCAATAATCATTTCTGCATAGCAAAATACAAAATCATTCAAATATTACAAATTCAAAAGGATATACTCAATGAGGTAGCCATGTAGAACGGATATTGTTATGATCATTGAATACAGCAAAACACAAAAATCTCCTAGGCTAGTGGCAATTTTCCAAAAATAAACTAATAAATTTTTATGATCAGTTACTATTTAACTTCTAGTTCCTGATCTTGTATTATTCTTCAAAATATAAATTAAAACTATTTTAATTCTCTTCTATCTAAAGCTTTCTTAAACAATATACCAAAACCTACTTCTGATGACACACATGCAGCCATACAAAGTATTATTGTTGGGAAAGTTTATTTTTTATCTATACTATCTTATCAAGGATTTATGAAGTGAAGTATTGGTTTACCCGGAGATGAGGTCATGGTTAATGAGTCCATCTCAAGAGATGGTTTCACACCCGTTATACTTGTTCAAGATATTAGCCTAGGCTATCAGGAACATCTTGTAAATTAGATAAGGAATGAGAATGGATGGAGGGAAGAGCGCTTATGGGACATATGGGGAGGCGAAAACCAGGAAAAGGAAAAAATAACTTGAAATGTAAACAAAGAATATAGAAAATAATAATAATAAATAATAAAGAATAGGAAACATAAGACAGGTAAGTTTCCAAGAGAACTATGACTTAATAAGCTTTCTCCAGTGAAGAGTTCTACAACCGGCTCCAGTAGGCCTCCCCCTATTGAGGCCAAATGCCTCAGTCTGTGTAACTTGTCACACAGATCCGACTGCAGGTGGTGTGGCAATTTTTCATCTTTTTACACTGAGGAAATGTTGACCTTTGTTTCTGTGATGTGTTTCTGGTATGTAGTAGAACAGTGGATCCTGTTTTTGCATATATTTTTTTAACCTGTGTCTTTTTAATGGGAAATTGTGTCCACTAGTGTTGAGAGATATTAATGGCCAATGATAGCTAATTCACATTATTTTGATTGCAGTATTTTGTGTGTGTTTGTACATGTATGGGCATGTGTGTGTGTGTGTGTGTGTGTGTGTGTGTAGGAAGGTGTAAGGGGTATGTGTGTGAGGGTGTATGTAGCATGTAGTTTTGGCTACACTGATTTGAGCTCCTGGCAAGTCTCAGGCACACACCTAACCAGGAGCTATATTGAATTTGTGTATGAATACACACGCACACACACACACACACACACACACACACACACACACTAGCTTATTTTTAATATTTTTTTTAGTTCAATAACTGGGCATTCGTAAGCCTTCTATGATTGTGTGCTTTTTCCTTCATACCCATCTCAACACCTCTAAATCTCCTTTCACGTTAGCTTCATAGTAACTTTTACTCCTAGTTCAACACCTCAAAATCTGCCCTCAACTTAGCTACTCAGTTACCTACATTGAACCCCATTGGTCTTGATGTCCATGACGCTTCTGGGCCATTTTCCCTTTCTACCTACATTTTGAAAGAACTCACCTGTAGCTCTGAGTCTGTTCCATCCCTCTTCCCCAAGTATCTCTATTTTCTTCTTCCTCCCTTTAAGCCTGTTGGAACCTGGAAGTCCTGCTTCTTTCTTTCTGCCCAGCCACTGGTCACTGTCATCTTTATTTATAGATCCAAACCCAACTGGGGGCAAGGATCTTCAGCATCAGTAACATAAAATTCTGGTCAAAGCATCAGAACAATCTCCCTACATGTGTATGTTGGGTTTTCCTCTTTATTTTGTTTTCACTAACGTTGAATCACTTATTTCCAGTATTTGCTTGTGCATAGTTAACCTCCATCCAGAGGAGTTTTATTTCAAGTATTTCCATTATGACTGGCTTTGTGGATAGATATTGTTTAAATTTAGTTTTGTGTTAGAATATCTAGTTGTCTCCATCTGTGTTGACTGAGAATTTTTCTGGGTATAGTAATCTCAGATGACACACAGTTATATCTGACTAGGCCCTTCTACATTTTAGAGTCTCTTTTGAGAATTTGGGTGTGATTCTGATAGTCCTTCCTTTGTATGTTACTTGAGTTCAAACTATGGACCATGGGTGTGGTTGTTGGCTATAGATGGAGAAGAAGTGTTTGGAAGGCTGAATGCAGGTGCCAGGGTAGGATGACTAGAGTGTTCTGTATCTGGCAAAAGAGCAATGAATATGGAGAAGCAAGGCCAGGAGTATCTAGAGAAGTATCAAGAGGAGAGTAATCAGAGGAGGCCAGGGAAATCAGAGAGTCTGTAAACACATGTTGGGGATGGTAAGGAAGAGGTTCATTACTGGATTAAAGATAACAGAAGTTGCATCAGGTTGAGATTTAATAGCTAGGAGTTCATCTGAAGAACAAGAGGGACAAAGAGAAGGTTTTGAGCGAAGATAAGGAAAAGCCTGGACACAAACAAACTCTCAATTTTTCAGACTGCTGTCAATAATTATAAAGATCATTAAAATAGTGGGCTCAAAAAGGCCATTAAGAGGTTATTTGCAGTTGTTTTCTAATGAGTGTGAGGTCCAGATTTGATTGCAAAAGTAGATAAGGTTGGAAGCCTGTAAATCAGGTACTAGTTTTAGAACTTTGAGGTTTTCTAGGAGCTGTACCAGTGGAGAGCCTGGAGGTATGAAAAAAATGAGACACCTGTTATGTGAGAGTAGGAATTTTGAAGTTATCACTAACAAGGTTCCAAGGATAAACTTCTTAACTAAGAATGACGATCCAGGCTAGTTTATCAAGTTGTCACCATGTAACCAAGGGACTGAGCTGTGGGCCAGTGCCTGTGCTGTGTGAGAATGGATTACCTAGGCCTAAAACTTTCCAGCAGCAAGAGAGATATCTTCTTGACAAAAGAGAAAATTCTTACCCAAAAGAAGAGGTGCTAAGATTAGGAATCAGTGAGAAGGGTGAATCATAAAGCCTGTAGAAACCTCCATCCCTGATGGCAATAAAGCATAGTCAGACCTTCCTTGTGACCAGGGGCCATTTACACGATCAGGACCAGAATCTTATCAATTTGCTGATGTTTGAATGGAGAAATCTATAATCCAATGGCTAGAAAGTTAGCCTGGGAGGCAGGTAGACTTGTGGGAATGGTGTTCCAGCCTGCTGGCTTAACCGACATGGCAATGGACACTCCATATGGCAAAAGAACTGTGAACCAGCATCACATGGTTACAGGACCATAAACCCCTGAGTCAAAAATCTTAGTCTTACCACCACTGTTAGATTTATGTGGATGGTCCCATCTCAGTCACACCCTATAACAGACATTATGTAGGAGGATTATTGGGAGAGGAAATAGAAGGAAACTCTGGGAGAGGGAGGAAAGCAGAAGGGAGAGGACAGGGAGAATGAATATTTTATTGTGCTATGACACATGTGCAAAGGGACACGTGATGGGGCCATGGTGAATGTGCAAAGGGCAGAACCAGGAATCATGTTATTGCTCCTTAGGCTGGTAGACATGACATGTCATTGCTGGGTGCATCAAGAGCTGGCTATAAAGATGCCTAATTTTTGTGATGTCAATTCTAGTTGTCCACAGATGTGCATGATTCCCAACAACTTGGCCTGTTTGCCTTATAGATTTTAATATTTTTTCTTTGTTCCATCAAATTTTTGTTTTGATTATTAAACGGTGAGATGATTTTCTTTTCAGATTCAATGAAATTGGTGTTCTATAAGATTATAGTATGGGAATCCATCCCATATACAGTCACCAAAGGCAGACACTATTGTGGATGCCAACAATTACTTGCTGACAGGAGCCTGATATAGCTGTCTCCTAAGAGGCTCTGTCAGAGCCTGACAAATACGGAGGTGGATGCTTGCAGCTAAATATTGGACGGAGTACAAGGTCCCCAGTAGTGGATTGAGAGAATGGACCAAAGGAGCTGACGGGGTTTGCAACTGGATAAGAAGAACAGCAATATCAAACCCCTGAGCTCCCAGGGACTAAACCACCAACCAAAGAGTACACATTGAGAGACAGCTGGCTCCACCTGCATATGTAGCAGAGGATGGCCTTGTTGGACATCAATGGGAGGAGAGGCCCTTGGTCTTGTGAAGGCATGATACTGCAGTGAAGATGAATGTGAAGGCAGGAAGTGGGTGGGTGAGGAAACACCCTCATAGAAGCAGCTGGAGGAGGAATGGGATAGGGCAGTTCTTGGGGGCCACAGAAAGGTGATAATATTTGAAATGTAAATTAAGAATATATCCAGTACCAAAAAAGAAAATAATAATAAAGAGTACTAGAACAGATTTCCTTAAAAATGATTATGGAGTCTACTTGAATGCTTCCAAGTGAAAAACTTACATATATGAAACAGAAACTAATGTCTAATGTATATACATACTGTGTACTTATCACCACATCATGCCAATCAGCACTCATTTTTACTGATCATCCGTGTTTGGGGTTAATGTGAGGGTAGTTATTAATGAAGATATTTATGGTTGTACAATCTCTGTTTGGTTTTTCAAGACAGGGTTTCTCTCTTTTGCCCTGGCTGTCCTGGAACTGGTATATACTCTTAGAAACAGTAGAATAGCACTTTTCCCACTCTCTATATTTTAATATTTTTCATGTAAGATTTCACCAGGTACAGATGAAATGCACTTGAAAAAAAACAACATTTTTTTCTATTATCACTATGTTCTTAGTCATCTGCTGATTACATATTTTTCCAGAATACCTTATTATAAACTAAACAGTTTTGTCTCAGAAGTATGTACATTGCCTTCATACTGTTCATAGAATTATAAGTAATATATAGGTGATTTTAAGCATAGCATATGTGTATATATGAAGTGATATATTTTCTTCAGGAATTTAAGTGTTGTAGATTAGGTCATCTGTAGGTTTTTGGATTTCTCAGCTGAGATCTGAAGGTCAGCTGTAGCATTATTATCCTCAGCGACCATGCTTAGCATTTATTATCTTCTTACCTTGTAACTGCAAGATTTGTCTTTGACCAGAATCCTGTTGTCTATATAACCCAGCAGCTGGCAACTGCCAATTATTTGCAAAACAAAACAGTGAATGTTTATGTATTATAAGCAGACTGCATAAGCATTCACCAAACCCAGACACTATTGTTGATGCCAAGAAGTGCTTGCTGACAGAAGCCTGATATAGCTGTCTCCTGAGAGGCTCTGCCAGTGCCTGATGAATACAGAGGTGGATGCTTGCAGCACCCTATCATATTGAGCACAGGGACCCTAATGGAGGAGTTGGGGGAAGGACTTAAAAGGAGCTGAAGGGGTTTGCAACTGCACAGCAAGAACAATATTAACCAACCAGACACCCAAAGCTCACAGAAAAAAAAATCACCAACGAAAGAATACAGATGGAGGGACCCATGGCCCCAGTTGCATAGGTATCAGAGGATTGACTTTTCTGGCATCAATGAGTGGGGCAACCCTTGGTCCTGTGAAGTATTGATACCCCAGCATAGGGGAATGCTAGGACAGTGAGGCAGGAATGGGAGGGTGGATGGGGGTGCAACCTCATTGTAAAGGGGAAAGGGTGTAGAATAGGGGGCTTCAGAGAAGAATTCAGGAAGGGTTATAACATTTGAAATGTAATCAAATAAAATAACTAATAAGTTTAAAACCAAAACCTTTGGCAGTTGAGCCAATTTTGCATTCTTTATTATGAAATATCTTATTCTCTAAGCTACAGATCCTACATCATTGGAACAATATTTGTTTCTTGCCATTAGGTTGGTTAACCAGTGTGTGATGTCTAACATATGAATCCTTCATTTTATCAGGTAACCCTGAAGCTCATGAGATAGTAAAAAGATTCAGTAGAGAGATGTGAATCAAAACAGAAGTGACTATATCACACCAGGAGGAATACACACCATCAAAAGATGAAGAGACTAAGCTATCAAGTATGTGAAGAAAAGAGGCACAATGTATATTGGTGATAGGTTAGTATAATAATTGTTGAAAATGCTATGGAGGATTACAAATTAAAAGCAGCATTAATAAATCCAATATCAGTATTTCTTTTAACAATAAGAACTATCAGGTTAAAGGGACATGTGTGCTTCCATTATGACTTCTGCCTAATTAACAATGGTTTAGAGTTACTGGAATTAAGATCAGTCAAGAACAACATGGGGGAAAAAGATGAATGAAGGAGGGAGCTATTATTAGTTATGTGATTCATAAAATTATGGCCATCTGTGTTGTCTAATTAGAGTTAAGATCAGCCCAAACCACACATGACAAATTATAAAAGAGATTATTGGCTAGGAGACAGAAAATAGAATAGAGGATAGATTTCTGCCCAACTCTTACGCTGATTAAGGCTTATTATAAATATAAATGCTGGGCTGGAGAGATGGCTCATAAGTTAAGAGCATTGACTGCTCTTCCGAAGGTCCTGAGTTCAAATCCTAGCAAGCACATGGTGGGTTGCAACCATCTGTAATGAGATGTGATGCCCTCTAGTGAGTGTCTGAAGACTGCTACATTGAGTGGGACCAGAGTTAGAGTTGGAGAGTTGGCTCAGTCATTAAGAGCACTGGATTCTCTTCCCTAGAGTTCAAATCCCAGCAACCACAAGGTAGTTTACATCCATCTGTAATGAGATCGGATGTCCTCTTCTGGTGTGACTGAAAACAGCTACAGTGTACTTACACTTAATAAATAATAAATAATAAACAAACAAACAAATCTTAAAAAAATAAGTATAAAGGTGATGTGTGTCTTTTATCTGGAAACTCAATGTAGAGTGTCAGTGTAGAAACCCCAGATTAGGATTAAATGATGTCTACAATAATCAAGTAAAGTTTTATAAATCATAAATAGAAATGTTAATTACTTTAATTTTAAATGTATTTGCATGTTTGAATATATTCATGTATCTAAATATTTTATCTTTATCAGAGAGATATCTCTTTTATAGAGAATAGAAAATACTAATAAAACTTTATTTCCTTCTCAAGATTTAAAATGCTACTTCTTTTCATTTGTAAACTATATTAATTCTACCATACCCTAATAAAATACTAAAATCCAATTGTTACCTGATTTAATAATGCTTCATAAAGGTTGAAGTCAGTAAATAAAAGCAATTCCTTCCTCTCTAAATAGCAAATGATTCAATTAATTAAAATGAACAAAACAGCATATAAATTATAAAATTAAATATGTATTTTAATAAGATATTAAATAATTCTTAGTGTAACATATTCAGTTTGTAATATACTTCTTAAAATTGTTTTCTGTTTTTTATAAATATTTCATTACTGTGAGTTAATTGCTTAGTGATTTCTAAACACACATGTTCTAATTTTGTATGAGGAAAAACATTGTTTTTATTATTAAACATTGCTGTAGCATTCTCTTCTCTGTGGTGGTGGCTAGATTAGATGAAAATATTCTACAAAATAAATTGTGTTAATTTTGTATTTAATAATCCAAATGTGACGCAGTTTTAGAAAGAAACCCCTCCATTCAGTTCTCAGTGGTATTGTTGATGACTTTAGAGGTGGTTTTTGACCAAAAATAATCAACTGTTTTTGTTTTTAAGGACTAAGACTAATTTTGACTTTGTTGTCTAAATACTCCTGGTGATAATGTCTAAAAACCACTGTTGTGCTTTGAATAATCCAAAAGCAATAGATAGTGTGGCTGAAATCCATGGAAAGTTTCCTTTACTGTAAGTGTATAAACTTCAAAGTTGACACAATTTTCGTATACCAAATAGGGCATTCTATGTTTAATGACTTGAAAAATTAGATAAAATTTGCCTTGATCAAAATTATCATAGATTTAATGATGTTAACAGAATGGTCACACTGAGAAGTTACTTTAAAGTACATAATGGGAAAATGACCAGAAGAGGCCACATAGGATGTCTTTATTTAAAGACAAGTCTTTCAAAAAGAGTCAAATAGTGAACATATGAATTCTCCATGTTAGTGTTACATATATTTTCACCAATAATCCCATTTATACCATATCCTGTAAACAATACAGGAGATTTGCCTGTTAATGGGAACTGGTGTTCCCATTTTCTTTCTGATTTAGATGGCATTATTGAGGATGAAACTTAGAACTTCTTTCACACCTTTTAAGTGCTCCTAAATCAGCCACATTCCTAGTTCTCATGCTCTAGAGTCTATATAGAAAAGATATAAAAACTGCTTCACAAGAAAAAAGATCAAAGATACAATTGCTTCTTAGATAATATATCCATAAGGTTATAGCTAATTGTTAATAAATACATGGTGATAGGTAGATAGATAGATTGATCGATAGATAGATAGATAGATAGATAGATAGATAGACAGACAGATACATTTATAGGAGCCCATAATGGACCACTGAAAACACTGAAGGCCCAATGATAGATAAAGAATTAAGATGTCCAATATATGATAAGCAATTCATAAGATACTTGATAGATGTTAAATAGATACACAGATACTGGAAGGATGATGATTAGAGGTATAAACTAGTTTTTAGATGATGAATGCCTATTAGATAACAGATATATTATAGCACAAATGAAGTGGAAAGAACATAAAACTTAAACATGTCTTCTATTTTTTAAAGACATGTAATGATAAAGGTTGCATGGATAATATTTACAAATACTTTTCATGTTACTTACACCTTTATTTAGCTTATTTGATTGATAATAAAGATCATGTACCCTACAGGTAATGAGTTCAGAGATGGCATTCTTAACTTGCCATTCTATAATGTTACAAAACTTGAGTATGAAAGATGGATTGATCATTGTGAGAGTATCACAGACACTTGTAAAATATTTTTTCAGATGGCAGAGAGTCTAGAAACAGATGAATTTTAAATGAGTGTGTTTTGCAAATGTGAGAAGATATTATGTGAGGAAGTTGTAGTAAGAGGAAAATTGGACTGTGATAATATGTGTCCTGAATTATACCACTGATATGTACTATCAGTCAAGATGATTTCCACATTTTACATGATAGGATTCTTATTTTTATATATGCATGTATGTATGTATGTATGTATGTATGTATTTACTTCTTTATTTAGTTAGTGTGTATATGCATGTGTTCATATGTGCTGGAGTGGAATGAAGACTATTAATTCAGAAAATCCAGATTGATCCCCACACACCCAAAAAGTGGCTCACAAAAATCTGTAACTCTACTTTTGAGGTGGGTGATATATCCTTCTGGCTTCTGTGAACACCAAAGATTTTGTGGAGCATGGACAAACATACAAGCAAAACAATTATATATGATAAAAAATTTAAAATTGTATATTCATGAGGGCTCACATATGTTACAAAGTATGAGTGGCAGTGTGAGGACAACTATTCTTCTCCATCCATGGAAGAAGTAATCTTAATAATCATATTCAGATTGACAGTCATACTAGGCACCTTTACTCACTATATATTTTCTAGTGGTCCTATCATTCTGAACATGTCCTATATTGAAACAAAATAAAACTGTCAAACATGTATATGTTAAATTATTTACTGCAAATAATTACTATATCAAAGAAAAGCATAAAAATAGTAGAAATAAATTAAAACAGAATATAACATACTGAATAAGATATGAACTTGAATAAAGGTAGAGAGGAAACTTGGTAGTACAAAATGCTTTCACTGGATATGAAAAATAATTTCAGAGTCACGAACCAGACAGTTAAAATGAAAAAGGTAAAATAACAACAAAAATATGAACACAATACCAGAAATATAAATCAATTAATAACAATAAATTTATAAACCAATACAATGTAACACTTGAAAAAATATTGAAAAATCCATAAAATAATGAAATCTAGCTATTCTTAAAATCAGTATAATTGGTGAAGCTCTAGCAACATTGGAAAAGAAACCTAAAAACAGAAGAAATATAAATCAACCAAAGAAAGTTTAAGAACTCCAGCATCTTTGAAAGATTTAATGTACCTTTTGTGAAAACTGATGTTTGTATATCTGCTACATGAGAATATAGACCAATTGACATAAAAGAATAAAAAGGACCTTGAACAAGGCTAAACAATAAGAATTTTCCATTGACAATTTCATATTTAAATTCAGATTTAGGGGCTACATTACAGTTTCATCTCCTCATTAGTATTACAAAGAATAATCCTATAGAAATGACAAGTAATTGGTGATGAGCTTTATTAAGAGAAAGCAGCCTAACTCAGAGAAGACATGACTGGGCTTTTAACTGAGAGAACAGGAAGGGAGTTAGTGTATCATGATGGAACATGAAAGAGAGTCCTTTTTTTTAACCACAAAGAAACTTTATTTTCATATAGAATTACCACAGACAATTGGATGTGGGTCATGAAATGAAACAATATTCAATTCCAGAAGAAAGTGAATATTGGGGCTTACAATTCTTATAATCCTTTGAATAAGTGGACAATTTTCAAATCACATGACCTGCCCTGTTATAGCCATCTTGTCAGAAGTCAGATTAAGACTAACATTACAATTCAAAGTTTTCTTGATCTTGATTTAGTATACTTAGCAGCTTTATACATAATAGTGCTAATTAAACATTGCCAGATATCTTTCAAGGTATTAATAAATCTTACAGCAATATACTATTACTAAATAAATAAATAAATAAATATATAAATGAATAAAGGTAAAGATTGGGAAATAGAAGGGTGTGCACTATTGAAAATGAGATCAAACCCCATTACCATATTGCAGGGTTGAATAATTATAACAATTACTTACATTATGTCAAGCATTGGCTTTAAAGCAGTAGAATAGGCACTAATAATTACCTTTGTCTTATAAGGATAAGTTAGTGGTAGTTTCAGTAATCAAGTTTCCTAAGATCAGCAAGTGAAGGATATGGGGCAAAGCTGGAAAGTAGAAACTATTAGTATTATTCACATCATAGGTCTATGGGTCCGGCTGACTCTACAAACCCAGATTTAGTTAGCTACTTTCAATGTGTTAATTACAGAGCAATGTGATTGTGAGAAACAGAAAAGGGATACTTACTAGGAGGAGGAAGAAAATGGCCTGTTTGGAAATGATGCTACATAAAGTAAAAGTCTACATTTTTGGACATCTCTCTTGAACATGGTACAACTGGAGGACTCTACCATACCCAGGGATCCACAGCTATTACATACTGCCTATAAATTGACATGTAATTCCTAGTGAAGTTACAGGTTCAGATTCCTGAAATGACTCTCCATCCAAATGAAGTATCCCCCAAAGCTTAAATCTCAGCTAATGAAACTTCACCCTAAAAAGAATCACATCTAAGAAGGAACTGTTTTTGTGTTTTCCCTTTATTATCCTTTGTAGGGCTGGTTCTGTGGAAAGATATTGTGCAAATTAGGTTTTGTCATGGAATATCTTGGCTTCTCCATAAATGGCGATTGAGAGTTTTGCTGGGTATAGTAATTTGGGCTGAAATTTGTGTTCTCTTAGAATCTGTATGATTTGTGCCCAGGATCTTCTAGCTTTCATGGTCTCAGGTGAGAAGTCTGGTGTAATTCTGATAGGTCTTCCTTTATATGTTACTTGGCCTTTTTCTGTTACTGCTTTTAATATTCTTTCTTTGTTTAGTACATTTGGCATTTTGATTATTATGTGACGGTAGGTATTTCTGTTCTGGTCCAGTCTGTATGGAGTTCTGTAGGCTTCTTGTATATTCATGGGCATCTCTCTCTTTAGGTTGGGGAAGTTTTCTTCCATAATTTTGTGAAGATATTTGCTGGCCATTTAAGTTGTAAATCTTCCCTCTTATCTATGCCTATAACCCCTTGGTTTCGTCTTCTCATTGTGTCCTGGATTTCCTGGATGTTTTGGGTTATAAGCTTTTTTCATTTTGAATTTTCTTTGACTGTTGAATCAGTGGTTTCTATGGTATCTGTGGCATCTGAGATTCTTTCTTCTATCTCTTGTATTCTATTGCTGATATTTGCATCTATGGCCTCTGATCTCTTGCCAAAGGTTTTTTATTTTATTTTTTATTTATTTATTTATTTATTTATTTATTTATTTATTTATTTTTTAATCTCGAAAGTCATCTCCCTTTGTGGTTTCTTAGTTGTTTATACTTCTGTTTTTAGATCCTGGATGGTTTTGCTCAGATCTTTTGCTTGCTTGCTTGGGTTTTCTTGTAATTCTTTAAGAGATTTTTGTGTTTCCTCTTTCATGACTTCTACGTGTTGACACATGTTCTCCTGTGTTTCTTTAAGTGATTTTTGTATTTCCTCCTTATTGGCTTCTTTTTTTTTTGATCCTTAATCTCCTCAATTTCTTTAAGTGATTTTTGTGTTTGCCTTGTAAGGGCTTCTAATTCTCAAAGTCATCTGGAGTAACCAAAAACCCGGGACAGCTAACACTATTCTCAACAATAAAAGGACTTCTGGGGGAATCAATATCCCTGACCTCAAGCAGTCAATTGTGTTAAACAGAGCAATTGTGTTAAAATGCTGCATGGTATTGGAATAGCGACAGGCAAGTAGATCAATGGAACAGAATTGAAGACCCAGAAATGAACCCACAGAGTTATGGTCACTTGGTCTTTGATAAAAGCGCTACAACCATCCAGTGGAAAAATTATAACCTTTTCAACAAATGGTGCTGGTTCAACTGGAGGTCAACATGCAGAAGAATGTGAATTGACCCACTCTTATCTCCTTGTACTAAGATCAACTCCAAGTAGATCAAGGACATCCATATAAAGCCAGACACACTGAAACTAATAGAAAAGAAACTGGGGAAGACCCTGTAAGACATGGACACAGGGGTAAAGTTCCTGAAGAGAACATCAGTAACTTATGCTCTAAGATCAAGAATTGGCAAATGGGACCTCATATAATTACAAAGTTTCTGTAAGGCAAAGGACACCATCAGAAGGACAAAACTGCAACAAACAAATTGGGAAAAGATCTTTACCAACCCCACATCTGAAAGAGGGCTAATATCCAATATATACAAAGAACTCAAGAAGTTAGACCCCAAAGAACCAAATAAGCCTATCAAAAAATGGGGTGCAGGGCCAAACAAAGAATTTTCACCTGAAGAAATTCAGAAGGATGAGAAACACCTTAAGAGTTGACCCACATCATTAGTCATAAGGGAAATGAAAATCAAAACAACCCTGAGATTCCACCTCACTCCAGTCAGAATGGCTAAGATTAAAAACTCAAGAGACCACAGGTGCTGGCGAGAATGTGGAGAAAGAGGAACACTCCTCCACTGTTGGTGGGATTGCAAGATGGTACAAGCACTCTGGAAATCAGTCTGGTGGTTACTCAGAAAATTGAGCATGACAATTCCAGAGGACCCTGTCATAGCACTCCTGGACATATACCCAGAAGATTCTCCTGCATACAATAAAGACACATGCTCCACTATGCTCATAGCAGCCTTATTTATAAGAGACAGAAGTTGGAAGGAGCCCAGATGTCTCTCAAAGGAGGAATGGATACAGAAAATGTGGTGTATTTTTACAATGGAATACTACTCAGCAATTAAAAATAATGAATTCATGCAATTTGTAGGCAAATGGTTGGATCTGGAAAATATCATCCTAAGTGAGTTAACCCAATCACAAAAGAATACACATGAAATGCAATCACTGATAAGTGGATATTAATGAACCCAGAAGCTGTGAATACTCAAGGCACAATTGGCAAGTAAAAAGATTCCCAAGTAGAAGGAAGGAGAGGACCCTGGTCCCAAAAAGACTGGATTCAGTTTTGTAGGAGAGTACCAGAAAAGAAAAATGGTGGGGGTTGGTGATTGGGGAATCAGCGTGGGAAGAGGACTTATGGGACATATGGTGAGTGAAGAACTGGGAAAGGGGAAAGTCTTTGGAATGTAAACAAAAATATAGAAAATTAAAATAAAAATAAAAAAAGAAGGGACTGTTTCATTGATGTTCCTCTAAAGGAGGTATACACTGAAATCTTCAGAGAAGATTTTCTTCTCCTTGGTGTGTACGGGGAAGTGCTTATATTAAGGTCTGGTTCCTAATTGGTTCTTGACTTGTTAATAAAGAAAGCCCGAAGCCAATTGGTGGGCAAAAGGATAGGTGGGACTTCCTGGTAACATGAGGGAAAAAATCGCTGCAGGGAGAGAGAAAGAAACTTTTTAGCCAGGTTTTGGAATAAGGACCACAAAAAACTCATATAAGTTCTCAGGGCAGCCAGGGCCTGTGACTCCACTGCAGGTGGGTTGACAGTGATACTTGTCAGGGTCTGATTGGAACAGACCTTTGACTTTGGGGCTGAAGTAGAGATGGAGATGGTAGTTTGCTAAGGGCACACATTTCCAGGAGAGATATCTGCACCCAGCCATTCTTCCTAGCCAGCAAGTTCTAAAATAATAACGTTGTCTATGTGTCCATTATCCACAAGCAAAAGCTTTGGGAGTCAGTTAGTAGAGCAGCAGATCCTGGAGCCAAGCTTGAGTAAAAGCACATAGTCCATGCTGGAAAGCCTGATTCCAGAGCTAAGTTGGGAAGAACAAAAGGGAGGGAAGTGTAGCTGGTAGCATGGTTGCAGCTCTCAGGTTTGGTGTAGCATGATTGAAAAGCTACAGCAACATCAGCACACACTGCCAGGCTGGGATCCCAATGGGCCACTCATTCTGGACACTGCTTAATCCTTTCTTGTACAGTGTGAATTGTGAACTGGACATGTCCAGGGGAAGATGTGGGCAGAGGAACTCAATTTTGCTCCATCTTTTCACTCTTGTTATGCAGCAACACTTGCACAAACCAAGAGAACAAATGAAAGATCTGAACCACAGTGTTATTCTGCTCTTCCACTTTTGCCTTAGTTTGGGTTTTATTGCTGTGAACAGACACCATGACCAATGCAAGTTTTATAAAAGACAACATTTAATTGGGGTTGGCTTACAGGCTCAGAGGTTCAGTCCATTGTCATCAAGGCAGAAACATGGCAGCATCCATGCAGGCATGGTACAGGACGAGCTGAGAGTTCTATCTCTTCATCTGAAGGCTGCTAGTGGAAGACGGACTTCCAGGCAACTAAGGTGAAGGTCTTAAGCCCACACCCACAGTGACACACCTAATCCAACAAGGCCACACCTCCTAATAGTGCCACTCCCTGGGAAAAGCATATACAAACCATAACATTCCACTCCCTGGCCCCCATAGGCTTGTTCAAACTTGAGTCTATGGGGGCCATACTTAAACTTAGCATAATGCAAAATACATTTAGTCCACCTTCAAAAGTCCCTGTAGTCTATAGCAGTCTCAACAGTGTTAAAAGTCCAAAGTTCAAGGTCTCTTTTGAGATTCATCCAATCACTTAAATGTAATTCTCCAAGCAAGACACGAAATCAGCTGGGCAAAGTCAAAACTCTTCATCTCCACTTCTGATGGCAAAGCAGTCTTCAGATATCCAACTCCTTTTTCATCTTTGTTGACTTCAACAAGGTTCTTTCTCCTGGGCTTGTTCCACTCCCTGTTAGCAGCTTTTCTTGGCAGGCATCCTATGTCTCTGGCATCTTTAACATCTTGGGTACCCCAAGTCAATTTCAGCTTCACAGCTTCTTGTTCCAATGTCTGAGATACACACATGATCTTCTGTACATCTCCAAAGAGCTGGTGTCACTTCTCCAGCTCTGCCCTTTGTAGCACTCTAAGTTCAGATTGATCCACTCCACTGCCATTGCTGCTCTTGGTGGTCATCCCATGGTACTGGCATCTCCAATATTTTAGGGTCTTCCATTGTAACTATGTTTCACCAAAGCCTCTCATAGGCTCTCTTCATGGTACCAAGCCTCAACTCCTTTGCATGACCACTTCAGTCCTGGGCTGTCAATTACAACTGAGGGTACACTCACCAATGGCCTTCCATGGCCTCTCATAGTACCAAGCCTCAGCTGTTCTTCATGATAACTTCAAAACCAGTACCACCTGGATGATTTTTACACACTACCAAGTACAGCTGCAGCATGAGGAACACTTGGCTATCTCTGGAATACAGCTTCTTTGTGCTCTCAGAAAACACTTCCCAGATTTTACCTCAGTGATGCTGGTCTTTTCTTAGTCACCACTAATTTCTTAACTCCAGCTAACCAGCATTAATTGCCCAGTAGTCTTCTTATCCTCTTGAATATAAAGCCAGAGATACATGGTTGAAGCCCCTGAGTTCTGCTGTTTGCAGGAGCTGGAACATTGACCCCCTAGTTTTATTATCTTATCACTAGCTTCCCTTTCCCCAACTTCTTTGCTGCATAAGTTGGCTGTTCTGAATCTTGCTTCATAGACTGACCTTGAACACAGAGATCTGCAAGCCTGTATCCTAAACCCTGGGATTAAAGGTGTAGGCCACAAAGCCTGGATTTAAGTTTTTCTTCACCTAGAATTTGCTTTGTTCTAGGCTGGCCTTGAACTCAGAGATCTGCTTATCTTTGCCTCCTGGGATTAAAGGTTTGTACTACCAAGCCTGGACCTAAATTTAGCTGGGTGAATCTTGCCCCCAAGGTCAACACTCCTTTAATTCAGTTTAATATCCTTGAATTCAGCTCCATTTCACTTCCTGGAGTCCCTTTAATACTCAAACTATATATTTTGTACTTTTCCTTTCTCATGTTGCTATGTTTGTTCAAAATTCTCTTCATCAGACTTAACCAGAGAACAAAGTCTTTGTTGGGCTTTTTTGAGACTTCCTTTGCAGATGCAATTAATATAAATCTCTTTACCTTAGCCCTAGGGAGTCTCTTCAGACAATGGCAAAAAGCAGCCATGTTCTTCACCAAAACATCACAAAAACAGTTTCTCAGCCACATATCAAAGTTCTTCTCCACTGAAACCTCTTGGGCCGTCAGGCCTCCACAGTTCAAATGACCCTCAGCACCACTCTCTTCCATATTTCTACTAGGCTGGCCCATTAAGCCCCACTTAAAGCATTCCATGGCTTTACAAATCCAAAGTCTCCAAATCCACATTCTTCCAAACAAAAGCATGGTCAGGCCTATCACAGCAATACCCCAGTCTCTGGTACCAACTTCTGCCTTAGTTTGGGTTTTATTGCTGTGAACAGACACCATGACCAATGCAAGTTTTATAAAAGACAACATTTAATTGGGTTGGCTTACAGGCTCAGAGGTTCAGTCCATTGTCATCAAGGCAGAAACATGGCAGCATCCATGCAGGCATGGTACAGGACGAGCTGAGAGTTCTATCTCTTCATCTGAAGGCTGCTAGTGGAAGACTGACTTCCAGGCAACTAAGGTGAAGGTCTTAAGCCCACACCCATAGTGACACACCTAATCCAACAAGGCCACACTTCCTAATAGTGCCACTCCCTGGGAAAAGCATATACAAACCATAACACCATCTCCTAAGTTCATCTTCAACGTACTGATATTGGGTTTGAAATTAAATAGAAGACAAAAAAGAATGAGTAACTAAACTCTTCTGGTTAAGGTATGGTTTTAGCCAACAACTGCCATGTCATTGTCTAGACTCCAGTCTCTAAGAGAGGGTAGATGAAAAATTGTCAGAACTGTATGGATGTTCTTAAATGAAAACTAATTACTTCATAACCAACATGGTCTCAGACTGCTAGAGCTCAGCAAATGAAGGGAAGAACTATGTTTTCTTGGTAAGGATACAGTTTGCTCTGTGATTTCATTCTTATTTTATTTGTGTAAATTTTAGTTTGCTCTGTTACAAGGCCTCACCATGTAATTAAAGATTAGGAAGGTATAAGGTACTGGAGAAAGAGATACCGAGGATCATGTAATAGGGGATACTGCCTTCATTAGACCTAATCCACAATACTTGTAGATACTGTTCATTTGATTCAGTTATTGGTTCTGCATTTCAGACCTCTATTCCAAAGTATTATATGTGGAGAAAGGGTAACAGTGATAGTAAGGAAAAAAACTCAGTGTACGTGGGCTTTGTTCCAGGCTCCTTCTGAGAAAAAAATGATAACAGCATTTTATGATTATTTTTGCCATCTTGATATATGTTGATTCAATGATGTGTCCTCATCCATGGCTTGAAAAGATTAGACAATTCTAGAAGTGAACAAGTACTATGTGTATTATTCACTTTCATCTTCAGTATGATGAAATACCTTGCATAATGTCAGATTGATCATCTATGAGGATCTCTAGCCCAGCTGGAAAGAAATATGCCATGAGGCTCAGGCCTGGCTTGAATGCCCATAGAATTACAGATTTCTGGGCAGGGCCTGCCAGATCTCTTCTACTACCATTGCAGCCTTGATGCTAGTAACAGCAATAGCAAAGAATTATAGTGGGCAGTCAAATGCAGTAGCCAGAACCACTAAGAAAGTGTTAGGATTCAGCTATAACTGACAGTGAATGGTAGCTAGCACTTGCAGTGACAAATGGTTGCAGCAAGATTAGTGGAGTTGCAGTTCAGAGAAGAATGGCTTCTGTAAGAGCAATCTCTTCCCTAGGGTGTTACAGCTCAATAAAATAGCCACCCTCAGAAGATTCTTGGTGAAATAACTCATGCACTTCATTCCATGTAGATAGGTACCTTACAAACATTTAGCTGGCAAGATGGGATCCAGAGGTAAACCTTTCTCATTGGCTCAATCTGAGATGTTAGGGATGCTTTATTTGCATGGGGAAGGAATTCAGGTATTGTTGCTATGTGACTTCTTGCCATGGCCTTCTCAATGGTGTGTCTTGGTTATTTGTTCCATGTCTGGGAGTGGTTTCAATGCCTGTCATTAACATTTATGAGAATTTCCGTGTTTTTTGTGCCTGTTTCAACCTTACTAGTTCCTTTGTCTG
Source organism: Apodemus agrarius (assembly GCA_964023405.1). Taxonomy (NCBI): domain Eukaryota; kingdom Metazoa; phylum Chordata; class Mammalia; order Rodentia; family Muridae; genus Apodemus; species Apodemus agrarius. The sequence continues at coordinate 88,407,100 of OZ030017.1, read as the reverse complement.
GTGGCATGATCCATTTGTCCCACAGTATAATTATTCAAACAGAGGAAATAACCATTTTGGTTCTGAGTATCAGAGCATCTTGTGAAATAAAACACAGAAATAATACCTTTCCAACAGACGTTCTCCTATTCCATTTATTCTGACTATAAACTGATAGGATGGATCTATATTTACTCAGCACCTTAGTTAACCATTCCTGGGAACCTCAAAAGGGTATGTTTTGTTAGTTCCCTAGGTCCTTCTTGATCCAGCTAAGTGGGCGATCAAAATTATATTACACTTAAGCATCTTTGTTATATCGCTATGTTTATTCAATTTTAGTTTTAATTTTTTAATCTCTATATTGATATTATAGATTAAACTTCATTACAGGTATTTGAAACAAGGTTTCAAAAAAGCATCCCCATGATATTCCATAATTTCAATCATTCGTTAAGATTGTAGAATATAATCCTCCTTGTTGTAATGTGGTGGGAATAATGTTATATATTTGCACATTTAAAAGTGTGTAAGTATGCATATGAATTATAAGATAAAATAGATGTTGGCATTCTGTGGTAAAGTATATGGAAATAAAGAACATGGTAATATCATACTGCATAGGAACCTTGACCCAGACTACAATTGAGGGAGAGCTGGCCAATGCTTCTTTTTCCTCCACATGTTCCTCTTTTGATCTAACTGTTCAATCATTTTATCACCATTCTATATGATTTTACTCACATGAAAGCACACCCACTCTCATTTATTTCAAGAATCATATGTCTACTGTTTATTTTATTTTTCTACAATGATAATTCAATCATAGTCTGTTAGTGGTAGTATTTAGGTAAATAGATCTTATTTTTAAGCAAGTATACATAGGACAAGTTGGCAACCCCAGGTACATTCCCTGTCCACAGAGCACCAACACTCTATTTCTTATTTACACAATTTACCCATAATCTCTTTCCTTCATCACTGTGTTCCACTTAATAACTTCAGAAGAAGCACTCTACATTTCCAAAGATTCTATCAACAGTTTGAACCCATCCATAGAACTTCAACATTCTCTCAGTCACTACACAGCTGGCTACCAAAATATTTCCTCTTCTCTTGTCAGCATATGCAGGCCAACATCTCTGGTAAAAGTCATCTGCCCAACCAGAGGCAACCCCAATACCAGAACCCCAGGTGTGTTGGTCACCTATAAACTGCCCAACTTCTTAGTGCTTGCCAAGCTCACACCCAATTGGACCTCTCTTCATTGTCAACATATCCTGGGCCACAAGTGCATTGAAGGTGGCATCTTGCTGGACCAGAGGCCATGCCAGACACCAGAAATCCAGCACCCAATTCAGGTAGAGACCTTGTACTCAAACATAAGCCACTCCAAGATGAAGAAAGAAAGGAATCAGAAACTAAGAAAAAGTAATACATAACAAAAACCAAAACCAAAATGAAACAGCTACTCAACAAAGAAAAACTCAGAAATCAGCACCTAGACTTCTAATAGCCCATGTCCAAATACCCAAACTCCAAAGCAATTATGTCACAATTAGAACCCAACTATCTTAATAAGCCCTTAACATTCCAACACAGCTTAAACAAAAGAAAGTTATAGTAAAAGTAACTATATGAAAATAATCGAGGTCCTTAAACTAGCAATACATAAACACCTTGAAAAATAAAGAATTTAGGGAAATGAATAATTGCCTCAAAGGAATAAAAAAGGTCAAAGTGTGAAAGGAAATGAATTCAAGACATGAAAATGAAAATAGAAGCAAGAAGTTAACACAAACTGAGGGTATTTTGGAAAGAAAAATGTAGGTAATTGAATAGAATCTATAGACACAAACATCAACAGAATGCAAGAGATAGAAATTATAATTTCTGGCATTGAAGGTACAATGGAAGAAAAAGGTTCAGCAATCAAAGAAAATGTACACACACACACACACACACACACACACACACACATGTGTGTGTGTGTGTGTGTGTGTGTATACAAAACATCTAGGGAATCTGGGATACTATGAAGCTATCAAATTTAAAATTAATAGGAATAGAGAATGGAGAGTAATCTCAGCAATACCATAGAAGTAAGATTTCCTAACATAAAGAAGGACATGTCTAAAATGGCACAAAATATTTTCTGAATACCAAATATATTGGACCTGAAAACTAAGCTCCCATATCACATTATAATCAAAACACTAAATACAGAGAACAATGTAAGAATACTAAACACTTCAAGGGAGAATGACCAAGTAAAATATAAAGGAAGACCTCTTAGAATTATAACAGACATGTCAATGGAGACTCAAGGATAGAAAGAGCTGGACAAATGCCTTGATGTCAATAATAGACCACAGATTCCAACCCAGACTATTATACCATCAAAACTTTCAACCACTATAGATGAGGGAAACAAAATATTTCATGATAATATCAAATTTATACAACATCTATTCATAAATCAAGCCCTACCAGAGATACTAGAAGGAAAACTCCAACTGAAGGAGGTTAACTATACCCATGAAAGTACAGGAAATATATAACCTCATGCTAGAACTATCAAAAGAAGGGAAGTATTCCCTCTCTCTCTCCCTATCTCCCACCACCAACATCTCCTAAATGATAACAAGAGTTAGAAATCATTGGTCATTGCTATCTTTTATTATCAATGATCACAACTTCTTAATAAAGAGACACTGGCCAAGAGAATGGATGTTAATACAGTTCCACAGTTCTATCCTTCGGCTACATAAGAGAAAAACACTTCTACATCCATGAAAAACATTACCACAAAGGTAATATTTTGAAAAAAATTTCCAAGCTACTGTACTTAAGAAACAAGCTGGGTTTGCCATTCTAATATATAAAATAGAATTCAAACCAAAATTACTCAAAAGACAGATGGAAGGGAACTTCATACTGATCAATGTTACGATTTAGCAAGATAATCTTTCAATTCATAAAAGAGATGATCTCTCAATTTATAAAATATATACTCCAAATGCAAGCACACTCATATTTGTATAGCAAATACCACTAAAGTTTTGTGTGCTCTATGAATCCAATCAAATTAACAGATATATACAGAACATTTCACCAAATTACAAAAGAATATTACATCTTTTCAGCAACATCTCATGCAATTTTTTTAACAAATTGACAATATACATCACACAAAGCAATTCTTAACGAATATAGAAAACTTGGAATCATCTTCCTGTATTTGTTCATACCACCATCAATTTAAGCTGTATTTCAACAATAGTAAGAACAGAATACCTGCATACTCATGGAAAATGAACAGTCCTCTACTAAGTGACTGCTGTGTCAAGAGAGAAATAAAAAAATAAATTAATTTAAAGAAAATGAAGATACAATGTACCCAAACTTAGAAATAAATTGAAAAAAGAAACTTGATAGCATTAAATACCTTCATAAAGAAATTAATAGCATCTCACACTAACAACTTAAGAGAAATTATGCTGAGGTTATTAGAACAACATGAAGCAATTTTACACAAGATGAGTAGATCATAAGGAATAATCTGAGCATTGAAATAAATAAAATATGAACAAAGAGAACCATATAAAGAAACAATGAAATAAAGAGTAGGTTCTTTGAGAAAATCAACAGGATATTACAAACTATTTTCCAAGCTAACTGAAACACATAGATTAGCCAAGTTAAAACTTAAAAACAAAAATGAGGGATATAACAAAAGATACAAGAAATACAAAGAATCACTAGGTCATAAAAAGTCTTGTACTTAAAAAAACAAAAAAACAAAAAAACAAAAGAGCCAACAACAAAAGAGGAAAACCTAAATGAAACATATAGTTTTTTTTTTCTTGATAGACACCACTACCAAAGTCAAATCAAGATCAAGTCAACAACCTAAACAGAGCAGTGACACCTAAGGAAATAAAAGCAGTCATTAACTTCCCCCCAAACCAAAATGATGGTTTTTGCAGAGGCTTCTAATGGACTTTCAAAGCAGAGCCAAGACCTATGAATTTTGGGATACAAATGTGATCACATGTCTTCTGATTCTTTTTTTGCAATGTGTCCAAATATTACTGCAGGTCAGAAGGATAAAGCTGAATCTAGAACAGGCAGGGTTCTATGGGATCCAGGTAATGCTGAGAGTGAGTAACAGGAGAGCTGAGAGGCCAAGATGCCCTCTGAAGCTCTAAGAGTTAGTTTTATTAGGAAAAAAAGGCATTCTCTGAAGATCTTCAATGAAATAGCTGTCTTAGATAATCTTAGCTTGTGGAAATACATTTTATACCAGATACAATGAGTATATATGGAACTTGGAGAGCAGCAAGAAGTTTTCAGAGTGAATGAAAAACATTGGCTGGAGTTTTCAAATGCCTCATTTTGATGGAGAAGCATTTCAGGAATCCTAAGGATTTGCTAGACAGATTCTTATCAGGAAAAGAAGAAGGGGGAAAAAGAAGATGAACTTGGAGGTCTTCTCCAGGAAAAGGATGTTGGGAGCCAGGAGTCTCAGACAAAGTCAGATGAGAAGGTCTGCTGTTAGAGGGAATCCTTCATTTTGCACCAAGCTCAAGCAAGCTGTCCAGACAATGGTAGACTGAGACTTTAATCATCAGAGCTCCACCATAAACCTATACTCCTCAAATTAGTCCACAAAATAGACAGAGAAGGAGCATACCCAAAATTCATTTAATGATGTCACAGATACACAGACCACACAAAGATTCAACAAAGAGAATTATAAAGTAAATTTCCCCTTGAACATACATGGAAGAAAAATAGACATTAAAAATATGTGCAAAGATTATCCAAAAATATAGCAAGCAGATCATCTATTGTGATCAATAAATACAGGATAGCTTAACATGGGAAAATCAGTCAATAACTGACTATTAAGGGTCGGCCAGATCAATGGAAAGCTCCCACAGAGCAGATAAGTAGGAGGCAAAAGAGGAGTGAGTACGGTACAAGGATTAGACGGAATCTTATCATATGACTGACTGGTAGACAACTTCTTGGTCAAAGATCATTTATCAATGTTTAACTAAGAAGTAACAGAGTAACCCTTTACATTTGTATTCCCTCATTAACCCTATAACCTCACTTTTAAGAATCAAGATTCACATTTTGGCACATCATCACACTGTGTTCTCAGTCTGGTAGTGCTTGTTGTTTCAAGAAAATTAGACAAAAAGAAAACCTCCAAACCAGCTTCATTATAGTATTATGTCCCAAGCAGTGCATTATCAACTTTTAACGGTCAGAGTACAAATGTTATTAGGTCCCCAAAATTTTTCATGCCAATGCTGTGACAGCTATTTTTCAGTTTCTGCCATAATACAATATTTCATACAACTTCATAGTTGTCCTAAACAAGCTATTTTTGTACTTAAAAATAATGAGTCTTCATATTTCACACTTATAATCTATCCATATTCATCTGTCAGTATAAGCCCTTGGATAGGGCAGAGACCACTCCAGACAATGTGACTCTGTTGCTATTTCTTTTCCTCAAAAGGCATATCATATGTGGTGCCCACTCTCATATGTCATTTAATTGCCTATGTATATAGTAGGAAAAGGCTTTTAATCTGATCTGTTCCCAATTTCTCTAGCCCACCTAATCTTGTTTATGTTGTTCAGTTTACTTTATTCTGATTATCTTTTTCCTGAGTAAATGCCGAGACAAGTATTCCAAGAGTATCATGGTGAAGGAGGCTAATAAGATGATCTCTGGTGTGTTTATTTAAGTCCCAACCTCCAGGGTATAGGAAGACTTTCAAATAGGGCCAAATAATGATATCTTCTAAAAGGGAGAGGAGCAATATGCTCAGGACTTTTGGGGGGAAGTTTAGAAGCAGAAGTCCTGGAAAAATAAATACTGCATGATATTTGAGGAAGCACTTGTGATTTAAGTAAGACGTGAGACTTCTATATAGTTCAAAGCTGTAAGGTAGTCTCACAGCTAGCTTCTAATTTAACTCTATATCCAAGCTTACCTCCTTGCCATGTGGCTTTCTCTTTACTATCCTGTTGTGCTCCAGACCCTTTTCTATTATCTTCGCTATCTGCTTTGAATCTTCTTTCTCTGTTTTCTTTCTTTCTGTCTTTCTGCCTATCCAGTATTGCTGGCCCTGTACTTCCTATCCTAGGTATTGGTGGGCTTCTTGAGTAAGACAGAGATAAAAGGGGTGAATGTGATCAAAGTGCATTTTATAAATGAAATTCTTAAAAATTAAGTACAGTTTTTAAAAAGGAAAAGAAAATTGGCTATTGTTTGAGAAGATAAGAACAGCTTTATTGCTTTCCATTTATTAAATGTCTTGACTGACTCCATATCATAGGGGACTCTAGGAAGGACTTTTTCTCTAGCAAACAAGTACTTTCATATTTCTGGTTAAACTGTCACCATTTTTTGAGAATTAGGGCCCATCACATTGGAGCACCATAGGAAATTATTGTCTACAACCTTAACTCAGAGAACCAGGGAGAAAATTTTTATTTTATTTTTTCTAACATAATAAAAATTGCCTGTGCAGGAAAAGATTGAAAGAACACATTATTTTTACTGGGATGGTGAATCCACAATAAAGTACTTGAAATTCCCAGTGCAGCACACAATGGGAGTGCCAGTGATAGTGTTCTGTCTTTAAATATATACCATTGTGACTATCAAGTTGTGAAAATATGTTTCTTTTCTGAGGAATAGTAGGAGTTTTATGAGGGGGTGGGAAATGTATGTACTCTGCTGTGTTATTTTTTATGCTCCAGAGAGAAAGGGATCTCTTGTCCTGGGTTAATTCCCTGCTAATAATGATATGACCAGCATATCATATGTGTGCTAGCGCTATTCACCTCTCACCTGCCTCTTCATCAGCTGTCCCCTTTACCACTACACTTCAGGAATTCACGTGTTGGTAATAGCCTGAAAGTCACTATTTTATCTATTTGCCATGGTGTCTATCAATTCAAATTACTTTCTCCTGTTTTTTAAAATAATTATTCTTTCAAAAAGAATAGCTCTGTGTATGTGTTGTGCACCTGTGTGAATCTGAGTATAGAAGACAGAAGTTGATGTAGAATATTGTCCTCAATTGCTCTCCATGTTATTTCTCTGAGATGTGGTTTCCAAATAGCCAGGGCTTGCCAGTTCAGCTAGGCTTGCTGTCCAATGACTTCAGACTTCCTACTTTCTCCCTCCCTAAGGCAGTGATTTCATGAACTTGCATTAAGGTAGTTGCTAGGATATGAATTCAGGTACTTAGTTTTGAGTGAATAATAATTTATAGCATAAGCTATCTCCTCAGGCATTCAAAAATGTTATATGCTACATCATTAGTTGACTCAATAAAATGTTTAATTTAATTTAAAACCATTTCAAAATGGTAAGAAATAAAAGGATTTTCAAAGATCAGTATCTCTAGACCTAAACTTATTTCTGGGTACAACATCCTCAAACAGCAATGTAATGTATCTCAGGGGCCTAGCATTTAATTCCTGTTTTCCTTTTCTGATACCTCAACATTCATACAAAATATCCAACTTCTAGAAAGGTATTTTTCTTGACTCTCCTGAAGCAATAAAGAATTTTACTTTATTACTCAGATTTTAAAAGACTTACAGTATTTTATATGTATAAAAGATAGTCATAAAAGGATTTATTTCATTAGAAATATATTCTCACATGACTTTACAAATTATTCTATTAACATTCATTAACATATTAAATAACCAAAGTTGAGTACCACATAACTCAATATTAACTAAGCACAATAAAATTTCTTTAACTCAAAAGGATGATTATAGCTATTTAATATATATAATATATTATAGCTATATATTTACTATATATAGAAATACATATAGTAAATAAACAGCTATAATCATCATTTTGAGTTAATGAAATTATATATATATATATATATATATGAAATATGATAAATTAATACAATGGAATCCTACTCAGCTATCAAAAACAATAGATTCATGAAATTCTTAGACAAATGGATGGAACTAGCAAATATCATCCTGAGTGATATAACCCAATGACAAAAGAAGACACATGGAATGCACTCACTGATAAGTGGACATTAGCCTAGAAGCTTAGAATACCCAAGATACAATTCACAGATCAAACAAAGCTCAAGGAGAAGGAAGACCAAAGTGTGGATACTTCAGTCCTTCTTAGAAGGGGGGGGGACAAAATACCCATGGGAGGAGATATAAAGACAAAATATGAGTCCAAGGCTGACAGAAAGACCATCAAGAGACTGCCCCAACTACAGTTCCATCTCATACAGTCACCAAACCCAGTCACTTATTGTGGATGCCAACAAGCACTTGGTGAAAGATCCTGATGTAACTGTCTCCTGAGAGGCTCTGCCAGTACCTGACAAATACAGAGGTGTGTGGCCTCAGCCAACCATTGAACTGAGCACAAGGTCCTTAGTGGAGAAGCTAGAGAAAGGACCCAAGGAGCTGAAGGAGCTTGAAGTCACATAGAGGGAAAAACAATATGAACCAACCAGTAACCCCAGAGCTCCCAGGGACTAAACCACCAACCAAAGAGTATACATGGAAGGACCCATGGTTCTAACTACATTTGTAGCAGACGATGGCTTTGTTGAACACCAAAGGGAGGAGAAGAGAAGGCTTGATGCCCCAGTGTAGTGGGAATGCCAGGAAAGGGAAGCAAGAGTGGGTGGGTTGATGAGAAGGATGGGGGGCAATGGGATAGGGGGCTTTTGGGGGGGAAACTAGGAAAGGGGATAACATTCAAAGTGTAAATAAAGAAAATATACAATGAAAATAATTTTAAAAAAAGAACAGCCAGTGCTTGTAACCACTGAGTCATCTATCCAGCCCAGGAGAGAAGGATTAATTCTATAGCTCTTATGATAAAAGAGGAAATGATTCATTGAAGAAGAGTTAGAACTCTTTCTACACTGTGGTAGGAAAATAATTCATACTTAGTAGCAGAATTCAGTCAGTACTTCAATTTTCTAGTTGAATTAAACCAACAATGCCACATTAGAAACACAGGAAACATAAGGTAGATGCTATATTAGTAATAGTAGACAGGTATAACATTAGATATTGATTTTTAATCTTCTTTACTGAGATGATTGATATATTACAATCTGTGCATATTTACAGCATAAAACCTTGGAAATAAACCAATAAAACTGTTACCCACTGAGAGCTCTTTTGATATATATTATCTTTCTAAAATTTCCCCTAGCCCACTGGAGGATGGGCCCTCTTCTGGTTGTCTGAAGACAGCAACAACAGCAGTGTACTCACATAAATAAATTAAAATTATAACCTTAAACAAGAGAAAAAATTAATTTAAAATTAAAAGTTTTGAACTTTTAGTAACAGAAGCAAGATATTTGAATAGTTAGAGTCATAACCAACTAATAAGAATTCCAGCCAACTGAAAAACTTAGAGGATAAGAAAGGAACCAATGAAAAGCAAACTTCAGAATGAAAAACCTACTTGCAAAACACATATATGATAAGAAGATAGGAACAAAACTGAAGAAGAAAAAAACCCACAAAACTGAAAAGATATTTCTCTGTTTCCAGAAGTATCTGCAAGTGTAACTCACCCTTATTAATCATCATGAAAAATAGGATTGACATCAAAGATGCCTGAATTAAACATTGATGATATGTAATTACAACTGATCAAGATTCCATATATGTTAGTGTTTTTTTTTTTTTTTTAAGACTAACTGGGAAAGACCCCTGAAAAACCACAACCTCAATCACAATGTCCCTGAAGAAGAAAATAATTATTTAAAAGATATCTAACTGTGTGTGTATGTGTGTGTGCGTGCGTGTGTGCGTGCATGTGTGCGTGCATGCGTGCGTGCGTACGTGCGTGCGTGCGTGCGTGCGTGCGTTCGTGTGTATGTGTGTGTGTGTGTGTGTGTGTGTGTGTGTTTGGTGGGCAATCACAGAGAACCAATACATGGATATCTCAGTTAGATATTTAAAGAATTTCATGTCGATAAAAAAGGTAAAGGAAACTATTTACAGATTCTGAGTATTCTGTTCTGATTTTACCAATCTTAATGCAAATGAAATGATTTGCTTTTTTCTTCCCTTTTTGAGGACTGAGCAGAAAACCTCTATTAGAACTTAAAATACAACCAAGTTCTTACAAACTTCAACTACACTGTCTGACACTTGGTCTTGGCCAAGAGGGTGCTAACAGGACACTGGAATGAAATTGACAAAGTATAAATGTAAACATACTGTACAAGATTCAGTGAGAGAGAAATAGTTCAGTGTTGGCGAAGGACAGAATTCTGGCAAAAGAAGTTTAAGCCATCAATAGATTTCCATTTGAGATTACATAATTCGTTCTTTGCTGCAGAAATTGGAAATGATGTATAAGCTACATCATTGATTGTAGAGTACTATTTGCCTGATTTGAATATGCTTTTTATCAAATACTCATCTTCAATTCACTCAAGTTCCTTATTTAGCTAACTGGAGTTCAGCTGCCCACTGCAGAAGTAGTATTTTAAGTTAGGTTTGCTACTTTATTAGCCTGCAGTGAAATAAAATGTATTGAAGCCAACATGGTCTGTATTGGTTTGATTTAACAGCAAATACCAGGTTAACAGGAAGGTGAATTCACTTGTTTCTTGAAATGGAGGATTCCAAGATGATATGTTTATTGAACTTCATGATTCAGCTATTTTTCTTATGTCTTGTTCATCTTATTTGTGCTATTAAAAACATCATTTTCATTTGTGTCTAAGAAAAATGTGCCTAATCCATCCTTAAATGCTGTTTCACCTGTTTCCACACAGGCCTTAGAGAACATTGGAGAAGAAGAGATAGATAGAGCATACCAATATATGATTTGGCACAACCATGGAAAAACAATATCTTCTGGAAATGGTACATAAGATATAGTCAAGAATGCACAGCAGATGGTCCCTTTGTATGATCTTCACAAGATCAAGCTAATCAATATTCAAACAGAGACCTATGAAACGATTGTCTGCATCTATGCCAAGATGAAGACTGAGTAAGGACAGATGGCTATTGTGATATGGAAGTCACTTTTATTTAAGAACATAGTCTCTGGTGGATGTGCCACTGATATGAATGTATGCCAAACACAAATTGAACTGGAAGGTTAAAAAAAATAATGCATGAATTTGAGAGTTGGATGGGGAAAGAAGTGTAGATTTGGAATGAGATAATTAATATAGTAGTGGTCAAAATGATCAAAATGCACTGTATACATTTACTAAATTCTTAAATAATCAATAAAGCATGGTACATGTAAACTATATTCTACTTACAGAGAAACGTTTTATTTCAGTTCCTAGTTCCCTCGATAAATCATGATATAAAAAGCAGGGCAACAGATGCAGGTAATATCTGTTTACCACTGCATCTGAATCCTGGCCTAGAAGACTGAACAGAAGCATGACTGGCATCAGAAAACTCATCTCCAAACATCTTATCTAAATTTTACAATGAAGCTTCAATTTTTAAAGTTCCCAAAATCTTCTCAAACATAGCCTCTACCTGGGGACCAAGTGTTGAATCATAAGAGCCCATAAGAGAAATTTCCAACTGAAATCACCACATCTAGTAGATACTAACTTTGAAATAAATGTCAAAAGTCATATCCATTCATGTTTGCCGTGACTTTTTCTCTTTTTTAAAATGTTCTTTCAAAGATATATTCATTTCATGTTGTATTCAGGTGCACCAGAAGAGGGCGTTGGATTCCCATTATAGATGGTTGTGAGCTACCATGTGGTTGCTGGGAATTGAACACAGGACCTCTGGAAGAGCAATGGGTGCTCTTAACCACTGAGTCATCTCTTTAACCCACTGTGCCTTTGTCTTAGCCTTACATATCACTACTAAGGAAGGAGGCTTCCCTATGCTTGATGGGCCTCAGTGTAAAAATCTAACATTAATATTTTTAGCTTCTTTCTCCATGATTTTACCATTCGTTTATATTCTACTTCCATAGATTTACTGTTTCTTTTCATAAAGCCATATTGCTGTGTATAAATGTATTCAATATATAAATAAAATGTATATCACTTGCCATAAACATTGTTGCTGACATATTCAAGTCGTATCTGTATGTACCTAATATGTTATTGATAATAATATATGTTAATAATAATATGATATATTATTTCACAAATATGATATATTATATAATATGATATATTATTCCACAAATATGATATATTATATAATATGATATATTATTCCACAAATGATCATCTGCCTTCTTCAGTTCTGCACTAACATTTGGCTTTATACAAAGAGATTGTATACATGCTCTGGGTCAATATTTTACCTGCATTATTTTGTATTCATAGTGATTCAACTGTTGTATCAACAAAGTATTTTAGTTTTAATATAAAACTTAATTGCACATTCTTAAGCAACTGATAATAAAAACGATTTCTTGTTTGATAAAGAGGCAGATAGGAGTACTTTTAAGGGTTTGTTTCCATTATGTGTATAATCATGTGTATATTTTGTGAAGTTTCAAATTATTAGTGTACTACAAGGATTTTATTACTTTGTGATTTGAGAATCACTTCATAAGAAACTATGTGCTATATCATTACACATTACATATAAACACACCTCTAATGTGAGCAGGGTTATAAATTTGAACTAGAATAATTTTTTCCCATTTCTCTAGTGCATTATTACTTCATTTACTAAAAATCATAAAATGGTCAGTAAAATATTTACTAGTACCTTGAAAGTCTCCAAACACAAATTCAGTTGTGTAGTGTCTCTGTCTTTCTACAAAATAACTAGCTTCAATAAAAATCAGTTGGGGTATAACTTAATTTATTTTTTATATTTCAGTTCACATGTCTTTTAATGCTAATCTACTTCAACCTTCCATTATTAAATGCTTAGAATTTCCCTTATTTTTGCTGACAATAGATCACATAAATGTTCTTGATTTGTAGTAGTTTTATCAAAGGATTTATTTATTTATTTATCTATCTATTTATTTATTTATTTTGGTGTATGTATATGTGTGGTTTGTGTGTATGTATACATGTTCACATATGTATAGATGGTTATGTCACATATACATGTGCTAAAGGTCATTTGGTCTTGCTCAAATGCTCTGTACTTTACTTGCTGAGGCAATTTTCTTGATGAAATAAGATGATCTTTCAGATTAGGGTAATGTAGGAAATGCTCTCAAGTTCTTCTACTCCAGTGACCTCAGTATCTTCATCTTGGTTACTGGGATGACAGACAGGTTGCCACACCTACCTATATTTGGTGGGTTGCAACTATAAAGCCTCTGGTCCACCTTCCCAGTGCATACTACTACATTACCTATACTAGAGCTAAAGTTAAGTGTGTCCCTCTATAATACATTTCCGGGATTTTATACCTTCCATCTACATCTGTGTTCCAACTCTACTACTATCCTTTCTAGACAACTTTATTGACTTTCCACCTTCTGGGTCAACTATTATATCATGTTCAGTGTCTTTTCCTTGAACACACCATGAATTATTATCTAAGAGTGAGAGTGTAATGATTATAACAGTTTTTTAGCTAACAAGACAAAATGAAAGAGGAAATGGGAGAATAATAATGCAACTTGTTGAAAATCATGCTTGGTTCATATTGTTATCAGGTTGAACAAGAATGGCTTCTTTATCATTTCTACTCATCTCATACATGTAGCCATCTCTCCCATGTAATGGGAAAGGAAAATCCTATCACAAGCAATGTTTCTCACTTTAATTTTAATAATTTGATTTGATTCGTTGAATAATAGTGATGCACACTGATTTCTATAGCATGAAAATGCCAACCTTATCATGGTAATGGATTTCATAATTTTCTCTCTATTTATTCTTTTACATATTTATTTGGATATTTTTGGACAGAGTCTCACAATCTAGCTTTGGCTTGGCTAGATCTCTCTACATAGATCAGTCCGCCTTAAATTCCAGGTGATCACTTATCTCTGCCTATGGAATGCAGTTTCATTGATGCATTTTGCCCACATTAAAATAATCAATTCTAAAGATTTAAAAAAACTAGAAGAGGTATGTTTTGTTGGTATTCTTGGAATAGTAAGTTATATATTAAATGAAAAAGGAGTTCCTTTTCTTTAATACATTTGTTGTTATGAGACTGCATTGATGTTCTTTTCTTCACATGCAAGATTGAAGTTCTGACTCTGAACTGCATTCCAAATGATTCTTCTCATCGCTTGAGTCAGCTCTATCCAGTGTCCTGAAGCCAAGATGGTGGAGAGCCCTTCAAAGGGTCAGGCAGTCTGCAGGGCATACTTCCCCCAACAGAGCTGGCATACAGACAGCCTGCAGAGCTACTCAGGCCCTGGTTGTAGGCAAAAGCCTGACAGGGTGAGACCCAAGCAATGTTAGACTCGGGCTATGTCTGTGTACCTGGAGCTGTCTGGTGGCTCTGTCTGGCATCCAGGAGCCAAGATGGTGGAGAGTCCCTCAGAAATTCTTCCTAAAACAAACAACAATAGTTTGCATTTAGGAAAATAGCAACACAGACTTAATATCATTGCTCTTGATTTGTTATTTTCTTTATATAATCAAAAAATCTAGGAAACTCAGCACAGCCAGTTTTATACAGTGGAATATAGCCAGAATAATGCAAAATATTAGAAAACTCTGTGAAAAAATGTTAAACAATTATTTAGATACAACACTTCATATGCTAAGTCTTTTAGGGAAACAAAGAAAAGTCTTACCACTGAATTTGCAATAGTGTCACTGTCAGGATTAATGTAACAATACAGTAAGCACTCACTACATGGATAATTTATGCTTACAGGTCAGGTGTGCCTTCAAAAATAAATAGCTGAACAGTGTCTATTTGGGAATATAAGAAATACAACTTTGAAAATCTGTATAGATGTTACTTCATGTCATATTTATTTGGAGCATGTGACTGCGGATACATTTCTAGGTACTCTAATAGCTTGGTTTAACCTTCTGAGAGATGTTCTATTTCTCAAATAGCTGTCACTAAACATTTTCATCATCAGGGTGTTCTTATTCTTCATGTAACATCAGAAGAGACACTAATAAATTACATTACAAAAGTAACTTAGCACTGAGATTAAAAAGATGAGCAACAATGAGATCAAATCAACATGATGTGCCTAATAACTTGTGAACATTTTTGAGAAATGTATCATCAGATATTTGAACATTTATATTTGTACTATGGTTATTTAGTTAAGCACAGATTAACAGATTAGTTAGATTTTTAATTAATGTTTCAAAAGACACACAATTTGTGACTAATTTGGCATATTTTGCCTTTTCATGTTTTACATTTATGTTTTTAATTTTAATGCTACTTTTCTGTGTATGTATGATTGTGCATAAGTATGCTATGATGAATATTTGTAGGTCAGAGAGCAACTTGCTGGAGTTTAGTTCTCTTTACACCCTGTGGTTTCTGAGAACCAAATTCTGTTCCTCAGGCTTGCAAGCAATTTTGTTTGACTGTTGAGTCAACCCACCTGCTCTTTTTCATAATGTATTTACAAGAATATACATTTCAAATTTTCTTGAATTTAAATTTACAAGCATCGTTTTTGCTTAGAGTTTTAATATTGTTAACCCAAAAAAAAACTATACTGAATTCAAGATAGTGAATTGCATGTTCTTGATATTAAAAGAATCTTATTGTTTGTGTTCTTATTCTAGATTGCTGGGCATATTTATGATTTGGTATGTAGTAATGGGAGATTTTATCTCATTCATTTGCATGTGTCTTTGGCTGTGTTATGCTTGTCTTGGCACCACTTAAAATTGATTCCCTACTTTAATTCATGTTTAACTGATGTGTATTTATCATGCCATCTGCTTTGACAAGATAATGGAATGACTTTATAAAGTGTAATATATAATAAATTTTGACTGAAGAAGTAAAAATCCTCTTTACATACCTAATAATATTATTCTTAGCAAGTCAATTCCTCTGAATCAAATCATTTTAAGGTAAGTCCACTTCTGATTTAATACACTCAGTACATGTCAGTACCATGTGGCAAATATGATTTCAGTTCTTCTATTAGAATTCCAGAAAAATGAGTCACTATAGGGAGTAATATTTTATCTAGATCTATTTTAAGAATGTAGTTATCTGCACAACATGTCAATATCTTGCTATATTAACAATGTGAGCCAGCCTACAGCACAAGTCTTTAAATGTATGTGAATTGCCCCCTCTTTCATAAGGTCCCATGAGTTTTAGACCTAAGGGTTGTGTTGAGAATGTGTCAACTTTAGTTGACCACTCATTGTGATTTGATCTATGATTTTAAACAGTTGTAGATTTCTGTGATGTTCTTTTCTGAAAAGGAATCTTCTGTCATGAGGAATAAAAATCATACTTATCTGCAATTATTGAAATAGGTATTTGGAATGCTGTGGATAAATATATTGGTATAAAAAACTGACAGTAGAAGGTGTTCCTCTGGTGTACAGTACCACACCAGGTTTGGATGCTTAGCTGTATTTACAGCATGAGGCTGGAATTGACTTCTAATAAACAGGACATATTTTCAATCAGACAGGTCTTGTTTTAGTTGTTTTTGTTTGTTTTTTCTTTCATGAAAATGAGTATCAAAATAACATTTAGGAAAGGAAAACTAAAAAAATTCAGTTTAATTTTAAGAATTAATGATCCAATTATAAATTTTGAGAAAATTCTTACTAGATGTTTTCTATCAATGAGTCCTTTGTTTTGTATGTGTTTGTGTGTGTATACAAGAATTATAATTGTTCCTTAAATGACAGTTGATGAAATACCTCAACAACTTATGTGAAAGAAAGTTATTAAGTATGCTTAGAATATGTCTATTAAGTGAATTAAATTAACACAATTGAGGGACCTAATCTTAAATTACTATAAACATGTATGTGCCTAAAGTTATAATTCTTTATATTTTAGATGACAATTGTTAATGACATTAAATATGTCTAATATCTGAAATGTAAATTCTGAATAATGGAAAGTAAAGAACAGCAAAGTATGTATATATGATTATGAGTGATGTATCAGATAAGGCATCTTTTTCATATTTTTTTCTTATTTTTTGAAAAGGGAAGTAAAGGTAAGAAAAAACACTTTATGATATAATTAAAGATTTACATGGAAAATATTTCAGATAAACACATTACAATTGAGAGTTTTTATGGAAAATTAAGGAGTAAAGTGGTAGACAGGTAAAATATTGCTAAATTAATTGAAATGTGGGATAGAAATATTTTATGATAGAATTGATGTTTACATGGAAAATATTTCTGATAAAATTGTAAAAAAATGTAAAAAATACTAGAATTGAAGATTATCATGGAAAATTTTATACTAATGTTAGGCATAAAAGTATTCCTAAGTTCTTTAAAAGTGGAATTGTAAATTTTCTGATAAACTTGAAGATTTACATGGAAAATATTTCTGATAAAATTGTAGAAGTATGTAGAAAAACATGTTAAAATTAAAGATTATCATAGTAATTATATAGATAATATGATAGGCATAAAGATAATTCTAAGTTGATTGAAGGTGGAATTATAAACATTTTCAGATAGCAATGAAGATTTACATGGAAAATATTTCTGATAAAATTCAAGAAATACATAAGTAAACACTAGAATTGACTATTTTATGGAAAAATTTACATAAAAGATTGTTGACGCAAAAACTCTTTCTAAATTAATTGAAGGTGGAATTAGAAACATTTGTCATAGCATCAAAGATTTACATTGGAAACAATTCTGAAAAAATAGAGGAAGTATGTACAAAGACATGTTAAAATTGAAGATTATCATGAAAAATAATGCAGATAAAATGGTAGACATAAAAGAAATTACTAAATTAATCAAAAGGAAAATTACATTTTCTGATAAACCTGAAGATTTACATGAGAATTATTTTGTTTGTCTATGTTTTTTTATTGGGAAGTTGAGTCCATTGTTGTTAAGAGATATTAAGGTGTAGTGATTGTTACTTCCTGTTATTTTTGATGTTATTTTTATGTTTGTGTGTGTATCTTCTTTTGGAATTGTTGGAAGAAGATTAACTTCTTGCTTTTTCTAGGGGGTGGTTTCCCTCCTTGTGTTGGCATTTTCCATCAATCATCCTTTGTAGGGATGTATTTGTGGACAGATATTGTACAAATTTGGTTTTATCATGGAATATCTTGGTTTCTCCATCTATGATGATTGAGAGTTTTACTTGGTATAGTAGCCTGGGCTGGCATTTGTATTCTCTTAGGGTCTGTATTAGGTCTGCCCAGAATCTTCTAGCTTTCATCTTCTCTGGTGAGAAGTGTGGTGTGATTCCGATACGTCTGCTCCTATAAATTACGTGCACTTTTCCCTTACTGCTTTTAATATTCTTTCTTTATTTAGTGAATTTGGTGTTTTGATTATTATGTGCTGGGATATCTTTCTGTTCTGGTCCAGTCTGCTTGGGGTTCTAAAGGCTTCTAATATGTTCATTGGCATCTCTTTCTCTAGGTTAGGGAAGTTTTCTTCTACAATTTTGTTGAAGATATTTACTGGGCTTTTAAGATGTAAATCTTTGCTCTCTTCTATAGCTATAATCCTTAGGTTTGGTCTTCTCATTGTGTCCTGGAGTTCCTGGATGTTTTGAGTTACCAGTTTTATGCATTTTGCATTTTCTTTGACTGTTGAGTCAATGTTTTCTATGGTATCATGAGCACCTGAGGTTCTTTTTGTATTCTGATGTTGTACCTATTCTATCTTTTATGTTCCATTGTTGATGCTTGCATCTATAACTTCTGAATTCTTTCCAAGGTTTACTATCTCCAGAGCTGTCTCACTTTATGATTTCTTTATTGTTTCTACTTCCACTTTTAGATCCTGTGTGGTTTTGTTCAGTTCCTTCACTTGATTGTGTTTTCCTGTAATTCTTTAAGGGATTTTTGTGTTTCTTCTTTAAGGGCTTCTGCCTGTTGACCCATGATCTCCTGCATTTCTTCAAGGGATTTTTGTGTTTCTTCTTTAAGGGCTTTTACCTGTTGACCAATGTTCTCCTGTATTTCTTTAAGGGAGTTATCTACATCTTTCTTGATGCCCTCTATCAGCATCATGAGCTATAATTTTAAATCTAACTCTTGCTTTTCTGGTGTGTTGAGGTATCCTGGACTTACTGTGGTAGGAGAACTGGGTTCTGATGTTGCCATTTGGCCTTGGTTTCTGTTGGTAGGGTTCTTGTGCTTGCCTTTTGCTATCTGGTGTTAGTTGGTATTGTTGTCTCTGGCCAGAGTTTGTTCCTCCTGTGGGCCTGTAAGCTTCCTCTGAGCTCAAAAGTGAAAGCACTGCTGGGAGAACTCTCTCTCTTCATGGGCTATGTGAGAAGACTGTGGTGTTTTCCAGCTCCCAGGTGCAAATGGTGGTAGGCAGGGAGACTTCTGTCCCAGCTGCTCCACTGATCTTAGGCCCTGTGTGCTCCTTGCTGGGTTCCCTCCAGAGAGAAGGTGGAGATCTCACTTCTGCACTCAAAAGTGAAAGCCTGCTGGGAGAGCACTCCCTCCTATGCACAGAAGTCTGTGGAATGTAAATGGTGGCAGAAAATCTTCTGTCCCAGCTGCTCCACTGATCACAGATGACTGTGGAGTCTCCAGGCTCCCTGGTGCAAATGGCGGGGAGAAGACTTCCATCCTAGCTATTCTACTGATCTTAGGCCCTGTGTGCTCCTAACTGGGTACCCTCCCAATGCATTTTTTTAATATTATGTTTAAAAGCTTCTTGCTACCTGGTAAGAGGATCCACAGATCTTCCTTGTTCCTCTTGTAAAAATAGTCTACTGGGAGAAAAATAATTTTCCTCACTCTGGATACAGCATGAAGAAGACTAAAGATTACAATGAGCACATACCATGCTATTATAACTTAGAGTGAAGATCCAGATGGAGATTCTGGGCAAGAGGCAATGTTGTGTTTATTATCTTACTGAAACCTGATAATAATAGATACAGTTCAAAGTCTTACATGAAACAAAGCCTTGTATATAGGGAAATGCTCAACAGAAGAATCCTGGGCCTGAGGAAAAGGGTTAGTTTTATCATGCTTGACATGGTACAACTAACTTTGAACCTGAATTTGATCCCTAAAATCATTATTTACTTTTTTAAAAAAGCCAATTAGCATGAGGTGTGTTTCTAATTGTAGTTTGGGGATATTAATGGAAAAATCGTCTCTAGGACACATTGACCCAAGAGGAACAAAGTCTTGAACACACCGGACTAAAGAGCTGACTGAAACAGTGGCAACCCAAGAAACATTGAAGAGAATCAACGTGTGAGAATCAAGCCAAGAAGTATGGAAAGTGGGCAAGCTACTGTCTGCTATGATTTAGTAGCTTAGTAAACCTGAACCCACTGTCCATGAATTTTGGGAATGAACACACTGAGCATCTGATGAGCAGCCAGTAGAAGTCAGATTGTTCCACAAATGAGGTGTAGATTAGTCATAAGCAAGAAGATAAGTGTATAATAATTGCCCCTGCCACTGTGCCTTTGCTGCTGTGTTCTATCCTGCCAACATGGCCAGGCTTAAGGATCTCAAAGGGAAGTGGAACCTGTTGGAAATCCACGGCTCTGAGGAGTACATGAAAAAGTTAGGAGTAGGACTAAATCTTAGGAAGATGGCTGCCATGGCCAAAGCAGATTGCATTATTATTTGTGATGGCAATATTACCTTCAAATCCAAGAGCACGGTGAAGATGACTGTGTTCTCTTGTACCCAGGGAGAGAAGTTTTATAAAATTATGGCTGATGGAAGGAAAACTGAGACTGTCTGCACCTTCACAGAAGGCACTTTGGTCCAGCACCAGAAGTGGGAAGAGAAGGGAAGCAAGATAACTAGTAAATTAAAGGATGGGAAGATGGATGTGGAATGTGTCATCACAATGCCACCTGCACTCGGGTCTGTGAGAAGGTGCAATGAGGGCTTCACCATCATCCTGGACAGGAGTTAGCTGCTAGCATGAATAAGCACAATTCATTGAGCAGGTCATAAGTAACCATAGGGCTTCACTTCTTTGGTTTTATTTTTCACGACTATTCAGATCTCTTTAGCAAACCAAAAAGAAGAGAGCCACAAAAACATAACTCTACCTCTAATAACAAAGTGTCTGTAAGGCAAAGGCCACTCTCAATAGGATTCACTGTGTCTTTGATATTTCTGGGAAAACAAAGAACCAGAACATCTTTCTATGCTCCTTTCTAAAAAAAATTTTAATATTTATCATTGCCTCCTAATTTCCCCCTTGCCACCATGAATTACTCTCCTTAGTAACTGAATTATTTAACATTGAGCATGTGCAGAGATTTGAAGGGCTATACTACTTGTTTGGAATGTTTTAATTTTTTTAATTATTAATTAGCAAAGCACCTTTGTTAGAGTTGTAGTATTGGGAAGTGGATACTCAGTTTGTCTTTATGTGGCACAGAAATAACTTGCATACACATCTTATTTTATTATTTTTCATTCCCTTCAGAAAAGAATCTTTACTGATTAACTGATGTTTCTAATTGGCTCTTAAGTATGCTCATACACTCAGTCCTCATTTCCTTCTGTGTTCATTAAAAGAAAACATTCAACTTTATTATTCAACTAGAAAGTGGGGTAAGCCCGCCAATGACATGATTTTATTTTTTTATTGCCTTTATTTAACAGACATTTTACACCATATTTATTTTATTAAAAACCTGGTTACAACTACACAAAGGTGGTATGCATAAACTGAACTTCAGCAATACATATCAAAGGCATGAAAATATTTACTATGAATCAAGAAGGTATTTCAAAGCAAGACTAAAACACTCATTCATCTTCTTAGCTTTTCACCATGCAGTTAATAATCTTAAATTTATTCTACTCTCTTCTTCAAATACAGCTGATGTAGTTCTACTTATGGATTAGTGCATGAGTACAATTACATTTGAGCAGGCATATTTTATTCATTTTATCTTTTATAATAAATATAAATTTACTTATATCTCTGTGAATATCTCTGTGTTGGTATGTTTCTATTGGTACAATGGCCCTCATTGTGAGAAAAAAATATTGAAAACCATGGAACTGTATTTGCAGATAGTTGTGAACCTCTAAGCATGGGTGGTAGGAACCATGCATGAGTTCTCTCCAAGGACATGATCTTAATTGCTTAGCCTACTCAGCCTTACCATTGTAAAATGAATTTCTGTTTTGAGTATATTAAAACTTCTTTATATTTACCTTAAATTCAGCACATATTAGGACAACAATCTGTATAGATTTTAATTAATAACTACTATTAGAAAAATTCATCAGCTCTCAGGAGACCCAGGTAAAAATATAATATCTTGATCTGAGTAGACACGTATCCTTTGTTGTTATTGCCCTTTGAAGCAAATCTAACTGAGTAGATGGTCCAGAATGTTATTAAACACATGATTCTGGTTCTTCTTAATTGAATCAGTTAAATCATCGGCATGCATACTGGATATTTTCCATGTAAAATGTCTTTGTTTCCTTAAAAAAGTCAATTGGTGTGCACAGCACTCCCTAACCAAATTGTGCCTCGAAAGGTCTGGTATCCCAGGAGTGCTGTCATTTCTAAGATCTCAGCCAAGACCACTACTACTGCTCTAATACCTGGCCCAAGTGGAACCTGTCCAGAGCCCACTGGACAAGGAAATGTGAAGTAGCCTGGGACAAGATCCTACTGGTTTAGATCTGTGTCCCTGAGCTGACCTTGATCCACAGCATTCTATACACAAATCATGTCTGGAGAGAGTGGTTCTCCAAGGAGTGCTGACACAGCTAATATCAAAGGCTCACAGGCTCACAGGAGGGAGAAGCTACAGTGAGAGACAGCAAGACTGGCTAACACTAGAAATAAACAGATGGTGAGAGGCAAGCACAAGAATATAAGCAACAGAAACCAAGCCTACTTTTCCATTATCAGAACCCACTTCTCCCACCACAGCAAGCCCTGGATACCCCAAGAACAGGATAAGCAAGATCCTGATTTAAAATTGCATCTTGTGATGATTATAGAGGATGTTAAGATGGACATAAATAACTACCTTAAAGAAATATAGGAGAACACAGGTAAACAAATAGAAGCAATTAAAGATGAAAACCATAAACTCTTAAAGAAATATGAGATAAACAATTAAACAGATGAAAGAATCGAACAATACATTCAAAATATAAAAACAGAAATAGAAACAATATAGAAATCACAAAGGGAAAAAACCCTAGAATTAGAAAACCTAGGAAAGAGATCAGGATTCATACATACTAGTAGCATCACCAACAGAATAAAAGAGATAGAAGAGAGACTCGGGCATAGAAGATAAAATAGAAGAGATTGACACAACTATAAAAGAAAATACAAAAGCAAAAAGGTCCTAACTCAAAACACTAAAGAAATTCAGGAGGCAATGAAATGACTGAACCTAAGAATGGATTTAGAAGAGAGTAGAGACTGCCACCTCAAAAGAGCAGCACATATCTTCAACAAAATTAAAGAAGAAAACTTCCTAACCTAGAGAAAGAAATGTCCACAAACATACAAGATGCCTGCAGAATTTCAAACAGAAGAGAATAGAAAAGAAATTCCTCCCATTACATAATAATTAAAACACCAAATGCACAGAACAAAGAAAGAATATTGAACATTGTGAGAGAAAAAGGTTGAGTAACATATAAAGGGAGACCTATCAGCATTACATCAGATGTGTCACCAGACTCTAAAATCCAGAAGATATTGAGCATATCTGTCATATAGACCATAAGAGAACAAAAATGCCAACCCATACTACTATATCCAGCAAAATTCTCATTTATCATAGAGGAAGAAACTAAGATATTCCATCTCAAAACTAAACTGAGACATCTTTCCACAAATCTAGCCCTACAGAGGATAGGAGAAGGATGCTCAAACACAAGGAGGGAAACTACAGACCCCCCCCAAAAAGCAAGAAACTAATCTCACAACAAACCCAAAAGAAGAGAGCCACACAAGCATAATTGTACATCTAACAACTAAAATAACAGGAAGGTACAATCATTTGTCCTTAATATTTCTCACCATTTATGGACTCAACTCTCCTTTAAAAAGACATAGACAAAGAGTCTGGATATGTAAACAGGATCTGGCATTTTGCTACATACAGGAAACACATCAGTGAAAAAATACAGATATTACCACAAAGTAAAAGGCTAGAAAAGAATTTCCAGGCAAATGGTTCCAAGAAATATGCTGGAGTTGCAAATCTAGAATTCAATAAAATAGACTTTCAACCAAAAGTTATCAAAAAGATGGGGAAGGATACTACATACATATCAAAGAAAAATCCACCAAGAGGAACATCTATTTCTCAAATGCTAGAGCACCCACATTTATTTTTTTTTAATTTTTATTTTCTATATTCTATGTTTACATTCCAAGGGCTTTCCCCTTTCCCAGTTCCCACCCACCATAGTTCCCATAGTTCCTCTCCCCCCCAACTATTCCCCAATCATTCCCCCTCCCCCCCTCAGTTTCTTTACTAAACTGGATGTAATCTTTACATGCCCAGGGTCCTCTCCTTTCTTCTTCTTGGGAATCATTTGACTTGCTATTCGTGTCTTGAGTATTTAGTGCTTCTGGGCTCATTAATATCCACTTATCAGTGATTGCATTTCATGTGCATTCTTTTGTGATTGGGTTAGCTCACTCAGGATGATATTTTCCAGGTCTAACCATTTACCTACAAATTGCATGAATTCAGTATTTTTAATTGCTGAGTAGTATTCCATTGTATAAATATACCACATTTTCTGTATCCATTCCTCCTTTGAGGGATATTTGGGCTCCTTCCAATTTCTGGCTATTATAAACAAGGCTGCTATAAACATAGTGGAGCATGTGTCTTTATTGCATGCAGGGGAATCCTCTGGGTATATGCCCAGGAGTGGTATGCCAGGGTCCTCTGGGAGTGACATGCCCAATTTTCTGAGGAACCTCCAAACTGATTTCCAGAGCGGTTTTACCATTTTGCAATCCCACCAACAATGGAGGAGTGTTCCTCTTTCTCCACATCCTCGCCAGCACTTGTTGTCTCTTGAGTTTTTAATCTTAACCATTCTGACTGGTGTGAGGTGGAATCTCAGGGTTGTTTTGATTTGCATTTCCCTGATGACTAATGATGTTGAACATCTTTTAAGGTGTTTCTTGGCCATCCGAATTTCTTCTGGTGAAAATTCTTTGTTTAGCTCTGTGCCCCATTTTTTGATAGGGTTATTTGGTTCCTTGGGGTCTAACTTCTTGAGTTCTTTGTATATATTGGATATTAGCCCTCTGTCGGATGTGGGGTTGGTGAAGATCTTTTCCCACTTTGTTGGTTGCCGTTTTGTCCTTCTGACAGTGTCCTTTGCTTTGCAGAAACTTTGTAATTTTATGAGGTCCCATTTGTCGATCCTTGATCTTAGTGCGTGCGCTATTGGTGTTCTGTTCAGGAACTTTTCCCCTTTGCCCAAGTCCTCCAGGGTCTTCCCAAGTTTCTTTTCTAATAGTTTCCGTGTGTCTGGTTTTATGTGGAGGTCCTTGGTCCACTTGGAGTTGATCTTAGTGCAAAGAGATAAGAGTGGGTCAATTCGCATTCTTCTGCATGTTGACCTCCAGTTGAACCAGCACCATTTGTTGAAAAGGCTATCTTTATTCCACCGGATGTTTGTGGCTCCTTTATCAAAGATCAAGTGACCATAAGTCTGTGGGTTAATTTCTGGGTCTTCAATCCTGTTCCATTGATCTGCTTGCCTGTTGCTATACCAATACCATGCAGTTTTTAACACAATTGCTCTGTAGTACTGCTTGAGGTCAGGGATATTGATTCCCCCAGAAGTCCTTTTATTGTTGAGAATAGTTTTAACTATCCTGGGTTTTTTGTTGCTCCAGATGAATTTGAGAATTGCTCTTTCTAGATCTTTGAAGAATTGAGTTGGGATTTTGATGGGGATTGCATTGAATCTGTATATTGCTTTTGGCAAGATGGCCATTTTTACTATATTGATCCTGCCAATCCAGGAGCAAGAAATATTTTTCCATCTTCTGAGGTCTTCTTCGATTTCTTTCTTCAAGGACTTGAAGTTCCTGTTGTACAGATCTTTCGCTTGTTTGGTTAGAGTTATGCCAAGATACTTTATGTTGTTTGTGGCTATTGTGAAGGGTGTAATTTCCCTAATTTCTTTCTCAGCCTGCTTGTCCTTTGAGTACAAGAAGGCCACTGACTTGCTTGAGTTAATTTTATAACCTGCCACTTTGCTGAAGTTGTTTATCAGCTGTAGAAGTTCTCTGGTGGAGTTTTTTGGGTCGCTTAGGTAAAGTATCATATCGTCTGCAAATAATGATAGTTTCACTTCTTCCTTTCCAATTTGTATCCCTTTGACTTCCTTATGTTGTCTAATTGCTCTTGCTAGAACTTCAAGTACTATATTGAAAAGATATGGAGAGAGAGGGCAGCCTTGTCTTGTCCCTGATTTTAGTGGGAATGCTTCAAGTTTCTCTCCATTTATTTTGATGTTGGCTACTGGTTTGCTGTAGATTGCTTTTACTATGTTTAGGTATGGGCTTTGAATTCCTGCTCTTTCCAAGACTTTTAGCATGAAAGGATGCTGAATTTTGTCGAATGCTTTTTCAGCATCTAATGAGATGACCATGTGGTTTTTTTCTTTCAGTTTGTTTATGTAGTGGATTACATTGATGGATTTCCGTATATTGAACCATCCCTGCATCCCTGGAATGAAGCCTACTTGATCATGGTGGATGATCGTTTTGATGTGCTCTTGGATTCGGTTAGCAAGAATTTTATTTAGTATTTTTGCATCTATATTCATAAGAGAAATTGGCCTGAAGTTCTCTTTCTTTGTTGGATCTTTTTGTGGTTTAGGTATTAGCTTAATTGTGGCTTCGAAGAATGAGTTGGGCAGTGTCCCTTCTGTCTCTATTTTGTGGAATAGTTTGAAGAGTATTGGTGTTAAGTCTTCTTTGAAGGTCTGGTAGAATTCTGCACTAAAACCATCTGGTCCCGTACTTTTTTTGGTTGGGAGGCTTTCTATAACCCCTTCTATTTCTTTAGGGGTTATGGGACTATTTAGCTGGTCTACTTGATGCTGATTTAATTTTGGTATTTGATATCTGTCTAGGAAATCGTCCATTTCCTCCAGATTCTCCAGTTGTTTTGAGTATAGACCTTTGTAGTAGGATCTGATGATCTTTTGAATTTCCTCAGTTTCTGTTGTTATGTCTCCCTTTTCATTTCTAATTTTGTTAATTTGTATACTGTCTCTGTGTCCTTTGGTTAGTCTAGCTAAGGGTTTATCTATCTTGTTGATTTTCTCAAAGAACCAGCTCCTGGTCTTGTTGATTCTTTGTATGGTTCTCCTTGTTTCTATTTGATTGATTTCAGCCCTGAGTTTGATGATTTCTTGTTTTCTACTCCTCCTGGGTGAGTTAACTTGTTTTTCTTCTAGCACTTTAAGGTGTGCTGTTAAGCTGCTAGTGTATGCTCTCTCCAGTTTCTTTTTGGATGCACTTAGAGCTATGAGTTTTCCTCTTAGCACTGCTTTCATTGTGTCCCATAGATTTGCGTAGGTTGTACCTTCATTTTCATTGAATTCTAAAAAGTCTTTGATTTCTTTTTTTATTTCTTCCTTGACCAAGGTGTCATTGAGTAGAGTATTGTTCAGTTGAGCACCCACATTTATAAAAGAAACATTACTGAAGCCCAAACCATACAATGAAGCACTCACAAAAACAGTAGGAGACTTTAATACCCCACTCTCACCAATAAACAGATCAGGGAAACAAATTTAAGCAGAGATACAGTGAAACTAATAAAAAATTATAAACCAAATGCACTTAACAGATATCTACAGAACATTTCACACTAAAACAAAAGAATAACCTTCTCTACACCTCAAAGTACCTTCTTCAAAATTGACATATATTCGGACACAAAGCAAGCCTAGATGAAATGGATGATTTTCTAGTCAGATGATTCAGGAACCAAGTTAAATCAAAATCAGATAAATCATCTAACAGTCCAATCCCCCAAAGAAATAAAACCAGCCATTAAGTCTCCCCCCCCCCAAAAAAAAAAATATCCTCAGGACCAGATAGTTTTAGTGCAGAAATCTATCAAACCTAAAGAAGACCGAATACCAATACTTTTAAAAATATCTCATAAAATAGAAACAGAAGGAACACTACCTAATACATCATATGAAGCCACCATTACACTGATACTTAAACCAAAGTCCCAACAAAGAAAGAGAACTAAAGACAAATTTCTCCCATGAATATTGATACAAAATACTCAATAAAATTCTTGCAAATCAAATCCAAGAATACATCCAGAACAACCATTCTCCATGATCAATTAGACT
The DNA here is from genome assembly GCA_964023405.1 of Apodemus agrarius. Lineage (NCBI taxonomy): Eukaryota > Metazoa > Chordata > Mammalia > Rodentia > Muridae > Apodemus > Apodemus agrarius. Next base: position 88,378,617 of record OZ030017.1, on the reverse strand, counting down.
TAATTCCATGGATGCAGAGATATTTTGTTATAATGAAATCTATCATTGTAATCTGCTATATAAACAAACTCAAAGGAAAAACAAAATACATGGTCATCTCATTAGATTCTGAAAAGCATTTGACAAAACACAGCATAGTTTCATACTGAAAGTATTGGAAAGAATGGTAAATTCAAGGTCCATAACTAATTATAATAAAAATAATAAACAGCAAGCCAGTAGCCAACATCAAACTAATTAGAGATAAGCTTGAAGCAATCCCACTAAAATCAAGACAAGGCTGTCCAATCTCCCCATATCTATTAAACATAATACATGAAGTTTTAGCTAGAGCAATCAGAGAACAGGAGATGAAGTGATACAAATTGAAAGATGGAAGTCAAGAAATCATTATTTGTGGATAATATGATAGTCTACATAAGTTACCTTATGTAGCTTTCCTCTACTCAAAGGATATACATTCCGAGAAAGAAATTAGGAAAATGATACCTGTTACAATAGTTACAATAATATGAAATATTTTGGAGTGATTTTAACCCAGCAAATGAAAGATCTATTTGCAAAGAAAGTCAAGTCTCTGAAAAAAGTCAAAGAATTCAGAAGATGGAAAGATCTCCTATGTTCATGGATTGGGAGGATTAACATAGTAAAAAATGCCCATCTTACAAAAAGCAATATACAGATTCAATGCAATACCCATCAAAATTCCAAATTCCAATTCAAGTTTTCATGGAGATAGAAAGAGCGCTTCTCAAATGTACCTACCTGAAGAACAAACAAACAAAGAAACAAACAAAAAACGTTTGAACAATGGAAGAACTTCTTTGGGAGTCACCATCCATGACCTCAAACTATGCTGCAGAGCAATAGTGGTAAAACTTCAGTGTATTGTAACTGCCAGCAATTACATCTAACAGGTTACTTGGAAGAAAAGCTTGGGATGAAATAGAATGGGCTTGTGAGAGAAATGAGGAGACAAGACAAGTTATCTAATCAAGGCTCAAAGTTTCATTGGGGTCTCCCAATATATAGGTGGGGGGCGGGGAAGGGTTTCCCCTTCCCCCAAAGGCTGGAAACTCTTCCTCAGAACCAGTCATTGCTCAGCAGGTGGCTAGTGCCTCTCAGGAAACTGCAGGTACTTGAAGAACAATGGGCTAGAAGTCCACCCTAGGAGGGAAGTAGTGGCTAGCATTGAGATCTGAAATTACCCCTCATAGGCTGGAGGGAGGGCACAATTCCTCCCTTTTTATTAGTTTTAAGATAAGAAGGTAAGTGAACAGTCATCAAAGTGTACAGTCATCAGTTAAATGACGGTGGGCATTAAGCAAGGAGGGGAAGATTGGCCTGGTCTTCCTAAATACTTTACAGTGTCTTTTGTGGAGAGGTTCTAGGCTTCCTTGTTTGTTATTCTAAGGAAAACCTTTAAACACCAAAGTCTATGTAATCAGATTTGCTTCACAGGGACCTTAGAGGCAGAAAACATTGTCCTCCCCTTGCAGTGTTTTGCCTTGCATGTTCCACTGGTGTCCTTGCCTGCTCATAAGTGGACATACATAGATCTCAGTTCTATGTAGCTCCTGTAAGATGTCCACTTCCAGTAGGATCATCAAGACTGAGTTCTGCTAACTCGAGTCAATGCTAATACACTTGTATAGATTTTGATGCCAGGGAGTCGATTTGTTGCCAAATACCCTGCAAGTGTCTTTGAACTTTTTCCTGATTATAGTAAGTATTCATTGTAAATTTGAAATGGTATTTAGCGTGGCATTTGAGATGACTTCTTATTTTAAACTCTGGACCTGCTCTTCAATAATTAGAATGGTATCATAAAGAGTGACAATTCCTTGCTCAAAAACACCTATCTAAATTTACTTGAATACTCAGAACATTAGTAACACATTTTGCTAAGTGATTAACAAAATTAGCTGTCTTCTTCTGTCAAGGCAATTGAAGAGGCAGTGGTGCTGGCTATCAATGTAATTAAAGCTGCTATACCAGCAATAATCAAGCCCACTATCCTCTTGCTTCTACTTAAAGCCTGACTCATTCCCTCCATTAACTTCAATCTTCTTTCAGAATTCCAAGGTCCTGTAATATTCACAGGTAATAAAACAAAAGCTGGTAGATAGACCACCATAACAGACATGCAAGTTTTCAATCCAGGTGAGCCTGGGTGAAGACAACCAGTATACTGAACATAAAAAGTCAGAAATTAAAAGCCAAACAGGATTAACTTGTCTTTGGTTGGCCCAAGGTATCCAATTCAGTTGTAAATTAGCAACTTTCAGAAAGAAAGCCTGACTTCCCAGTGTGAGGAAAGTATCATTGATAACTAATAAAGAGACTTTTTTCAGGTAAGCTCCAGATAAGCCAGCTGATAAAGTTTATTAGCCATTGTCATAAATGTAATATCCAAAATTGGATTTATTTCTAGACAAGTCCATGATTGAGTCAGAATAACTAATCACATTAAAAGAAAGAGAAAAGTCATTATAACTCCTCCTGTAGATCATTTTTTTTCTCAGTCAGTTTCAACAGTCTCAATGTTCTCTGTCCCACAAGGTCTAAAAGCATGAAGCAAGGCAGTTTATCTAATCTGGGGCATAAGCAAGTAAAGGTGGGTCAAGAATATACATCCAATTTAACTTACCTGTCACCATTTTCAGGGCACTTAGCAAGCCCACAGATGGCAGTATCTTCATCATGCCACACTAATCACTCTGGTAGCTAGCATGCTTCAGTAGCATTCTGTGAATAAAACACAAACATGCCTTCTTCCCCATATTAAATAATTGATCAGGATCATGCCATATGCTAATAAGTGGATCCTTCCATCTCACCTAGGCATGAGTATGCCTAGTTGCAAGATACTATAAACACTCAGCAAGGAGTACCTTGGCATCCAAATTCTAAATTTTTCTTAAAAGTATAAAAGCATGCTTTAAATTATATGCACAGGGATATAATTTCTCCCTTTTGCTTTTTTTATTTGTTTTTTTTAAGAAGATATTGTTTTAAAGTTCTACAATACCTCGTCCTTGAGAATTATAAAGAATTATTGTTAAATTGTTGTCAAAGACATTTCAAATGTTTGATGACTGTAATAAATAGCCAGTTCCATGATCTGATTTAATCTAAGTTGGAACACCAAGCATAGATAATAATGTAGGTAATGACTATGCAAGCATAGAAAAATCAATGTAATATTTTTAGTTGCTTTTCCTGTTAGAGCAGTTGCAGCTAGAAAGCCTGAAAATGTATCATTGGTCACATGCACATATTTTAATTTTCTAAAATCATAAATATTAGTACCTTTCATTTGTAATAATTGATTAATTTCTCTAGAATTAACACCATTATGTGGTACAGGTAGAAATAGAGGACACCAAAACCAAGTCTTTACAATTTGATTTGCACATTTTCTAAAATTATAAAATTATCCTCAAGTCATTACTATATTGATGACCTAAAGTATATGATTATATGGCCAATTGTTTCTATGTAAGACATATAGTCTGCCTGGGATACAAACCTCTTGTGGCCTTGCCTTAAGGGCTCTTGTCCAAGCAATTTATGATGAGCTCTTTTTTAAAGATTTATTAATTTATCATATATAAGTACACTGTTGTTGTCTTCAGACATACCAGAAGAGGATGTCAAATCTCATTTTAGATGGTTGTGAGCCAACATGTTGTTGCTGGGATTTGAACTTAGAACGTTTGGAAAGCAGGCAATGTTCTTAACCACTGATCCATCTCTCCAGCACCTAGATGAGCTCTTAATTATTCAGAGGGCAGTCATTTAAAGGAACAGTATCTTTTCTCAACTTGAGTAGTATTTGCAAAAATAATTGCAAAATTTAAGAATTAGCAGTATCTAAAAAAGGAACAATTTCAAGCAATTGTAATCCATGAGCTATCTATATATTGGCGGTCAGTATAAAAATTAAAAGCTTGATTTTTAACATTTAAAATAGCAGCTACAGCACCCAATTCAATTTTCTGTGCTGAAGCAGGGGGAATCTCAAAAGAATAAACATTTGATCCAATTACATGACCTTAACTCCCACAGTAGATGCATTCCTTATAGGATGCAGGTATAAATCTATAGGAAATATAAAAGCATGCATGGAAGCAAATTTTAGCAACTTGTCTTTTGGATAAAAATTATCAATTTTGCCTAAAAGGTATGCCATGCAATAGGCCAAGTATCAATATTCTGCAATGACCAATTTGATTGCCATTTGAACCAAAGAAAAAATGTTTCATTCTTTTCACAATATATTCTTTTCAAAATACCTTCATAATATTACCTTAAAATACTTTATTAACATACCAATAGCTTTATAGTAGGATATTAAAACTTTATTTGGAGATGAAAAGGGTGACTCTAGAGTAATGCTCTCTTTTCCAAGGAATTACTGTGAATACATAGCATAAACAACTGATTGCAGTAGCCTTCTCTATGATATGTAAAGTTATTTGTCTTTCACTAGATAATTTGCATCCACATTGAGAACAGAGGCTTAAGTACTACTTTGGTAAGCTTAGAGCAATGTCTTAGCCAATTAATATATCCAAACAACTTTGAAAATTATTTAGAGTAAGTAAATTATCTTTTCTCTGAATTCTCTGTGTTAATTCATTTAAGATAAAATTGATATATTTCCTTTGAATCTTTTCTGGAACAATTACTCCAAAATTTTTAAAGCCCATTGTTAAGAGCAAAGGCATGTAATAAAATTCTATGAATAATATACACTGAAAGATTTAAAATAATACTTTCTTGTATCGAAGAAGAGACATAACATTTTTTCTCACATAAGGTAAGTCTATCAGTCATTCTTTGAGGAAAAACCTTCTAATGAGATTGCTTTATTGGTTCTTTAAAATAGCTCATTAGAAACAAATGCTTTCACAATTATTAGGATGCAAAGCAAAAAGCAACTATCTGAATCCATAATAATTTTATATAGAGTAGGCAGGACAGATTTATTGCATTCAAAAGTACTAAATAGCCTTATTAACCTTTCATAGATCTTAAGTTTGATCTCTATTTTGGACCACACCTGGATAAATCTGTCAAGAATGTTGTTTTTTCCAGAAACTCCCTAGCAGGGGTTTGCAAGAGAAAAGAAGTACCTCACAAGTCTCCACTGAGGCAGCTCTGAACTTTGAATTAACTCAAATGTAAATGTTTTCTAATCTGAGTCTATTGCCCAAGGCCAGACCCAATAACCATCTGTCCTGCTGGGCAGCAGCCTGTAACCAGACCCCATTATATGATGGTCCAATAACAAAAGGAATGTTTGAGGGTTTGCTGAAAGATTCTACTAGCTGATTTTTAGTAGACTTATTTACAAATTTTTGGAACAATTCAAAAGGAGCCTGTTAAATTCCCACTGAGATCTCCTTTCCAATCTTTTCTCTTGCAATATTAGAACATAACTACAACTTTGGAAAGCAATACCCAAATTTAAACAATCTATTCTCTTTAAAATCAATGGAAAATACATTACTTTCACATTACAAAATTTGTTTGCTAGTTCTTATATTTAAATGAATGACAGTGCAACTTATAATACCTCATAAAAATGTCATTAAAATCTTATCCCTTATAAGTCTAATTTCTAAAATAAGAAATACATAAAATATTATGCCAATTTAAAAGTATCTTTAGAGGCCTGTTTTTTCCTGTGTTGGGTCATGCCATGGGTTGTTTAAGATGACTCCAAACCTGAGTTACCAGTTTTTAACTAACATTTTGTTACCACTATAATTTTTAATTATGCCCAATAACTTATAAGTCAATACTCTATAGTTAAGACATGCAAAACATTTATATCTTAAGACCATTGAGAAATAAAAATGAAGCAACTATATGAATCATATAAATTTAAGCCAAACAATTTTTTCTAGCTGTAATTTCAAGAGAAAAAAAGCACCTTGGACCTAATAATCACAATTGCAGAGATTTTTCTAGGAGAAATAACCATCAGCCTACTTGCCCTAGATCTTGAGAAACTGCTGACACAGCTTTTTCTTCAGCTGTGTTTGACTCCTAGATAAGAATGCAGGGAAGCTTAAATCAGCCTTTGCTGTGCAAACAGAATGGATTAAGAGATGGACCACTAGCAGATATAGTTTTTACAATTTCTTTATCTTCAACATGAAACATAGGTCAACAGTTATTCAAACAACAAAACAAAGTAAGACACAAATTGACATGTGGACAAATTGGTGCACCAAAGACAAACATATATAGAGAGGGAAGAACACTTGTTGTACAGTACTAAGACTATCTCAAGTAGAGTCCATAGAGGAAGCAGTATGTCTCCATATTTCCCCCTTGTCCCTAGGAGAGAGTTCTTCTCTCTTTTTCTTTCTCTCTCATGTTTCTAAAATCTGTTTTTTTGTTTTTTGAGTTTTTTTTTTGTACGTATTTTACTTTATTTTATTTTATTATTTTATTTTGTTTTATGCCCTACTCCTCTTGCCTGATGCAGTTCTAGAATGCACACAATTTGCCTAATAACATTCACCATCCCAATTTGCTGTCATACCCTAGCTAATCTCAGCTTCCTGCCTATGCTAATTCAGTCTAGCCTGTGTCCCTTTTGCACCCCTGCAGCAACAGACTTCAAAACATGACATTTATAGCTCTAATATTAATGTTTTGTGTTGCTTACTGTGCCAGTTACATAACATTTTTCATTCCTGTAGAGCTCAACCCCAGACAGATTCCCTCATTTGAACTTTCCATTTCTAAGTCACAAGTTCAGTGTAGTGAAATCACAAGTGGTGTAAAGAAGACACCAGTATATTGGTACAGAGACAGGAAACAGTCGATCGGGTGGCTGAAAATCACATATAATTTGAGTTTTGGGAGATCCAATGCTCTCTTGCAACCTAGGAAGACATCCTCAGACACATGTGCTCATAAGCACACACAAACACACACATACACACAAACATACATGTGCACAGATATACACATACTCAGATGAATATACGAATATTCTGCCACATAATCAGTAAAACAAAATAAATCTGAATTCTAATTTCACTAATTCCAATGTGTTATAAACGTGAGGCTCATATATGTATTAGAGGATTACATCTGCATAAATTGCAGGTATTAGTGTTGGAATTCTGTGTGACTTGGTAGAGAAGACATTATACAGTATTCCACAACCCTGACTAAGACATAACAAAAGGAATGTGGCCATAACTAAGCAGAAGAGAGACTAATAGTAGAACTTCTGCTTTTACTATGATGGACATAGAGTATCATACCTGGGTCTTATTTGTTCTCTTCTTATTCTGCCTTTTGCATTATCTCTTGTTGTCCTCATTTTTCCCACCAACAGCTATTATTAGGACTCTACAAAAAGTAGAAGAGGAAGGATATTGGCTTGATACACATGTTCATTATCTGAAACATGCTTGACAATGACTGTACGGAAAGGAAAATTCTGAAGGGCCAAAGAGACAGGTTCAATATATTATATATTACACATGAATTGGTATCTTAATAGTCCACTTTAATCCTCATTACTTCTAATGTAAAGAAAAAGCTTAGATCATAGAAGTTGAAAGTAATAATACAGGGCTCTTCTGCACAGTTATTGTATTTTAGTCTAATACCCAATTCTGGTACAGGCTTTCTGGGCTCAGCACACTTATAATAACATGACTTTCATATTTTGTTTAAAACACCGTATTCAGTTTCTTCTTTTGCCCCTTCCTCTATAAAGTACAAGCAGTTGACAGAAAATGGCTTGATTCTATGTAGTCTAAACTATATGTCTATCTTAAGAGAAATAATAAATGTTTGAGGTGTCTTGTGTAACACAGGGGAATTTGAAGGTCTATTATTAGACACAGTGATGAAGAGTTAGGATAACAAAGAACAGACTGAAGGTCAAGGAGGGAAAGAAGGGAAGAGTGCTTGAAATCAAAGAATAGGGCAACTGAAGATGTAGAACAACTGATTGCAGCACTTTGCAAATGGAATAAGCACACACCTTTCGGTCATGACTGTCTTAGTCAGTGTATATCAAGGCCAGATACTGAAAGCCTAACTGAGGTCAAGCCATACAGCCAAAAGGAAAAGGAGAATGGCAGTCTCATGTAGTGGAGCAGCACAAATTTTTCTCCAAATACAGTTGTGGTTTGTCATGTCTGATTATTTCTGAGTGATGTAACAGCATTACACAAATTGATATCATTACTCAAGTCTATGTGGACTGTGGAAAGACATCACTTTTAATCAGACTCTATTTCTTTTTTTATGGTTTTTTTCAACAGGGTTTCTCTGTGTAGCACTGGCTGTACTGGAACTCACTCTGTAGACCAGGCTGATCTTGAACTCAGAAATCCGCCTGCCTTTCCTCCCAAGTGCTGGGATTAAAGGCATGCGACACCACTGACCGGCTTAGACTTTATTTCTTAAGACAGACTAAGGCCCATTTGTCAGTTCTTGATCTTAGAGCATAAGCTATTGGTGTTCTGTTCAGGAACTTTTCCCCTGTGCCCATGTCCTCCAGGGTCTTCCCAAGTTTCTTTTCTAATAGTTTCAGTGTGTCTGGTTTTATGTGGAAGTCCTCGATCCACTTGGAGTTGATCTTAGTACAAGGAGATAAGAGTGGGTCAATTTGTATTCTTCTGCATGTTGACCTCCAGTTGAACCAGCACCATTTGTTGAAAAGGCTATCTTTTCACTGGATGGTTGTGGCTCCTTTATCAAAGATCAAGTGACCATAAGTCTGTGGGTTAATTTCTGGGTCTTCAATTCTATTCCATTGATCTACTTGCCTGTTGCTATACCAATACCATGCAGTTTTTAACACAATTGCTCTGTAGTACTGCTTGAGGTCAGGGATATTGATTCGCCCAGAAGTCCTTTTATTGTTGAGAATAGTTTTAGCTATCCTGGGTTTTTTGTTGCTCCAGATGAATTTGAGAATTGCTCTTTCTAGATCTATGAAGAATTGATTTGGGATTTTGATGGGGATTGCATTGAATCTGTAGATTGCTTTTGGCAAGATGGCCATTTTTACTATATTGTTCCTGCCAATCGAGGAGCAAGAAATATTTTTCCATCTTCTGAGGTCTTCTTTGATTTCTTTCTTCAAGGACTTGAAGTTCCTGTCATACAGATCTTTTGCTTGTTTGATTAGAGTTATGCCAAGGTACTTTATGTTGTTTGTGGCTATTGTGAAGGGTGTTATTTCCCTAACTTCTTTCTCAGCCTGCTTGTCCTTTGAGTACAAGAAGGCTACTGATTTGCTTGGGTTAATTTTATAACCAGCCACTTTGCTGAAATTGTTTATCAGCTGTAGAAGTTCTCTGGTGGAGTTTTTTGGATCGCTTAAGTAGACTATCATATCTTCTGCAAATAATGATAGTTTGACTTCTTCCTTTCCAATTTGTATCCCTGTGACTTCCTTATGTTGTCTAATTGCTCTCGCTAGAACTCCAAGTACTATATTGAAAAGATATGGAGACCTCATAAAATTACAAAGTTTCTGTAAGGCAAACGACACTGTCAGAAGGACAAAATGGCAACCAACAAAGTGGGAAATGATCTTCACCAACCCCACATCTGACAGAGGGCTAATATCCAATATATACAAAGAACTCAAGAAGTTAGACCCCAAAGAACCAAATAACTCTATCAAAAAAATGGGGTACAGAGTTAAACAAAGAATTTTCACCAGAAGAAATTCGGATGGCAGAGAAACACCTTAAGAGATGTTCAACATAATTAGTCATCAGGGAAATGCAAATCAAAACAACCCTGAGATTCCACCTCACACCAGTCAGAATGGCTAAGATTAAAAACTCAAGGGACAACAGGTGCTGGCAAGGATGTAGAGAAAGAGGAACACTCCTCCACTGTTGGTGGGATTGCAAAATGGTAAAACCGCTCTGGAGATCAGTGTGGTGGGTCCTCAGAAAATTGGGCATGTCACCTCCAGAGGACCCTGGCATACCTCTCCTGGGTATATACCCAGAGGATTCCTCTGCATACAATAAATACACATGCTCCACTATGTTTATAGCAGCCTTGTTTATAATAGCCAGAAATTGGAAGGAGCCCAGACAGACCCAGGCTATGGGATTTTGAACAATGAATCATCACATATGCAGCACTCTAGAGTTGATATTACACAGTCATTAGTTTTTAGAAACCTTGGAAGACAGATGGCGAGAGGGAAGGGAGGGCCAACAACAACCTGATGAAATTCTCAGATGCAAAAGATTAGCTCAGACTGTGAAGGGAATGAGATGCCTAAAATCTAACCAGTAATCACAAAAAGTCAACTGTGTAATCTGATATGTATTAGCCTGGGGTACACATGAAACAGCAATTTTGATGCAATGTGTCTGAAACTTCAAAACTGTTATTCAATTTTAACCGCTCCTCCCTCTGGCAGGTGGTTTTCTTACACCACTCTCACCAACAACTAAACCATCATGATCACCGTTATTAAAACAAACAAATAAAAAAACTAGGTAGAATCAAAATTAAGGACAAAAATACTTCTATTATGAAAACTTTGCTTAATTGAAGAAGGTAATTTAATAAAGCATTAAATGATGGAATGATGTTTTAGTTGTATAGTGATGAATTAATGTTGTGAAATTATGGATATAGTGCCAGAAATACCATAGAGTTCCAATCCTGAGAAAGCAAACCTGTTGCAGGAATTCTCCTGTCCAATTTCATCTGTAAAGAGAGGGTCTGTGATTGCATGGGGAAATCGGGCATGAAGCGTGGAGTTGTGGAGTAGGTGCACTGGTGTACATGAGGGGGTCACAGGTTAGAGAAGGAAGAATGGCAGCAGACATTAAGTTATTGTTAGGTCAGAAATTTGAGAGAAAACTTTGGCCATTATGAATTGCCTCTGTTATTACTTTTTTGACAACTTTTAATTATATTTATACATAAATCTAACTGGCTAACTAATTAAGCTTTAAGAGTTTTGATTTACTTAGTAACTGGAATATGGCTTGGCTGAGAGAGAACACAGCTGGAATGCTGTGAGGGCCAGCTGGAGAGAAATTAGCTCATTAGCAGCAATTAGAGACCGCCAGGACTTGGTGCTGAGGCCTCGTGGGGCAGGAGAGTTGGCAGGGTGATCTTTTTTAATATTTCCCACAACACATCCAAAAGTGAAAGTATCAATAACTGACCCTCAAAATATATTTTAGAAACAAAGTAACAAAATAGTATAGTACTAACATAAAAAATGACTTACAGAAAATATGCCCTGGTACAAACATAGATGATTATTTCCTATAACGTAGCATAACAGAACAAAAAGTGTGGCAAACTTTGAAAAATGGGATTATATAAAATAAATCATGAGGCTACGGTAGTCATCTAATTTTCATATCCTAATAGAATTCTTTCCCATTTGTTCACTTCTTAAACCATTTGCATCTGCAATCAAGATGTACTTAGAAATTAAAATGGGCCTGGGTTAAAAAAATATTTTATTGCGTTAAGAGGCAAAAGCTCACTTCAATCTATTACCCATTTCCCAAAGCTGAGACAGTCTTTCACAATACTACCATCATAATTATCTAAATTTCTAAGCCTTGCATTCAACTATATATGAGTTTAACACATAACTCCTTGTACATTGAAGATGACGATTGTGCTATAGAAGCAAGCTGTCCTGCATAATCTCATGTATTTAAACACCTAGTCTCTACAAGAACCAGGGGCCACTCCTTCCTTCTTCTAGGACATCATGTAATATGTTGATTGTGTCTTGGGTATTCCAAGCTTCTAGGCTAATATCTGCTTATCAGTGAATGCTTATACCTGAGCATTCTTTTGAGACTAGGTTACCTCACTTAGGATGATGTTCTCCAGCTCCATCCATTTGTCTAAGAATTTCATGAATTCATTGTTTCTAATGGCTGAATAGTACTCCATTGTGTATATATACCACATTTTTTGTGTCCATTCCTCTGTTGATTACCTCAGTGTAGCCTCCCTATTATTTTTAGGAGACAAAATCTCATGACAGAATTCCTGGTTCTTTGACTCTTAAAAATTTTCTGGCTTCTTACTAAATATGTTCCCAAGGCTTAGATTCATTTATTTATTTTTCTTTGTTTATTTACTTTTGAGTTCTTTATAGATTCTGGATATTGCTTTAATAAAAAAGCCATTTTCTCAATATTAATTTTACCAACCTTGAACACAGAGGTTGGACAGTTGGTTTTAGCATTTTCTACTGTATTTTTCAATTTATTTCTTCAGAAAGTTAAAGTTTTTGTTACACAGTTCTATGACATTTTTCCAGGTTTATACCCAAATATTTTTTTGAGACATGTGCTCTTTCTCTCTCCCCCCCTCTCTCTCTCTCTCCCCCATATTCCTCTCCTTTTTCCCATTGTGCCAAGCCTGGCATCAATCTTTGGGGCCATTAAAATTGCCAGAGAGCAGCTTCCCAATAACCCTGTCTTCAATATAATCTAACCTGTCTTAAATTGGCTCATTTCACTGGCAACAAAGAAATAACCTATCACCTCTCAATCAGTGAAATGAGGCAAATTCAAACCAGATATGATTATATTAAAGGCAGGTTTTATTAGTCCCCTGCTCCCAGAGATGTGGACAATGTGAAATTGAGGAGGTGTTAGGGAAAGGCAGGATCACAGAGAGAAAAGAGGGGAAGGAAAGGAGAGAGCAAGACTAAAATATTTGGATTGTATACAGATGAGCATTTGAAAGAAGGCCAGCCCAGCCCCTGAGCTGAATAGTTCATTGTAGGGGGCAAGGTATTTCTGGTAGGGACTGAGGAATGCAAGGAGAACAGGGATACCAGGTTGCTTTGATATATTAAACATTCATCTCAGTGCCTTGTCCCTGGGGACTGAAATCAAACTTTAGTGTTCTACTGTGAAGCCATCTGTACCTTTGACTTTTCAGTCAGAAATTTTGTTGGTTGTAAATAACCTAGAAATTTATCAATGTCCTCTAATTTTTACAACCTAATTTAATAGATGTTTTTTTTTTGAGGTTTTTTTTTATGTTCCCTTTTAATATTCTGAATTTCTTAGATATCTACAGTAATGATTCTCTATTCCCTTCTTTCTTTTCTAACTTTAATTCAATGAGTCTAGATGTGTTTCCTTAGTTTCAATTTACACATCAAAATCATCATTCATCATGATCAAGTAGCTTTCATCCCAGGGTTGCAAGGATGGTTCAATATATGGAAAACCAAAAATGTAATCCACAACATAAACTATTGTGGTTATTTAGGGCTTTATTGAATCATTTTGCGTCTCATTGACATTTTAGTTACATAAATTATCTTGAATATTACAAAGATGGAGAACAGATTAAGGCTTCATGAAGTATTTATGACACTGTATTATTGATTCAGTTTTAAAATATAATTATATTAGATTACATTAACTATAAGAGAGGATAATTTAAATACTAGGTATATAAATATCAAATTAGTCACTGATTCCACAACTCTATAAACTAAAATCTTACTCATAAATTTGAATATATGATTTATTAGTGAGAGCACCAGAAGTCAGATTATAAGTCTAGATTAAAGTCTAGTTGGGAGAAAATTGTTATTGGAGCTATTTGGTTAGAAATTTCATCATCTATTGGCTCCTTTATTGAGGAAACTAGGCAGAGTCTTTAATCATTTCAACACTTGAAAGAACACTTCCATAAAGATCTATACCCCCAGGTAAATTTGTACATCATAGCAAGGTAGCCACTGAACAGAAATTGCCTTTTCATCTACAGACAAAAATACTGTCCATAAAAAGGACACATTATGTTAAGAAGTTAACAGATAATCTCTACTAAGACAGGATAATTCTGTGTTACAAACATATGTCAGATAATCCTGGGCCAAAGAGTTACAGACTATAGATCTAATGTATTGTGAAGCAGAGAACTATGTACATAGGTAGCTGTCTCAACAATTTGTTTTAGTTTTGGGAGCTGTGTTAATCCTTCCTATATTTTCAGGAAAATCTTATGTAACTCTCAGAATTTGGGCAGGATTGTATACTTCAACCTCTGAGCCAACACAAGCTATTTAACATTGACAAAAAATTAATATATATATATATATATATATATATATATATATATATGTGTGTGTGTGTGTGTGTGTGTGTGTGTGTGTGTGTGAAAATGATTTTCAGATAATATTTAAGCTAAACCAAGACGTTACTCAGGTGAAAAATTGTAAGCCTTTTAAGGTAGATAGATGATAGAGTGCTTTATCTAATTGACTGGCTGAAATGGCATTTGTACCCCATGCTATCTAATTTAGTTCTCATGATTTTTTCAGTTATATCTGAAGGAAGAGTTTTGTTTTCTTATCTTTTCTTTTCTTTTTTCTTTTGTGTTGGGGGAGGCAGAAAAGGTAAGATGAAGAGAAACTTTTCCCTAATTAATTGATTAGATAATAAGCACAAGAAAAAGCTAATTGCTGGGAGAAAAAGAGGAGGCCTTATGGGTTGAGAGAGGAAAAGAAGACTTGCGAGGAAGGAATGTTACTATTGTAATGCTAGTTGGGAGCAAAAGGAAGCAAGATGAGACCAGAAACCTATAGATCTTGTGGCAGATTCCAGCACTGGAAGATTTCTAACAGAATAGTTGATAGTTTAGGACTATTGATTCAATTCCCAGTTGTTGTTTCAATTGCTGATTTTAAATGGAGGTTGTCTGGCATTTTACATTTGCAGTGACAAAGGTAGATTGGATGAAAAGAAGTTAGTTGTGGTGGAATTCCACCAGTCTTTGGAACAGGAAGTTTGGGCAAGGACCAAGTTTCAGGGGAGAGATAACTGCATCAGAGTACTGGCTGGCAAGAGTGTGCCCTGAGCTAACCACTTGGGAGTGAGAAGCAATTTGGCAGAAACTGGCCACAAGAGCTCTGAAATGCAGAAACAGCATTTGTGGGAGAGGCATTGGCTAGAAGAAACATGCTGTCTCAGTCTCAGGCTAGGAAAAATCCTAGACCAACTTTGCTGGTCCATAGCTGGACTTTGTGTGTGTGTGTGTGTGTGTGTGTGTGTGTGTGTGTGTGTGTGTTTGTGTGTTTGTTTTTGTTTTTATCATTATATTCTACAGGATACTTTGGAGTGAGGAATCTCAGTAGTGGAGTGCCTGCCTAGCAAGCACAAATGAATAAAAGGTGGTGGTGTTGTAGAACAAAAATGAAGTTACTGACTTTAAATTTGTATAGAAAGGGGGTAGGTAAATCAAGCCACATTTTGGAGTATCTTATAAATAGCTTAGATTACCCAAGAAATGCCTGTAATTTCTTACTTTCTAAAGCCAAGTGAGAAAACTTAGTTGAACTCAGCTATTTTTTTTTCATTATCAGGGAATTTATTATAATTTCATTTTTTATTCTTTTTGAAATTTGTTTTGCCTCCTGAACTGCTGAGGTTTTATATGAATATTAAGCAAAATTTTGCTCCATATTCTTGTAACCTTCTAAACTAATTGATGAGAGAATAAAAATAAAAATGAACATTAATTGTCTGAACAAGACTTTTGCTTCCTCTACAACTTAATGCTTCCTTCCCAAATGTGAATGACTGTTTAATGTCACAGGCCATAAATCTTGAGGCTAAGTTGAGGAGGAAAATGACAGGCATAATTTCATTTATATTATAGTAATTTTCTCTGCATTAGACTGAAGTGAAAAATTAAGTGTATTACCATTAAGTATACCATTAAGGTATATGAAAAAGTGTTGGCTTGGGCAAATGAAATAGATATTTGGTGAGATTAAAACCTACATCTTATTGTGATCTCAAAGGGAAATGCTTTGTAAAAATTATCTGACTATATTAGAAATATTTTCCTTAAAAATACTATATATCTGAGAGATATACTTTTGTTATTTTACTTCTATATTCGTTTAACATCATGCATATTTTCATATCTGTTCTATATAGAATTCTGTTAGAATATTTCTATTTTACAAAAGCGTGTAAGGAAGTAGATTCACCTGTAATCTTTTTATTAATGTTATAGTCTTTGTCTCCACATCATGACTTATTATAGGCATACTAGGATTCACTTGTTGACATATTGAAAACATCCAAAACTCTTTTATGTGATTAATTTTGTCAATATGACATAAATTTCCATATATATTAGAAAATGGTTCCTCTACTGGAGATTTTCATTCACTTTCTTACTGCCTCTGAGCAAGTCTCTGAGGCATTTTCTTGATTGACGGTTGATATGGAGGAAGTTTATCCACTTGTGGGTGGTGCTACCCTTTGGGACCTGTTTTATAGAAAAAAGCAAGCCAAGGAAGCAAGAGTGTAAGCTACTAAGCAACACTCTTTCATGGCTTCTAGTTAAATTCCTACACCCAGTTGTGTTCCTTGAATACTTGCTCTGGCTTTCCTCAGTAATAGAGTGTAAACTATAAGATGAAATAAATCCTTTCTTGCCCAGATTGTTTATCACAACAACAGAAAGAAACCTAAAACTTCTTTTTTATACTTTTATTATTAAAAAATCCAGTTCACCTATTATCTCTGTTTAGATGATGAGAGATTAAAATAATTCAGCAACACTCCTGGTAAGTTTAATATCTAAATACGAAGTTTGATTGTTGTTGGTACTTCTTTTAATTTGGTAACATGGTATTGGAAGATGGCATTAATCTTTTTTAAAGATAAGAAATTCTGAATATTTTATAGGACCATGAAAGGCATGGTTGAGGTAAGGCCATAGAATTTTGGCCATCAGTCACATAAGGGCAATGCCCCAAGCCCCTCTACAAGTAGAGGGTATGACCTGTGATCATGTAGCCTCAAGGAAGATATCCATTTTAATGAGGTATCTAAAGGCTTGGAGGCTTAGCCAAAAAATACTTTTTCCAGACACTCCTCCCTGCAAAAGGTATCTCAGGCCTGCCCTGAGAGGTGGGGTACAGTTTGATTCATCTACTTTTCTTCATGACAATAAATATCTTAAAACCATGGGCTGCCTTTCATTGGGATCTACCATGGGCAACAATGGAACAGGCCTTTGTCTAAAGAGTCTACCCATCTAACCAACCACAGAAGGCTGCTCAGTGCTCCCAGCCACTGCCTCCACCACAAGCCAATGACTCTATCCCTGCCAAGTTCAGCAGAAAACCCAGGAGAGTTCAGGATATTATATGAGGTTAAGATAGAAGAGAGAAACACAGAAATATGTGATAGATTTGAGAATCCAATGTTTCTTCTAGGTATATTTTCTAAAAAGCATCTAATCTAGGCTTGGGGAATCTTAAGAACTTGATTGATAATGACAAATCTTTGTGTATTTCCCAAAAATCAGGAAAGACTTCATTTGGAGCTTGCTAAAGCACAGATGCAGTCATTAATTTCATTATTTCCCTCAAGTGTCTGTATTTCTACTCATATCTCTTCTTTAATTGTTTTCGTTTTGTTTTTTCTCTTTCTGTCTTCCTGTCTGTCAGCCTCTCTGTCTCTCTGTCTCTGTCTCGGTCTCTCTCTCCTCTCTCTTTCTCTCCTTTGTCTGTGTTTGTGTTTATGAGAAACAGACACAGAGACAAAGAGATAGGAAGAGACAATATGAATGTATGCACATGGTTATTTATATTCATGTGTATGTCAGTTTGAGCATATATGTGACCCAGAACATGTGGCAATCAAAGGACAACCTTCATATGAGTATGATTATAATAGAAGATACAGCATCTGGTTTTATGTGGTTTCTTGTAATTTTAATCCAGGTCTTCATGCTGATGTGCCAATGTTTTACTAAATGAGATATCCATGCCATGCAAGGATTCTAACATTTCAATGCAACAGTGTATGAAATAATGTGTAAAGTAATTGTGGAAATAGCTCTTAGACAAATAAGGCAATATTACCGTCAAGCAGAAAATAAATGGAGGCAAAATATCATGAACCATATATTTTTATGGTGTGCATATTTAAATGGAATTTACATTTAAACTCTAAAGGGAGGAAGTTAAGCCATTTATTTTGATTTAGGTTTGCTTAATGGTCCTCAATCTTTCATTTAGAGCATATTATGCAATCACTCTAACAATGCATTTATGTTATTTAAGTGTCTGATTGGAAAAACAAGACAATTTAGCTGGCAGTGTTCCAACCATTTCTAATATTGCCTTTCACATAACAGTTTGAGATAAGAGAAATTCTACACCTAAACTGAGCAGAGATGACTAGAGATATGCATATTATATGAATTATATATAGGCAGACTTCCCATGGTCAAATAAGTCAGTTTGTTGTATGTTAAATATATACATATAACTCTAATTAGAGCCCTTTTAACATTGCATTTTTATGTGTTTGTGTCTGGTGTCTGGGTTGAAGTTTTATATAGATGTATGTAGTTGAACTAAGAGTACAGAAGAGGGCATGGGATACTCTAGAGCTAGAGTTACAACTGGTTGTTGGCTGCCTGATTTGGGTGTTTGGCACTGAACTCAAATCCTCTATAAAGGACAGCAGCCATTCTGCACTCTTAAGCAATTGTTCTACACTGACTTTTTCAATAGTTCTAATTTCTGTATTGGTTCAGCAGTACTATTCTTCTGTGTACTATATGTCATATATACATATATGTATAATGTATATTTTAAAATTTTAAAAATATTATAATGCTAATCATGAAACTGTATATTCATATGTAAATTGTCAGTATCTACATGATAATACTTTGGACATTGTATTTTATAAGCTGAGCTAATTTGTGAAGGTGTTATTATCATATAATACATTTAATTTCATTTTTGAGTAATTTCAAGATCACTTCTTTATATTTTACCCAAATCCATAATTATTATATTTAAGATTCTATAATTATTACTCAGCTTGAATTTTTATAGATACAAGTTATTTTTGATAATCATACTCATGACAGTGATATTTTCCCTGTATTCAACACCAAGTACTTAGACAATATTTTCATATCTATTAAATTATCTAATTCATAACTTATTTTATATACAAAGATTATAGTACACTGAATTGTACCTATGTCTTTCTTCTCTCTCTCTCTCTCTCTCTCTCTCTCTCTCTCTCTGTCTGTGTGTGTGTGTGTGTGTGTGTGTGTGTGTGTGTGTGTTTGTGACTGTGCATATATTCCTTCAAGCTGTGGCACACTTGCCGATGTTCAAAGCAACATACAGGAATGGGTTCTAACTTGACACTGTATATATTCTAAGGATTGAATTCACTTCATCTTTGCGATAAGACCTGTTGCCTCTTGAGCTATGTGGAGCCCTTGGCTAATACTTCAATGACTGATACAGAAATATTTTTGTGTGCCTTCACATGTATATGCTTTCATGAATTTCTACATATGCAATATGTCTTTATATTTTACAAATGACAAAAATCTCCTTATTTGATAGATTTCTAGGTGTGATTCACATTTTTCTGCTCTCTGAAAACAATATCTTAAGTTTTTTCTTTACCTCTTTCATGAATTCTCATTTCTCTACATTGTCTTTTGTTTGTTTGTTTGTTTTATTCTAACTTAGTTTTGCTGTTTAGAAGGGATCCTTCTGATATATGAGAAAGTAAAAGCAATCTTGCACAGAATGGCAATAATTAATTTTTATCCTTTTAACTTACTGAGATCAACTCGTTTTGCCCTTTTAATGTTTGGACTATAAGCTAGACCCACTATAGCCTACATATTGGTTTAGTAAAGTTTGACCAGTGTTTATAAGACTGTACCAAATAACCTGGGACATTATTGAAAGGCTATTGAAATCCAGTGAAAAATTCAGTGAGACTATTTAGATCTAGCTCCCTCATCTCTATATTTAACTCCTTTCTAGGAGTTTCCAGGTGCTCTCTTTAGGAATCCCAGCTTCACTACAGGTCCAAATGCTTTGTGGTAAACATTATGATAAATAACCTTTGACCATGAAGGAAAAACAAACTTTCTTTTGTTTTTTAAATTGATTATATACACATTTGTTTTAGTCACAGTTATCTAATCGTTTGCAGTAGTTATTTGATCTTTCAGAAACAATTTTATTTATGATTATGGAAAAAATATAAAAAGTACTAAAAACAAAAAAATACTATTATGTTCTTAACATAGATAGAAAGAACAAAAATTAAATAGAACTGTTCAGCTTAAATTCATTCATATTCTAAAAAATGTATAGCAATAGATTTATTTTTTTATTCGATATATTCTTGATTTACATTTCAGATGATTTCCCCTTTCCTGGATCCCTGCCCCTCCAAAAGTCCCATATGCCCTTTTCCCTCCCCCTGTTCCCACATCCACCCCTTCCCACTTCCCTGTTCTGGTATTCCCCTACATTGATGCATTGACTATTTCCAGAACCAGGGGCCACTCCTTCCTTCTTCTCAGACATCATTTGGTATGTGGATTATGTCTTGAGTATTACAAGATTCTAGGCTAATATCCACTTATTGAGTGCATACGATGGGTATTCTTTTGAGACTGGGTTACCTCACTTAGGATGATGTTCTCCAGCTCCATCCATTGTCTAAGTATTTCATGAATTCATTGTTTCTAATGGCTGAATAGGACTCCATTGTGTATATATACCATTTGTTTATTTTTGATCTTGTACTATACATAAGCCATTGGTGTTCTCTTCAGGAAACTTTCCCCTGTGCCTATGTGTGAGGCTTTTCCACAATTTCTCTTCTAATAGTTTCAGAGTATTTGGTTTAATGTGTAGGTCCTTGATCCACTTGGACTTGAGTTTTGTACAAGGAGATAAGAATGGGTAGATTTGAATTCTTATACATGTCAATGGCTAGTTGAACCAGCACCATTTGATGAAAATGATGTCATTTTTTCCACAGTGTGTTGACTTGGGACTTGTCATAATGGTCCAACGGATGCTACTATAATAACAGTAACATATGATATGTGAAAGTTGTCAATAAAGGGGCAACAGCCTTTCTTCCATCAATACCACCATGGAAGAAAGAAGAGATTGTTCATGCTAAGAAGTAAGAACTAATACAATAGGTAATAGCATTTAATTTCTCTGTGCTGTAAACCTAATATTTATGACATTGTTTCTTCTTTCAGCTTTTTTTCTACTTTATTTTTAAACAGACTGACATATGAAATAGGCTGAGAATGTTTCCCATGGGTTATTACCTAGCATTCTGTAATTTTAATAAAATGATTTGATGATGCATAAAGGAAGACTTCTAAAGTTCCATTATTTAATTATTTATACTGACCATAATAAAAAAAAAAACAAGTAGCAAGTGATAGATAAGACAAAATAAACTATTACATTTAATAGTGAGAAATTATATTTAACATGTAAAGTGTTTGAATAAATTCATTTGAATACTCAGGAATTAAGGGAAATGCTGCCTGTGATCGTGTAAACAATTTTGACACTACTGCTTTGTTATAAATGGAAGAAAGATTCCATTTCAATATGTTTCAAGAAGATTTTTTTTATTTCTTCTCTTGAAAATTTCATGAACCTGTAAAATGTGTTTTCATATTACCATGATGACTTCCTCCAACTACCCTCAGTGTCCCCATATCACTTTCCTCACAACTTTATGTTTTCTTTTCTGTTATTTGTTTTACTTAATAAATGTATTCAATGTTTTCTACTCATGGTTTACCTTCCTCAAACTTTTGTTGCTTGGTACAAAGTTTCCCAGATATCCAAGCTCAAGCCATTTCTTACTCTCTCAGCTAAAATGTAAATAAAATACAAATGGAAAAAAAAATAAAGAAACAAAGAAACAAAAACCAAAAGTATTCATCATCAGGTCCACATAAATATAAGCAGAACAAAGAGGACACCAACCAATATGTAAAACTGCATGAATAAAAGCCTAGGAGGCCCCAAATCCTCACAAATAGCTACAGACAACTGAATATATCTGAGAGCAAGAGAAGAAGACACTAATTGTTTGTATAGTGCCACATGGCTAGTCTTGGAAACATGGATACAAGGAATAGTATATAGTTTCACCAAGCTATACTTAAGAATACAACCCAAGATAGAATTCACAGATGAAATGAAGCTCAAGAAGAAGGAAGAACAAAGTATGGATGCTTTGTCCTTCTTAGAAGGAGGGAGAAAATACCAACAGGAGGAGATGAAGAGACAAAGTATTGAACAGAGACTGAAGGGAAGACTATCCAGAGATTGCCCAACCTAAGGATATATCCCATATACAGTTACCAAACCCAGACAAAATTGTGGATGCCAACAACTGCTTGCTGACAGGAGCCTGATATAGCTGTCACCTGGAATGCTCTGCCAGTGCATGACAAATACAGAGGAGTACTCTCTCAGCCAACCATTGAACTAAGAACAGGATCCCCATTGGAGGAGTTAGAGAAAGTACCCAATGAGCAGAAGAGGTTTGCAGTGCCACTGGAGGAATAAAAATATGAAATACCCAGTAACTCCATAGCTCCAAGTGACTAAATCACCAAGCAAAGTTTACAGATGGAGGGAACCATGGATCCAGATGCATGTGCAGCAGAGGGTGGCCTCATTGGATCTCAAATGGAGGAGAGACCCTTGGTCCTGAGAAGGCTTCATGCCTCAGTATAGGGTAATGCCAGGACAGGGAAGCAGGAGTGGGTAGATTGGTGAGCACAGGGAAGGGGGAAGGGTTAGGAAGTTTTTAGGGGCTAAACCAGAAAAGGGGACAATATTTGAAATGTAAATAATATATTTACATTTATAAAAAATTAAATAAAGAAAAATATTAATGTAAAAATAATTAAGAAGAGACCAGAAATATAAATGATATAGGTGAGGACTATATAGGAAGGCTTGGAGGGAGGCAAGGAAAGGGAGGACCATTGTAACTCTCTCTCTCTCTCTCTCTCTCTCTCTCTCTCACACACACACACACACACACACACACACACACACACATAGATACAACATAAAATCTGAAGCCACAATATAAAAGCAAAAGCTCAGCAACACAAAAATAAAAAACCTGCTCAATTTTTTCCCTTGTTAATTTTGGCCCATACCATAGATATATTGTGCTCTAAATATTGGTCAGTAGTAATTTCTGTTGTATTGGGCATTGGTGAAGTAGAAATTCCCAAACTTTTCAAAACCTGAAGTACACTGATTAGGAATGTTCAGCTGAATCATTACCACTTTTCTTGTTTGTAGATTAAAATTTTGTATTTTCAAATTTGGAGAACAGTTTTTCAAAATATCATTAGATATATTTCAGCATTCTAAGGATAACAATAATGTGATTATAAAAATACCTAATTGACAGAATTATAAAGAGGGATCTGCCTAAAATTATTTGGGAACTGCCCATCTCTTTCTCCTACCTGTTGACTGATTAGGGACCTGGATTCAATCATTCAATATATTTACCTTAGCACAGCAGAAGACATTTGCACACTTGAATGAATTATGTGGAAAATAAATGTGATATTTTTTCTTTAATAAAACTAATAGAAAAACAATAACTTTAGAGGTCTTTAAGATATTTAGAGAAACAATGTCTGTGTGATACTGTTACATTAAGTTGGTAAAACTGTGAGCCTTGAATTTCTGATTCATACATTATCATTTAACTTATAGAGTGATAAGAAGGCTGGAAAGATGGCTATGGGGTTATGAGCACTAACTGCTCTTGTAGAGGATCCAGGTTCACTACCCATTATTCATGTGGTAACTGTTAACCATTTTCAATTCTAACTTTATTTTATATGATACATAGTTCTGGCATCTCTAGGCACTAGACATGTACAAATTATATATACATACATGGAGACGAAGACATGAATGCATAGGTTGAATAATTGTGAAAAGATATTAACGTCTTAGAATTTGACCTAGAAAATTGATAATAGTCAATAACTTGATTTTTTTTGTATTTTTCATCATCCTTCACCATCAATGAGTATAATAGTAAATATATAAGATACATTGCATATTTGTTGCATTGAAGGACATTAATTAATTCAAGTAGTTTGAAACCACAACTGGTATCAACCTGTCACTATACACATTCTGATCTTTACATATACTGTCACATTGTTTTCAAAGATGATGCAATTTATTAGCTGTCCAAATAGGAATGTTATTAGTACTTCAACTCTTGACCTTGATTATACTTGTATAATTAAAAAGAAAACATGTAAATGCTGATTCTATTGGCTGTGATTTTCTAAACTTCAAAATATCTGTCTCAGCTTAGATATATTATTGCAAACTCTCAAAGTAACCATTTTACAACATATGCTAAAACAATTCATATCAATGTATACATTAATCAAATTTGAATATTCTCAGAAAATAATTAAGAGGTAATAAAAATATACTATTTAAGAGAGAGTATCTGAATAAAGCAACTGAATCGAAGTTGCCATGAGGAAAATTTTTGGGTTCTGGATGGGATAAATAGGAGATTGGAAAGAAATCATATGAAGATAGGGATATTAATCAGTTATGAACAATTATAATTAAAATAAGTAGAATTATTACTTTGATAAGACAGTTATGAACAACTGTACATTTTTATTGTGTGCTCTTAAGCATATATTAAAAGATGAAATAGTGATTGCATGTGCACCTAGAGGTGAATGGGCAACCTTGAATGGATCCTTTGAGCCTTCAGCTTTGCATTTTTGTTTGTTTTCTTTTTTGTTTTTGATTCGTATTTATCTTTTAGTTACGTTTGACACATACTTTTGTTCACATGACCTGGATTTCTTGATAAGACCAATGTCAGAGAGATTGTAGATTGATAGATAGAAAGATAGATAGATAGATAACAAATATTAATATATAACCAATACTATACATATGTATATGTTTCTATTACCCACATTCTACTCAAAAAGAATCAATATTATTTTGCATCTAAATCTTGTAAAAGGAAGCAGTTAAGTGTCTTTAATACAAGTAAAATAATGAATATGCCTATTCAAATCTTTCATATAATCTAAAAGACTTTAGGAAGATATAGTTGAGCTCACATCAATGAACTCACATACTAGTAAGTCCCAATGTGGAGCTGATTGATCAGTTAATCCAAAACAATAAACTACTGAAAGTAATAAACATGATGCTACAAAAATTTCATGAATATACAGGAACTAAGTATGTATGAGTTCATTTTGTTTCAAGAATTATAACTAATGGCAGCATCTAACATTCTTCAGAATTTGCCTTTCATTTGTAAAATAATTGTCCATTTGTGATACTCTCCAGTTTTATTTAGATTAAATGAATATCTCATATGAGATATAAAAGATTTATATCTGATTACATTTTACTTAAGATATTAAGGCTTGATAATAAAATTACAGATTCACCTGAAGGTTAAAATCATATGCAAAGTAATAAAATATCATGGTATGCACTACCATGATTTTTTTTGCCAGTTGAGAGTTCAACATACTTATATTTATTTAAGCAATGAATTTATTTTGGTTCTGTCTAAGCTATATATCACATGCATTTTAAGGCAGAATATATATGGCTGGACAAAGGATGATGCCACAAAAATTTGTAGGGAAGGAAAACTGGAAATTCACATTTCTAGTCTAAGTATGGATTGCATGGCAAAGGAATTAGGGATGTATTTAAGATAGAAAAGTGCTTGCTTAGCAGGTACAAATTCCTAGTTTCATGCTTTTTATACTATGTGGAACGTACCTGAAATATGTGCCCTTGAAAACCATAAGCAAAGCTTTAGAACAGAAAGAAGCTAATACACCCAAGAGTAATAGAAGGCAGGAAATCATTAAACTCAGGGCTGAAATCATCCAAGTTGAAACAAAAAGAACTATACAACGAATTAACAAAACATGGAGTTGAATATTTGAGAAATCAACAAGAGAGCAAAACTTTTAGCCAGACTAACTAGAGGGCACAGAGAAAATATCCAAATTAACAAAATCAGAAATGAAAAGGGAGAAATAACAACAGAATTTGAGAAGAGATTCAAAAAAGTAGCATGTCCTACTACAAAAGACTATACTCAACACAAGTGGAAAATCTGGATGAAATGGACAACTTCCTAGACAGATATCAACTACCAAAGTTTAATCAGGATCAGATAGACCATCTAAATGGCCACATAACCCCTAAAGTAATAGAAGTGGTCATTGACAGTCTCTCAACCAAAAAAAAAAAAAAAAAAAAAAAAAAAAAAAAAAAAAGGAGCACAGTACCAGAGAGTTTTAGTGAAGAATTTTCTCAAACCTACAAATAAGACCTAACACCAATTCTCTTCAAACCATTCCACAAAATAGAATCTTGCTTTATGAAGCCACAAAACCAAACAACTGTTGCTGCCTGCAGCTACTGCGAACTGGGTTCCTGGAACAGAAGCCGAGGGATGGAAGGGGAAGGGTGTAAAGAACAAGGGCCAGGAAGATAGGTTACTAATCAAGGCCAAAGTTTAATGGAGGTCTCACAATTTAACAGTTTGGGTGAGCCCCTCCTCCCAGACTCCTGTGTGGCTCTTCATTGGGGGTTGGCTCCACTGCTCAGGCAGCTGGGCAGGTCACCTGCTTAATTCAGGAATTTGTAGATCTGGAGGAACTTCACCTTCACGCTGAGCACTCCAGCCTAGGTGAAGCAAGATCCTGAATAGCACAGGAATCCCTGCTCACCAAAGGCTGGGAGAGGAAGTTCACCTTGACCAATGTCAAGTTTCTACCATGTGGCATGACACCCCAATATGGCTCTGTACAAACAAAGACTCAACAAAAAAGAGAAGATTAGACCAATTTCCCTTATGAATATCAATGCAAAAATACTCAATAAAATTCTTGACAACTGAATCCAAGAACACATCAACATGATCATTCAACACAATCAAGTAGGCTCCATTCCAGAGATGCAGGGATGGTTCAATATATGGAAATCCATCAATGTAATCCACTACATAAACAAATGAAAAGACAAAAACTGCAAGGGCATTTCATTAGATCACGTTAAGGGTCTTAGGAAAAATAGGAATTCAAGGCCCATACCTAAACATAATAAAAGCAATATACAGTAAACCAGGAGCCAACATCAAATTAAATGGACAGAAATTTGAAGCAATCCTACTAAAATCAGGGACTACACAAGGCTTCCCTCTCTCTCCATATTTATTCAATATAGTACTTAAAATTCTAGCTAGAGCAATTAGATAAACAAAGGAGGTCAAAGGGATAAAAATTGGAAAGGAAAATGTCAAATTATCACTATTTGCAGATGATATAATAGTATACTTAAGTTACACAAAAAACTCCACCACAGAAATCCTACAACTGATAAACAACTTCAGCAAAGTGGGTGGATATAAAATTAACTCAAGCAAAACAGTAACCTTCCTATACTTAAGGAATAAACAGGCTGAGAAAGAAATTAGGGAAATGACACCCTTCACAATGGCCACACACAATATAAAGTAACTTGGAGTGATTCTCACTAAATAAGTGAAAGTTCTGTATGACAGGAACTTCAATTCTTTGAAGAAAGAAATCCAAGCAGACCTCAGAATACGGAAAAAGTCCTCCATGCTCTTGGATTGGCAGGATTAACATACTAAAAATGGCCATCTTTCCAAAAGCAATATACAGATTCAATGCAATCCCCATCAAATTCCCATGGCAATTGTTCATAGAGTTAGAAAGAACACTTCTCAAATGCATCTGGAATAACAAAAACCCAGGACAGCCAAAACTATCCTCAACAGTTAAAGAACTTCTGAAGGAATCAGTATCGCCGACATCAAATAGTACTACAGAGCAATAGTGTTAAAAACTACATGGTATTGGCATAGTGACCGGCAAGTGGATCAATGGAAGAGAACTGAAGACCCAGAAATGAACCCACACACCTATGGTCACCTGATCTTTGACAAAGGAGCTACAACCATCCTGTGGGAAAAAATATACCCTTTTCAACAAATGGTGCTGGTTCAACAGGAAGTCAGCATGCAGAAGAATGCAAGTTGACCTATTCTTATCTCCTTGTACTAAGCTCAAGTCCAAGTGGATCAAGAACCTCCACATAAAACCAGACACACTGAAATTAATAGAAAAGAGACTGTGGAAGACCCTTAATGACATGGGCACAGGGGAAATTTTCCTGAGCAGAACACCAATAGCCTATTCCATAAGATCAAGTATTGACAAAATGGGACCTCATAAAATTAGAAAGTTTCTGTAAGGCAATGGACATTGTCAAAAGGACAAAATGTTAACCAACAAATTGGGAAAAGACCTTTACCAACTCTACATCTGACAGAGGGCTTATATCCAAGATATACAAAGAGCTCAAGAAGTTAGACTCTAGAGAGTCAAATAACCCTATTAAAAATGGGGTACAGAGCTAAACAAATAATTTTCACCTGAGGAATATTGAATGGCTGAGAAGCACCAAAAGAAATTTTCAACATCCTTAGTCATTAGGGAAATGCAAGTCAAAACAACCCTGAGATTTCACCTCACACCAGTGAGAATTGCTAAGCTAAGAAACTCAGTAGAAAACAGGTATTGGCAAGGATGTGGAGAAAGAGGAACACTCCCCCACTGCTGGTGGGGTTGCAAACTGGTACAATCACTCTGGAAAATAGTCTGGTGATTCCTCAGAAAACTGGGCATGATACTACCAGCGATCCCTGCTATACTACCTCTGGTCATATACCCAGACAATTCCCCAGCATGTAATAAGGATACATGTTCCACTATGTTCATAGCAGCCATATTTATAATATCCAGAATTTAGAAAGAACACAGATGTTCTTCAAATGAGGAATGGATACAGAAACTGTGGTAAATTTATACTATGGATTACTACTCAGATATTAAAAAGAATTAATTCATGAAATTCTTAGGCAAGTGGGTGGAACTGAAGAATGTCATACTGAGTGAGGTAACTCAATCACAAAAGAATACACATGGTATTGATTCACTGACAAGGGGATATTAACCCAGAAGCTTGGAATACCCAAGAAAATATTCACATTTCAAATAATGCCCAAGAAAAAGGAAGGAGAGGCTCCTGGTCCTGTAAAGTCTCAGTGCAGCACTGTAGGGTAATACCAGGACAGGGAAAAGGGAAGTGGTTGACTGGGGAACAGGGGGAGAGAAGACAGCTTATAGGACTTTTGGGGAGTGGGCATCCAGGAAAGGGGAAATTATTTGAAATATAATAAAATATATATTGAATAAAATATAAAACCATATTCAAGAAAGTTAGTAGTTCAAGACCATTTTTTGTGTGGCTGAAGATAGTGTGGAACATAAGAGAATGTAGTGTGTGTGTGTGTGTGTGTGTGTGTGTGTGTGTATGTTTATGTGTGTTTGTGTGCATGCATTGGTAACATAATTAATGCCCCAATAACAAGAGCTTTTAAAAATCAAATGCTAATTTCTTTATGTTTAAATTTGTTCTTAGTTTGCTTAAAGTAAGAATTTATTTTAAAATTTTAAATGATTTACCATATACAGAATTACCAGTGCTCATGAATAGGATCCAAAATCACCAAGAAAGGTGGAATGTTTCAACAGACCGTGTAGATTAATGTAGACTGAGGGCATATTTGTGGGGTATTTTTATGATTAAAGTGAATACCTTCTCACTTTGGATGGGACCATTTCCTGGACAGAGAATCCTGATTGTATAAGAGTTTAGAAGTCAGTGTGAACACTTGTAAGTGTTCATTTATTTAGTGTTCTCTTAATTTGCTTTGGACTGTAAATGTTCCAGTTCTTAGAGCCCTTGCTACTCTTATTGACATGTCATGCCCTTACTCGGACTTGTGATCCTGGTAAATCCATTACCTTCTAAGTTGCAGCAAGGAAATAAATTAAGAAAAATTTAAAATATCTTTAGTGGAATGAAAGTAACTCTGATGAGTAATATTTATCCTCATAGCTATTTCAATAAATGCAACCAGCAAGTGTGTTCTTCCATTGATATTTTTATACCACATTGTTATATGTAAGTATGTTCTACTATACTTATAGCTATTTTGGATTGCCTACAACCCACGGATTATATTGGGACACATTTGTGCAAGTAAGAAGCCCTGAGTATTTCTTCTCAGCACCAATGTGATCAGCTACATATGGAGATACACTCCTTTATTTCCAGCAATGTGAGGTAAAAACAGCTAGTTTCTTAGAGCTCAGTTGCTAGCAAATGTAGACAATGTTTGGGCTCTATGTAGAGTGATAATCATTAATAAAAATGTAGGTATATAGTGAAGACCCATCCACCTTAATCCAATTGGTGACATCTGGACTCCACATACATATGCACAGGCACACGCATGCGCGCGCGCGCACACACACACACACACACACACACACATACACAAGTGCAGACACAAAGTTTAAATTTTACAAACTAGGAAATTATTTACTCAATTCTTTACTCAATAAAAAAGAGATATTAATAGCTATATGTTAGTTTTTCTAGAATTATCAATGATCATCACTAATATGACATCCATTTATGAAATTAGGTATTATTATTGGTTTATTATTTATTGTTGGTGTTCTTGATTTCTGCTTATTCTTCTGTGTGAGTATGCTTATGAATCTCCAATGTGTGTGGGAAGGTAAAAGTATGCTGGGGAGAAGGCTCATGTGACAAAATATTTGCCACATAAGAACCAGAGTTCTGAACTCCAAGACGTTTTCTCTACAGACACAGTAGTCACTAGTGATTAGTGTCTAGCTGTAATGTCAGAGCTCCTGAAATGAGATGAGAGACATATATTCAGGGGTTATATGATCCAGTTCACACTGATATGAATGAGGAACAAGTATCTCAAATAATCCAAAGGTCAAGACCAAGGCCAGAAGTGCTTCTCTAACCTCATTATGCTCACGGTCGAGTATATATATCTACAGCTCCCTACACAAAGACACACACACATATGTATATATATGTATGTATATATATATATATATATATATATATACATATATACATATATATAAATATATATATATACATATGTATATATATGTATATATATATGTTAAGTAGATGAGAATATACCACAGTCAAGAATTTGAAAGTCTAAACTTAGCCTTGTGGCCATACAAAGTTGTTCTTAAGGCATCTGTAAACCCCATTGAGGGTTATGATCTTTCACGATATTTCTCTATGACATTCTGAACTACTCAGCATTGTATTTCAGAGAAGGAGTAAGTATGTCTTGTAGGAAAGTGAGAAATTTCACACTGAATTATGTTGGTGTCTTGGAAATTTAGATAAGAAAATAGTTCTAGAGAATCTTTCCAATAATGATACACCGTATTGTGCATATAGTGCAAGCATCATACATCTTTCATATATTCTGTCTCTCAGCCTCTCTCTGTCTTTCTTTATGTATCTCTGTCTCTGCCTGTTTTTCTGTCTGTCTGTCTGTCTCTCTATCTCTGTCTCTCTCAGTGTATGTATGTGTTTGTGTGTATGTGTGAGTGTTAAATGTGTGCCCATGCATCAGTATATCCATGTATGAAGGTTAGAAGTTGATATTAAATGTCTTCCTCAGTTATTTTCCACCATAATTCATTTTGAACCAAAGTCTTTCATTAAAACAAATAATCATCAATTTGGCCAGACTGGATGACCAGTGAGCCCCAGATTTCTTCCTGCTTATGCCAGCTAAGTGATAATGTTATACACATTCATTAGCACATCCAGCTTTAACACGTATCCTGGAGATCACAACTTGTGTCCTCTTGCAAAGCTAGAAATCACTCTACTTTCTGGCCTTCTCTCCATGCCAGAATCTCTCTCTTGATCTATGAAAACAGAAGACTGAACAACCAAGTTTCTCCAAATAGGCACTTTCTGAACTACATTTTGTTTTTATTTTACCTTTTTATGGCTAGCTAAATGTTCTACACAACAAAATATATGGATTATTTGTTTAGATAGGACAAACTCTCATTAATAAAACATTGTGATTAATAATTTAATCGCAAGCCAGGCAGTGGTGGTTCATGCCATTAATCACAGCACTTAGCAGACTGAGGCAGGTGGATTCCTGAATTCAAGGCCGTCCTGATCTACACAGTGAGTTCCAGATTAGCCAGGGCCACACAGAGGAATTTGTCTCAATAAAGAAAAAACAAAAACAAAAAAGACAAACAAAAAATTAATAGCAAGTACTTGAAGCTGTATAGTGAGCATTTGGCTTCCATCATAAATATTTAAGTAATTTAAATGGCTAGGAAACCATCCATTGACTTTATATGAAATATTGCTTTGTTCTAATAAGCACTAATCATCACAGAGGATTAAATGACATACCAATCATTTTTAATATGAAATTAATTATTATGTTGTTATTTTTTGGATATAAAAATAAAAGAATTGTTAGTTTTATTGTGTCTGGTTTTATGTGGAGGTCCTTGATCCACTTGGAGTTGAGCTTAGGACAAGTAGATAAGAGTAGATCTGTTCTCATTCTTCTGCATGTTGACCTCCAGTTGAGCCAGCACCATTTGTTGAAAAGGCTATTCCCCCCCCCCTGGATGTTTTCAGCTCCTTTGTCAAAGATCAATTGGCCATAGATGTGTGGGTTCAATTATGGGTCTTAACTCCTATTCCATTGATCCACTTCCCTGTCACTGTACAAATACCACACGGTTTTTTAACAATACTGCTCTGTAGTATTGTTTGAGGTCCGGGATATTGATTCCCCCAAAAGTTCTTTTGCTGTTGATAATAGTTTTAGCTATCCTGGGTTTTTTGTTATTCCAGATGAATTTGAGAATTGCTCTTTCTAACTATATGAAGAACTGAGTTGGGATTTTGATAGGGATTGTTTTGAATATTTGCTTTTGGCAAGATTGCCTTTTTAACTATATTAATCCTGCCAACCCACGAGCATGGAAAACTTTTCCATTTTCTGATGTCTTCTTCCATTTTCCTTCTTCAGAGACCTGAAGTTTGGTCATATAAATCTTTCACTTGTTTGGATAGAGTCACACAATGATACTTTATATGGTTTGGGGCTATTTTGAAAGGTGTCATTTCCCTAATTTCTTTCTCAATCTGTTTATCCCTTGAGTATAGGAAGGTTACTGATTTGCTTCAATTAATTTAATATCCACCCACTTTGGTGAAGTTGTTTATCAGTTGTAGGATTTCTCTGGTAGAGTTTTTTTGGTCACTTAAGTATACTATCATATCATCTGTGAATAGTGATAGTTTGACTTCTTCCTTTCCAATTTGAATCCCTTTGACTTCCTTATGTTGTCTAATTGCTCTCGCTAGTACCTCAAGAGTACTCTCATGAGCCTCAAGTCTGTACAAGCCTGATAAACAATGGTTCTATTCTCATGACTGCAGCAATTTTGCAGCTAAAGCTTGATGGATATATTAAATAAGATAAAAACATAAAATTGGAGGGGATGGGTAAAAATAGAGGGAAAAATTCAGTATACTTTTCCCTTCTATTAATATTAAGAATGAGTACTTCATCTACTTACTCTAATACCAACAGCCTTATGTAGTGGTCTAATGATTGTTGACAACCCCTTTGCATGTGATGTTTCTCAGGAGTCAGTGCCTTACACATCTTTTTTGGCAGGTCATGTCTTGTATAGCAATTTGCACTTATTCTATTTCTTTTTCACAGAGACTTTTTTTCTTTTATCTCTTGAGGTCTGACAGCAGAGCAGTGTGCTATCATAGATCCAGCTCTGTTTTACAGCTACCTGAACACACATGATATCACATCTAACTCTTCTTATATATAATTCTTTTTTACATAATTGGATTTTACTAAATTAATCTAATGTTTTTTTCCAATGCTAAGAATCATATGCTCTCAAAAAATTATATGTATTTCAAAGAAATATTTGGGTTGTTCTTTGCCACTAAAAAGAAGAGTTTGCCCTTTCTTTGATCTTAGAATCTGCTGCTTCTGATTGCAATTGTCATTTAGCTTATTATTTTCTATATAACAAAGGAAAAATATGTAATGCATTTCAATTATTTTTTTGTATGTGTTTACTATGTGCATGTAAATTTGGTTCTCTGTGTGTCATAGTATGTGTGTAGAAGTCAAAGGACAAATCCAGATACTAATCTTCACTGTCCATATTTGTGGGGGACAGAGTGTCTTTGTCATTTTTCTGATGATTCTGCACATCTTCCAGGAACTCTCTCATCTCAACCATCCCTCACTACAGGAGCACAGAATATGGAGGCTTGTGTTCCCATGACTGGAATGTACATGATTTGTGAGGTGTCAAACTTGGTATCTCATATTTGTGTGACAAATTCGTTACTCACTCAACTATCACCCTGATTCCAAGTTTTCTTAAATTCAAAGTGGCAAAAGTAAAATTGCAAAAATAGCAAAAATTTTAAAGCACATAAAATAATACATTTCTGTAAAGAAAATATTCAAAATTATTTATAGAAAAAGGATAAGCAAATGAGAATTCGTATTCTAATTTTCAAATACAAGACTAAAGATGCAAAGATTGGTTCTAATTCTGTTGTTATCAGATATAATTACTGAATTCAGAGAGTATATTTTCTTTTCTTTTCTTTTCTTTTTTTCTTTTCTTTTCTTTTCTTTTCTTTTCTTTTCTTTTCTTTTCTGTTCTTTTCTTTTCTTTTAGTATTGAATTTCTTGGTAAGATCATAGAGCCTGAATGTCAGTAGCCATTATCTTTCACCATTCCTTAAATTTGAGCTGGTGTTTTCAAGGTAATTACCTTCTATACAAAAGATTTCTTCTCCATTGCCATTTATTTACTAGTCTCTTCTATTTTAGTATGTCTTCCTTGTAATCTATAAACTCTTTGCTCTTTCTCTCTCTTCTTGGTTATTTTAGCATAGTTTTGTTGTGAACCCTGGACCAGTTTAATCTCTTGTATATCCTTGGAAGAATTGTCAGAATGAGCTGTGAATTGGAAAATTAACAAGAAATTAACAGTATTCATATTTATTTAAAAAGTAATTATCCACAGGAAACAAAATATGAAATGTATAGAAAAATTGGAAGATAATTAAAGCTTTGATACTGCCTCTAAATGGAGAGGAAATTTGGTAGAAATCTTTGTGCCTGAGTTTAAAGAAAATGGCTGAAAAAAACACAAAACAAAAACCAATAAAAAATAAAACAACAACAATCACAACAATAGCAACAATAGAATACTCATAATATTCTGTGACAAGAGTCCTTTCTGCAATGGAGTAGAATTAAACAGTTATAGAAAGGAAAGAACTGGGCTTTCATCATGAATAAAGGATGTCTCAAGCATACATAGTTTCCCAGCATTACTCACAGCATGGAAAGATGTGACTACATAAAGTGAAATAAGCCATATATAGAATAGAAAAACATTCATTTGCTTTCTCACGTAGAATCTAGATTTTTAATGACATCTTGTGTATGCTTATTCATAAGTGAGGGGATTACTCATACACATGAATTATGTGAATGTATAAGTACATATGTGAGCATGTGTATTTGAAAACCAGAGTACGGTGATTTGAATGAGAATGGCGCTATAAGCTCATATGTTTCAATGCATTGTCCTTAGTTGGTGAACTGATTATGACAGACTAGGTGATACAGCATTGCTGGAAGAAGGGTAACACTAGGCTATTCTTGGAGGTTTCAAGAGACCACTCCAAGCTTAGTTTTCCTCTCTTTCTGACTCTGGCCTACAAATTGAAAAATAATCTCTTAACTATTGTTGTAGTGCCATGCTGGGTTTCCTGCCACCATACTTTCCAACATATGCCATTGATTTACCCAGTAAAATTGTAAGTAAGCCCTATGATACTTTTCTTTTATAAATATTCTTGGACATGGTATCTCATCACAGCCATAGAACATTAACTAAAACACAGTTTGATTTGGGGCAGGGTATCCTTAGTCAATTCTCCACTTTATGTTAACTCATGGTCTCTTATTGAACTTGGACGTTACTAGTGGATTAGACATACAGTGACCCCACATATCAGCCAGTCTCTATCACATCTCCCACACTGTAACACCAACTACAAGCTTACAGGCAACCACTGTTGTGCTGGACATTTGTATATTGGATATATGAAACCTGCCAATGCTTGTGCAGCAATTAGTTTCCAAATAAGCCACTTTCCAAAGTCCTAGATGTCAGAATTTATAAAAATAAAAATAAATTTATAAATTTATAAAATAAAATTTATAAAAATAAAATAAAATAAAAAAAAACAAAAACAAAGATGGCCAACATGTTAAGTGAATCGGGAAGTTAGGGAGAAGAGCAGAGAGATGTGGTTTCTGGAACTATTTTATCTACTTCAGCAGGTCAAACCACCATAATTTGGGCATCATATTTTAAACTAAAATCGTCAATACATTATCACTTATCTCTAGACACTGCTGAGATCAGAGCAAGTCAGATGTGTCTTATTATAAGTCTGGGGGAAAATATTATTAAAACAACAGAACAATCTATTTAAATAATCTAAGGTTTGCAACAAGAAAGATTCATTTGCATCTCAATTTTTTCTTGTACTGCAGAGATTATATTATGTATTTGAAAATTATGTGTTCATGACATTTTGTGGAATATCTATGCAGCCAAATTTGAGATCCTTTATGTGAGCATGTGTTTTATGGCTATTCAATTATTTTTTGGAGACAGGTGGATTTTCCTGTTTCTGTACTTTCTGCCTGTTTTACAGCTTCCATGTTCTGCTATTTTCTCTATGTATATGGATGTTCTTCTGAGAATCTTCTTACCTACAACAGCTCCTGAGCCCCATGTGGAACAACTTACAAGTTAGTAAATCAATAAGATAAGGAGAAGAAAGGAAAAGGGAAAGGCCTTACCAGGTGATTTCAGAATATAGCCAGGATTGAGGGGCTTAGCAATACATATAATTTTACTTATTCACTGGAAGAATGCTGCCAAGAAAGTGTGTGAAATGATGTTTTGTGATGATAGAGAGAGAAGTATTAGCCATCTTAATGATAAAAAACTGAAAGTTTATTTTTACTAAAGATTTATGTTTCTATCCCGTCTTTGTATATTCCATTAAAACAAAGAATATTATTTTAAAGCCTGAGTTTTATAAATCCTCTCAGGATTCATTGTCAATATCCAAAATGGATTAGTCTGTATCTTCTTGCAATAAACAATGAGGAACTTTGAAAATAAATTAATCAATATCATTTTAGCAGATTCTATATATTATGTTTTAATTTTAAGTAATATTTCTGTGAGATAACAAATTAAAACAATGTTTTGGGATATTTATTCTTAAAGCTAAAAAAGAAGGCAATAATAAGCTGAAAATAAAATGTATGAGTGGAGGTATAGGAGAAAATCTCACTGTTATTGGTGTGGTGTTACACAAATTTCTCTGTAAAATTAACAGACTTAGCAACAACATTTCTTATAAAGTTATAGACATCTTGACTCAAAGTCATGTATTAAGAAGCAAACAAAAAAAAGTTCCAAAATTACATGTACTATAAGTGTTTGATTTCTGTTGTAACTCCAGTTCACATAAATGTATAGGTTTCCAATGACCCACATTTTCTACAATTACTATAGCCATAGTATTTGTGAACACCTTAGCTTGATTTTTTTTTAATTTTTATTTTCTATATTCTATGTTTACATTCCAAAGGCTTTCCCATTTCCCAGTTCCCACCCACCATATGTCCCATAATTCCTCTCACCCCCAACTATTCCCCAATCATTCCCCCTCCCCCCTCCGTTTCTTTACTAAACTGGATGCAATCTTTACAGGCCCAGGGTCCTCTCCTTTCTTCTTCTTGGGAATCATTTGACTTGCTATTTGTGTCTTGAGAATTTAGGGCTTCTGGGCTCATTAATATCCACTTATCAGTGATTGCATTTCATATGCATTCTTTTGTGATTGGGTTAATTCACTCAGGATGATATTTTCCAGGTCTAACCATGTACCTACAAATTGCATGAATTCATTATTTTTAATTGCTGAGTAGTATTCCATTGTATAAATATACCACATTTTCTGTATCCATTCCTCCTTTGAGGGATATTTGGGCTCCTTCCAATTTCTGGCTATTATAAACAAGGCTGCTATAAACATAGTGGAGCATGTGTCCTTATTGCATGCAGGGGAATCCTCTGGGTATATGCCCAGGAGTGGTATGCCAGGGTACTCTGGAAGTGACATGCCCAATTTTCTGAGGAACCACCAAACTGATTTCCAGAGCGGTTTTACCATTTTGCAATCCCACCAACAGTGGATGAGTGTTCCTCTTTCTCCACATCCTCGCCAGCACTTGTTGTCTCTTGAGTTTTTAATCTTAGCCATTCTGACTGGTGTGAGGTGGAATCTCAGGGTTGTTTTGATTTGCATTTCCCTGATGACTAATGATGTTGAACATCTTTTAAGGTGTTTCTCGGCCATCCGAATTTCTTCTGGTGAAAATTCTTTGTTTAGCTCTGTGCCCCATTTTTTTTTTATTTTCTATATTCTATGTTTACATTCCAAAGGCTTTCCCCTTTCCCAGTTCCCACCCACCATAGTTCCCATAGTTCCTCTCCCCCTGCAACTCTTCCCCAATCATTCCCCCTCCCCCCTCGGTTTCTTTACTAAACTGGATACAATCTTTACAGGCCCAGGGTCCTCTCCTTTCTTCTTCTTGGGAATCATTTGACTTGCTATTTGTGTCTTGAGAATTTAGGGCTTCTGGGCTCATTAATATCCACTTATCAGTGATTGCATTTCATGTGCATTCTTTGGTGATTGGGTTAATTCGCTCAGGATGATATTTTCCAGGTCTAACCATTTACCTACAAATTGCATGAATTCATTATTTTTAATTGCTGAGTAGTATTCCATTGTATAAATATACCACATTTTCTGTATCCATTCCTCCTTTGAGGGATATTTGGGCTCCTTCCAATTTCTGGCTATTATAAACAAGGCTGCTATAAACATAGTGGAGCATGTGTCCTTATTGCATGCAGGGGAATCCTCTGGGTATATGCCCAGGAGTGGTATGCCAGGGTCCTCTGGAAGTGACATGCCCAATTTTCTGAGGAACCGCCAAACTGATTTCCAGAGCGGTTTTACCATTTTGCAATCCCACCAACAGTGGATGAGTGTTCCTCTTTCTCCACATCCTCGCCAGCACTTGTTGTCTCTTGAGTTTTTAATCTTTGCCATTCTGACTGGTGTGAGGT
This sequence comes from Apodemus agrarius, assembly GCA_964023405.1. Classification (NCBI taxonomy): domain Eukaryota; kingdom Metazoa; phylum Chordata; class Mammalia; order Rodentia; family Muridae; genus Apodemus; species Apodemus agrarius. Next base: position 88,339,404 of record OZ030017.1, on the reverse strand, counting down.
GGAATCTCAGGGTTGTTTTGATTTGCATTTCCCTGATGACTAATGATGTTGAACATCTTTTAAGGTGTTTCTCGGCCATCCGAATTTCTTCTGGTGAAAATTCTTTGTTTAGCTCTGTGCCCCATTTTTTGATAGGGTTATTTGTTTCTTTGTGGTCTAACTTCTTGAGTTCTTTGTATATATTGGATATTAGCCCTCTGTCGGATGTGGGGTTGTTGAAGATCTTTTCCCACTTTGTTGGTTGCCGTTTTGTCCTTCTGACAGTGTCCTTTGCTTTGCAGAAACTTTGTAATTTTATGAGGTCCCATTTTTCGATTCTTGATCTTAGAGCATAAGCTATTTTGTTCAAGTTCTGACAAATTTCCTGATGTGAGACAATTTTTTTCTCACATTTACCATGAATGTATATGCATTTATGGGCCCTCACAAAGACAATTGACTAGGTGATAGAGAGATTATTAGGTTTTAAAGATAATTGTAATCAAGATTGATGAGTTGAATTTGATCAATAGGTCACACATGGTGAAAAGATAGAATTGGCCAACTTTGTTATATAAACATGTGTGCACCCTTACACACAAATACACACATACACAAACCCACCCACAAATAGGCACACATTCACACACACACACCTACACACACATACACAAACACAACACACAATACAACTTAATTTCAAATGTTCTTCTGACTTATATTCATACTCAAGCACATATGTTCACACATAGATAAAAATAATTAATTAATTAATTAAACAAATAAATAAATTTAACTACAATAGCATAATAGATAAAATAATAGATGATAGAAAAGTGCCAAGAATTCAACGTTAAATGGTTACACTTGGGTTTATTCTACAAAAGCAGGCCCAATTCACATATCCTAAGAAGGGCTATAAATTGGTCATGCTCTTATTTTAGGGAACCTTGGAAGGGATGTTATGCCCTTTACCACATTCACCTTGATACAAATCCCAAAGTCTGCCTATATCAAGGAAATTTCCCACAATCTTAAAAAAGAATCATGCCAACTGTTAGTAGTCAAGAAAATGTCCAATTTTGAACTGAAATACAGTCTTGGTTGACTGAATAGCCCTTCTGTTTTATGAGCTGAACAATAAGTTGAACCCATTCAAAGCCAGAATAGCAGCTTTATTCATATCTGTCCAAACTGGAGATCACCCAATATCCTTCAGTATGTGAATGAACAAGCAAACTAAATCATCTCTGTGGAATAGTATGACATTCAGAGACAAAAAGGAACACAGAAAATTCAGTCTAACTTGGATGCCCCTCAAACATATTTTTCAATAGCATTATATTGTGTGCATGAAGCCAATCTCAAAGGTTTTACAGTACATGATGACATTCATCATTTGCAAATAAAAGTCAAGTGATGAACAAGTAGAGCACAACAGTGCTACCCATGTTAGGAATCAATATTATTTCCAGTGAGCTAGCATTTCTGGAATCACGGTGCTCTGTATCCTTAATATAGATTCTAGTCAGTTCTATATACTTGTAAAATATATAGAAATAAATACCAAAATAACTGATTCGGTGAATGTTTATCTTGAAATAACTTTTAAAATTTGTATGTATGTAGAAACTGTTAATTAGCCAGTGTTTCAATAATAAGCACAAAAAGTGATCATAGCCCAAATGAGAAAGTACTGGACTCCAGGATATAACAGGGATATTAAAAGCCAGAAAATGGGGAAATGTGCACAGAAAAGAAGACCATGGTCACTTCAATCATGAAGGCCCTAAAGCTTTTCTTATCTGCATAAGACTTAAAAATCAACATCTAATCATGAAGCAGAATGGTCATAAGGCTCTACCCTACCCGAGTGACTTTTGTAAATTACATAATTATGCCTTTAGTAGTGTCATTTGCTTTCATGGTATAACCACAGATACATTTCTTTTGCTCTAGGATATAAACTTCCATTCATATACAACCATGAAATCCTAATCAAATTACATGGATCACGTACAAAGTGAGGATATGAATATAAGGGAGACATGTTGAAATGACCCACAACTGGAGAAGTGGGGAATTCAGAGACAGAAGTGATGGAGATGAAGAACACTGACAGTCATTTTATAAATGGTGCACTGGTAAATAATAAAAAAAAATATTTTGTTTAATTTTATACTGGGTTCTAGAATAATGAGTCATGTACAAGCTTTATGGTTGAGAATGTCATAGTTTCTGTGGTGAGAGATGTCAGCAGAAAAGTACAAAAAATTGAAGGTTTAAGGGTTTTGCTTGAGTCTATACCAAAAAGAAAAGGTTCCTTTTCTATTCTTATAGCAAAGGTCATCATTTTGATTCATTTAATAATTGGCTCCAAGCTCCCTTTTCAAGGACCAAAATAGGGAACTTTATACTTCTCATATAAAACATTATTATGTTGGATTTTTGTTTTGACTTTTTCTTCAGAAATGGGGAGAACAGGAGTGAGAGATATTTTTCTAATTTGGTATAGTTATATGACATGAATTAATTCTAAAGATTTGTTTAATAACATAGTATCTAGCATCAACAAGACATTAGGTTTTAATGTAAAGAGGTGGAAACCATGATAAACTATTGTTAAAACAAAAAAAAATAAACAAAAGAAAATCTCAATAAATAAAGGATATATTGGGTGCCTTGAGTGTGCTAATGGTTTCATTAATGTGTACGTATGTTCAATTTTATCTGTGTGTACAATTTACAGATGCACATTTATTGTATAGATATTTGTTGTAGCTATATAAAAGTATAGGAAAAATAAACTAACACCATCATGGACTTCCACCGTGTATTGTTAGTTCCTTAAGACCACGACAGTCTACTCAATGGAGCATCAGGGTCAGGAGCCATTAGACACCATTTGCACCAGGGAGCTAGGCAGCCTCATACCATTCTGTGCACCACCTGGAGGGAGAGAGAAATCTCCCAGCAGAACCTCCAATTGTTAGCACAGGGGTGAGAGCTACATTTTATCACCAATATCTCTCTGGAAGAAAACAGTTAGTAGCACACAGGATGATCAGTGAAGCAATGAGGACAGGAGCCATTGGTTGCCATTTGCAGCAGAGAAACAGGCAGCTCCAAAGACTCCTGTGCACAGACTTCCAGAAGATAGTTGGTTTGCCAAGAGTAGGGACATAGCACCTCAGGAGGGATAAGTGCCCGCCAGAGACAGCAGAACCATGTAACAGGAGAATGAACCACAAGGCTACAGGCAGGCACAAGAACCCTACCAACAGAAACCAAGGCTACTTGGCAATATCAGAACCCAGTTCTCCCACAATAGCAAGTCTCAGATACCCCAACACACCAGAAAAGCAAGAGTTGGATTTAAACTCATGATAGAGGACTTCAAGCAGGACATAAATAACTTCCTTGAAGAAATACAGGAGAACATGGGACAACAGGTAGAAGCCCTAAGGGAGGAAACACAAAAATCCCTTAAACTAAAACAGGAGAACATGGGAAACAGGTAGAAGCCCTTAAAGAGAAAACACAAAAATAACTTAAAGAAACACAAGACAACTTGGGTCAGAAGGTAGAAGCCCTTAAAGAAGAAACACAGAAATCACTTAAAGAATCACAACAGAACATGGGACAACAGGTAGAAATCCTTAAAGAGGAAACACCAAAATCACTTAACGAATTTCAGAAAAACACAAACACTCAAGTACAGGAACTGAACAAATCCATCCAAGATCTAAAAGTGGAAGTAGAAACAATAAAGGAATTGCAAAAGGATACAACTCTGGAGATAGAATACCTTGGAAAGAAATCAGGAGTAAGAGATGCAAGCATCAACAACAGAATACAAGAGATAGAAGAAAGAATCTTGGGTGCTGAAGGTAAGATAGAAAACAGTGACTCAACAGTCAAAAAATGCAAAATGCAAAAAGATTTTAACCCAAAACATCCAGAAAACTTAGGACACATGAGAAGACCAAACCTAATGATTATAGGTATCAAAGAGAGCGAGAATTTACAACTTAAAGAGCCAGCAAATATCTTCAACAAAATTATTGAGAAAAACTTCACTAACTTAAAGGAAGAGATGCCTACAATCATACAAGAATCCTACAGAACTCCAAAAGACTGGACCAGAACAGAAGGTCATCCTGTCATATAATAATCAAAACACCAAATTCACTAAACAAAGAAAGAATATTAAAAGCAGGAAACTGAAAAAGTCAATTAACTTATAAAGGGAGACCTATCAGAATTACACCAGACTTCTCACCAGAGACCATGAAGGATAGAAGATCATGGAAGATATCATACAGACCCTAATAGAACACAAACCTGAGCCCAGACTACTATACCCAGCAAAACTCTCAATCACTATAGATAGAGAAACCAAGATATTTCATGGAAAAACCAAATTTACAGAATATCTTTCCACAAGTCCAGCCCTACAAAGGATAATAGATGCAAAATGCCAACACAAGGAGGAAAACTACACTCTAGAAAATAAAAGAAAGTAATCTTTATTCAAAAATACAAAAGAAGATAACTACACAAATATAAAAATGACATCTAAAATAATAGGAAATAATGATCACTATTCCTCAATATCTCTTAACATCAATGGAATTAATTCCCCAATAAAAAGATATAGAATAATAGACTGGGTGCATGAACAGGACACAGCATTTTGATGCATACAGGAAATGCACCTCAGTGGCAGACAAACACTATCCCAGAATAAAAGGCTGGAAAACAATTTTCCAAGCAAGTTGTCCCAGGAAACAACCTGGAGTAGCCATTCTAATATCAGATAAAATCAACTTTCAACCAAAAGTTATCAATAAAGATGTGGAAGGACATTTCATACTCATCAAGGGAAAAATCTACCAAGAAAAAACTGTCCATTCTGAACATCTATACTCCAAATGCAAGGGAACCCATATTTGTAAAAAACACTTTAATAAATCTCTAAGCATATATTGCACCTCACATAATAATTGTGCGTGACTTCAACACCCCAGTCTCCTTAATGGACAGATCAGGTAAACACAAACTTACAAAGACAGAGTGAAACTAACAGAAGTCATGGACCAAATAAATTTAACAGATATTTTTAGAACATTTCATCCTAAATCAAAAGAATACACCTTTTTTCTCAGCACCTCAATGTACCTTCTCCAAATTTGACAACATAATTGGTCACAAAACACAACTCAAAAGATATGAGAAGATTGAAATAACCACATGCCTCCTTTCAGATCACTTCAGATTTTCTTCAATAGAAAAAAAAACAAACAAACAGAAAACCCACATACACATGTAAACTTAACAATTCTCTATTCAATGATACATTGATCAAGGAAGAAGTAAGGAAAGAGATCAAAGGCCTTTTAGAATATAATGTAAATGAAAGCACAGCATACCCAAACTTATGGGACACAATGAAAGCAGTGCTAAGAGGAAAACTCATAGCTCTGAGTGCCTCCAAAAAGCAACTGGAAAGAGCATAAGCTTGCAGCTTAACAGCACACCTGAAAACTCTAGAACAGAAAGAATGTCATATACCCAAGTGGAGTAGATGGCAGGAAATGATCAAGCTCAGGGCTGAAATCAACCAAGTAGAAAGAAAAAGAACTATACAAAGAATCAACAAAACCAGAAGCTGGTTCTGTGAGAAAATAAACAAGATAGATAAACCCTTATACAGAATAACCAGAGGGCACAGAGCCTGTATCCAAATTAACAGAAATAGAAATAAAAATGGAGATATAAAAACAGAACCTGAGAAAATTTTTTAAAAAATCATAAGATCCTACTGTAATAGCCTATACTTAACACAACAGGATCATCTAGATGAAATGGAGAACTTTCTAGACAGATACCAAAGACCAAAGTTAAATCAGACTCAGACCATCTAAACAGACCCAAAATCACTAAAGAAACAGAAGCGGTCATTGAAAGACTACCAACCAAATAAAGCACAGTAAATGATGGTTTTAGTACAGGATTCTATCTGACCTTCTGAGAAGACTTAACACCAATACTTTTCAAACTATTCAACAAAATAGAAACAGAAGGAACATTACCCAACTCATTCTATCGAGGCACAATTACACTGAGAACAAAACCACACAAAGATACAACATAAAAAAGAGAACTTTAGACCAATTTCCCCTAAGAATATTGATGCAAAAATACTCAATAAGATTCTCACCAATTGAATTCAGGAACATATCAAAACAATCATTCACCATGATCAAGTAGGCTTCATCCTAGTGATGCAGGGATAGTTCAATATAAGGAAATCCATCAATGTAAACCACTACAGAAACAAACTCAAAGAAGAAACATAATCAGTTCATTAGATGCTGAGAAATCATTTGACAAAATTCAGCAAACTTTCATGTTAAAAGTCTTGGAAAAGTTAGGATTTCAAGGCCCATACCTACACATAGTAAAAGCAATATACAGTAAAACAGTAACCAACATCAAACTAAATGGAGAGAAACTTGAAGCAATCCCACTAAAATCAGAGACTAGGCAATGTTGCCCTCTTTCTACATATCTATTCAATACAGTATTGAATTTCTAGCTAGAGCATTAGACAACAAAGGGAGGTCTAAGGGATACAAATTGGAAAGAAAAAAGCCAAACTATCACTATTCACAGATGATATGATAGTAAGTGATACCAAAACTCCACCAGAGAACTCCTACAGTTGATAAAAAACTTTACCAAAGTGGGAGGATATAAAATAAACTTAAACAAATCAGTAACCTACCTATCCTCAAGGGATAAACAGGCTGAGAAAGAAATTATGGAAAAGACACCCTTCACAATAGGCACAAACAACATAAAATACCTTTTTGTGACTCTAACTAAACAAGTATACAATCTGTATGACAACAACTTCAAAACTCTGAAGAAAGAAATTGAAGAAGACCTCAGAAGTTGGAAAGATCTCCCATACTCATGGATTGGCAGGATTAACAGAGTAAAAATACCCATCTCGCCAAAATCGATCTACAGATTCAATGTAATCCTCATCAAAATCCCAACTCAATGCTTCATAGAGCTAGAAAGAGCAATTCTCAAATTTATCTGGTATAACAAAAAACCTAGGATAGATAAAACTAATCTCCACAATAGAAGAACTTCTGGGGGAATCAATATCTCAGACCTCAAATAGTACTACAGAGCAATAGTGATTAAAAACTCCATAATATTGGTACAGTGACAAGAAGTTCATGGAATAGAATTGAAGACTCAGAAATGAACTCACACACCTATGGTCACTTAATCTTTGACAAAAGAGCTAAAATCACCCAATGGAAAAAGATAGCCTTTTCAACAAATTATGCTGCTTCAACTGGAGGCTAGCATGAAGAATGCAAGTTGGTACATTCTCATCTTCTTGTACAAAGCTCATGGACAAATGGATCAAGGACCTCCACATAAAACTAGATACACTGAAACTTGTATAAAAGAAAGTGAGGAAGAGACTGGAATACATAGGTACATGGGAAATTTTCCTGAACAGAACACCAATAGCTTATGCTCTAAGATCAAGAATTGACAAAGGGGTCTCATAAAATTATAAAGCTTCTGTAAGGCAAAGGACACTGTCAGTAGTACAAAAGGGCAACCAAAAAATTGTGAAAAGATCTTTGCCAAGCTTACATCAGACAGTGGGCTAATATCCAATACATACAAAAATTCAAAATGATAGACTCAGAGAGCAAAATAACCCTATTAAAAATTAGGGTACAGAGCTAAAGAAAGAATTTTCACCTGAGGAATAAGGAATGGCTGAGAAGCACCTAAAGAAATGTTCAAGATCCTTAGTCATCAGGGAAATGCAAATCCAAACAACACTGAGATTTCACCTCATATCAGCCAGAATGGCCAAGATCAAAAACTAAGGAGACAACAGGTGATGGTAAGGGTGTGAAGAAAGACAAAGACTCCTCTATTGCTATTATGATTGCAAGCTGGCACAATCACTCTGAAAATCAGTTTGGCAGTTCCTCAGAAATTTGGGGATACTACTACTGGAGGACTCTGATATACCATTCTTGGACATATCCCCAAAGGATTCTGCAGCATGTAATAAGGACACAAGCTCCACTATGTTTGTAGCAGCCTTATTTATAGTAGCCATTAGCTGGACAGAACCAAGATGTCCCTCAACAGGGGGATGGATCCAGAAAATTTGGTTCTTCTATACAATGGAATACTACTTAGCTATTAAAAACAATGAATTTATGAAATTCTTAAGCAAATGGATGGAAGTAGAAAATATCCTCAATTGTAAGGTAACCCATTCACAGAATAACACATATGGTATGCTCACATTGATGAATGGATATTAGTCCAGAAGCCTGGAATACCCAAGATACAATTCACAAACCAAATGAAGAAAGAATGAAGTATGGATAATCTGGTCCTTCTTAGAAGGGGGTACAAAATATCCACAGTAGGAGTTTCAGTGACAAAATATGGAGCAATGCCTGAGGGAAAGAGCATCCAGGGACTGACCGCTCTCCAGAGATCTATCCCAAATACAGTTACAAAAAAAAAAAAAAAACAGACACTATTGTGGATGGCAACAAGTTCTTGCTAATAAGAGCCTGTTGTAGCTGTTACCTGGGAGGCTCTGCTAGTGCAAGACAAATAATGAGGAAGACACTCTCAGCCAACCATTGACCTGAGCACAGGGTCCTCCAATGAATTAGCTAGAGAAAGGACCCAAGGATCTGAAGAGTTTTGCAGCACCATATGAGGAACAACAATATGAACCACCCGGTACTCTCAGAGCTCCCAGGGACTAAACCACCAACCAAAGGTTACACATGGAGGGAACCATGGCACCAGATGCATAAGCAGCAGAGGAAGGCATTGTTGGATATCAAAGGGAGGACAGGCCTTTGGACTTTAGAAGGCTAAATGCCTCAGTATAGGGGAAAGACAGGACAGGGTAGAGGGAATGGGTGAATTGGTGAGCAGGAGGAACAGAATGGGTTAGGGATTTTTCGTGTGTGTGTGTGTGTGTGTGTGTGTGTGTGTGTGTGTGTGTGTGTGATCAGGAAAAAAGGAAAACACTTGAATTGTAAATAAACAATTTTCTAATAAAAAAATAAATAATTGAAATAAGAAAAAAGAACATGATAGCCTGTTTCAGTTACTTCTGTGAGATGGACTAATATCTTTGTTAATACTTCAAGTACTTAATCCCTTGGAAGAAATGTTAACGTTATGCAGTTTGTCAAGATTCCATTATAAAGAAGGTCTGATATTCCAATAGTGTGTAGACTTGAATTCAAGATATTTTAAATTTATATAAACTCTGATTCTATCATTTGCTGACATTTCCGTGTCATGGTATCTCCAGTGAATAGACATAACTGTAGCCAGAAGTAAGTATAAATAATGATTAATTAATATTATTAAATATTATAAATATTTGTTGTATTATGTTATAGGAAACAATAGAAATCACCATCAGCAATTTCTTGGTCCTAGTTCTGTACTCCACAGTCTTTAAGATCCTTCCTTATTCACTGGTCCAACAGGTGATTATGGCTAGTATGTAATATCCACACAATTATCCAAATTATAATAATGAAACTATTAAATATCAAGCTCTGGCAGAGCCCTGGAGGTAAGATAAAACAAAATCATAGTCAGTTCACTTAAGTAACTAAAACATTAAGCAGTTTTATGAAGAGATTGCAAACTAATACTTGACAAATTTGTAAGTTCTCAGAAGTGTAAACAATATTGTGTCTTGGTCAATACTTCTAGCATTCACAAACAATGTGTAAAAGTTGTATTTATCTTTAGGAAAGAGTACAGTACATGAAAATATAGAGAGATATGTCAATGATATTACATGAGTGAAGCCAAGGTCATGTCTCTTCCTAATTCAGCAGCTTCTACCTGCATATCAGTATAACCAACTATAAGAACATGGGACATCTTCTTTGTTATGATTGGAATTGTTTAGATTGAGTTATATTTAATAATGTTTCAATGTAAAATATGTGGTATCAAGAAAATAAAGCAAAAAATGAAAAGGAAAATGGGCTTGAGGCATTTCATTCTAACAATATTCTTTTGAAGAACAAAGAAGAAATAGACATTATATTTTTACAAAATTAAAATTTTATAAAAATACAGTGTACTGAAATTGGAGAGATCATTTTCACTCTTACATTTAAGAAAGAGGGGCAAACCCACTTATTACTAAGTTATTGTACTCTTACTAGAAATAATTTTCTAAGTTCCAATATTTCAAGGCAGATGGTTATTCCTCGAGGGTCTGAGTAAGAGGATATTAACTGCTTCCTGAATAAATACTTGTAATTTTTACCATAATTTTAGATGTCCTTACCTCCCTGTGAAGTTAATACAACAATGATATATATATATAATTAATGTCAGTCTTAATTATCTAATCTTAAGAAGCTTATTCACTATGAAATTGCATTAGTCTACAGATGATTATCTTTTCTCCTCAACTAGCCTCAAGAATAAACTGCTGTAATTGGAATAAATATGCCTAAATTAACATTCTATTTGCACAGTGGATGCCATCAATGTAAATGTATTTCAAAGCTTCTAGTTTATTACAGTAAGTGAATCTTAATAAGAGTATTAAGGTGGCCATTTTCTGAGATTGTACCTGCAATTATTGAGAACTTTAATATTTTACAGATTAGACATTTTCTGTATATATATATGTGTGTGTGTGTGTGTGTGTGTGTGTGTGTGTGTATACATATATATATATAATTGTTAAGCAGGAAAATGTATGTCTGTTTGTCTCTGTGTGTGTCTGTGTACATGTGTACGAGTGTGTGTGTTTGTGTGTGTGTGTATGTGTATGTGTGTGTGTGTTTGTGTGTGTGTGTGTGTGTGTGTGTATGTGTGTGTGTATGTGTGTGAAATCTACCTTCTCACTACTTGAATTAAATTTTACTGATAGGATCCTTCATACTGATATATCTGAAAGTGAGTTTCCATACTGGCTTAAATTCATGAAAGAATTCATTATGAATGGGAACAATGTACCATACACTAGGGTACTGGATTGAAAAAAATGGAGAGCAAACAAAACTAGCATTGTCTTTCTCTGATTCATGACTGCAGATACATTACGACCAGGTTTCTTTCACAATAACTTCCCTTCCTTAAAGGAATAAATCTTGTCAAACCTTGAACAAAAATATAATTGTGCTAACTTAAGTTCCTTTTTGCCACATGTATTGATTAGCATGGTAGTGTGTAAAGCAACTAATACACTAATATGTGTATCCATATAAGTATGATTGAAGAACAAGTGTGAATGGGCCTCAAAGATCCCTTGACATTGAATTTTCTGCCAAACTGTTGGATGGATATTTGCATAGGAATATTCTTTCGTTACTGAGCTGCCAAAGTCTGAAATTTACTGTACTTGTTATGGAGTAACAAAACAAGTAAGTAAACCAATGGAAGCAGCAACCAAACAACTAATTTCTCTTTACATAAGGCAAAGTTGTTATGCCAGGGAATACTGTATAACTGAATATTGAAAGCCAGCTGTTTACACAGAAAGAAGAGATCTGGGCAATAACACACATGAGAGTGTAGAAAAACAAACAAGTTCAGATATGTGTCTTCCTGACTTGAAGGACCTAGACCATCTGGTAGAAATAGGATGGGAAGTGTGTAGGAGTAATAGGGCAGTATCTCATAGTGAGTTGGATAAATCACACTAGGAAGATATTCAAATATGTTCTTTCCCATCTTTGGTAGATAATTCCAAATCTGCAGTGGTGAATGTGTGGCATGGAATTACCTTAGAAAACGAGAATGTAGAAGGAACCATGAGTAGGCAAAGAAGGAATTCTGTATGGGAAAATATCAGTATATAGATTGTATGATGGGAAAATGAGTAAAAGGAAGATGGATAAAACTGGGCAGTCAGGAAGAAGGGAAAAAGAACTGTTATGAAGAGGAATAAGTTTGGAGTTCTGAAAGAACAGAGAGGAATATATAATTTGATGTTTATTCAAAAAGTCTTTCCCTCTCCCTCTCCCTCTCCCTCTCCCTCTCTCTCTCTCTCTCTCTCTCTCTCTCTCTCTCTCTTTCTATTTATGTGTTTGTGTGTAATTGTTTGAGCCAAATGGAATGAAAATGTTATGTATAAAAGCCATAGACAATCACCAGTGCTATGCAAGTGATTATTTTTTTGAGGAAAAAAATAATCAATAGTCTTCCCATCATGATGCATATAAATCTGAGCAATGAACACCATGACAGGTACAGTACAACAAAGGATTAACAATCATAGACTACCTAAGGTTTACTTAGCAGCATGAAATCTTTGCCTGCTACTTTAAACTCCTATAACAATCATTGTAGAGTGAAGCATTTGAACTATGAGGAGAACCTAAACTTTCCAGTTTAGCACACCAGTATAAATCAAAACTACATTCTAAATACTTATTCTTATGACAACAGATAAGTCACTCTCACCACTCATATATACAGCTTACTGTTTGCAGAAGGTGCAGTTCATTACAGAAGATATGACTGATCAAAATGCAAATAACAACTGACCATGAGGTGCCTCTGGTTGGGCATCTCATGATCAGTTGTTATGTCAGTGATATAGATAGTCACAGACACACACACACACACACACACACACACACACACATATAATGTAAGTATGTATCACTGTCCTTACATCTAAGGCTCAGGGAACATCATGAAAAAAAAGTATGGAAAGATAGTAAGATCCCAAGGACCAGAACATCTGCTGTAAAATTGTGTTTCTTATCCATGACTGAGAAGTTGCTCACATGATGTCACTACAATTTAGCTACCTAAACAAAACTTGAACAATGACAATATCAGTGGACATGGGAATGAGGATAGGCAAATTCTCACATGGCCCATGCCTAAAATAATTCAGAACGGTAATCACTTTGTGAGTAAGGGGTGAGTCATTATTCCATTTCTTTGTTTTGTTTTGTTTTGTTTTGTTTTGTTTTGTTTTGTTTTGTTTTGTTTTGTTTTGTTTTGTTTCGAGACAGGGTTTCTCTATATAGGCCTGGCTGTCCTGGAATTCACTCTGTATACAGGGCTGGCCTGGAACTCCCTAGTTGTTTATCCAGTACCAAATTATCATTCTGAAAACCAGACAAACATAGACACCGACACATATACACACACAAACATAAACACACACTTTGTTTTAATGTGGCGTGTGTTACTTAGTGCACGATATTTATCTTTAAGAGAGAAAAGAAGTCACGATTTGAGAAGTATAAACAAGGACGAGAGGGAGAACAAAATGATGTAAATACAGTACTGTTCTTTCTCTATGGGAAAAGAGGTTACTTACATGTCAGGAAATACATATGGAGTAAACAGAGAAAATATAGTGTGGAAATTCTGTGTGGAAGTGATATGACCCAATGTCTCTTATACCTTGTTGTTTACTAGCATTTATAGATGCTGTCAGAATCTCTCAAGGCTTTGTGACAGTTAAGCAATAGCTTACCAAACACAGTCAGTGAAAGAATTGAAATATAGCAGAAAGCTTTTTAGGGAGGATGAATGACATGCCCTAACATGGATGGAAAATGGGTGGGAATGGTTATAAATTGATAGTTTAGGAGTAAACTTATTTTAGATCTGGATTCATTGTAGTGAGGCTTTTGGGATATTTCATCAGGGTTGTACAGAAGCCAGTTCTGAATTGTAAAGAAATGCTGATGGAAGATGAGTATGTTTTGAGGTTCTCGTTTCAAAACTCATGGAAAATATATGATCAGGAAGAAAGTAAAAGGAAATAACCTAATTGCTGAAAAAAAATTTATTTATTTATTTATTTTAATTTTATTTTCTATATTCTATGTTTACATTCCAAAGGCTTTCCCCTTTCCCAGTTCCCACCCACCATACTTCCCATAGTTCCTCTCCCCCCCAACTATTCCCCAATCATTCCCCCTCCCCCCTCGGTTTCTTTACTAAACTGGATGCAGTCTTTACAGGCCCAGGGTCTTCTCCTTTCTTCTTCTTGGGAATCATTTGACTTGCTAATTGTGTCTTGAGTATTTAGGGCTTCTGGGCTCATTAATATCCACTTATCAGTGATTGCATTTCATGTGTATTCTTTTGTAATTGGGTTAACTCACTCAGGATGATATTTTCCAGGTCTAACCATTTGCCTACATTTATGCCTGCACACCAGTAGAGAGCACCGGATCTCAGTAGAGATGATTGTGAGTGACCAAAATGTTGTTGGGAATTGAACTCAGTACTTCTATAAAAGCAGCCATAGATCTTCATGGCTGAATCATCTCTCTTGCCAGAAAATTAACCAGTTCTAAAATTTACCTATTAAACCACCACCAGAACCAACCAACAATCTTCTGGAACTGTACATCCTTAGCCCAGCCCAGTTCTGTCAGTAGGAAGGCTAATTAGGGTTCAATTAAGCTTTAATAAGAGCATAGATAGCATTTCCCATACATACTTGATAGAAGAGATAAATAATGTATGTCTTGAATTCAAAGACTTCTTATGTATTTTACTTCTGAATAGAGTTATTTCAGGCAAAGAATAATTAACATATAAGACATAGAATGTCAGGCAAATTTCATTGAAATCCACTGACTTTTTGTGAGACATGGAAGACAAAGTATCTATCAAATCTCTTTGTTTTCATATGACTATGATAACAAAGGTAGTCAGGCCTTAACACCAAAATCACTTATATTCTGATGGGTTGCTGATCATCAGATCTGGATTCAGATGGGATTATTTTCTTTCACTTCATAGAACCTCTCTTTTGTATGTGGGAATAAGAAGGAGGAAGGATATGTTGGAAAAGGGGAAGTTTGGCATGAGAAAATGAACCAGTGGTTTCTTGTGATATTAAGTCTTCTGAATGGCACTACTGTTTAAACAGTTGATCTTTTCCCTTACACATTCATCTGATAAGAATTATCTTCCTGACAGTACTGTCTTTCAAGACAGCCATATCTGCCCTTAATCTTTCAGAATTTTTGTTAAATAAACTTTTATAGAAAGTCACTTATACATTTGCTTCTCTGCATAGACTGGTGTTGCTCTCAGCCTGGATCAGAGAATCAGAGAAGCTTTTTCCTCCTCCTCCTCCTCCTCCTCCTCCTCCTCCTCCTCCTCCTCCTCCTCTTCTTCTTCTTCTTCTTCTTCTTCTTCTTCTTTTTCTTCTTCCTCACTTTTCATTTTTTTTCAAAAGGCAACAGTTAATACAGAGACTCATATTAGGTCAGAATACTGAGAACAGATAAATGTTGATTGTTCAAAATAATGATTAATTCAGTACCACTCAGTTCAATATACAGGAGGTATCACAGAGTCGAGGTCAGAGGGAAAGGCTTTCTATAGAATACTGTCTTTTGCATAGTGAATGACCATCACAACAGGTAACCAAAAACACACAATGAAATATGAGTAGAATGTGAACTAGGTTAGGAAGAATTGCATGAATAAGGATGGTTGATTAGTATGATTGGGAATTAATACAGATTGTTCACAATATAATTTATTCATGTAAATATTTTACTTATTAAAAATATTTTACTACATAAAATTTAGGTGAGCAGAGTTTAGTCAATAATAACACAGAGTGAGTTCCACTCCCAGACACTCATATACTGGACATAACTGGGACCAACAGGATGTAGGATTCCTGACTGACTGGTAGCATGGGTACCTTCTGGGCTGGGCTGGTTTGCCTTAGACTTTAACTCCACAGTCAACACGCGGGGGAAGCTCTACTCCCAGGCACACTAACATGTCCAGAATCACTGGGTCACACAATCACAGGATTCCAAGAGCTTGGTCACACAGAATTTTACATGACATTATCAGAAACAAATCCTCAAACCATAGCAAGTCCTGGATACACCTTCACACTGGAAAAGCAAGGTTTGGATCTAAATTAACTTCTCATGATTATGATAGAGGATATTAAGAAGGACTTTAATAACTCCTTTAAAGTAATACAAGAGAACACAGGTAAACAGGTATAAGCACTTAAACAGGAAGCATAAAATTAATTAATTAATTAATTAATTATTTTAAAAAACTTAAAAAGTTACAGAAAAACACAAACAAACAGTCCAAGGAAATGAACAAAACCATCCAAAATCTAAAAATGAAAATAAAAACAATAAAGAAATCACAAAGTGAGACAACCATGGAGTCAGAAAACCTAGGAAAAATATAGAGACATAGATGAAAACATCACCAACAGAATACAAGAGATAGAGGAGAGAACTTCAGGAACAGAAGATACCATAGAAAACATTGATTAAACAGTCAAAGAAAAGGCAAAATGCTATATTAGGCTCCTATCAGCAAGGGCTTGTTGGCATCTACATTAGTGTCTGGGTTTGTAGCAGGAGTGGGTAGGTTGGTGAGCAGGGGTAAGGGGGGTGGGATAGGGTGTTTTTAGAGGAAAAACCAGAAAATGGATAACACTTGAAATGCAAATGAAGAAAATAAAATATTTAATAAAAAAAAGTTAAGAAAAAAATGCAAATTGCAAAAAGCTCCTAACCCAAAACATCCAGGAAATACAGGACACAATGAGAAGAGCATGAAGATTATTAACTTAAAGGGACAGGAAATATCTTCAACAAAATTATAGAAGAAAACTTCCCTAATCTAAAGAAAGAGATGACGATGAACATACTAGAAGTCTTTAGAACTCCCAAAAGACTGAACCAGAACAGAAATTACGCCCATCAATGTATTATCAAAACATCACATGCACTAAACAAAGAAAGACAATTTAAAGCAGTAAGGGATAAAGGTCAAGTAACATATAAAGATAGACCTATGATAATTACATCAGATTTTTCACCAGAACTTATGAAAGCTAGAAGGACCTGGGCATATGGAATACAGACCCTAAGAGAACATACATGCCAGCCCAGGCATTTATACCCAACAAAACTATCAATTACCATAGATGGAGAAAACAAGATAGTCAATGACAAAACCAAATATACACAATTTTTTTTCACAAATCAAGCTCTGCAAAAAATAACATATGGAAAACCCCAACACAAAGAGAGAAAGTACACCCTAGAAAAAACAGGAAGGTAATCTTTCAGCAAACCCAAAAGAAGATAGCCACACAAACATAATTGTACCTCTAACAACAACAACAACAAAAAGACCAGGAAGTAACAATTACTTATTCTTTATATATCTTTTTGTTTTGTTTGGTTTTTGGTTTTTGGTTTTGTCTTTTTTTTTTTTTTTTTTTTTGAGACATGGTTTCTCTGTGTAGTTCTGGCTGTCCTGGAACTCACTCTGTAGACCAGGCTGGCCTTGAACTCAGAAATCTGCCTGCCTCTGACTCCCAAGTGCTGGGATTAAAGGCGTGCACCACCACTGCCCGGCATTCTTTATATATCTTAACATCAATAGACTCAATTCCACAATAAAAAGACATAGACTAAAAGACTGGATACACAAACTAAACCCAACATATTGCTGCATATTGCTCAGTGACAAAGACAGACACTACCTCAAATTAAAATGATAGAAAACAATTTTGCAAGGAAATGTTCCCAAGAAACAAGCTGGACTGGTCATTCTAATATTGAATAAAATCAACTTTCAAACAAAAGTTATAAAAAAAAAAAAAAGACAAAGAAAGACATTTCATACAAGTCAAAGGAAAATTCTACCAAGATGAACTATCAGTTCTGAATAACTATGCTCCAAATACAAGGCAACCCATATTCATAAAATTACTTTAATGAAGCTTAAAGCACACATTGAATCCCACAAAATAATAGTTGAAGCTTTCAAAACCCCACTCTCAGCAATGGAAAGCTCATGGAAATAGAAACAAACAAACAAAAAATGACACAGTGAAACTAACATGAGTTACAAAACAAAGGTATCTAATGCATATTTATATAACATTCAGTTCTAAAGCAAAAGCATGTACCTTCTTCTTAGCACCTCATGTTACCTCCTCCAAAATTGACCACATAATGGCCACAAAACAGGCCCCAACAGATACAAGAAGATAGAAATAATCCCATGCACCCAATCAGATCACCATTGAGTAAAGTTGGTTATAAATTATAACAACAACAATAACAATAACAACAACAACAATAAAAACCCCAGGAAACAAACATACAAAGCTGAACAACTGTATTCAATGAAAAACTCAGTCAAGGATGAAATAAGGGAAAGAAATTAAAGACTTTTAGGGGCTGGTGAGATGGCTTAGCCATTAAGAGCACTGATTGCTCTTCTGAAGGTTGTGAGTACAAATTCCAACAAAGACATGGTAGCTAGCAAACATCAGTAGTGAGATCTGACACCCTCTTCTGGTGTGTCTAACGATAGTTACAGTGCACTTATATATAATAATAAATAAATTTTTTTTTCAAAAAATGCCATCAGAATTTAATGAAATGAGGACACATCTTACCAAACCTTATAGGTCTCAATGAAAGCAGTGGTAAGAGTAAAACTCATAGCTCTAAGAGACCCTAAAAAGACACTGGAGACATCTTATACTAGCAGCTTGACAGCACACCTGAAAGCTCTAGAACAAAAAGAGCAAATATACCCAAGAGGAGTAGACAAGAGGAAATAATCAAACCCAGGGCTGGAATTAACCAAATATTCAAAAAAAAAAAAAAAAAAGTAACTATCCAAATTATCAACAAAACCAGGATTTGGCTCTTTGAGAAAATCAACAAGATAGATAAACCCTTAGCAGGACTAAGCAGAGGACACAGAGACAGTATCAAAATTTAAAAAATATAAGAAAGACAGAAATAAAGAAAAAGAAATGAAAATGGAGACATAACAATAGAAATTGCAGAAATTCAAATAATCATCAGATTCGACTACAAAAACTTATACTCAAAGAAAATTAGAAAATCTGAATGAAATGGCCAGTTTTCTACATAGATACAAGATGGCAAAGATAAAATAGGATCAGATAAAGCACCTAAAGAGCCCCATAAACCATAAATAAATAAAAGCAAACATTAATATTCACCTACCCGTAAAAAGCCCAGGAGCAGATTGGTTTTTTGGATAATTCTATCAGACCCTCAAAGAAGACCAATACTCTTCAAACAATTCCACAAAACATAAACAGAAGGATCAGTATCCAATTCATTCTATGAAACCAAAACTACACTTATACCTAGAACACACAAAGTCCAAAGAAAGCGAACGTCAGACCAATTTCCCTTATTAACATTGATGCAAAAAATACACAATAAAATTATTAGCAACCAAATCCAAAAACACATCAAAACGATCATTCACCATCATCAAGTAGGCTTCATTCCAGAGATGCAGGGATGGTTCAATACTGGGAAATCCATCAATGTAATCTACTACATAAGCAAACTAAAAAAAAAAAAAAAAAAAAAAAAAAATCTGTGATTATTTTATTAGATGCTGAAAAAGCATTTGACAAAATGGATGTTGAATCCATTCATGTTAATAGTCTTGTAAAGATTAGGAATTCAAGGCCCATACCTAAACTTAGTAAAAGTGATATACAGCAAAACACTAGACAATATCAAACTAAATGGAGAGAAACATGAAATAATCCCATGAAAATCAAGGTCTAGAAAAGAATGCCCACTCTCTCCCTATCTATTCAAGATATTGCTTGAAGTTCTAGCTGGAGAAATTAGACAACAAAAGATCAAATGGATACAAATTGGAAAG
This sequence comes from Apodemus agrarius, assembly GCA_964023405.1. Taxonomy (NCBI): domain Eukaryota; kingdom Metazoa; phylum Chordata; class Mammalia; order Rodentia; family Muridae; genus Apodemus; species Apodemus agrarius. The sequence goes on along the minus strand of OZ030017.1, from coordinate 88,319,643 downwards.
GAAAAAGTCAAAATATAACTATTTGTAGATGATATGATCCTATGCTTAAGTGACCCCACAAAAAAACCAACACAGTTCCTAAAGCAGACAAACAACTCCAGCAATGTGTCTGGACATAAAATTAACTCAAATAAATTGCTTTTCTTCTTCTACCCAAAGGATAAACAGCTGAGAATGATATTAGGGAAATGACACCCGTTACAATAATCATAGATAATATTACATACATTGGTGTGACTTTTATCAAACAAGTGAAAGATCTGTATGACAAGAACTTCAAGTCTCTGAAGAAAGAAAGCAAAGATCTCAGAAGATTGAAAGATCATACATGCTTATGGATTAGCATGAATAATATAGTAAAAATGGCCATCTTGCCAAAAGCAATCTACAGATTCAATGCAATTCCCATCAAAATTCCATATCAATTCTTCATAGAGCTAGTAAGAACAATTTCCAAATCATTTGGAATAACAAAAACCCTAGGTTAGTGAAAACTATTCCCAACAATAAAAGAATATCTGGGAGAATCTCCATTCCTGACATCAAGCTATATTACAAAGCAACAATGATAAAAAATTGAATAGTGTTGGTACAGAGAGAGAACAAAGTAGATCAAGGACCACCCCCCCCACACACACACACACACAAAACCAGATATATTTAACCTTACAGAGGAGAAAGTGAAGAAGAGCCTTGACACATGGGCACAGGATAAAATTACTGAACAGAACACCAATGGCTTATGCTCTAAGAACCAGAATCAACAAATGGGACCTCATAAAATTGCAAAGCTTCTGTAAGGCAAAGGACACTGTTACTAGGTTAAAATGGCAACCAAAATATTGGGAAAAGATCTTTACCAATCGTATATTCAATAGAGGGATAATATCCAATATATAAAAAGAATTCAAGAAGTTAGACTCCAGAGAGTCAAATAACCCTATTAAAAATTTGGGTACAGATCTAAACAGAATTCTCAACTGAGGAAACTCAAATGCCTATGAAGCATCTAAACAAATGTTCAGCATCCTTATTTATCAGAGAAATGCAAATCAAAAGAACCCTGAGATTCCACCCCACACCAGTCAGAATGGCTAAGATGAAAAACTCAGGGGACAGCAGATGCTGGCAAGGATACAGAAAAAAAAAGGAAATAGATCCATTCTTATCTCCTTGTATAAAGCTCAAGTCCAAGTGGATCAAGGATTTCCATATACACTGAAACATAAAGTGCAGAAAGTTGGCACAGATGAAAATGTCCTGAACACAGCACCAATGGCTTATGCATTTAGATCAAGAATCAACAAATGTAACTTCATAAAATTATAAAGCTTCTATACTGCAAAGGACACTGTCAATATGCCAAAATGGCAGCAAACAGATTGGGGAAAGATGCTCCAACATGTAATAAGGACACCTGCTCCACTAGGTTCATAACAGCCTTATTTAAGATAGCCAGAAGCTTAAAAGAACCCAGGTGTTTCTCAACAGAGGAATGGATACAGAAAATGTGGTTTATTGATACAATGTATATAAAAATGATGAATTTTTGAAATTTTTAGGCAAATGTATGGAACTAGAAAATATCATCCTGAGTGAGGTAGCCCAATCACAAAAGAACACTCTTGGTATGCACTAACTGATAAGTGGATATTAGCTCAAAAGCTCCCAATATCTAAGATACAATTTACTTACTTCATGAAGGTCAATAAGAAGGAAGACCAATGTGTGGGTGCTTCTGTTCTTTAGAGAACGGAGCACGATACTCAGAGGAGCAAATATGGAAATAAAGTGAACAGCATAGACAGAGAGTGTCCCACCTGGGGATTCATTCCATATAGAATCACCAAACCCTGACAGCATTGTAGATGCCAAGAAATGCTTGCTAAAAGTAGACTGATTTGGCATTGCCAGAGAGTCCCTCCCATAGCCTTACAAATACAGAGGAAGATTCTCACAGCCAACCATTGGTCTGAGCATGGGGTCCCCGATGGAGGAGTTAAAGAAAGGACTGAAAGAGCTGAAGGGGTTTGCAACCTCATAGGATGAACCACAATATCAACTAACCAGACACTCCAGTGTCTCCAGGGAATAAGCCATCAGTCAAGGAGTACATTTGGCTCCATCTACACATGTAGCATAGGATTGCCTTGTCAGGTATCAGTGAGAGAAGTGGTCCCTATATTCGCCAGATTATGGGATTTGAGGCTGGCAAGGTGGGAGGTGTGTGTATGGAGGAACACCCTCATAGAAGCAAGAGGATGTAGGATGGGATAGGCGATTTCTGGGAGGGAGGAGGAATAGGAAAAGGGGATAACATTTGAAATGTAATAAAGAAAGTATCAATGAAAAAGAATAAAGAAAAAGTAGGCAAAACTATACAATGGAATAGAAAAAAAATCTTCAACAAATGATGTTGGACTGTCTGGATGTCCAAATATAGAAGAATGCAATATATCCCTTATACCAGTCAGTATGGCTAAGATGAAAAACTCAAGTGCATGCTTGTAAGAATGTGGAAAAATGGGAACAATCATCCATTACTGGAGGGAGTAAAAAGTTATACAACCCATTTGGAAAACAGTTTGGCAATTTGTAAGAAAAACAGAAGTAGTTCTTTCTATATTAATACCCAGCTATATAACCCATGGGCATATACCAAAAGTTGCCCCAATGTCCCACAAGTACATTTGTTCAACTATGTTCACAGCAGCTTTATTGTAGTAGCCAGAAACTGAAAACAACTTAGATGGTTCTTAACTGAAGACTGAATAAAGAATATATGTTACATTTACACAATGGAATACTATTCAGCCATGAAAAACAAAGAAATCATGATATTTTTCCATGCAAATGAATGAAACTTGAAAAAATCATCCTGAGTGAGGTTACCCAGCCCCAAAAGTACATGCCCACTATACACTCACTTATAAGTGGAAAGTAGCCATAAAGTACAGAATACTCAAACTATACTCCACAGACCCCAAAAATCCAAACAAGGAACAAGGACAAGTAAAAATGTTTGAATCTGACTTAAAAGGAAGAATAAAATAGTAATAAGAAGAAAATGAAGGGTGGAAACTGTGAGGGAGTGGGGATTGGGATGGAGATGGGAATGGGTTGGTTCAGGATCATGTATTGGGTGTGATAGTTTAGATGGCCAGAAGGCTATGAGAATGATTGGACATGTGTGACTGACAGGAGTGGGGAGATTGGTACACCACATCAACAAGACAAGACAGAAACCTAGGATAAGAGAGGCACCCCTAAATAAATGCCGTGGCCTTATCTGTGAATTAATATATTGGTTATATGTATCCTTAAGGGCACACCTCCTGTAGCCAGGCTGGAACACCTGTGGAACAATTGGGAATCAATCCACACACAAAACTTCTGTACTAATATTTATCTTGTCTTCAAGAAATGCAGTCACAGGAGATGGAATGGAGATTGATGGATTTGACAACCAAGAAATGGCCTAACTTGAGACCTGTCCCTGAAACTATTAACACCACCATGCTATACTTGCAGACAGGAAAATGTGTTTTCAGTGTTTGAACTCAGCAGTTTACTCAGATACAGACACCCACAGCCAAATAGTATTTGGAGCATGAGGAATTGTATGGTATAGGAGGAAGTCATATGGTTTCTGAAGTGGACAGGCACTCCAAAGAAAGACCAACTGTATCAAATAACTAGGATCTTGAGGGTTCTCAGAGTCAGAACTGCCAATCAATTAACATACATGGGCTGCACCTAGGCCTCCCCACATATATGTAGCAGTTGGGCAGTGCAGACTTCATGTGGGTCCTTAAAAATTGGAGCTGTTACCCATATGTTGGTTATGTTCTAATAGTTGGGCCTTATCAAGCCTCAGTGGGAGAGGAAGGGCCTAACATTGCATAGAATTGAAGTTCCAGGCTGAGGCTATAATTGGTGAGGGGTGGGCATTATCTCAAAGGAGAAGTGGAGGGGGATGTTGGTAGGGTTGTAGGAGAGAGTGACTAGGCAGTATGATGGAAAGGAAATAAGTAACAAGTAAAATTAAATGTGTAAAAAAACATTTTCAAAGAATGGATTTGAGTGAGTCAGACAAAATGAGAAATTCAGTATTCAGGAGAATATATTTTTCTGTCAATACTTTTTACACTTTAATTAGTTTGATATTGGAATATAGCAGCAACAATTTTGAAATAGTAGATATTTTGAAAAAAAGATCTGGGTTCTTTCCAGCTTCCGGCTATTATAAATAAGGCTGCCCTCAATGGTGGAATGGATACAGAAAATGTGGTATATTTATACAATGGAATACTACTCAGCAATTAAAAATAATGAATTCATGCAATTTGTAGGCAAATGTTAGGATCTGGAAAATATCATCCTAAGTGAGTCAACCCAATCACAAAGGAATTCACATGAATTTCAATCACAGATTAGTGTATATTAATGAGCCCAGAAACTCTGAATACTCAAGACACAATTAGCTAAGCAAAAGATTCCCAAGAAAAGGGATGGAGAGGACCCTGGTCTGGAAAAGACTAAATCCAGTTTTGTAGGAGAGTACCAGAACAGAGAAATGGAGAGGGGGGATGATTGGGGAATGGGGGGAAGAGGACTTATGGGACATATGGTGAGGGGGGGAACTAGAAAGGGGAAAGCCATTGGAATGTAAACAAAGAATATAGAAAATAATATATATTATTTTATATGTATATAAAAGAAAAAAGGTCAACGGAGCATTGAGCAGGTACTTACCTTCCAGGTAAACCAGCACCATATGTTGAAAATGCTTTTGTCTACTATATGGTTTTAGCTCCTTTCTCGAAGATCAAGAGACCATAGGTAGGTGGGTTAATTTCTTGGTCTTCAATTCTATTTCAACGATCTACCTGCCTGTCACTTTATCAATACTATGCAGTTTTTACCTCTACTGCTCTGTAATACATCTTGAGGTCCAGGATGCTGATTCCCCCCAAGAAGTTTTTATTGTTCAGAATAGTTTTCAGTATCCTGTGTTTTTCATTATTCCAGATGAATTTAAGAATTGCTCTTTCTAAGTCTAGGAATAATTGAGTAGACATTTTGAGATGGATTGGATTGAATCTGTATATTGCTTTCAGCAAGATGGCCATTTTTACTATATTAATACTGCCAATCTACTAGCATGGGAGTTCTTTCTATCTTCTGAAGTCTTTGATTTCTTGCTTCAGAAACTTGAAGATATTTTCATACCGTTCTTTCACTTCCTTGGTTAGAGTCACACCGAGATACTTTATACTGTTAGTGACTATTATGAAGAGTGTCATTCCCCCAATTTCTTTCTCAGCTTATTTGACCTTGTAATATAGGAATTTGTTTGAGATAATTTATCTGGCCACTTTGCTGAAGTTATTTATCAGATTTATGAGTTCTCTGGTAGAGTTTTTGGGGTCACTTAAGTATACTAACATACCATCTGCAAATATTGGCTTGATTTTTTTTCTTTCCAAATTGTATCCCTTTGTCCTTTTGTTGTCTAATTGCTCTAGCTAGAATTGCTAGTACTATACTGAATAGCTAGGAAGAGAGAGGGCAGCTTTGTTTAGTCACTGATATTAGTGGGACTGATTAATGTATCTCTCCATTTAGTTTAAGGTTAGCTACTTGTTTGCTGTATGTTGCTTTTACTAGGTCTAGGTATGGCCCTTGAATTCCTGATCTTTCTAAGACCTTTGACATGAAGGGATGTTGAACTTTGTCAAATGCTTTTTCACCATCTAATGAAATGAACTTGTAATTTATTTTCTTTGTGTTTGTTTATGTAGAAGATTACATTCATGAATTTCCATATATTGAAAAATCCCTTCTTTCCAGGGATGAAGCCTATATGATTGAGGTGAATGATCATTTTGATATGTTCTTGGATTCAGTTGGCAAGAATTTTATTGAGTATTTTTGAATTGATATTCTGAAGGAAAATTAGTCTGATGTTCTATTTCTTTGTTGAGTTTTTGTGTGGTTTTTCTCAAGTCCAAGTGGATCAAGGACCTCCACATAAACCCAGATACAATGAAACTAATAGAAAAGAAACTGGGGGAAGAGCCTTGAGCACATGGGCACAGTGGAAAATTACTGAACAGAACACTAATAGTAATAACTTATGCTCTAAGATCAAGAAATGATAAATGGGACCTCAGAAAATTACAAAGCTTCTGAAGGGCAAAAGACATGGTAAATGGGACAAAATGGAAAGCAACAAATTTGGAAAAGATTTTTACCAGCCTTACATCCAATAGAGGGCTAATATCTAAAGTATATGAGGAACTCAAAAATTTATACCCCAGAGAAGCAAATAACCCTATTAAAATGGTGTATAGAGCTAAGCAAAAAATTCTTAACAGAGAAATACTATATGTTTGAGAAAAACTTAAAGAAATGTTCAATATCCTTAGTCATCAGGGGAATGCAAATCAAAACAAACCAGAGATTCCACCTCACACCAATTAGAGTGGCTAAGACCAAGTCTCGGGGAACAACAGGTGCTTGTGCTGATGTAGAAAAAGAGGAACACTCCTCAACTGGTCTTGGGATTGCAAGCTGGTACAACCACTCTGGAAATCAGTTTGGGGGTTCCCCAGAAAATCGGACGTAGTACTACTGGAGGACCCAGCTATACTACTCCTGGACATGTACCCAAAAGACTCTCCAAAGTGTAATAAGGACACATGCTGAACTATATTCAGAGCATCCTTATTTATAATAGTCAGAAGTTGTAATGTACTCAGATGTCCCTCAGCAGAGGAATGAATACAGAAAATGTGCTACATTTACACTACGGAATTTTATTCAGCTATTTAAAACATGTTCATAAAATTCTTAGGCAAACAGTTGAAACTATAAAATATCACCTTGAGTGAGGTAACTCAGTCATAAAAGAACACATATGGTATGCACTCACTAATAAGTGAGTATTAGCCCAGAAGTTCAGCATACCCAAAATACAATTCACAGACCAAATGATGCTTGAGAAGAAGGAAAACTAATTATGGATACTTTGGTACTTTTTAGAAGGGGAAACAACAAATTACCCATTGGAGGAGATACAGAGACAATGTGTGGAATGGAGACTGAGGAACTTTCCCACCTGGAGATCATACAATCATCAAACTCAGAGTTTTGTGCATGCCAGAAAGTGCTTGTTGACTGAAACTTGATATCCCTGTCTCATGAATGGCTCTACCAGTACCTGACAAATACATTGGTTGGATGCTCACAGTCAACCTTAGGACTGAACACAAAGTCCTCAGTGGACAAGCTAGAGAAAAGACCAAAGGAGCTGAAGCAGCTTGCAACACCAAGCAGTAGCCACAGATGTCCTAGGGACTAAACCACCAACCAATGAGAATGCATGGAAGGAGCCATGGCTCCAGCTGCATATGTAGCAGAGTTTGGCCTTGCTAGACATCAAAGGGAGGATAGTCCTTTGGTCTTGAGCCAGCCTGATGCCCTAGTATAGGGGAATGCCAGGACAGGAAGCAGGAGTGGGTGGGTTGGTGAACAGGAGTAGGGGGGTGTTTCTGGAGGAGAAAACAGTAAAGTGAATAACATTTGAAATATACATACAAGTTTTTTGTTTGTTTGTTTTAATTGTTATGTGAGCATTTATACTGAATTTCTGACTTAGCTTCCATACAGTACTGGACAATGACCTATAATTATAAGCCAAATAAACTTTATAAAACTGTTAATAAAAGTTAAACTTTTTAATGGTATTTTGGCACAGAAAACAGAAAGAAAATACAGAAATAGGGCAGATTACTATCTCAGAAATCCATTGTGGTGTGGGTAGCTTTAAAATTCCAAGAGGATATTCATTGCAAAGGTCAATCTGGTTGTTACTAAAACCTGATCTTAGGTGGAAAAGTTAACACTAACCACAATTACAAAAGGCAATCATCATGACTACTTAGATAACAGTTCCTTGTCTACAATGGCAGTGAAGATTATAATACTCTTCATTGCTAGTTTTTCTTGCTGCTCTTGTTCCTTGCAGATGATCTAAATTATTTTTCCTAGTGATAGAGTGTAGGAATTCTAATGAGAAAAAGGGAAAAATCATAATTTGTATTTCTTCTTTTAAAATGTGTGTTGTGTATGTGAGCATACATGTGTTTGTGAATGTGTTTGCAAAAATGTTTTAGTAAGTTTTCAATAAGAAGCAAATATATGAGGTCCCATTTGTTAATTCTTGATCTTAGAGCATAAGCTATTGGTGTTCTGTTCAGAAACTTTCCCCCTGTGCCCATGTCCTCCAGGGTCTTCCCCAGTTTCTTTTCTATTAGGTTCAGTGTGTCTGGTTTTATGTGGAGGTTTTTGATCCACTTGGAGTTGATCTTAGTACAAGGAGATAAGTGTGGGTCAATTCGCATTCTTCTGCATGTTGACCTCCAGTTTAACCAGCACCATTTGTTGAAAAGGCTATCTTTTTTCTACTGGATGGTTGTAGCTCTGTTATCAAAGATTAAGTGACCATAAGTCTGTGGGTTCATTTCTGGGTCTTCAATTCTATTTCACTGATCTACTTGCCTGTTGCTGTACCAATACCATGCATTTTTTTAACACAATTGCTCTGTAGTACTGCTTGAGGTCAGGGATATTGATTCCTCCAGAATTCCTTTTATTGTTGAGAATAGTTTTAGCTATCCTGGCTTTTTTTAATTCCAGAAGAATTTGAGAATTGCTCTTTCTAGATCTATGAAGAATTGATTTGGGATTTTGGTGGGGATTGCATTGAATCTGTAGATTGCTTTTGGCAAGATGGCCATTTTTACTATATTGATCCTCCCAATCCAACAGCATGAAATATTTTTCCATTTCCTGAGGTCTTCTTCAATTTCTTTCTTCAAGGACTTGAAGTTCCTGTCATACAGATCTTTCACTTGTTTGGTTTGAGTCATGCCAAGATACTTTATATTGTTTGTGGCTATTGTGAAGGGTGTTATGTCACTAACTTCTTTCTCAGCCCACTTGTCCTTTGAGTACAGGAAGGCTACCGATTTGCTTAAGTTGATTTTATAACAAGCTATTTTGCTGAAGTTGTTTATCAGCTGTAGGAGTTCTCTGGTGGAGTTTTTTGGGTCGTATCATGTCATCTGAAAATAGTGATAGTTTGACTTCTTCCTTTCCAATTTGTATCCCTTTGATTTCCTTATGTTGTCTAATTCTTCTCACTAGAACTTCAAGTACTATATTGAAAAGATATGGAGAGAGAGGGCAGCCTTGTCTAGTTTCTGTAAGGCAAAGTACACGGTCAGAAGGACAAAACAGCCACCAACAAATTGGGAAAAGATCTTCACCAATGCTACATCCAACAGGGGACTAATATCCAATATATACAAAGAACTCAAGAATTTAGACCCCAAAGAACCAAATAACCCTATCAAAAAATGGGGTACAGAGCTAAACAAAGAATTTTCCCCAGAAGAAATTCAGATGGCCGAGAAACACCTTAAGAGATTTGCGACATCATTAGTCATCAGGGAAATGCAAATCAAAACAACCCTGAGATTCTACCTCACACCAGTCAGAATGGCAAAGATTGAAAACTCAAGAGACAAAAGGTGCTGGCTAGGATGTGGAGAATGAGGGTCACTCCTCCACTGCTGGTAGGAGTGCAAGATGGTACAACTGCTCTGAAAATCAATCTAGTGTTTCCTCAGAAAATTGTGCATGACACTTGCAGAGGACCCTGTCATACCACTCCTGGGCATATACCCACAGGATCCCCCTGCATACAATAAAGACATAAGCTCCACTATGTTCATAGCAACCTTATTTATAATAGCCAGAACCTGGAAGGAGCCCAGATTTCCCTCAAAGGAAGAATTGATACAGAAAATATGGTATATTTATAGAATGGAATACTACTCAGCAATTAAAAATAATGAATTCATGCAATTTGTAGGCAAATAGTTGGATCTGGAAAATATCATCCTAAGTGAGTTAACCCAATCACAAAAGAATACACATAAAAGGCAATCACTGATAAGTGGCTATTAATGAGCCCAGAGCTCTGAATACTCAAGGCACAATTAGCAATTCAAAAGATTCCCAAGAAGAAGGAAGGAGAGGACCCTTGTCCTGAAAGGACTGGAACCAATTTTGTAGGAGAGTACCAGAACAGAACAGAGAAATGGTGGGGTCGTGATTGGGAAATAGGCGGGGGGGGGGCGAGGGGGCGGGAGAAGAGGATATATGTGACATATGGTGAGGAGGGAACTGGGAAAGGGGAAAGCCTTCAGAATGTAAATAAAGAATATAGAAAATAAAAAAAAAGAAGCAAATTAGTTTGTGAGCTATGTCTCTTTACCCATACAGGCATTTCACATTTATAAAACACCTCTTCATACAACTTTACATTAACATGTACAAATGAAAAAGAGGAAAATTTCTAAAAAATAAATCTGTGTCCATTTTTTATTCTTCCTTGTAATATATAGGAGCCATTGCCATCAAGCTGGGAAGGACAAAGCAATGCTAGGTTCTACAACTCTTGGGTGTACACTAGGCTAGAATGAATGAGCAAAGCCAAATTTCACGTTCCAAGTATTCCCTTGGGTTGTGTGGCACCTTTCCTTGTTACATCTGTTTGTGGAATCACAGTCAATAGGAAACAATGACACAAGATCCAGAACCAGTGGACTATAAAACAAATCCACCAGTAAATGCTGAAAAGATGGACTCCTCCCATGAAGGTTTAAGTGCTATAGGCCTTTAATGGTTAACGTTTCCGATTTAGTGTAGCTGTACCCCCACATAAATTGACATACACTCATAGAGATATGGTGTACTACAATGAAAAAGGCCAAATGTGTTAACTACCTGATGAACAGTTCCTTCCCTACAATGTGAGTTAGGATTGTACTAGTCTTTCCACTGCTAGCTTTCATTGCTGCTATAGTTCATATAGAAGACTGACATTTTTTTCTTTTCTTTTTTTTATTAGATATTTTCTTTATTTACATTTCAAGTGTCATCTTCTTTCCTGGTTTCTCCTCCAAAAACCCATATCCTACCCCCTCTTTCCCTACTCTCTGACCAACCCACTCCCGTTTCCCTGTCCTGACATTCCCCTACACTGGGGCATCAAGCCTTCACAGAAACAAAGGTGTCTCTTCCCTTTGATGACCAACAAGGCCATCCTCTGTTGCATATGTGGCTGGAGCCATGGGTTCCTTCTTGTGAACTCTTATGTTAGTGGTTTGGGTACTGGTAGGATAATATTGTAGTTCCTCCTATTGGACTGCAGACCCCTTCAGCTCCTTTGGTCCTTTCTCTATCTCCTCCACTGGGGACATTGTGCTCATTCCAATAGTTGTCTGAGAGCATCCACCTCTTTACTGGTCAGGCACTGGAAGAACTTCTCAGGAGACAGCAATATCAGGCTCCAGTCAGGAAGCACATTTTGGCATCCACAATAATGTCTAGGTTGGGTGAATATATGGGATAGATCCTCAGGTGGGACAGTCTCTGGATGGCCTTTTCTTCGGTGTCTGTTCCACAATTTGACTCTGTATCTCTTCCCATAAGTATTTTGTTTCCCCTACTTAGAAGGGAGATCAGAATATCCAAGATAAAAATTCACAGACCATATGAAGCTCAAGAAGTAAGACTGACATCTCTCCCCAGTCTTTTAGTGCAGGAAGAATATGCCTTCTCTTGCATATTGGTTGGACTCTTTAGTTAAACTATCTTAGAAAACAAAAAGAGTGAAAACTCAATTGCAGAGTTTGAAGTAAGTAATTAAAACACACACATACACATACACACTCACACACACTACAGTAGGAATAACAAGAAAATAAAAAGATATTTTAGCAGAGGTTATTTTAAAATTTTATATTATTGTTTAAAAATATTCTAACAATATAATTTAGATAATAATTTATACAAATAGTCAGAGGATTGTGATGTGTTTAGACTTTTGGATAGAAGCATGGGATGAGCGTCCTGTCACCTATTGTGAGAGGAAGTCAGTGTGAGATGAGAGGGAATTTTGACAGCTCATTAGGAAAGGGACAGAGAAGGTATGAAACCAGCTGGTTCTGGATATGAAAGGCTTAGATATTACAAAATTATACCAGCAAATTTTTCTGGTCTTCAATCAGAAGTTCTCAGGAACAATCCAGGAAATTTAATCTGTTGAGAATTTCTTCTATATTCTTCATGATGAATTAGTTACAAATGTCATTATGTACATCTCCTCCAAACCTACAGATGTGGATAATTCTTTTTTTTTGTTTTTTATTCTAATTTCAGCTAATAACAAAAGTACAGCCTGATATCATGATTATTTAATCTGTGATAGCTGCTAGTTATTATTATATACTTTATTATTATGTAATTATTATTTTCCTGAAAAATTGATAGTTTAGTATTAGGAAAACATTAGAAGAAAGGTTTTAGCATTAAGAAGGTGTATACATGTGAATATATATATATATATATGTATATATATATACATATATATATATATATATATTCATACATATCTGTGTGTGCATGTGTGTGTGTTTTCAAATATACACTAATGTGCAAGCAATTGCTATGGTATTAATTTGAACTCTTAGGTTTATATGAGTCTTTGTGGATATTTCAGTGAGTACATGGTCATGTATGTGGGTATAGAGTTCACACAGAGGCAATTACAGATGGTTGAATTCTTTGGAGCTACAGGCACAGATGGTTATGAATTTTACCTCATGACTAATATGATTAGAATGTAGGTCTCCATAATTTAGCAACAAATACTCTTTGACTGAACAATGTCTGCAGCCCTGACATACTTATATTTTAACTTATTCTTTGATTTTTAATGTCTTGTACTTTGCTGTTTGACCCATGGCTGAAACATAAATGCTTCTTATTTTATTGGCCCTTGTTTTGAGCTTGAGGGACTGCTTCTCCAGCTATTAATTCTGAATTCCCTAGTTGTCTCTAGATCATTGTGTAGCATAGAGGCAACAATGAGTTTTCCCCATTCACTTTAGCATGACAGTTGTGTCTGTTCAGCTCATATTTAGGGAATTCAGTTGGTGATGTTTTATGTTCCTAGGTTCTGACATTATTAGGAAAGACATTCTCACACTATAGCTCTATAGTATTTTTTGAGGTCTAGGATACTGTTTCCCAAGAAGTTATTTTACTGTTGAGAATAGTTTTAACTATCCAGGGTTTTTTGTTATTCCAGATGAATTTGAAAATTGCTCTTTCTAAATTTATGTTGTAGATTTCCTGCTAGTACCTACTGTACGGTTAGGTTTGTATTGGTTCAATTTGACTTCATTACAGTATATCTTATTTTTCCCATGTATGGTAACCGAAACTTTTGATGGGTATAGTGATCTGTCTTGAAATATGTGATCTCATAACATCTACAGGATATGTGTATAAGCCCTTCTGGCTTTTGGACATTCCATAGAGAAGTCGGGATGTATTATAATTGGTCTGTTCTTACTTTTTATTATCTATTATTTTCTACATTCTTGTTTACATTCCAAATGATTTCCCCTTTCCAGGTCCCCCCTTCCGCATAAGTCCCATAAGCCCTCTTCCCTTTGACTATTCCCCAATTAACACCCTCCCACTTTTCTGTCCTGGTAATCCCCTATATTGCTGCATCAAGCCATTCCAGTACCAGGGCCATCTCCTTCCTTCTTCTTGGGAATCATTTGACATATTAATTGTGTCTTGCATATTCAGAGCTTCAGGGCTAATATCCACTTATCAGTGACTACATTCCATGTGTGTTCCTTTGTGATTGGGTTACATCACTTGGGATGATATTTTTTAGTTCCAACCATTTGCCTACGAATTTCATGAATTCATTGTTTTTAATTGCTGAGTAGTATTACATTGTGTAAATATACCACATATTCTGTATCCATTCCTTCATTGAGGGACATTTGGGTCCTTTCCAGATTCTGGCTATTATAAATAAGGCTACTATGAACATAGTGGAGCGTGTGTCCTTTTTACATGCCAGGGAAGAAGTTAGACTCCAGAGAGTCAAATAACCTTATTAAAAAATGGGCTACAGAGTTTAATAAAAAATTTTCCCCTAAAAATTTTTGAATGGCTGAGAAGCACCTTAAGAAATTTTCAGCATCATTAGTCATTAGGGAAATGCAAGTCAAAACAGCCTTGAGAGTTCACCTCACCCCAGTCAGAATGAATAAGATTAAAAACTCAGAAGACATCAGGTGTTGATGAGGATGTGGAGAAAGGAAAACTCCACTGCTGGTAGGATTGCAAACTCGTACTACCACATTGGTTTGATTTTAAATATTACATGGCCTTTTGTTTGTAAATTTTATTATTCTTTCTTTGTTTTGTATGTTTAAGGTATTAATTTCCTGCAGAAAGGGAATTTTCTGTTCTATTTGGTGTTACATATACTTCTTATACCTTTATAGGCATCTATTTATTTAGAACGGGAAAAGTTCTTCAATGACAAAGTGCAAAATATTTTAGCTGGAATTTTTTTACCTTCCTCCATTTTTATTAATCTTATACTTGGTGTTTTAACAATTGTCCAGATTTCCTGACTATTTTGGGTCACCAAATTTTTGAATTTAAGAAATACATTGATTTATCCATTTCTTCTATTGTACATTCAATTCTTGAGATTATGTCTTCTATCTTTGGTGTTACCTTTGTAATATTTGCCTCTGTATTTCCTGTTCACATTCCTATTTTTTCCTAGAATTCCCTCAGTTTTTTTTTTTTCTTTATTGTTTCTATTTCTATTTCAGGCCATGATCTGTTTTATTCATTTTTCTTCAAATGTTTTTTTTGTTTTGTTTTGTTTTGTTTTGTTTTGGTTGTCTCTTTAAAGAGTGAAATATCCATTTCTGCCAATTGTTTGTTTATGCTTATTAACTTTTTAAGGAATTTATTCATTCCCCTTTAAGGAAGTCTATCATCTTCACATAGTTGGTATTTATGACATTTTTTCTGCTTCACATATATTTGGATACTTAGGGTCTGCTTTGGTTGGATAGCTCAGCCCATGTGAAGAGTTATTATCCTCACTGTCACTGGTTTTGTCCTTATGGTGGCATTTAAGCATTTGTGTTTGTGGTGATTTTAAGATTAAGTACTTATCTCTGAGTTTTTCTTTGTTGGGTATTTATTTATTTATTTATTTATAATGTCTTTTCATTTTCTTTTTGGACTTTCAAAGTTTATTTGCTTTTTTAAAGGTTCCCTTGGCTGGTATGTATAAGGAATGTTCTTGCTGGTATTGGTGGGTAAGGAAAGGGACAGGCAAGGGCAAGGATGAGAGGGAGGAGAGATGATCTGTGGCATCCATAGAAGTTACAGACATCAAGAAGTGGAGACTACAACTGGTGTTCTGCTGTAGTGCTTGGAAATAACCTGAGAGTTGGGTCTGGAGATACAGAGGGAATAATAACATTCCTTAGCAGCCTACTTGGTCCTGTGGTAGACACTGCTTTTGGTAGAGCAGGGCTTGTTTATCTTTATTGGTGCCAGATGCACAGCAATAATTGGGGAAGAAAAGAAAGGGATTGGTGGTCTCTGTGATTAAAGAGAAGCATGTACAATAGGAAGGGGAGGATTTAGACAGCTGGTATTATGTTGAAACTCAAGTGTTAAATCAAAGGAATGTATCTGAAAGGAAAAATGTCACATTTCTTTTAGTTTGTTTGTTTTACTTGACAGAAACAACAAATAAATAGGAAAGGCTTTGATTGTTTGTTTATTTTGTTTTTTTTTTTTTTGTTTTCCAGTAGTATGATGGTCAACATTGTTTTATTTCTTTCTTAGATTATACTGTTTATTTACTCATAACTTATTGTATATTGTCTGGTTGCTGTTTATATTTTGATGCTAATTCTGCTTCCTAAAAATGCAAAGTGTTTAAAGGGGGAAGTGGAAGTTGTTTGTGAGTGTACTTCAATTTATACATATATGTAATACTCAATATAATAACAATGATGGTTTTTGTTGGTGTAAAAGGAGAATTAGTAGAGACCAAGATAATATAAAGAGCATAGAATTTTATGGGAATTTTGAAAATCCATTTTCTTGTATGGGCTTTTAAGTAGTGGATATGATCCTTTCACTGCTTTTAAGCTCTCTTAAAAAATTAGATATTAAAGTTTCAGGATTTGGTTTTAAATCCTCAGTATTAATTATACAGTCTGAGTCTGACATCAACTCATCGCACTTCTACTCTTCTACTGAAACTATTTTTAAAGCCATCCTTCTAAAATATATTGTTTTGATTAACAGCTAATGAAGAGGCATACATGCTTTTGAAATTTTATACATTCTACAGAAAGGCCACATGAAACAATTCTTTGGAAACAAAGACGTGTGTGTGTGTGTGTGTGTGTGTGTGTGTGTGTACGCACGTGTGTGTGTGTGTATGTGTGTGTTAATTAGTGAACCTGAAATGTTAGATGTTAAAGATGTTCAACCTCGTGTCATTTAACGGTTAATATACTTGTCATTCATATGACAGTCTTTGAATTGTTTTTAAATCTCATGAAAGGAAGAACTTTCATATTGCAAAAATCCTTCTATGAATTAATAATAATAATAAAGATTTGAGTTTAATGTAATACTCGTTTGTTATTATCATAGCCAATTTTCTCAGCTATTCTTTTAGAAAACACTATATAATTGGGAAGATTATTCACCTCAAACTGAACATACTATGTTTTCTACCTTCTCTATGTTTCTGTATCCTCTATTCTTATACTAAATAAGAAAACTGTTTCTATACTATAATGAAGTGCCTTTGCATGCATTTTTTTGTTTGTTCATCTCATTACAAAGACCTGCTGGTTATACAATATCTCCACAGGCTGCTGTTGCCCAAGCTGGGAGCTGAGAAAAGTTAAAAGAAGTAATTTGGGCTCTGCTGCCCAGATTGACCCCTGACATTATAGGGTTTGCGGATAATTTGACCTGCGTATTGAAGAGATTTTCTAACTTCCTTTTTGTCTTTTCATTGGACATTTTGTATTTACATTTCAAATTTTATCCTCTTTTCTTCCCCCCCAGATCATCCCCTGCAAGCATCACCAACAAATGTAAGAAATAGAAGAGAGAATCTCAAGTGCAGGAGATAACAGAAAATATTGACACAATAGTCAAAGAAAATACATAATTGAAAAAGTTCCTAACTAAAAACTTCCTGGAAGTTCAACACTCAGTTAGAAGACCAAACATGAGGATAATTTGTATTGAAGACAGCAAAGATTACAAGTTCAAAAGGGCCAGTAATCATCTTCAACAAAATTATAGAAGAAAATGTTCCTAACCAAAAGAAAGAGATGCATGTAAACATACAAAGCCCTATGAACCAAATGTAGATTGGATCAGAAAAGAATTTTTTTCTATCACATAATACTTAAAACAAAAAATTCATAAAACAAAGAGAAAATACAAAAAAACAGTAAGGAAAAAAGGTCAAGTAATATATAAAGAGAGATCTTTCAGAATTAAACCAGACTTCTCAACAGAGAAAGTAAAAAACAGAAGATAATGGGGTAGATGCCTTACAGAATCTAAGAAAACAAAAATGTTAGCCCAGGCTACTTAATATACTTAGCAAACTCTCATTTACCATAGAAGATGAAACCAAGATATTCCATTACAAAACCAAATTTAAAGAACATCTTTCTACAAGTCCAGCACAACAAAGAATAGTATTTGTAAAACCCCAATACAAGGACAGTAACTATTCCCAAAAAAGGAAGAATTTAATGTTCTTATAACAATGCTAAAAAAGAGAGTCACACAAACACATTTCCACCTATAACAACATAAAAAAACAAATAGCTCAGTTGGTTTTAGTGCAGAATTCTATCAGACCTTCAGAAAAGACTTACTATCAATACTTTTCAAACTTTTGCAGAGTTATACATATACTTAAACCAAGAAAAATCATAACAAACTTGAGAACTTGTGACCAATCTCCAATATGTATATTGATGAAAATATACTCAAAATTCTCAAAAACCAAATCCAAGAACATATCCAAAAGGTCATTCATCATATAAGAAAACCAATATTGAACCATGCCTGCATCCCTGGGATGAAGCCTACTTGATCATGGTGAATGATTGTTTGATGTGTTCTTGGATTTATTTGGTTGGCAAGAATTTTATTGAGTATTTTTGCATCAATATTCATAAGGGAAATTGTTCCAAAGTTCTCCTTCTTTGTTGGATCTTTGTGTGCTTTTGGTATCAGTGAAATTGTGTCTTCATAGAACCAGTTGGATTGTGTTCCTTCTTTTTTCTATTTTGTGGAATAGATTTAATAGGTCTTCTTTGATGTTTCAATAGAATTCTGCACTAAAACCATCTAGTCCTGTGCCTTTGTTGTTTGGTAGACTTTCAATGACCACTTATGGAATAACAAAAAAAAAAATCAAAAAGCTAAAATTATTCCAACAGTAAAAGAACTTCTGGGGGAAGCAGTATCACTGACCTCAAGCAGTAATACAGAGCAATAGTGTCAAAAACTGCATGGTATTGGTACATTGACAGGCAGGTAGATCAATGGAATAGAACTGAAGACCCAGAAATGAACCCACACATCTATGGTCACTTGATCTTTGACAAAGGATCTAAAATCATCTAATCAGAAAAAGATAGCCTTTTCAACAAATGGTGCTAGTTCAACTGGTAGTCATCATGCAGAAGAATGCAAATTGATCCATTCATATCTCCTTGTTCTAAGCTCAACTCAAGTAGATCAAAGACCTCCACATAAAACCAGAAACACTGAAACTAATAGAAAAGAAACTGGGGAAGAGTTTTGAGCACAGAGTCACAGGGGAAATTTTCCTGAACAGAACACCAATAGCTTATGTTCTAAGATCAAGAATTGACAAATGGTACCTCATGAAATTAACAAATTTTCTGTCAGGAAAGGGACACTCTCAATAGGACAAAATGCCAATCAACAAATTAGAAAATGATCTTTACCAATACTACATCATCCAACAGAAGGCTAATATCCAATATATACAAATAACTCAAAAAGATGCACCTCAGAGAGCCAAATAACTCTATTAAAAATGAGGTATAGAGCTCAACAAAGAATCTTTACCTGAGGAATTTCGAATGGCTGAAAAGCACCTAAAGATATACTCAACATTTTTAGTCATCAGGGAAATACAAATCAAAACAACCCTGAGATTTTACCTCACACAAGTCAGAATGGTTAAGATTAAAAACTCAGGAGACAGCAGGTGCTGGTGAGAATGTGAAGAAAGAGGAAATGCTCCTCTACTCTTGGTGGGATTGTAAGCTGGTAAAACCACTCTGGAAATCAGTCTGGAGGTTCCTCAGAAAACTACGCGTAATGATACTAGTGGACATATAACCAGAGGATGCCCCAGCATGTATTAAGGACACATGCTCCGCTATGTTCATAGCAACCCTATTTATAATAGAAGCTGGAAAGAACCCAGATTTCCCTCAGTGGAGGAATGGATACAGAAAATGTGGTATATTTACACAATGTAGTACTACTCCGCTATTAAAAACAATGAATTCATGAAATTCTTAGTCAAATGGGTGGAACTGGAAATATCATCCAAAGTGAGATAACCCAATCACAAAAGAACACACAAGATATGCACTCACTGATAAGTGGATATTAGCTTAGAAGCTCTAAATACCCAAAACACAATTCACATATCAAATGATGTCCAAGAAGAAGGAAGGAGAGGCCCCTGGTTTTGGAACGGGTCAGTATAGCAATGTAAGGGAATATCAGGGCAGCAAGCAGGACAGGTTGATTGTGGAACAGTGGGATGGAAGAGGGCTTATGGGACTTTTGGGGAAGGGGAAAGCAGGAAAGGGAAAATCATTTGAAATGTAAGTAAAGAATATATAATTAATAAAAAAGAAAGAAAAAACTGTACCTTCAAAAAAACCAACCAAACAAACAAACAAACAAAAATCAAAACAAATGCTCAAGTACATGTGGATCAAGGACCTTTACATGAAACCAGACACATTGAAACTAATAGAAGAGAAAAAGCTGAAGAAACTCGAATACATGGACATGGGGGAAATTTTCCTGAAAAGAACATAAATGTCTTATGTTCTCATAGTAAAATAGAAGAATGTGACCTCAAGAAATTGAAAAGCTTCAGTAAGGAAAAGGACTCTGTTAATAGCACAAAATGGCAACTAACATTTTGGGAAAGACTTTTAGCTATCCTATTTCCAACAGTGGTCTAATATCCAAAACATACAAAGAACTCAAAAAGTTCCACTCCAGAGAATCAAGTAATCCTTTAAAAAATGGGCTACAGAGCTAAACAGAGGATTATTAAGTGAGGAATATCATATGGCTGAGGAAGCACCTCAAGAAATTTTCAACACCCTTAATCATCAGGGAATTGCAGATCAAAATGACTCTGTATTTCTACCCCATACCAGTCAGAATATATCAGATCAAAATCTCAGGTGATAAAAGATGCTTGTGAGGATGTGGCAAAAGAGAAACACTTGAACATTGTTGGCAGGATAGCAATCTGGTACAACTACTCTGTATATCAGTCTGGCGTTTCCTCAGAAAATTGGATATAGTACTACCTGAGGACCCTGTCACACCACTCCTTGGCATATCACCAAAATATGCTCAAAGATATAACAAGGACACATGCTCCACTATCTTCGTAGAAGCCTTATTTGTGATAACCTGAAGCTGGAAAGGACCCAGATGTCCTCAAGAGAGTAATGTATGCCATGGTAGCCCCAATAGATTCTGTAAGACTGAGGCAGAAAATGCCTCTTGAGGCCTGCGGAATTCTCCCAATATAGAAGCCACAATTTTTCATTTGGCAATTTATTTCCTTTCTAAACTTCCTTTTTTCCTGGTAGCCCGAGACTGAATAAATTTGAGGGAGTAAATTGTAACCCATTCTTTGAAGTAATATTACTGGCCAAGAAACTATTTTCTTAGAAAACTGTAATACTTTACTTTAGTCACATTAGCCCCCCCCCCCATATTAAAAAGAAGATCTCATTAAAAATATGAAGCAATTGAAAGAAAGAATAAAAGAAGTTAAAATTTCTCAGGGCCCAGGACTAAAAGAAACAAACAGTCCTGGGAAAGGATAAGGGCAATACAAACCCAGGATGCACCCGGACTTGCAGTTAAGGCATCCCCAGCCATAAAGATAAGGAATATGTCTGGACTATCTCCGCTGAGCCTCAAACCATCTTGACTGGCTGGTGTCACCCAGTCTGACTCCAAAAGATAAGTTGCCCTCCTGCATTTCAGATGTACCAGTCCCACATATTGCCCGCTGATGTAATTGCGCGCCAAAAATCTGTCTGTAACAGTTTGAACTAACCTATCATGTGTAACCACGTCAACCTCCCTAACTTTTTCTATAAAAACCCCTGATATTTGAGCCTCGAGGTTGACTCCTCTGGCCCCTTCATGGGGTAAGTGTTGGCCCAGAGCTCCATTTATTAAAGCTACCTCATGCATTTACATCAAGCTGGTCTCTCAAGCTTCTTGGGTAGCACCGTTCCGTGATTTGAGTAGGGGGTCCCCCAAAAGGAGGCCTTACATTTTGGTGCGTGGGCTGGGAAGCGCGTAGTCCCCCAGGAACCCAGAAGACCACTTGGAGGTACGGTGGTGTGAGTGTTTGAGTGCAGTGCCTCTGTCTGTGTATATATGTGTGTGATGTGTATTTATGTGTCTTGGTTTTGGTTCGTAACAGAGGGAGAGGATGTGGAATCCCACTCCGTGTAACAGAGGGAGTGGATGTGGAATCCCACTCCATGTTACAGGGGGAGTGGATGTGGAATCCCACTCTGCAGCTGCCACTGTGGACCGTAAGGACCCAGAGGCCATGGGCTTCAACCCCGCACAGGGGAGGGGCAGCCAGGAGGATCTGGCTGTGGAACAAAGGAGACAGAATGCTCTTTTTACCCAGGTGAGAGTGGACGCAGAATCCCACTCTGTCAGAGGTTGCGTTCAACTGTTTAGTTCAAGTCCAGATTTCTTGGATGTGCCAATGTCAGTTGTTTTTGTTCTGTTCTTGTTTTTTGTTCTTTGCTGTAAGCCGGTCTGAAAATGTCAGTTTTACTTGTGTTTGGGGCTCAGAGAGCCTGTCTAGTGTGGTAAGTTTGACTGGAAGCCTTGCTAGACCATGTTAATTTTCCTTGTTCTATGTTCTTAAATCTAGAGGCCTGATGGTGGCAGGGTCAGACTGTCTATATGGTGTTATTCTGTATCTTGTTCTGTGTTCCTGGACTTAGACAGATGAAAGTGTTTAGACTTCAGACTGACTAAAAAAGCAACTCTCTTAGACCCCAACTCGATACTTTTAGACACAGAATTGCTTGTTCTTTTTTTCCTCTTAATGCTCTTTGCTCCTTCAGGAACTATTAGCTCACCACATTCCTGAGACATCTGGAACCTTGCTCAGAGTTAAATTATATCTGCCTGAGATAACCTATGACCTTCCACTGAGCCAAAAGTTGCTGCCCAACTGCAGCTGCAGCCCCTCTTTTTTTCTTTGTAGTTTCTTCTAAAGAAGACTCCCAACTGCATCTGCAAGGTCATTCTCCACCATGTTAAAACAAAGGAGAGACAGAATACTTTGAGGCCCCCAGATAGAGAAATAAGACTTAACAAGACTCAAGGTGGTGGATATGGGAATTCTGAGTTTAAGTTGGTACAAATGGTTTATTTCATCTATTTTAAATTGTTCAGATTATTATAATAAATATGATATTAAACTTCATGATTATATTGTACCTCTGGGAAAGAGGTCAAAATAAGAGAAACCTCCAAAAGACTAGATTCTAAAATATTAAGCAAAAAATCTGTCTCTGTGATACTAAAATCTTGTTTTGATATTTATATTACAGAAATTGTTATTATGTTCACGGCATAAATTCTTATTTGATACAGACTTTACTTTGATACAAAATCAACGTTTTCATTGGTATAAATACTAAAAATGTAAAAATGCAGGAAAGGCACTGAGTTTATTATTACGGTGTTTTCTATGTTTTAATCAGAAATAGCTAATGCTGGGCATGGTGGTGCATGCCTGGAATCCCAGCACTTGGGAGGCAGAGGCAGGCAGATTTCTGAGTTCAAGGCCAGCCTGATCTACAGAGTGAGTTCCAGGACAGTCAACACCACACAGAGAAACCCTGTCTCGAAAAACCAAAAAAAAAAAAAAATTGTGGAAAAAAAAAGAAATAACTGAAAATAGTTTAACAGACAACAGCACACGTTATTTTACATAGATAGTTGTTTTTTCAAAAATGTCGAAAGTCCATGGAATATGATGTTTAATGTTATTTATTTTTGTTATAGAGACTAGTCTTCTCCTGACAGCTTCCCTTTCTTGAAGAAATAGCATGATGTGTGGATTTGCTTCTGTTATGGAGAGAGAGAGAGAGAGAGAGAGAGAGAGAGAGAGAGAGAGAGAGAGAGAGAGAGCCATGAGATTGCCTCTCTTCATTTACAGACAAACTTAATGTGTCTATAGATTATTATATGGCTTAATAGTTCCTAATTCTTTAAGTCTGTCAGATGTTCCTGTGCCAGAAAGCTGAAGACCAATGCTCCAACATTTTAAAGTATAAACTGTTCAGGTATTTAGCAGTCTCTATCATTTGGCTTAGTCTTAGAAGCTGTGTTAAGCTTTCTATATATTTTCAGTTAATATTGGTCACTCTTAGATTTCTGACGGGAATGAAAACTGTTAGTCTCATAGTCAGCCCAAGCTCTTTAATCTTAAAAAAAAGCTAATATAAATTTAAATAAATAATTTTTATGTTACATAAAATGTATAGCCAAGATATGAGTCAGGTATTAATTCTTATAGTCTTTTAAGATAGTAAAGATGACTAAAGTTCTGTTCGACTGACAGAGATTAGATGTTAGGCCTATCTTATAGTTTATAATTTACAAAAAGATAATAGTATGCTCAATTTATATTTAGAGAAGACCACAGAGTGGAGTAGGAAAAGATCTGAAACCACCTAGCCCGATTCCATGGTGGCTCTCTTACTAAGGACATATTTCCCAAGAGACTGATTAATCTCTTTAAGACTGTTTTATTTGTAATACAGGAAGCCAGAAAAGAATACCCCCTCAGACAAAAGGTAAGAGGAACCTGAAGGACCAACACCAGACTCCATTGGCAGGTCTCGAGAGCATGGCAGCCCACAGATTTGACAAAGGTATGTGAGGTTAAGCAGGGACCAGATGAGTCACTGGCAGCCTTTCTAGACCAGCTCATAAAAGCATTTTGCTATACACCCCATGACCCCAGACTAGAGGGACTTTAATATAGTTTGCTGAAAAAATATATAGAGAGATTTGGTGGTGTAGGTTGTTAAAAAAGTCTATAAAAATTTAATATAGTTTGCTGAGACAGGGAAACAGAGGAGAAAAATAATTGACAGAGAAGGAAGTTATAGAAAATCCTGGCTAAAATACAGAAGAGAATCAAAATATGGAGAGAGGCCACTGGGCTAGAGTATGCCCTAACAACCTGAGAGCAATAACTCCCAGGGTTTGGGAGAAGTGGCCCCAAATGGCAAAGGTGAAGACAATGACTAAAGGGGATGGGTATTCTGACCACCTTCCCCAACCCAGGATAACTGTGAGAGAGAAGGAGAAACCCACTCAGTTCTTGATGGACACAGGGGCTTAACATTCGGTCTTCCAGCACAATGGCCCTGTTTCCAAGAAAGGATCTTGTATACAAGAAGCCACTGGCACCAAAATATATTCATGGACTGCCTAAAGAACAACGGACCTAGCGATGGGATGGGTAGCCCATTCATTTAAGGTCACCCCAGACTGTTCCTGCCCTCTCTGTTGGAACAAGACATACTCTCCAAAATGAGGGCGATAGGGGCAGATATAATTTCTGCCCAATGAGCTACAGCTAACTGGCCCAAAAAGAGAGACTGTCTCCTTCTAAAAGTCTCTACAGACAGGAGCAGTCTTTCTCCATTAAGGACAGAGACAAGCAGGTGCTGCTATGATGGACAGCACAAATTTCATCTGGGTAAAAGAATCTTTATCCCCTGGCATGTCAACGCAGAAAATGGAGCTAATTGCCCATACCAAGACTTTGGAACTTGGAGCCAACAAGAAAATCAAAATCCACATGGATAACAGGTACGCCTTTGCCACAGCCCACATCCACAGGGATATATGCCAAGAAGACTGCTCACCTTAGAGGAAACCAACAAGAAATCTTGGACTTCTTAGATGCCCTAATGAAGAGAGCAACTGTGAGTATTACCCACTGCCCAAAACATCAAAGGAAAAAAGACTCAATGGGCAATAGCCAGGCAGAGCAAATGGCTCCAAAAATAAATATACAGGAGCCCATATTAGTTGTGGGTCTGCAAGACACACACGCTGAAAAATGAGACAAAATTAAGAGATAGCCTCACTTAAAATATGCTAAAGATAAAAGACTGAGATTGTTTGCCACCCTAACAACTATTACCAAGAGAAGGTGAACACAAGAAGAGAGAATTATACTAACCAGAGAATAAGCCAAGGACTCACTAGGCCAAATGCACAGATGAACTCATTTAAGGGATTAATAAAATAATATAAGATATACCAACAAGTAAATACT
The DNA here is from genome assembly GCA_964023405.1 of Apodemus agrarius. Classification (NCBI taxonomy): domain Eukaryota; kingdom Metazoa; phylum Chordata; class Mammalia; order Rodentia; family Muridae; genus Apodemus; species Apodemus agrarius. Next base: position 88,293,968 of record OZ030017.1, on the reverse strand, counting down.
TATACAGCAAAGAATAAACAGGGCAAAAGACCTAGGAGAAAACAGCCTAAAGTATATAAAAGTTTTGTAAATCTAAGGAAAGAAAATATGGTTATAAATATCTTTTAGCATTCGTAGATACTTAATCTAGATGGGTTAAGACTTCCCCCAGCAGACAAAAAACAGCTGCCAGGGTTAGAAGAAATTTTCCTGAGTTTCAGAGTGCCCAAGGTAATTGGATCAGACAATGGTTTTGTTTTTGTTCCTAAGGTAAGTTAGAAATTGACAGAGATATTGGGGACTAATTAAAAACATTATTAAATATACTGTCCCCAGGGTTCAAGGCAGCTAGAGAAAATTAAAAAAACCCTATGAGAGACCTTAACTAAATTGACCTTAGAGACTGGCTTGGCCTGGGCGGTGCCTCTCCCCTTTGTTTTTAAATAGTACCCCAATTTCTTTGTCATCCACTGAGTCCTCCCAGGAGGTGTGTCACAACATGAGATTTGGCTCAAACTGTTTGCCTTAATGCTCCAGGCATGTCAGGGACTCCTCACTGCTTCCAGACAGGTTACTGGATATATAAAAAAAGGCTTTGAGAACAGTTGCTAGAACCCTAATGAAAGAGACCCTCACCAAATTAACCACAGAGACTGGAGTTAATAATTAAATAGCTCTCCTACCTGTGCATGGAGTGCTCTTCAGGGTTAGAAAAACCCTTAATGGTTTTGGACTGACCCCTATAAATTGTTCTATGGCTGGTCCCCCCAACTGGTAAAAATTGCCTCTATATGTGGTGCTTTCCCAGCTTCTGTTCTCTAGGCTCGAGACACTCCAATAAATGAGACATCAAGGTCTGAGGGGCCTACTCAGAGAAAGAAGATCCACAAGTCCCCATGAGTGACCACTTCATTTTCTGCCCTTGCTGGGCCAATTCTTATTATATGCTTAGATCTGATCCTTAGTCCTTATTTGATAAATACAGTGCAGCTTATAATTCTCCAACATGGGCTGGAGAGATGGCTCAGCCGTTAAAGGCTAGGCTCACAACCATAAAATATAATTCTCCAACACCATTATCAACCTATAGTTATAAAAAATAGATATTTTATATAAAGAGGCCACTCTATAAATTCTAAGATTAGAATTAGTTACAAGAAGAAGAGGGGACATGAAAGAAAGAATAAAAGTAGTTAAAATTTCTCAGGGCCCAGGACTAAAAGAAACAAACAGTCCTGGGAAAGGATAAGGGCAATACAAACCCAGGATGCACCCGGACTTGCAGTTAAGGCATCCCCGGCTATAAAGATAAGGAATATGTCTGGACTAACTCCGCTGAGCCTCAAACGATCTTGACTGGCTGGTGTCACCCATTCTGACTCCAAAAAATAAGTTGCCCTCCTGCATTTCAGATATACCAGTCCCACATATTGCCCGCTGATGTAATTGCGCTCCAAGAATCTGCCTGTAACCATTTGAACTAACCTATCATGTGTAACCACATCAACCTCCCTAACTTTTTCTATAAAACACCTGATATTTGAGCCTCGAGGTCTACTCCTCTGCCCCCTGCATGGGGTAAGTGTTGACCTGGGAGCTCCGTTTATTAAAGCTACCTCATGCGTTTGCATCAAGCTGGTCTCTGGAGTTTCCTGGGGAGCACTATTCTGAGATTTGTGTAGGGGGTCCCCCAAAAGGAGGCCTTACACAATGAGTAGAATTTTTCTGGGAATTTTAAAAGTATAAGTTCCTTTTGTTATCTGACTCTCATGCAAAAGTCCTTGCAGGACACCTGGATGTTGGGCCTAGTCTTAGACAAAAGGCACAGGTTAGAAGATATTTACACCTGAATAACCTCAAAGTGTGCCCTTGCAGGACAGGTGGGTGTTGGGCAAGTTAAATTTGAGTTAGTGCAAAGCTTAGAACTTCATCAGAGGAAGCTTATAGGAACTGCCTTTTGTCTTGTAGACCCCATCTAGGGAGTTTCTGGCCAAAACTACATTCTTGTCTTATCCAAGTGTAGTTCAGGTTGCAGTTCTAACTTACGAAATATTAATGAGGCTATGTGGAACTTAGTAAGGCATTGGAATTCAGCTGTCCACTCCATACAAAATCATAGGAAGCTTCAGGTTTTACAGATGAAAGCTAGTTGTTAGGTAAAATTTACTCACAGAGACTCATTTAGACTAAGATTAATATTGTCTGTGTTTGAGCTTCGAAATTTGTTACAGGAGAAATGCCTTACCTGGTTGATTTTACATTTCCTTGTGCAGAATGGTTATGCTAATTGTTCCCTGTGCCTGCTTTGCTGGATACATATTTTGATATGTAAATGTCAAAACCTCATGCTCAAATAGTCCTGTTTGAGAAAAAGAATACATACTCAGAACTTAAACCATCTCTGTGTCCAGTGTCTGTTTCATTTTTCACCAAATCTGTATCTTCCTGTGCCAGAAGAATCCTGGTTTTCCCCGGACTACAATTCCCGGGTGGGTTTGGTTCGTGGCAAATGGATACAGAAAGTATGTTATATTTGCACAGTGGAGTTCTACTCAGCTAGTAAAAATAATGACATCATGAAATTCTTAGGCAAATGGATGGAAATAGAAATATCATCCTGAGTGAGGTAACCTAATCACAAAAAGATACTCATTACATGAACTCACTTATAAGTGGATATTAACCCCAAACCTCAGAATACCCAAGATACAAGTCACAAACCACATGAAGCTCAAGAATAAAGAAGTCCAAGAGTGCTTCAGTTGTTCTCAGAAGAGGGTACAAAAAATAAGGAAGGAACTATGGAGACAAAATATAGAGCAGGGTGATATTGAGGGGTTGACTCTGCCTTCTCAGAGGGGGAGGGGAATAGGGATAGAGGGTGTATGAGGAGGGTCTTGGAGGAGAGCGGGGATATGAATGTGATATATATTAATAAAAATTGGGCTAAAAATACTTGCTTATTCTGAATAGAATAAAAAGTAGACAAATATGATAAAACTCCAGTTATTCAACTGTATAATGTTACATGCATTATTTTGCATTCTTAAATACATTAAATAAATAATTGATAATTCATTTAAAATAAGAATTCAAAATATCCTTGAATTGTCATCATCCTAAAATAATATATTTTACATGTACCATACTTGTTCTTTTTAAAGAATATATGGTATATAAAATAACATTGCAAAGAACCATGTAGGAGGAAGAAAAATTGGTTTCACAATTTCAAATTAGTCAGTACATTAGTTGTAATTATATTTTTCATTACCAACATAATTTTCATAACCAATAAAATATTATATATACATATGGATCATATTTAATTATAACTAATAAATTGTATATTAGTAAGGATACATGTGCACACTGGTTCATTTAGACAAGCCCCCAGAGACTCTGTTTCTGCCTCCTCAGCACTTATTACAAGTGTTTGCCACTATGCCCACTATCTTTATATGGGTTTTGTGAAACCAAAATCATGTCCTCATTTTTGCACAACAGATCCTTACAAAGTGATTCATTTCCTCAAACCTTTCATTCAAGTTTAGTTTTCACATTCTTCAATAAAATGTACCATTTATAAAAAATATACATTTTATTAAAACTACTGAAAAGTCCAAGAAATATCAATGCAAATGAGTCATAGTACAACTATCTGAATGAGGAGTAGAAATGTATTCAACAAATACATATTTTTCATGTGTATACAACTAAGCTAATCACAATAAAAATATGAAGTCAGTTACTGTAGAACATGATGTGTGTGTCTGGAATGGAGGATGGCTATATGATTAAGAGCACTGGATGCTCTGACAGAGCACATTGGATTGCTTTTTAGCATACATGGTTGCTAACAATCTTCTGTAACTCCAGTTGCAGTGGATCTGAATACCTCTTCTGATACTCCAAGTACAAATGTAGTATAAATATATACAAAATATATACAGGAAATGGAAACTTTCATACACACAAAACAATTAAAATATAGCTATGATGATCCCAATCATGTAGATGAAATCACTCAAATACTCAGCAAATAGCTGTCAGATTTTGTGACCTAGCTAGGTTCTAGACATGGTTATAATCCTTGAACCTCTACTCCTTCCATGTGTCTGGACTCATGTAAATGTGTGTTTTCTTTTGTTTGTTCAACAGCTTCCTATCACTTTATAGATAATCAATGTTATAGTAGATACAGAAGAATTTAAACAATTATTTAAAGAATAATATTTGTCCATAAAACCGTAGGACTACTGTCATTTTCAAAAAATATAAAGTTGAATAAACTATTATAAATAAAAATATCTCAATTATTTTCTTTTCTTATTGTTGGTCTCAAAGAGCTGACATGAACCAACATAAGGAAAAATGGATTTCTTTTGGATTACAGTTCTAGGTAGATAATGCCCAGAAGGGAAAGCTGGCAGCAAGAACTGAAGGCAGATAAACACATCTAAAGATATATCAGGAAAAATAAAAGGGAAATTCTGGTGCTTAGATTAAGTTTCATTTTTGTTGAACTCTGTATCTGACAAGACAAAATAAGGGTGTATGTTGGCCCCTCTGTTCACCCAATCTAGACTGTCTTCCAAACCATCGAAGAATCTTATCTTCTTACATGATTCCAGATATTGCCCATCTGACTATTAATACTAAGACACAATCACAAATGCGTAATTTGACCCACCTCTCATTAGAAGAGTTCTATATGCTATGCTATACCCAAGTCAGATTATTTTGTGCTTTTCATTTGTGTTGATTTCTAAAATAAATTCAGTCTTTTTCTCAGTATATCTTCATTATAGTTTTTATTATATTTTTAATTTACATTTCAAATTTTATCCCCCTTTCCACATTTCCCTTCCCCAAACCCCCAATCTCATTCCCTATAACCCTGCTCACTAACCTACCCACTCCCCCTTCCATGACTTGGCATTCCCCTCCACTGGTGCAATGATCCTTCAGTTATAATGGACTCTTCTCTCATTGATGTTTTACCAGGGCATCCATGATGCTGAAGCCATGGGTCCTTCCATGTGTACTCTTTAGTTGGAGGTTAAGTCGCTGGTAGCTCAGGAAGTACTAGTTGGTTAATATTATTGTTCCTCCTATGGGGCTGCAAAACCCTTCAGCTCCTTGGGTCCTTTCTCTAGCTTCTCCATTTGGGACTCTGTGGTTCAGCAGTTAGGATCATTGACCTCAACTGATTGGGAAAGGATCTCTACCAATCCTACATCTGATAGAGGGCTAATATCCAATATATACAAATAACTCAAGAAATGAGATTTCAGAGAGCCAAATAACCCTATTAAAAATGGGGTACACAGCTAAATAAAGAATTCTCAACTGAGGAATAATGAATGACTGAGAAGCACCTAAAGAAATGTTCAACATCTTTAGTCATCAGGGAAATTGAAATCAAAAGAACCCTTAGATTCCACCTCATACCAGTCAGAATGGCTAAGATAAAAAAGTAACATAACAGCAGGTGCTGGAGAGGATGTGGAGAAAGAATAACATTCTTCCATTGCTGTTGGGATTGCAAGCTGGTAATACAATTCTAGAAATCAACTTGGGGGTTACTCAGAAAATTGGATGCCGTACTACCTAAGGACACAGCTATACCATTCCTGGGCATATATACCCAGAAGATGCTCCAATATGTAATAAGCACACATGCTCTACTATGTTCACAGCAACATTATTTATAATAGACAGAAGCTGGAAAGAACCTAGATGTCCCTCAGCAGAGGAATGGATAGAGAAAATATTTACAATGAAGTACTACTCCATTATTAAAAACAATGAATTCATGAAATTCTTAGGCAAATGGAAGGAGCTAGAATATATGATCCTGAGTTAGGTAACCCAATCACAAAAGAACACACATGGTATGCACTCACTGATAAGTGGATATTAGCCCAGAAGCTCAGAATACCCAAGAAACAATTCACAGACCATGTGAGGCACATGTAGAAGGAAGACAAAAGTGTGTATTCTTTGGTTCTTCTTAGACTGGAAAACAAAATACCCATGGGACAAGATACACAAAGTGTGGAGCAGAGAAAGAAAGAAAGGCCATTTGGAGACTTCCCTACCTGGGCAACAATCCCATATATAGCTACCAAACAAAGACACTATGGTGGATATCAAGAAGTGCTTGGTGACAGGAGCTTAATATAGCTGTCTCCTGTGAGGCTCTGCCAGTTCCTGTTTGTCAAATTTTGATTTTTTTTTGTGGTTTAATTCAGAAATTCCTATTCTGAATGCTCTACTCAGAAATATGCAATAAGCTCAGTCATATTAGCTATTATCTCCTCTCTCAGATTCAGGGCATTTTGTATATTATTGATATATTTTATCCAGTAAGAACCCAAGTTAGTGCCATGTGAGCAATAAGGGTTATTTTTTTCTCCCATGTACCTATGAAGATGCTGTCTTTCTCTAATGTGCCTTTTTGTTATATTTATCCTAAATCAGTTGGCCTTAGGGGTGTGAAGTTGATCAACGTGTCTACTTTTATGCAGCATTATGATGTTTTAATAATATAGGTTAGTAGTAAGAATAAATTAATAGTTTGGATTGTGATATTTGAAGACTTTATTTTATTGTTCAATATAGTTGGCTGATGTGTGACTGAATATGCATGTGCATGGACACATGTGTGTATGTTCCTATAGATATTCATATATGTGTGTTTCCAAATAAAATTAACTTTCTTTTTAATTTATGTGAAAATTTATGTTGGAAAAATGGTAGGGTTTGTGATGAATCAGTAAATTACTTTTGATTGGGTGGCCATTTTTACAATATTAATTACACTAATATACTAGTATAAACTTCCATCTTCACATATCTTCCTGAATTTCTCTATTCAGTGTCTTAAAGATATTATTTTAAAATTCTCCCACTTATTTAATTTAATTTGCTTCAAGATAGTTTATTGGGACTATTATGAATGGGATTATTCAATTGTTCTTACTTGCCATTTAAATAGAAAGACGGCTGTCTTTGGTGTGTTAATTTTCTATATCTCTTTATGGAAGAGTCTTTGTGGTATTAAAGATATATCAATATATCAATGGCAAATAAAGGTATTTTGATATCTTCCTTTCCTCTTTATATTGATTTTGCATATCTTTAACTTGCTCACTACTCTGCCTTACTACATTAAGCAGAAATCAAAAGCATGTACTCTTCATCTTGTTAGATTGCATTGTAAATGCTCTAAGGGCTGTTCTGATTTTCATTTCTCTAATGACTAATGATGTTGAACATTATGTAAGGTGTTTCTCAGCCATCCGAATTTCTTCAGGTGAAAAGTCTTTGTTTAGCTCTGTACCCCATTATTTTATTTATTTATTTATTTATTTATTTATTTATTTATTGGATATATTCTAAATTTACATTTCATTTCCCTTTTTCTGGTTCCCCATCCCCCAAAGGTCTCACATGCCCTTTTGCCTCCCCCTGTTCCACCATCCACCCCTTCACACATCCCTGTTATTGTATTACCCTACACTGATGTTTTGATCCTTTCCAGAACCAGTGTCCACTTCTTCCTTATTGTCAGATATCACTTGATATGTGGATTGTGTCTTTGGTGTCCCAAGAGTCTAGGCTAATATCCACTTATCAGTGAGTGCATACCATGGGAATTCTTTTGATACTGGGTTACCTCACTTAGTATGATGTTCTCCAGCTCCATCCATTTCTCTAAGAATTTCATGAATTAATTGTTTCTAATGGCTGAATAGTACTCCATTGTGTGTGTGTGTGTGTGTGTGTGTGTGTGTATATATATATATATATACATACATACATACATACATACATACATATAGTATCCATTCATTCCTCTGTTGAGAGACATCTGGGTTCATTCCAGCTTCTGGCTATTATAAATAAGACTGCTACGAATATAGTGGAGCATGTATCCTTATTGCATGCTGGGGAATCTTCTGGGTATATTCCCAGGAGTGGTATGGCTGGGTCCTCTGGAAGTTTCATGTCCAGTTTTCTGAGGAACTGCCAGACTGATTGCCAGAGTGGATGTACCAGCTTGCAGTACCACCAGCAGTGCAGTTTTCCTCTTTCTCCACATCCTCGCCAACACCTGATGTCTCCTGAGTTTTTAATCTTAGCCATTCTGACTCGTGTGAGGTGAAATCTCAGGGTTGTTTTGATTTGCATTTCTCTAATGACTAATGATGTTGAACATTTTTAAGGTGTTTCTCAGCCATCCGAATTTCTTCAGGTGAAAAATCTTTGTTTAGCTCTGTACCCCAATTTTGGATAGGGTTATTTGGTTTTCTGGGGTCCAACTTCTTGAGTTCTTTGTATATAGTGGATATTAGCCCACTGTCGGATGTGGAGTTGGTGAAGATCTTTTCCCAATTTGTTGGTTGCTGATTTGTCCTTTTGACAGTGTCTTTTGCCTTACAGAAACTTTGTAATTTTATGAGGTCCCATTTGTCTATTCTTGCTCTTAGAGCTTAAGCAATTGGTGTTCTGTTCAGGAATTTTCCCTCTGAGCCAATGTCCTCAAGGGTATTTCCTAATTTCTTTTCTATTAGTTTTAGTGTGTCTGGTTTTATGTGGAGGTCCTTGATCCACTTGGACTTGAGCTTAGTGCAAGGAGATAAGAGTGGATCATTACTCATTCTTCTGCATGTTGACCTCCAGTTGAGCGAGCACCATTTGTTGAAAATGCTATTTTTTTTCCACTGGATATTTTCAGCTCCTTTGTTGAAGATCAATTGGCCATAGATGTGAGGGTTCAATTCTGGGTCTTTGATGCTATTCCATTGATCCACCTCCCTGTCACTGTACCAATATGGTGCAGTTTTTAACACTACTGCTCTGTAGTATTTTTTGAGGTCCGGGATATTGATTCCCCCAGAAGTTTTTTTTTTTACTGTTGATAATAGTTTTAGCTATTCTGAGGGTTTTTTTTTTTTTGTTTGTTATTCCAGATGAATTTGAGAATTGCTCTTTCTAACTCTATGAAGAACTGAGTTGGGGTTTTGATGGGGATTGCGTTGAATCTGTATATTGCTTTTGGCAAGATTGCCATTTTAACTATATTAATCCTGCCAACCCACGAGCATGGAAGATTTTTCCATTTTCTGAGGTCTTCTTCAATTTCCTTATTCAGAGACCTGAAGTTTTTGTCATATAAATCTTTCATTTGTTTGGTTAGAGTCACACCAAGATACTGTATATTGTTTGTGGTTATTGTGAAGGGTGTTATTTCCTTAATTTCTTTCTCGGCCTGCTTATCCTTTGCATATAGGAAGGCTACTGGTTTGCGTGAGTTGATTTTATAACCAGTCACTTTGCTGAAGTTGTTTATCAGTTGCAGGAGTTCTCTGGTGGAGTTTTTTGGGTCACATAAGTATACTATCATAACATCTGCGAATAGTGATAGTTTGACTTCTTCCTTTCTGATTTGTATCCCTTTGACTTCCTTATGTTGTGGAATTGCTCTAGCTAGTAACTCAAGATTTCACCTCACACCAATCAGAATGGCTAAGGTTAAAAACTCAGGAAAGAGCAGGTGTTGGCAAGGATGTGGAGAAAGAGGAGCACTCCTCAAAGCACCAGTGTAGAGGAATACAAGAAGACGGAAGTGAGAAGGGGTGGAAGCGGGAACAGGGGGAGGGAAAAGGGCATGTGGGACTTTTGGGGGATGGGGAACCAGAAAAAGGCAAATGAAATGTAAATATATAATATATCCAATAATAAATAAATAAATATGCTCTAAGCATTTTTTTTTATTTTTTGCTTGTAGCATGATACTTGCAGTCAGCATTATATATATGATATTTTTCGGGTTGAGATATGCTCGCTTTATCCCTAGATTGTATAGGGCATTTATAATGAAGGAGGGTTTGAGGACTCAAAGCCCTTGACTGTATCTAAGATGATGTTACTTAGTTTTGGCTCTTGGGTCTGTATCTGAGGTGGATTATGCATATTCATTTACATTTATTGAACCATTCCTGTATATCTAGGATGAGGCTGACTTGATCATAGTAGATTGTTTGTTATATTTTTATGAATTAATTGATAGAATTTCAATGGAAGCGTATGCATCTCTATTCATTTGGTAAAATAGATGAATTTATTCCTTTGTTAGAATTATGACTTGTTATGGGGCTTTAATTCTTGCTAGGTAAAAGAATGTTAAAATATTACTTCCTTTTATAATTTACATAATGTTTTGAGATTAGTAGTACTGTTCATTCAAGTTTGTATTCATCTGGAACTAGGCATTTTACATATTACATTTTAATTGTTGTTTTGTCTCATATATTGTTACTAATTTTGATTTGATTTCACTGATCTAATATAAATAGAAATTTATCTATTTTCTTTAGATTTCCAAACTTATTATACTGTAAATGTTTAAAGTATGACCTTATGACTCTCTTAATTCTTCTTTTTTCCATTGTGACGTGTCTCATTTCATCTTACTTCCTTAATTGAGTCCTCTCACTTGATTTTGGTTAGTTTGGCTAAAAGTTGTTCATCTTGTTAATGTTTAAATAAGCATCTTTTCTATGCTATTTGTGCACTCAACACATACATTATATATTATATTGTATTTTATTGTATTGTATTGTGTTATATATTGGTTTTATTTGGTTTCTAGTTCTTTAATTGTAGACCTGAGTTATATTATTTCTTTACATCTAGTCTTTGTTTATTGCTTACTCTTATTTTTGGTCAATGCATCCAGGTGCTACATAACCATAATATGACTCACTTCACTTTTCTGTCATAGGCACTTTCATAATATATTTTAGAACTTCCTTTCTGTATCTCATACATTGGTTGTACCTTCATGTTTATTCAAACATGTTTTTAAATTGACTTCTTAATGATCCTTGAATAATTCTCATTCAGAAGTATATTGCAGAGCATCCTATTTTGTACTTTCTCTCATATTTTATTTTTGTTCATATCAAACTTTTATGTTTACATCAGATGTAAACTGTCATTTCAAATTTGTTGAATTTTTCATATTTGAATTTAATCCTATGTGATAATAGTCTAGAGAAATTCCTATGAGTAATTTAAAATAAAGCGTATTGATTAACACTGAGTAACAGAAAATATGAAAATCATTGTCTTGTAGTATTTTATTAGTACTTCTTTGAGTTTGTCTTCATTTACGATTTCCCTGGCTTTGGGCTGATTGCATTTGGACTGTACTATTTTGAACTGTGTCCTCTGTTTCATAGAAATATGTTAGAATCATTTGATTTATGATGCTATTTAGTTCCAAACTATTTAGTTTTTGATTGGATGACAAATTAGTGACAATGATCTATAGAAGTAACCACCATTACTATTTATATAGCAAATTATTATTTTATATTACTAATACATGTCTTGTAATCCTCACTGCCCCTTTGTTTTCTTCACAAGCATTTAGGATTATAATATCCTATTTGTGATTGTTTTTCTTTAATGAATATGCACTGTCCTTCCCCATTTATTCTGATTAATTTCAATTTCAAGTCTGTTTATAAAAATATAAATATATTTTTACAAACACGTTCTTGTCTTTTAGTTCAATTACTAGGAACCTATCACCAGGGGTGTTCCTTGTGATTGATGTTTAGGTATGTGTCAAAGATGTAGAAAAAGGATAGATTCACTTCTCTTAAGCAACCTACTAGCCTATCTGCTTTTTATTAAGAAATGTGATGGTTAATATGGAATTATTATTGAAATGCTTATTAATTTGTCATGTTGCTGTGGTGGCTTTCTATTTTTAAACTTTTAATTAATTATTTTGGGATTATATATTTATTGTAGCCTCTTGCAAGCACTAAGTTGTATCATCCAATGAAGGTATTTCATTTAGAATCCCCATGACTGATTTGTAGACATACATAAATCTTTAAAAATGTTGCAAATAAAATGCTTGATTTTTCTTCTTTGATTTCAACTGAAATTTTTTACTTTGTGTTGGAGTTTGTACTGGGATCTGTTGTTATTTAAAATTTTGTAGGATAATAGTTTGGACCCTTCTTGTTTTCAATATGTATATGTTGATGGTATTGCCTTTATATATGTTTTAATCATTCTCTCTTGCTATTACCAATATTCTTTTTTTTACATAAATTTTGTGTGTTGATAATTCTGTGACATTGGGAAATTTCTTTTCTTGTTCTGTCTTTTTGATGTTCTATATTCCTCTTTCACTTTAACAGGCATCTATTTTTATAGTGGGGTAACCATTCCTCTATTATTTATTTACAATATTTTCTATGCTTTTTATTTTTATTTTCCTCCTTTTGTGCATAGTTTTTATATTTTTTCTTCATACTGAAGCAAATTTCCAACAGCGTTCCATTACTCAGTTTTCTGTGGCTGCGGTTGTTATTGTTTTAACACTTTTTTGACTATGTGATCCATTTCCTTGTCCTTCTCTACAAAATTTCATATTTCTATTCTACTTGGAACAACTTGTTGGTAATACTTTCCACTGAAGTCTTGGTTTCATTTCCTAAATTTTTCATTCTGAGTTTTGATTTTGGCATTTCTTCAAATATTCAATCACTGTGTCCATTCTCATTATTGAAATTGTTTTTATTATTTCTTTAATTGGTATTGCACTTGTAGTCTTTATTTAGGCATTTTTTCATATCTTTAAATTCTTTGAACATATTTCTAATTGCTGTATGTAAATTACCATTGATTTTCTCACCAGGAATGCTACATTTTTGAGAAAATTTAGTCATGGTTATTCATATTGGTTTTTGTTTTGCAATTGGAACTAGTTATCTAAGGTTAAGCCATTAATAGTGTTTCTTTGTTTGAATATCTGGTCTAAAATTAATTGAGTTGTGATGTTCTGATTCAGCTGAATGATTTTTAGTGTTCGTACTTAGAGACATTCTACGTTGATTTTCAAAGGTGGTATATATGAATGGTAATATTGTTTTTTTTTAAAATACAATTTATTTTTTAAGTGGAAGTTTTCTGGATAATTTTCATATGCCAACTCCCAAGCTTTCTATGATTACTTACATTTTTAAATTCAAGTATGAAATTCTCTTGTTTTGGATTTGTTTTGTCTTCATTTTTTTCAGTGTAATGAACCAGTTTTAACAAAGATCTTTTGTTTTTGTCTGCACTTTCCTTGTTTCACATGAATGTGGAAAAACATAAGGTGTTTGGTACTGTGAACTAGATCAGAAAGTAAGCAGGCAAGTGTATTTGCAATGAATGCTAAATACCTCTGTTTGGTCATAGAAATTACAGGGTAGAAGGAGAAAACTGACTCCAGGAAGTAGTCCTCTTAAGCCCACATGAGTGATTAGACAAGGACACTCATAAACACACCCACATGCAGATGCACATGCATGTATGTTCATGCTTGCTCATATGCATGCACACGATGGCAAAAGAGAAAGAGAGAGAATTAAAATAAAATGAAAATCGGGTCACTCAGCTTTCAGTGGATGCCGCCATCTTGCCTCGGGTCATTGCAGACAGCTGGCGTTTAGGGCCAGGTGCATGGACAAAGTCCTTGTCTAACATTGACTACAATGTCAGTCTCTTGCCTGCACCCAGAGCAAGATCAGCTCAGCAGGATGTCTGTGCACCAACAGCTCTGCAGCTGTCACTCACTGCTGGGGGCCAGATTGCTCGGCTTGCAGCAGAAGCCGACATCTTGCCTCGGGGCACTACAGACAGCTAGCAGCTGGGTCCAAGTATGTGGACAGAGTCCCAGTCTATCAACACTACCCTCTCAGTTAGGCTCTTGCCTGCACCTAGAGACAGATCAGCTTGGTGGGAGGTCTGTGCACTAAGAGCTCAGCTGGTTGTAGCCAACCACTGGGCGGCAGCTCACTCAGCTTGCAGCAGAGGCTGCCATCTTGCCTCGGGTCACTGCAGAGAGCTGGTAGCTGGGGCCAGGTGCATGGACAGAGTCCTAGTTTAACATGCTCTTGCCTGCACCCAGAGCCAGATCAGCTCGGCGGGAGGTCTGTGCACCAACAGCTCTGCGGCTGTTGCCGACCACTCTGCTGGTGGGACTGCAAGCTGGTACAACCACTATGGAAATCAGTGTGGCGGTTCCTCAGAAAACTGGACATGATACTTCCAGAGGACCCAGCCATACCACTCCTGGGCGTATACCCAGAAGATTCTCCAGCATGCAATAAGGACACATGCTCCACTATGTTCATAGCAGCCTTATCTATAATAGCCAGAAGCTGGAAAGAACCCAGATGTCCCTCAGTGGAGGAATGGATAAAAAAAATGTGGTATATTTATACAATGGAGTACTATTCAGCCATTAGAAACAATGAATTCATGAAATTCTTAGAGAAATGAATGGAGCTGGAGAACATCATACTAAGTGAGGTAACCCAGTCTCAAAAGAATGCCCATGGTATGTTCTCACTGATAAGTGGATATTAGCCTAGAATCTTGGGACACCAAAGACAGGATCCACATAGCAAATGATGTCTGACAAGAAGGAAGGAGTGGACCCTGGTTCTGGAAAGGCTCAAAGCATCAGTGTAGGGGAATACCAGAAGAGGGAAGTGGGAAGGGGTGGATGGGGAAACAGGGGGAAGGAAAAGGGCATGTGGGACCTTTGGGTGGCAGGGAACCAGGAAAAGAGAAATGAAATGTAAATATAGAATATATCCAAAAAAGAAAAAAAGAAAACCTTTTTGAGATTCTTTTTCTTTCTTTCTTCCTTCTTCTTTATTTATTTTATTAATTTACATTTCCAATGTTGCCCCTTCCTGATCTCTCCTCTGCAACCCCCCACACTATCTCCCTCACTGTTGCCTCCTTTAAGGTGCACCCCCATCCACCCACCCATTCCTGCCTCACTACTATAGCTTGGGAAACACTCCTCCACAAGATCAAGTGCCTCTCCTCCCATTGGTGACCTTTAAGACAGCCTCAAAGAACAGCAGTAACAGGCTCCTGTCTACAACCACTTCTTGGCACCAACAATTGTTTCAGGATTTAGTGTCTGTGAGTGGGGTGATCTCAAGGTAAAGCTACAGCTGGGTGGCCTTTCCTTCAGTGTCTGCTCCTTTTTTATCTCTGTATGCTTTAGACAGAAAAAGTTCTGGATAAAGATTTTGAGATGGGTGGGTGGCCACATCTTTCAACTAGTATCTATCAACTGGGTATGCGCTTCCTGTTCTAACTCCCCTCTGTTGGTTATTTCAGCAAATATTATTCCTATTGTGACCTGGGAGACTCTCCCTTTCCTGGGATCTGGAAATTTCAGTTGTTCCTCTATTCCCTATCCCCCACAGCTACATATTTTTGTTTATTTTCCTGACCCTCTAGACTTCCTTTCTCTTACAATACCTTATCCTGCTCCCCACCTGCCTTTTCCCAAATACTTCCAATCTCTGACCCAGTTACCTCCCTCCATCTGCCTCCCATGATATAATGGTTTTGTTCTCCCTTCTATGAGGGATTGAAGAATCCACAATTTAGTATTCTTTCTTTTTAAGTTTCATAGCATCTGTGAGTTGTATCTTGGTACTCTGAGGTTTAATTTTTGGCTAATATCCACTTATCAGTGAGTACATATCTTGTATGTCTTTTTTAGTCTCCTTACTCAGGAAGATATTTGCTATTTACATCCATTTTCCTGCAAAATTCTTGAAGGCCTCATTTTTGATACATGACTATTATTCCATTGTGTAAATGTACCACATTTTTCTGTATTCATTCTTTTATTCAGGGACATCTGGCTGATTTCAGCTACTTGCTATTATAAATAAGGTTTCTTTGAACATAGTGGAGCATGTGTCCTTGTTATATGTTGAGGCATCTTTTGGCTCTATGGCTAGAAGTGGTATAGGTAGGTCTTCAGGACAAACTTTTTCAAATTTTTGGAGGAATAGCCAGATTGATCTCCAAAGTGGTTGGTGTTACCAGCTTGCAATCTCACCAGAAATGGAGGAGTGTTCCACTTTCTCTACATTTCACTAGAACCTTCAATCCCCTGAGTTTGTTTTTTTAAACTTACACGAGTCTGATTGGTGTAAGGTGACTAAAAATATTGATCATTTCTTTAGGTGCTTATCATCCATTTGAGACTCCTCAGTTGAAAAGTCTTTGATTAGCTCTGCACCCACTTTTAAATTGTGCTATTTAGTTTTCAAGAGTTTAATCTCTTTAGTTATTTAGTTATTTTGGATATCAGCTCTTACAGGTTTAGGTTTGATAAAGATGTTGCCCAATCTTTAGCTTGGGGTTCGGTACTATTAGCA
The DNA here is from genome assembly GCA_964023405.1 of Apodemus agrarius. NCBI lineage: Eukaryota > Metazoa > Chordata > Mammalia > Rodentia > Muridae > Apodemus > Apodemus agrarius. Next base: position 88,277,709 of record OZ030017.1, on the reverse strand, counting down.
GAGTCCTTTGCCTTACAAAAGATTTTCAGTTTTATGAGGTTTAGTGTGTCAATTGCTGATCTTAAAGTCTGAATCATTGGTGTTTTATTTGGGATAATTTCACCCATGCAAATGTGTTCTAGGCTCTTTCCTACTTTCTTTTCTTTAGGTTCAGATAACTGGGTTTTATGTGAAGGTGCTTCATCTACTTGGAATTGAGCTTTCTACAAGGATATAACAATGAACCTATTTTCAGTCTTCTAAATGAAGATCTCAGGTTAAATCAACAATATTTGTTGAAACTGTTTGCTTTTATTCCTTTATATGGTTTTGGCTTCTTTGTCAGAGATTGAGTGACCATAAGAATGAGAGCTTATTTCTTGGTTTTCAATTCTATTCTCTTAATCTTCCTGGCTGGTTTGATCATGGGTATTGATTTCTCAGAGGGTTTTTTACTTGGTTTTGTTTTTGTTTTTGTTTTTGTTTTTGTTTTGTTTTTTTGTTTTCCATATAAAGTTGAGAAGTGCACTTTTTATCTCTGTGAGGAATTGGTTTGGAATTTTGATAGTGATTGCTTTTGATAAGTTGGCCATTTTTACTATGTTAATCCTAACAACCCATGAGCATAGAATATTTTGCATTCTTCTGAGGTCTTTGATTTCTTTTTTCAGGGACTTGAAGGTCTTGTCATAAATGGTTGTTTTTTTTTTTTTTTTTTTTTTTTTTTTTACTTTCTTGGTTAGAGTCATACCAATATATTTTAAATTATTTGTGACTATAATGAAGGGTATTATCTGCTAAATTCTTCCTTAGTCCAATTCTCCTTTGTATAGAGGAAAACTGCTGATGTGTTTGAGTTAAATTTATATCAAGCAATTTTGCTCAAGCTTGTTGTCAGCTATAGGCATTCTCTGGTACTGCATTTGGGGCAACTTATGTCAACTATAATTGCACCAGCAGATAGTGGTACCTTGATTTGTAGCCCTTTGAGGTCCTTTTGTGTCCTGATTTCTCTAGCTATAACATTGGGTACTATATTAGAGAGAGAGAGAGAGAGAGAGAGAGAGAGAGAGAGAGAGAGGCCAGCCTGTCTTGTTCCTTATTTTATTGGGATTACTACATGTTTCTCTCCATTTAATATGATGTGACCCTTTGGTTTGCTTCATATTGATTTTATTATGTTTAGGTATTTGACACAAATCACTGATCTTTCCAAGGCTTTATAAATGAAATACTGTTGTACTTTGTTGAAGGACTTTTCAGGATATAATGTGGTTATCATGTAATTCTTACTTTGAGTTTGCTTATATAATGGATTATGTTGATGGATATCCATATAATTAACTACCCTTGTATCCCTGAAATGAAGCATTCTTGATCTTGGTGAATCATCATTTTGATATGTGCTTGGATTTTGTTTGTGAGAATTTTATTGTCTATTTTGCCTCAATATTCTTAAGGAAAATTGATATAAGTACTCTTTCTTTGATGGGTCTTTGTGTGCTTTACATATCAATCTAACTGTGGTTTCATAGAATGAATTAGGCAGTGTTCCTTCTGTTTCTATTTTGTGGAATAGTTTGGGAAATATTGGTATTAGGTCTTCTCTGAAGGTCTTAGTGAATTCTGCATTAAAAGCATCTGGCCATTGGCCTTTTTTGGTTTGAATATTTTAATAGCTGCTTCTATTTCCTTAGTGGTTACTGGACTGTTTAGGTAGTTTGTCTGGTACTGATTTAACATTATTACCTAGTATCTGTCCTGAAACATGCATTTTATGTCGATTTTTCAAGTTTTGTTGAGTATAGGCTTTTTTTTAAAAAAATGATATTTTGATCTTCCACATTTTCTTTCATTAAGTCTCACTTTTCTTTTCTGATTTTGTTAATATGCTTACATTCTCTGTACCCTTTAGTTATTTTGGCTAAGGGCTTATCTATTTTATTGATTTTTCTCAAAGAACCAGATCTTAATTTTGTTGGTTCTTTGTATAGTTCTCTTTGTTTCTATTTAGTTGATTTCATCCCACAGTTTGGTTATGTCATACTGTCTACTCTTTTTGGATATGTTTGTTTCTTTTTGTTCTAGACCTTTCAGATATGATGTAAAAGTTTCATAGTAGAAACTCTCCATTTTCTTTATGAAGGAACTCAGTTCTATGAACTTTTAGTTAGCATTGCTTTATTATGGCCCATAAATTTGTGTATTCATTTCATTTACAACTTCTTTTAGTTTCACTATATCTCTATTTAGTTTCTGTTTCCCTGATTCTCCATTGGTGTGAGTTGGCAGTTGAACTCTACAACTTATGTTTGGGGATGTTCAAAATGTGTTTTGACCTTGAATAATGTTTATTTTACAAATGCTAGTGATCTTCCACTGGTGAAGTAGAGGTTCAGAATAGAGAGATCATGTTGTTGGATTATTTATGTCATAAGCAGGAAGTTTGGATTTCCATATATTTTGATATCTTTTGGATATTATAATGGCTATGCCTGCTTGTTTCTTGGGAGTATACACTTGGACATTTCTTTCCAGACTTTTACTCTAAGGTACTATTAGTGTTTGTCACTGAGGTGTGTTTCAGCAAAGTCCTAATAATATATCCAGTCTGCTAGCCTTTGTTTTTTAATAGGGACATTGATTCCACTGATATTAAGAAATATTAAAGACTAATGATTGTTCGTTCTTGTGATTTTGTTGTTAAAGGTTGAATTATGTTTTGTGGTTCTCTTCTTTTGGGTTTGTTTTGAGATTATTATTTCCTAGGTAATTCCTGCATTTAGTTTCCCACTTGGTATTGGAGTATTCTTTCTATTATCCTCTGTAGAGCTGGATTTATTGAAATATATTGTTTAAATTCTAATTTATCATGGTATATCGTATTTTCTCCATCTATAGTTTTGAGAGTTTTGCTGAGATAGTGTCCAGGAATGGTATTTATGTTTTCCTATGTTATGCATGTCATCAGTCAAATCTCTTCTGACTTTTAGATTCTCTCTTGAGAAGTCTGGTGTAATTCTAATAGTTCTGCCTTTATATTTTTCTTGGTATTTCCCTCATTTCTTTTAAATCTTTCTTTGTTCTATTTATTTAGTGTTTGGATTATTATGTGTAGGGGGGATCATTTGGGAGGCAACCTGTCTCTAGATGTGTGCATATATATTTTATTTTTTATTGGATATTTCTTACTTACATTTTAAATATTATCCCCTTTCCTGATTCCCCCTCAAGAATTCTCCAATCCCATCCCACATGTTTCTATGAAGGTGTTCCCCCACCCACCCATCAATTCCTGACCCCTTGCCCTTACATTCCTCTACATTGGGGCTTTGAGACTTCACAGGACCAAAGGTTTCTTCCGCCAGTGATTCCCAAAAGGGTCATCCTCTGCTACATATTTGGCAGGAGCCATACGTCCCTCCATGTGTACTTCTTGGTTGGTGATTTAGACAGTGAGAGCTTTGGTTGTTTAATATTGTTTTACTTCTTGGGGTTGCAAACCCCTTTAGCCCCTTCTGTACTTTAATAGCTCCATTGGGGACCCCTTGATCAGTTCAGTATTTGGCTGCTAGCATCCCCTCTAAATATGGCAGGGTCTGGCAGAGCCACTCAGGAGAGAGCTATATCATGTCTCCTGTCTTCATGCATGTCTTCAAATCTACAAAAGTGTCTGGATTTGGTTACTGTATATGGGATGAATCCCCAGGTAGGACAGTCTCTGGATGTCCTTTTCTTCAGTCTCTGCTCCACACTTTGGCTCCCCATTTCCTCTCTTGAATATTTGGTCACACTTTCTAAAAAAAGGACTGAAGATTCTACAGATAGATCTTTCTTTTGCTTGAGCTTCACGCCGTTTGTAAATTTTATCTTGGGTATTCTGAGATTTTAGGTTAATATTTCCTTATGAAGGAGAGCATACCATGTGTTTTCTTTTGTGATTGGGTTACCTTACTCAGGATGTTATTTTCTAGTTCCATTCATTTGCCTAAGGAATTCACAAAATCATTGTTTTTAACACCTGAGTAGTAAGTCATTGTTTAAATGTACCACATTTTCTATACCCATTGCTCTGTTGAGGGACATCTGGTTCCTTTCCATCTTCTGGCTATTATAAATAAGGCTGCTATGAAGATCGTGAAGCTTGTGTACTTGTTATATGTTGGAGCATCCTTTGGGCATATATATACCTGCATCCTCAGGCATTGCTATGACCAATTTTTTGAGGAACTGGCAAACTGATTTTTAACCAACTGTAGAGGAAGGTTCCTCTTTCTCCACATCCTCCCCAGTATCTTATTTTACCTGAGTTTTTTTTATCTTAGCCATTCTGACTGGTATGAGTAGGAATTTCAGTGTTTTTTTGATTTGCATTTCCCTGATGACTAAGGATGTTGAACAATTCTTTAGGTGCTTCTCGACCATTCAAGATTCCTCACTTGAGAATTCTTTGGTTCTGTACCCCATTTTTAATATGTTATTTGATTTCCTGGTGTCTATTTTCTTAAGTTCTTTGTATATATTGGATATTAGCTCTCAATTAGTTTTAGTATTGTTATAGACCCTTTTGTGTGTGTGTGTGTTTCGAGACAGGGTTTCTCTGTGTAGCCCTGGCTGTCCTGGAACTCACTATGTAGACCAGGCTGGTCTGCTGGTTGCCATTTTGGCCTATTTACAGAATCCTTTGCCTTACACAAGTTTTAAAATTTTATGAGGTACCATTTGTCTGTTGTTCTTTGAGCACAGCCATGCGTATATTCTGTTCAGGAAATTTTCCCCTGTGACCTTGTGTTTAAGGTTCATCCCTACTTTCTCTTTTATTAGTTTTAGTGTATCTGGTTTTACTTAGAGGTCTTGATTCACTTGGACTTGAGCTTTGTACAAGGAGATATGAATTGATTTGCATTCTTCTACATGCTGATTGCCAGTTGAATCAGTACCATTTGTTGAAAATGTTCTCTTTCATCCACTAGATGGTTTATCTCCTTTTTCAAAGATTAAGTGACCAAAGGTGTATGGGTTCATTTTGGGGTCTTCAATTCGATTCCACTGATCTTCCTGTCTGTCTTTTTACCAACAACATGCAGGTTTTATGACTATTGCTCTGTAGTGCAGCTTGAAGTCAGGGATGGTGATTTCTCTAGACATTCTTTTATTGTTGAAAATAGTTTTTGCTATCCTGAGTATATTTCATATACCAAATCAATTTGCAAATTGCACTGTCTAACTCTATAAATAATTGAGTTAGAATTTTGATTGGGATTCTACTTGATCTGTACATTGCATTTGATGAGACGGACACTTTTATTATATTAGTCCTACCATTCCATGAGCATGGGAGATCTTTGCATCATTTGAGTAACATAAGCCCTAATGAAATAGCAGCAGTCATTACCAGTCTCCCAAACAAAGAATCCTAGGACCAAATGGTTGTAGTACAGAATTCTATCAGACATTCAAAGAAGACTTAATACCAATTCCTTTAAAAATATTCTACAAAATATAAAAAGAATGAGTCCTACTCAATTTGATCTATAAAGTCACAATTATGCTTATACCCAAACCACACAAAGTTCCAACAAAGAATGGGAAATTCATACCAATTCCCCTTATGAGTATCATTGAAAAATTTTCAATACAATTCTCACAACCTGAATCCAAGATTGTATAAGCAACCATAACAATCAAGCAAGATTTATCCAAGAAACTCACAGGTACAATTATGGAGACATATTGTGGAGGAGAGACTGAAGGCAAGGCCACCCAAAGACTATCGTACCTGGGATTCATCCTATAAATAATCACCAAACTGCAACACTATTATGGCTTTCAAGAAATGCTTGTCAAGGAACCACCAAACTGATTTCCAGCTTGCAATCACACCAACAATGGAGAAGTGTTCTTCTTTCCCCACATCTTCCCCAGCTTCTGCTATCCCTTGACTTTTTCTTCTTAGCCATTCTGACCAGTATGAGGGGGAATCTCAGTGTTGTTTTGATTTGCATTTTGCTGATAACTAAGGATGCTGAACATTTCTTTAGTTGCTTCAGAGCCGTTTGAGTTTCTTCAGTTGTGAATTTCCTGTATAGCTCTGTACCCCATTTTTTAATAGGGTTTTGACTCTCTGGAGTCTAACTTCTTGAGTTCTTTGTAGACATGGGATATTAGCCCTCTATTGGATGTAGGATTGGTAAGATCTTTTCCCAATTTGTTATTTTCCATTTTGTCCAATTGACCATGTCTTTGGCCTTACAGAAGCTTTGCAGTTTTATGAGGTCACACTTGTCGATTCTTCTTCTCAGAGTATAAACCATTGGTGTTCTATTCAGGAAATATTCCCTTGTGCCCATGTGTTCAAGATTGTGCCCCTATATAACAGTTGTCCAAAGTGTTCCTATAGGTTGCATTACTACTTGAATTTCATCTGTTTGGATAATTAGAAATTTCAGGGGAAAGCATTGTGTTTCAATGTGTGAAGCCTGCCAAAAGAATTTTAGTTTTTTGCCAGTTGTTCCTGCTGCTTTGGCACAGGTTTGGTACCATATGAAAACAAATGTACACACTTATATGGGCACGTAATACAGAGATAAACACACACAAAAATATGAAAAAGTTTCAAAGAAAGAAATCTGTTATATTTCCTCTATGAATTCCTAACATTACATTTTTTCTTTTATTGAATATTTTTTTATTTACATTTCAAGTGTTATCCCTTTTCCCACTTTCCCATTTGGAAACCTTCTCTCTCATCCCCCCTCCCTGATTCTGTGAAGGTGTTCCCCCAACAACCAGCCAACTCCCTTCTTTACACACTAGCATTCACTATAATGGAGGATCAAGCCTTCACAAAACCATGTGCCTCTCCATTCATTGATGCCCAACAAGGCCATCCTTTGCTGCATATGTGGCTGGAGCCATGGTTTATCTAAGTGTACTCCTTGGTTGATGGTTTAGTCCCTGGAAACTCTGGGGTTTGTTTGGTTGATATTTTTGTTCTTTCTATGGGATTTCAAAGTGCTTCAGCTCCTTCAGTCCTTTTTCCTAACTCCTCCATTGGAAAACCCATGCTCAGTCCAATGGTTGGCTTCAAGAATCTGCCTCTATATTTGTCAGGCTCTGGCAGAGCTTCTGAGGAGACAGCTGTATCAGGCTCCTGTCAGAAAACATTTCTTGTGGCTGATTGAAAACAATAGTGTCTGATTTTGGTGATTGGATATGGGATGCATCTCCAGGTGTGGTAGTACCCGGATGGCCTTTAAGTCTCTGTTACACACTTTGTCTCCACATTTCGTACCTTGAATATTTTGTTTCCCCTTCTAAAAGGACTGAATCATCCACACTTTTGTTTTCCTTCTTCTTGTGCTTCATGTGATTGGTAGACTGGTTTCCAGAGTGATTGTACCAGTTTGCAATCCCAGCAACAATAGAGGAATATTCCTCTTTGTCCCATTACTTGCCAACATATGCTGTCACCTCAGATTTTCACTTTAGCCATACTGTCTGGTATATAATCACAGGTTTGTTTTGATTTGTATTTATCTGATGACCAAGGATTTTGCACATTTCTTTATGTGCTTCTCTTCCATTCAGTATTCCTCAGTTGAGAGTTCTTTGTTTAGCTCTCTATGCTATTTTTAATAGTTATCTGATTCTATGGAGTTAAACTTCTTGAGTTCTTTGTATATGTTGGATAGTAGCACTCTACCAGATGTAGGATTGGTAAAGATCTTTTCTCAATTTGTTGGTTGCTGTTTTGTTCTATTGACAGTGTCCTTTGCCTTACAAAAGCTTTAAATTTTTATGCGGTCCCATTTTTATGTTGTTGATCATAAAGCATAAGCCATTGGTGTTCTGTTCAGGAAAATTTCCCCAGGTGTTCAAGGCTCTTTCCACTTTCTCTTTTATTAGCTTCAGTGTACCTGATTTTATGTGGAGGTCTTTTATCCACTTGGACTTGAGCTAAGAATTGATTTGCATTCTTCTACATGCTGACAGCTAGTTCTACCAGCACATTTGTTGAAAATACTGTCTTTTTTCACTATATGCTGTTAGCTCCTTTATCAAAGTTCAAGTGACCATAGGTATATGGATTCATTTCTGGGTCTTCAATTCTATTCCATTAATTTATGTGCCTGTTGGTTTACGAATACCATGTAGTTTTCTTATTATTTCTTGTTCAGGGAAATATGAAAAGAAATAAGCCAACCAACTCTCTGAGGTGTTGGACCTCACTCCAGTTCTCCTACAAGCTTGTCAACTCTGGCCACATTGGACCACAGGGCACCTGCTGGGCCATCTCTGCTACGGGGGTGTGCTCCCAAGTTATTCGCTATAACATAATGCCCACACAACCCATGGTCAGTCATCTGAACATCTAATTAACTGGCAGAGTCATGACTCTTAAAGCTTGATTAACCAATCAGACTTATGTATCAATAACATTACAATTTACAAGATTCCAATACAATCATTTCAGAGCCAATTTATAATGATAAAAGCTTTATCCCAATATTTCTAACCTTGTGAAATTATAGATACTTGTGGCTGGAAATTGCCACATGGGTACATGTCAGTAGTCATCTGCCTTCCTCCTCCTACCCTGAGAAACTACTCTCTCCTCAACTCTTAGCTCTGCCTCCATTTTCCTGCCCAACCACAAGCCTTCCACTGCCCTAATTTCATTGGACAAAGAAAATCCTGCAACATTCCACCTTTTTTTTAAATTAAAGTAAAAAATAAAAAGACTTTCTCTTGGAATATAAATTGGTCACAACATTTATTTTAGGAAATTATATAGTATAAAATAGACCTCCCCAGCATGCAATAAGGATGCATGCTCCACTATATTCATAGCAGCCTTATATATAATAGCCAGATGCTGGAAAGAACCCAGATGTCCCTCAACAGAGGAATGGATACAAAATATGTGGTATACATACACAATGGAAAACTATTCAGGCATTAGAAACAATGAATTCATGAAATTCTTAGAGAAATGGATGGAGCTTGATGGAGAACATCATACTAAGTGAGGTAACCCAGTCTCGAAAGAATACCCAGGGAATGCAGTCACTGATAAGTGGATATTAGCCTAGAATCTTGGAACACCAAAGACACAATTCACATACCAAATGATGTCTGAGAAGAAGAAAGGAGTGGACACTGGTGCTGGAAAGTATCAAATCATCAGTGTAGGGGAATACAAGAACAGGGAAGTGGGAAGGGGTAGATGAGGGAGCAGGGGGAGGGAAAAGGGCATGTTGGGACCTATGGAGGGTGGGGAACCAGAAAAAGGGAAATGAATTGTAAATATAGAATATATCCAATAATAAATTAAAAAGAAGAAAAAATAGACCTAACATTCCGTCCAACATTTTTTTTCCAATAAAATTGAACACTCTCAGCTATCCTAACTTAAAAGTCCATAGTTCTGCACCAGACTTATGTCCTGGCTTTGGATTGCATGTGATCTGAAAACCATCCTCATAAATCTGTTCCTCTCAAAGTAAATAGCCTGGATTGGCTATGGGACTATAAGTCTTCAACTCTGTCAGAAATCCAAGAATAGCTGATATTAACTAAAAATATGTAGGAATTCTTACACAGCTTCCAAAATTAGCCAATTGGTAGAGATGGCTGATCACTTGGACAGTCACTTACTTCAAAACTTTGAAGCTTTATTCATCAGGCTTCTAGCCATGGTCATCTGACAGACATAGAGAAACAGGATATTAAGGAATAGGCTACTCTGTATCCATAGGATCTAGCTGTCCTAACCTGGAAATGTTCCCTTTCTTTAGATAGTACTCTGTAGATATAATAAGACAATTCTTGCCTAGTGGCTATCTTGCAGTAATTGTAGTAACTCATAGAAGCCCAGTTTCTTCTTTGAATCTAAGACAGGGAAATCTGACAGGAGAAGACTAGTCTCAACAACAATTGAATAAATAACATGGACAGTCATTCTGTGGATTTCTGATGCTTTTGAAAACCAACTATCTTTGTAAAGTAATCTGAATTGTTGTATATTAACTACTCTCAGCTATTTCTAATTAAAATCTTGAAAACACCCTAACAATAAACTCAGAGCCATGAATTTGCTATTTGGCCCTAAACTCACAGGCTTAAACATCTTGGATCTGTTTATTATAACATCAATGGAAGGACTGGTACTAAGCTCTGTACTTTCAAATTTTAATATCAATAGAAGAAATTTATACCAATAAAAACCTTGATTTTCATCAAAATAAATTCTGTACCAAAATAAGAACTTATGATTTTAACTTAGTAACAAATCTAAAGATTTATATCAAATGAAATTATGACTATAAACTCAATTCTAGCTATTTCCTCCCCGTTCCAAATATGACCATTTCTTCATTCCCTATAAAGACAGCCTATAAATAACCCTCCCAAGCCACAAAGCCCAGGAAACTTATTCGAAGATTCTGCATAATTTCTTCAAGCCGATATGGGTGTTGAGATATTATAAAGGGGGAAGGGTAGAGAAAATAGGACTGATTAGTCTCTGATGTCTATGACTTGACTTTATCCAGCTAAAGTCTAGGATTTCAGGAGTTCAAGCAAATCAGTTCAGCATGTCTGATGAGAAAATTCACAAACGCTGTATATTCTGCAATATATAAATCTCAAAACAGAAATTTAGTATCATCAAGATATATATATATATATATATATATATATATATATATATATAAATTCTCTGGAATCTAGTCCTCCAGAGGTTATTCTCCATCATATCTGATCCACATATTTCTGTAAGGTTTAAATACCTTAATGTCCTTTTCCAAAAACACTAAGACAAAACCTTTTCCCCAAATCAGTATATCTTTGAGATGGTATTCAGAAAACCCTTTATTTAGACCTCTCTCCCAGAGGAATAATATAACTACAAAACTCAAAATCGCACCCATTTTGAAAATCAAAACAATTTAAAACAAATGAAGTAAACTAACATACTGTAGTACCTATACTAGGCCTTTCCTAACTTGCCAAGTAGGAAAAGACACTCAAGATTCTCATGGAGTTCAAGTTAGCAGAATATGAGCTTCCTGTGGCTGGTTAAATAATCTATACCATATTTCCATTTGGCTTTCTGCCCAGAGCCACAGAAATATTTTATTATACCTGTTCAAAGTAGGCAATGATTATCACTGCACTTTCTACTTTGGAGTTAGTAATTAATATTCCCTATCCTAGTTCAAATTAAAAGAATCCAAAACAAATGAGATAAACTAAAATAATGCAAGTACCTATACTTATGTCTTTCCTATGTTGCCAATAGGATATAAAACCCAATATTCCCATGGTGTCCACATTAGACAGAGTATGAGTATCTTGTGAGGCAAGTAAAGCAAACTTCTACTATCTTATGGTTCTGTTCTCTGCTTAGAGAAGCCAACTTATTATACCATATAGCTATGTTCAGCTTTCTCCCTGTAACCACAGACATTTATTTCATTAATATCTCTTCACTGACCTCTGAACTTGGAGTCAGTGACTAATTTTTCCTATCCTAGTTCTGGACTACAGGCAAAATTTCCCACGTGATTCAGAAAAAAATCTGTATATAAACCCATACTTAAAGCAAATAATTCCAATTTTAAATTCTTGATTTAATCTCTCTGCCCTTTGAGGTAGGCAAATTCCATTCTTCTCCTAAGTCAGAGCTGCTTATAGATTTGTACAGCAGGGATTCTCAGCATTGCTAGTATTCTTGTTGTTTCAACTCCTGCAATAGAGTATACATGACTCATTTTATAGCCAAGTCATTCACTTAAAAAAATGAAAAAAATTCTAATTCTTAGGCCAATAATCTTAAATTTTTAGTGGGTTCGTTCACAGCAAGCATGTTGGTTCACCATCTATTGCAGGTAATATTTAAAAACAAGCCTGCCCACTCTCCCCAGTGCTGGACCAAGCTCCCATTCTCATACCTGCCTGCCAACTCTGTCCATACTGGACCACAGGGCTCCAGTCAAGCCATCTCTCAGGTGAGGACTCCTCCCAAGTTCCTCTTCCTACCAAGCCACACCCATGCAATGCACAGTCAGACATCTCACCACCTAATTATCTGCTAGAATCATGACTCTTAAAGATTAAATAACCAATTGTATTTATGTATCCGATCTATGTATATCACAATTGACAAGTGGCCATTACAATAATTTCAAATCCAATTGATAATGATAGAGCTTTTATCCCAATATTTCTATTTGAACTCTTCCTTTCCAATTTTTACTTCCATTGAACTACATTTGATTTGTAATTGCTCTGGCTAGAATTTCATGTACTATACTGTATAGGTAGGGAGAGAGTGGGCAGGGTCAGTTTGAAAACTTGTTTCAAAATTAATATGGTGAAGAATAACAAAAAGTTAACAAACATTGACCATTGTCCTCCTCCTCACTCATGCATGTGCACATGTACCTACAGTCCCATGTACCCATACACAAAATGTACACACAAAATAATGTGATCTTATAAGTAGAAGCCTCAGTACCTGAGAAGCCTCATCCATTGATAAAGCTGTGTGTTATTTTCTGACCTAGAAAATATATGATACAACACATGGTGGCTTACTGATTGCATTTTATTCTTCTTACATTTAGATAAACATTTTATCCCCACTGCATCTTTTTTTTTAGTTATTTTTATTTTCTATATTCTATGTTTACATTTCAAAGGCTTTCCCCTTTCCCAGTTCCCACCCACCATAGTTCCCATAGTTCTCCCCCCCAACTATTCCCCAATCATTCCCCCTCCCCCCTCGGTTTCTTTACTAAACTGGATGCAATCTTTACATGCCCAGGGTCCTCTCCTTTCTTCTTCTTGGGAATCATTTGACTTGCTATTTGTGTCTTGAGTATTTAGTGCTTCTGGGCTCATTAATATCCACTTATCAGTGATTGCATTTCATGTGCATTCTTTTGTGATTGGGTTAGCTCACTCAGGATGATATTTTCCAGGTCTAACCATTTACCTACAAATTGCATGAATTCATTATTTTTAATTGCTGTGTAGTACTCCATTGTATAAATATACCACATTTTCTGTATCCATTCCTCCTTTGAAGGATATTTGGGCTCCTTCCAATGTCTGGCTATTATAAACAAGGCTGCTATAAACATAGTGGAGCATGTGTCTTTATTGCATGTAGGGGAATCCTCTGGGTATATGCCCAGGAGTGGTATGCCAGGGTCCTCTGGAAGTGCCATGCCCAATTTTCTGAGGAACCGCCAAACTGATTTCCAGAGTGGTTTTACCATTTTGCAATCCCACCAACAGTGGAGGAGTGTTCCTCTTTCTCCACATCCTCGCCAGCACTTGTTGTCTCTTGAGTTTTTAATCTTAGCCATTCTGACTGGTGTGAGGTGGAATCTCAGGGTTGTTTTGATTTGCATTTCCCTGATGACTAATGATGTTGAACATCTCTTAAGGTGTTTCTCGGCCATCCGAATTTCTTCTGGTGAAAATTCTTTGTTTAGCTCTGTGCCACATTTTTTGATAGGGTTATTTGGTTCTTTGGGGTCTAACTTCTTGAGTTCTTTGTATATGTTGGATATTAGCCCTCTGTCTGATGTGGGGTTGGTAAAGATCTTTTCCCACTTTGTTGGTTTCCGTTTTGTCCTTTGGACAGTGTCCTTTGCTTTGCAGAAACTTTGTAATTTTATGAGGTCCCATTTGTCGATTCTTGATCTTAGTGCGTACACTATTGGTGTTCTGTTCAGGAACTTTTCCCCTGTGCCCAAGTCCTCCAGGGTCTTCCCAAGTTTCTTTTCTAATAGTTTCAGTGTGTCTGGTTTTATGTGGAGGTCCTTGATCCACTTGGAGTTGATCTTAGAGCAAAGAGATAAGAGTGGGTCAATTCGCATTCTTCTGCATGTTGACCTCCAGTTGAACCAGCACCATTTGTTGAAAAGGCTATCTTTATTCCATCGGATGGTTGTGGCTCCTTTATCAAAGATCAAGTGACCATAAGTCTGTGGGTTAATTTCAGGGTCTTCAATCCTGTTCCATTGATCTGTTTGCCTGTTGCTATACCAATACCATGCAGTTTTTAACACAATTGCTCTGTAGTACTGCTTGAAGTCAGGGATATTGATTCCCCCAGAAGTCCTTTTATTGTTGAGAATAATTTTAGCTATCCTGGGTTTTTTGTTGCTCCAGATGAATTTGAGAATTGCTCTTTCTAGATCTATGAAGAATTGAGTTGGGATTTTGATGGGGATTGCATTGAATCTGTATATTGCTTTTGGCAAGATGGCCATTTTTACTATATTGATCCTGCCAATCCAGGAGAAAGAAATATTTTTCCATCTTCTGAGGTCTTCTTCGATTCCTTTCTTCAAGGACTTGAAGTTCCTGTTGTACAGATCTTTCGCTTGTTTGGTTAGAGTTACTCCAAGATACTTTATGTTGTTTGTGGCTATTGTGAAGGGTGTTATTTCCCTAATTTCTTTCTCAGCCTGCTTGTCCTTTGAGTACAAGAAGGCCACTGACTTGCTTGAGTTAATTTTATAACCTGCCACTTTGCTGAAGTTGTTTATCAGCTGTAGAAGTTCTCTGGTGGAGTTTTTTGGGTCGCTTAGGTAAACTATCATATCGTCTGCAAATAATGATAGTTTCACTTCTTCCTTTCCAATTTGTATCCCTTTGACTTCCTTATGTTGTCTAATTGCTCTTGCTAGAACTTCAAGTACTATATTGAAAAGATATGGAGAGAGAGGGCAGCCTTGTCTAGTCCCTGATTTTAGTGGGAATGCTTCAAGTTTCTCTCCATTTATTTTGATGTTGGCTACTGGTTTGCTGTAGATTGCTTTTACTATGTTTAGGTATGGGCCTTGAATTCCTGCTCTTTCCAAGACTTTTAGCATGAAAGGATGCTGAATTTTGTCGAATGCTTTTTCAGCATCTAATGAGATGACCATGTGGTTTTTTTCTTTCAGTTTGTTTATGTAGTGGATTACATTGATGGATTTCCGTATATTGAACCATCCCTGCATCCCTGGGATGAAGCCTACTTGATCATGGTGGATGATCGTTTTGATGTGCTCTTGGATTCGGTTAGCAAGAATTTTATTTAGTATTTTTGCATCTATATTCATCAGAGAAATTGGCCTGAAGTTCTCTTTCTTTGTTGGATCTTTTTGTGGTTTAGGTATTAGCGTAATTGTGGCTTCGAAGAATGAGTTGGGCAGTGTCCCTTCTGTCTCTATTTTGTGGAATAGTTTGGAGAGTATTGGTGTTAAGTCTTCTTTGAAGGTCTGGTAGAATTCTGCACTAAAACCATCTGGTCCCTTACTTTTTTTGGTTGGGAGGCTTTCTATAACCCCTTCTATTTCTTTAGGGGTTATGGGACTATTTAGTTGGTCTACTTGATGCTGATTTAATTTTGGTATTTGATATCTGTCTAGGAAATCGTCCATTTCCTCCAGATTCTCCAGTTGTTTTGAGTATAGTCCTTTGTAGTAGGATCTGATGATCTTTTGAATTTCCTCAGTTTCTGTTGTTATGTCTCCCTTTTCATTTCTAATTTTGTTAATTTGTATACTGTCTCTGTTTTCTTTGGTTAGTCTGGCTAAGGGTTTATCTATCTTGTTGATTTTCTCAAAGAACCAGCTCCTGGTCTTGTTGATTCTTTGTATGGTTCTCTTTGTTTCTATTTGATTGATTTCAGCCCTGAGTTTGATGATTACTTGTCTTCTACTCCTCCTGGGTGAATTAACTTGTTTTTTTTCCAGGGCTTTAAGGTGTGCCATTAAGCTGCTAGTGTATGCTCTCTCCAGTTTCTTTTTGGATGCACTTAGAGCTATGAGTTTTCCTCTTAGCACTGCTTTCATTGTGTCCCATAGATTTGGGTAGGTTGTACCTTCATTTTCATTGAATTCTAAAAAGTCTTTGATTTCTTTTTTTATTTCTTCCTTGACCAAGGTGTCATTGAGTAGAGTATTGTTCAGTTTCCATGTGTATGTGGGCTTTCTGTTGTTTTTGTTGCTATTGAAGACCACTCTTACTCCATGGTGATCTGATAAGAGGCATGGGATTAGCTCGATCTTCTTGTATTTGTTGACATCTGTCTTGTGACCGATTATATGGTCTATTTTGGAGAAGGTACCATGCGGTGCTGAGAAAAAGGTATATTCTTTAGCTTTAGGATGAAATGTTCTATATATATATCTGTTAAATCCAATTGGTCCAGAGTTTCAATTAGTTTCACTGTGTCCCTGTTTAGTTTCTGCTTTCCTGATCGGTCCATTGAGGAGAGTGGGGTGTTGAAGTCACCCACAATTATTGTGTTAGGTGTAATGTGTGCTTTAAGCTTTAGTAAGGTTTCTTTTACGAAGGAGGGTGCCCTTGCATTTGGAGCATAGATGTTCAGTATTGAGAGCTCTTCCTGGTGGATTTTCCCTTTGGCCAGCAAGAAGTGACCTTCTGAGTCTCTTTGGATGATTTTAGGTTGAAAGTCAATTTTATCTGATATTAGAATGGCTACTCCAGCTTGTTTCCTGAGACCATTTGCTTGTAAAATTGTCCTCCAGCCTTTTACTCTAAGGTAGTGTTTGTCTTTAACACTGAGATGTGTTTCCTGTATGCAGCAAAATGTAGGGTCCTGTTTCCGTATCCAGTCTGTTAATCTATGTCTTTTTATTGGGGAATTGAGTCCATTGATGTTAAGAGATATTAAGGAATAGTAATTATTACCTCCAGACATTTTTGAAATTATATTTATTTATCTTATTTATTTTTTATATTCGAGAGGATATCTTCTTTTGGGTTTGATGAGAGGAGGTTTCTATCTTGCTTCTTCCCGGGTGTAGTTTCCGTCCTTGTCTTGGTGTTTTCCCCCTATTATCCTTTGTAGGGCTGGATTTGTGGAGAGATATCTTGCAAATTTGGTTTTGTCATGGAATACCTTGATGTCTCCATCAATGGCAATTGAGAGTTTTGCTGGGTAAAGTAGTTTTGGCTGAAGTTTGTGTTCTCTTAGAGTTTGCATGCTATCTGCCCAGGATCTTCTAGCTTTCATGGTCTCAGGTGAGAAGTCTGGTGTTATTCTGATAGGTTTTCCTTTATATGTTACTTGGCCTTTTTCTCTTGCTGCCTTTAGTATTCTTTCTTTGTTTATTACATTTGGAGTTTTGATTATTATGTGACGGGATGTATTTCTGTTCTGGTCCAGTCTGTTTGGGGTTCTATAGGCTTCTTGTATATTCATGGGCATCTCTCTCCTTAGGTTGGGGAAGTTTTCTTCCATAATTTTATAGAAGATATTAGCTGGCCCTTTAACTTGTAAATCTTCACTCTCGTCTATACCTATAATCCTTAGGTTTGGTCTTCTCATAGTGTCTTGTATTTCCTGGATGTTTTGGGTTACCACCTTTTTGCATTTAGTATTTTCTTTGACTGTTGAATCAATGGTTCCTATGGTATCTTCGGCTTCTGAGATTCTGTCTTCTATCTCTTGTATTCTATTGTTGATACTTGCGTCTATGGCCCCTGATTTCTTCCCCAGGTTTTCTATCTCCAATGTTGTCTCCCTCTGTGATTTCTTAGTTGTTTCTACTTCTGTTTTTAGTATCTGGATGGATGTGCTCAGATCTTTTGCTTGCTTGATTGTGTTTTCATGAATTTCTTTAATAGATTTTTGTGCTTCCTCTTTCATAGCTTCTACTTGTTGGCCCACGTTCTTCTGTAGTTCTTTAAGTGACTTTTGTCTTTCTTCCTTATTGTCTTCTTCTCTTTGATCCATCTTCTCCTGCATTTCTTGAAGTGATTTTTGTATTTGCCTCGTAAAGGCTTCTAACTTTTGATCCATTTTCTCCTCTATTTCTTACGAGATTTTTCTATGTGTTCAGCTACCAGCATCCTGACCAGTGGTTTTATATCCAAGTCTTGTTTTTCTGGTGTTTTAGGGTATCCAGGGATTCCTGTTGTTGGAGAACTGGGTTCAGATGCTGTCATGTTGCCTTGATTTTTGTTAGTAACGTTCCTTCGTTTTCCTTTTGCCATCTGGTTATTTCTGGTTTTAGTTGGCCTTGTTGTCAGTGGCTGGTGTTTGAATCTCCTGTGAGGCTGGGCTCACCTGTTGTTTCTCTATTGGTGAATATGTGTGACTGCTGCTTTAAGGGATCATAAGCTGGCTGCCACCCATGCGATTGTAGCCCCTGTTGGAGTCTGTCTACCTGGGCTTCTTCAGCTGTGTCCTGGTTGCAAGGAACTCCGAGAGCCTAGCAGATCCCCCGTGAGGGTAGCCCTGGAAGGGGTGTTTACCTGGGCCTTTCCAGCTGTGTCCTGGTTGCAATATGGAGGCCTGCCGCTACACTGCTGGTCTAGGGGCTGGCGAGCTGGTTGCAGGACGCAGCTTAGGTGCTCACCCGAGGGCGGGGATGTCCCACAGAGCCTGGGCCTTTCCAGCTGTGTCCTGGTTGCAATATGGAGGCCCGCCGCTACACCGCTGGTCCAGGGGCCGGCGAGCTGGTTGCAGAACGCAGCCTTGGTGCTCACCAGAGGGCTCGGGCATCTTTTTAATAATAGAATATCACCTTTGCATTTTACTTTAAATTTCTGAAAAAATACCTCTAGAATAATTTTATTCATTCAACTCACTGAGAAATAAGAAATTATATTTAAATTATTTATACAGGGGCATAGAGAGATGACTGAGCAGTTAAGAATGTTTAATACACTTGCAGAGGATACAAGTTAAATTCACAGATGAGGATGGCTCATAATCACTCGTATTTCGGTTTGGGGGAATCTAAAACCCTCTTCTAGCTTCCAGAAGCAACTTCACTGTGTCTCCATACTCTACACATGCAAATATTCATACATATAATTTTTTAAAATATTCTTTTTACAGAATTAAGATACAAACCATTTGATAAAATGCATATCCAAAAATGTCAACCACCCTTTATTGAAATCAATGCAGTAAAGACCACCAGAGTACAGGCAGAA
Source organism: Apodemus agrarius (assembly GCA_964023405.1). Classification (NCBI taxonomy): domain Eukaryota; kingdom Metazoa; phylum Chordata; class Mammalia; order Rodentia; family Muridae; genus Apodemus; species Apodemus agrarius. The sequence goes on along the minus strand of OZ030017.1, from coordinate 88,258,749 downwards.
AAAAATAACCTTGGTTGCTTTATGAAAACCACTATTTCTGAGCATGCAAGTTGATTATACTCTCTCACTAACTTGACTATGTCCTGTAGGCTCTGATCTTTGAACGTCTTATTGCCTGATGGATATTAGCCACCCAGAAATCACATCACTAGTCTCATGGATTTTCTAGGGGCTTTTTCTCTTTACCCAAATTTTCTAGGGTGAGCTAGTACCCAACATAAAACACATTTATTCTATATTTTGAGTAGGACAAAGAGGAGACTATTATTCTACCTCCTTTATATTTTTAAAAAAGAAGTATACTTTCCCATCCCAATTAAGACACCCTCTCAACATATATAGAGGCATCTAAACTCAAGTTGAGACAAATGTTCACAATATAATATAATGTGCTTTCTTGAAATGTCTTTTTCTTATTCATAATGGGTATTGCTTGTAATTGTGTTAGTGGATATTTGGTTTCACAACCAGATTCCTTTATGTTACTGAGTTCTTTGGCTTTTTAATTTCTGCTCATCTCTCAATTAGCTTCTCAGTCACACTGTTATCCTATCTTATCTCACATTTTATATCATCCATGCTCCATAAACTATAATGGGATAACAAGAGATGGTGCTTAAAGTTTACTTCTTTTCCTTACTGTCAATCTATTAAAAAACATGGACTTTTGCCTTTGACTGTTATTTTGTTTGGGACAAGATAGTTCCTTGGGTTAAACAATGTTGTTTACTAGTTTAAGTTATTCTTTCAAAGTGAGACAATAGTATGTTTAGCTTTTATTTCTTAAAGAAAATGAGGATGACCCTTCTTGTCTACATTTTGATGTGTTCTTATAAACTTGCAAATAGAGCGCTTATTCAGCAACTCAACCATGCACAAAGGATTATGGCGTATAGTCAATTTGGAGTGGTTCTTGATCTCTGATGCATGCCAGATCTCATAGGACTTACATGCTACAATGTCTGCTTGAAATCTCCTGTCAATTTTCAGCTTATATCTGATGCTAAACCAAGGTTGCTGTTTCAGTCCTTTGTTTTTTGTTTTTTTTTTTAATTGCTTAAGGGATGAAAAAAAGGAAAGACACATATGTATAGTCACACTTTCTCTAAATCTGGGTATGTTTCAACTTGACAGAATTTTTACTCTATCTTATGCAAATCCATTTCCTTATTTCACTCTATGTACATATTTTAAGGACTTTATTCATAGAATACTAATTTTCTATATGTTTAGTTGAATATTGATTTAATTATACATGTGATGGCATACATGTAAATGTAAGAGTACAATTTAGGAGTCATTACCTTCTTCTACCATGTGTCCTAGGTATCAGACTCAAGTTTTCAGCTTTTGCAATAGGTGTCTTCACCAACAGAGCCATCTCACTGTTCCCAGTATATTTCAAAATTTACTGTTAGAAGCGCAGTTGAAAGCCCAACACCCCCCACCACACACACACACACACACACACACACACACACACACAAATGTTTTCTTACTGGTTTGGGGTAGTAGGAACTGCAACACTCACTGACAAAGTTTTGGCAATATATGCATAAACATTGTTGGCCACACATCCAAGGAAGCAACTTCAGCATGAGGACCTAATTGTAGACTGCCTGAGAGTCTAAAGATTGGTGATGCAGACAACGTCAGCCAATCAAGAACTGCCACTTAGAAGACACTCATCCTTGGGACCAATGGGATGTGGGTAGAAAGAATACAGGGATCTCCCTGAGGATTAATAAATGAACTTGCTGAAGCCTTGTCACCTGCACCTAGAATCTGAGCCATGAACTCTATCCTCAACAACCAATAGTCAGAGAGCAGGGGTCCAAGGCATATAGCAACACTGTTTGAATCTAAAGCAATTCTTTGAACTAAGTCATCATCCTTCCCTTGTAGCCTATTATATTTCCATTCTTTTCTATTTTAAACTAAGATTATTATTTGTTTATTTATTCTGTCATAGATTATATCTCAACCACAGCTTCTGCTCCCATCACACTTTCTCATTGCCTCTGTCAGCTCCCCTCTCTCCCAGATCCACTTCACCTCTATTTCCCTTCATAAAAGAAGAGTCCTCTCAGGGATATCAACAGAACACAGTATAAGAAGTTATAATAAGACTAAGTAGAAAACCCTTACATTAAGGCTAGACTAAGCAACCAAATAGAAGTAAAAGAGTTCTAAGAACAGGCAAAATAGTCAAAAGCACCCTATTCCCCCTGTAAGGAATTCCACAATTACATCAAACTACACAAACATAGCATATATGTAGTAGGCCTGAGAACATTTAGGAATAAATTAATTTTTTCTGTCTTTTTTCAGCTGTTATCAACATCCTAATGATTTGAATGATTCAGAAGATAGGGTTGGTAAGGAGCTCATTTGAGTAAAGAGATTGCTCTACAAGCATAAGGACCTGAGAACTGCAGGACAGAAAGCACACAATATGTAAGAACTGCATTAGAATGACCCCAGGGGCCACTTTCCTTATTGGATATGGGATGACAGAGATGGAATATAGATTTTAGAAAATAATAATTAGGAATATCAGAGAGGAGAGTGTGCTAACATTGGGGAGGTTTAGAAATGTGCAGCATTGTGCTATTTAAGGTATATTTAAAATAATGTTGCATATATGTGCTTTTCACTCATAAATCCAAAATATTTGGTTGGTGCCAAGAAGAATGTGTGCACTCACAAGGGAGCCAAGATCAGATTAGCCATTTACAGCTTCACCACTCTACTAGCTGTTGTGATTGAGTTTCATCTGGTCAGTACAATATTTGCTCTGTAAGGTAGGCCTTTTCAGATATCAATGAGAGGAGAGGCCATTGTTCCTGTGAAGGATTGATGCTCCATTGTAGGAGAATCACAGAAAAGGAAAGTTGTAGTGGGTGGGTTGGTGATCTTGGGGAGAGGGTATAGGATATGGGATTTTCAGAATGAAAATGAGGAAATGGGATAACATTGGAAATGTAAATAAAGCAAATATCTATCCAGAATAAAAATAAATAAAAATAAAAACAAGTAACATTAAAAAAACAGATTTCCTCTACCAAAACTTCTCTACTTCATAACAATTAGATTTCTATTTGTCTGAAAAACAACAATATTAATAGTGGAAAATAAGTTCAGTTAGTATTTTTCTCATAATTGGAATTTGTTTTAGTGACTCTGTTTTTTGACTGATAGCTGCTAATGTGATTATACAATGAGAGTTCAGTTGAGAATCTTTTGACATTTTCAAAAATGTATAAAATATTTTATCTGACACCTTCACCTTTGAGAAACATAACACCATTTATAACAGAGTAGAGGGCATCTACTATAAATATAGATATTGTGAAAGGTTATTTCTTTACAAATCATGTTTTATACTAGGCAGCATTAAGAACAAGAAAACAAAATGTAGCAAAATGATTGGAGAAGATTTAAGTGCCCATTTAATAGAATTTTCAAGCAAATCATTTGGTAGCCCTTCTAGAAGTGCTTGCTTCTAAGCCTGATGATTTAAGTTTCATTCACAACACCCAACTATGGAAAGACAGATCTGACTCCAGCTAGCTATTTTCTGACTTCCAAAAGTGACATTACATGTGTATTCAAACATGAATATGCACAAATGCAAATTCAGAGAGAGAGTGGTGGGTATATGTATGTGTATAGCAATTTTACAGGGATTTTTTTGTAGAGAGAACAAGCTAGATATAGGCAAACACAGGACAAGCTGGAGAAATATAAGGATGCAGAAGGTAAGAAGATTGCCAAACTTAGTATGAGCAATTAGGAAGAACCTGAGTAAAAGACAGGTGGAATCTGTCACCTTGGAAGATTAGATTATATGGAAGGAAAAAACTTCAAGGTATACTTAGAACAGGAAAACACACTGTGCTCAGCCTAAACTGTGTATTTGGTATGTTAGGTAAAATATTGTCTAATCCCTTCATCTGAAGAAATTAAAGTGATATTCTATCTCTCTCTCTGTCTCTCTGTCTCTCTCTTCTCTCTCTGTCTCTCTTTGTCTCTCTGTCTCTCTCTCTCTGTCTCTCTCTGTCTCTCTCTCACACACACATACACACACACACACACACACACACACAGGTAAATAAATATAAAATACTTTCAAACAAGTATTTAAAACATTATTTATCAAGCTTATTCTTTTTGTTAACTTTAATATGTACAGGTATATACCTATGAGTCCTATTGTTATCTTTGGAGGTGTTTCCTTATACTCTGGTATGCAGTGCTTAGCAAATCATTATTACTTTTAAAGATTAATTTTATTTGTATTTATCTGTCTATAAACAAAAGCACAATATGTGTCTGCAGAGGCCAGAAATATTGTTGTACTGCCTGTAGATAAATTTACAGGAAGTCAGTTATAAGGTACTAGGCATCTGTGAAGGAAATTGATATTTTATTCTCTTAAGAAAAGTTATTCTGCCCACACATTATTTTAACTTTGTTTTACAGGCAAAGGAAATTGGAGATGGCAGAAGAATGGCAGGATTCTGAACAGCTCTCTCCTTGGCTTCATAGGGATCTTCTAAAAGTTAAACACAGAACTGTTTAATTTGATTTCTGCACTTTTTTCCATCCTAGTAACAAATCATCTTCAGAATGTAGTGGGAACAACCATTTTACATGTTCTCCTTAAAAACCAAAATGAACATTTTAAGCTACTTTATAAAATATAAGTTCTCTACCATAGTCCCTTCTTCTTTTAGATGGAGAACATTTGAGAAATAGATTGTTCCTCTTAAATCTGAAGAGATCTGAGATACAGCCATACCTGAGAGATTTAGATAAGCTATAAGCTATGAGTTGCTGGAAATAACTGTTGATTATTTTTTTTTTAAATTAAAACATCTGGTAAAATATTGATAGTTGAAAAAATATGGTTGAATGTATCTTGAGTATAAATTAGTGGAAGAAGTTCATTGGCTGGAAGAGTGGACACAGAATTGTAGTTTGATATGAAGCATAGGCAGAAATTGTGGAAGCAGATATCTTACACAGGTGATGATAATGGGTTGAGTAAAAGGCCATCTTTGTGAAGACAGAGAGACCATGATCCATATTCTCAAGTACTTCAATATTGAGTGCCTGCAGCTCTGTTTTCTGTCTCCTTTTTCCTACATGGCAACTCACATTTATTCGATTCAACAAAGATTTAATTTTTAGGAAATCACCAGGGCATGTACGTAGTTTAGCTGATAGAATGTTTGTCTGCCAACATGAAGCCTTGGGTGGCTCCCAAGCAACATGAATGATAACAAGTAACACACAAAATAAAATGGTAATACATGTTTATAATCTCAGAACTAGCCATGCCAAGTCAGGAATATCAGATGTTCAGAGTCATCCTAATATACATAGCAAAAATGAGAGCAGAATGAGATCTATGACATTTCCCCTTAAATTAAACTTTTACATAATTATTGATAATATCAGTAGCAATAAAATAAACGTAGAGATAAACCTAGTGCCTAATAATAAAATGTTGCTGCAGCATCTGTGATCAACAGGGCTTCTGAAGAGATAGCATAGTAATAAGGAAATGGCATACACAGTTCTGGTAAAGAATTTAAAAACATATACAATTAAAGAGAAAGTATGTGCATAGAGCTGATTTACCTTTATGTCAGGGTATCTGCACAATTATTATAATAATTTTACTTAAGAAAATATGTAATAAAAATAATAACACATGTTAGTTTCGCTACGACATACTAAGGCTGCTCTAGGAAATATTGCAAGCAAACATCTATAGCTCTGACTTTTATTGCAACAGAAAGTTGCATTAGTATAAAGAAAGTTGTCACTGTTATCTAACAATAATGAGTTTAGCAAAATTAATCATAGCCATGCCTGTAATTAACAATTGTGTTTATTTAGAACCTGATCTATTACATGCATGCTATGAAATTATACTGCATATTTTATCATCATCTCATAAAGTTATGCCAAAATAACTTATCTATGCCTATTCATAGATATAACTGCTCAATTCCAGAGATCATTGTGAATGCTAGATAACAAAAAGACCCTGAATTCTAGATCTAAATCCCATGACAAAAAACAGGACATGGAAAATATGCATGTTACAACACTCTAGTGAGTGAATGTTCATGTACTCACCACCCTATTACATACAGAAACCATGTGTTTAATTACAAGTTCAAGTAACTCTTTCATGTATAACAACTGCTTTCACATTTCTCATGAAAATCCAGGAACTTCTTGGCCAGCATGAGAACACTCAAGGTGGGAATACCAAAAGTCTCCTTGATACTTTAGTAACAATTTAGCTGCTTTCGCCTTGGCTAAAGTTGGAAATGGTTTTGACACCATATTATATTCCAAGGGTAAGGAAACCTCAATCAGATAAGTTATCACCATCCCTTTATTTAATATAGTCATCCCCTGAGACTTATCACCTTTATGGCCACCTTTGTTCTGTAGAAAAGCATTGTCAATGGTTATATATGATTACAACCTAACTCGTTCAGGCAATGACCATTCAAGTGCTCAGTCACTGTATCTTATCTTTGATTTGAGATTTAATTAAATAATACTTCTTTTATTATCTCCTTTAGAGGATCCTGCTGTGATCCATATCCATACATCTCTCAATGTGTATATGTACATGCTGTGAAACATATTAAATGGTGCTTAGAAACTTCAGATCTTGGGGGATGTGATGAAAGCAAAGCCAGTGGTGACATGGGTAAAATAGAATCCAATGATTATTCTTTGGTAAATATAGTAAGAGTGCTAGATATTAGCATAAAATAATAGACAGGAGTTGAAGTCATGTCCGACTTGGAAAATCTGCTTGAAATCAACTGCTATTCCATTGGCTACTTTCAATCCCAATTAGAATAATAAGTACAGGTTATACCACAATGTGTTGGCATTTAATGTACAGTCTTTCCTATATGCTATTTGTAGAATGGTCTTGAGCTTAAGTTATGACCACTACTACAAGTTAGCAATCCTTAAAATTTAGCAGGCTACAATGGAAAATGCAGGATCTTGCTGTTCAGAGAAGTTCCTTCTTTACTAATAGAGAAAGGAAGAGCTGAGTTTAGCTGCAAGGGAAAGAATATCCCATGCACTGTATCCTAGAGGTGACACTGTATAAACACCCAATTACAAATAATGTTATAAATAAATTAAACAAATAAAGGTATCCATATCACATGAGTAACACACAGAGACACAACATATTAAGTATTATAATTGGAAAGTCTAAATGGAAATAAATATTTAGGAATCAATTTGTTTTATGAATGGTTAAATATATAGAGACCTGTTCTTTATTAGCAGCCTTTTTTTGACTAAGCATAGGAATGGATCTGTATACAATACTGTCTTCTATTTGTGGCTGTACTTTATTTGCTCCTAGAGATGAAGAATTTTTCTTCTTTTTTCTTTTTTATATTAAATATTTTCTTTATTTACTTTTCAAATTTTATTCCCTTTACTGGTTTCCCCTCTGAAAATATACTATTCCTACCCCCCTGACTACCCTCCCCTCCCCGTTCACCAACCCACTCACTCCTACTTCCATGTGCAGGCATTCCCCTATACTGGAGCACTGAGCCTTCTCAGTACCAAGGGCCTCTACTCCCTTTGATGTCCAACAAAGTCATCCTCTGCTACATATGCAGCTAGAACCATGGTTCCCTGTATGTGTACTCTTTTGTTGATGGTTTAGTCCATGGAAGCTCTGGGTATACTGGTTGGTTCATATTGTTGTTCCTCCTATGGGCTAAAAGTTCCTTCAGCTCCCTGGGTCCTATCTCTAGCTCTTCCATTGGGGACATTTTGTTTAGTCCAATGGCTGACTGAGAGCAACCACCTCTCTATTTGTCAGGTACTGACAGAACCTCTCAGAAGACAGCTATATCAGGATCCTGCCACTAAGTGCTTGTTGGCATCCACAATAGTGACTGGGTTGGTGACTTTATATGGTTTGTATCTGCAGGTGGCATCTGGATGGTCTTTCTTTCAGTCTCTGCTCCACACTTCATCTCTGTATCTCCTCCCATGGGTATTTTGTTCCTCCTTCTAAGAAGGACCAAAGTATCCATACATTGGTCTTCCCTCTTCTTGAGCTTAATTTGGTCTGTGAATTGTATTGTGGGTATTCCTCGCTTCTGGATTAATATCCATTTATCATTGAGTGCATACCATGTATGTTCTTTTGTGATTGGCTTGCCTCACTCAGGATATTTTCTAGTCCCATCCATTTGCATAAGTATTTCATTAATTTATGTTTTTAATAGCTGAGTAGTAGAAGGGATTTTTCTGCTCCCTTGTTTCTGCTCCCTTTTTCTACTCCCAATGAGCTTTCTCTTTCACTCTATTAGAAAGAAAAAAATGTTTGCTTTCTCCATGTCATCTGAATTTCCTTTCAGGTGAATTAAGACTTATTTATTCATAATTGTTTTAGATTGGATGAAAATGACATTTACTATTCAGATTAAATTGATAAGGTCTAGAATCACTGAGAAGACCTGAATTTGGGCATACTGGTGATGCATGTTTCTAGACTACATAGAATTTTATAATGGATGTAGACCCACTTTACTTGTTCATAGCACTAGTCCATGGTTTAAGGTTCTGTTTTTTTAAAAAAGAAAGAAAGAGAGAGAGAGAGAGAGAGAGAGAGAGAGAGAGAGAGAGAGAGATCTGAGCACCAGCATCCATCACCCATCTCTCTATGCTTCCTGAATATGGATACCATGTGAGCAGTTGTCTCACCTCTGAAACAATGCTTTAACCATTATGATGGACACTGTACACTCAGACCTTCAGCAGAAATAAAACCTGTCTGTCTTTAGTTAATTTCTGTCAGGTACTTAATCCCAGCAACAAGAATATTAATTCAGATGGGATATGAAGAGTAATACTGTGTCCATTTCTCAGTAGTTTTAGGAATCCTTGGGAAATACTAGTCTTGTATCATTATAATGCCCCTCCTTCAAAGTATGACTTTCCATGCTCCATATAGAACCTTAGCTTGAACCCTAACTCTTACCTGTAGAATAAACACCAGCTATGTGTGCTAAAAAACAAAGCAAAACAAAACAAAAACAAAAAACCAAAGAAAAACCAAAATCAGTACAAAACAAATCCTAAAAACCAAAAACAAACAAAAAATTGATGAAGCATGTCTTAGCCAGGGTTTCTATTCCTGCACAAACATCATGATCAAGAAGCAAGTTGGGGAGGAAAAGGTTTATTCAGCTCACATATCCACATTGCTGTTTATCTCCAAAGGAAGTCAGGACTGGAACTCAAGCAGATGAGGAAGCAGGATCTGATGCATAGGCCATGGAGGCATGTTTCCTACTAGCTTGCTTCCCCTGGCTTGCTCAGCTTGCTTTCTTATATAGCAGTAGCCAAGACCACTAGCCCAGGGATAATACCACCCACAAGGTGCTGGGCCCTCCCCCTCTTGATCACTAAATGAGAAAATGCCCCACAGCTGGATCTCATGGAGGCACTTTCCCTCCATGAAGGGAAACTGAAGCTCCTTTCTCTGACAATTTAAGCCTGTGTCAAGTTAACATGGAAAACCAGCAAGTACAAAGCCATAGCAATTCCCAGGACTGTTATTGTGTCTTGCCTGCATCAATAGTCATATACTTATATTCAGATGACAGATAGAATTTAAACACCAGGATTAACATTGGTATCCTTTGACAGAGAAAACTTAACTGCCTGCTTCTGTTCACACCTTGCTTTTGTCAGTTACAACTGAATCCAGAAAATCCTTCCTCCTGAATAGAATTTTTTATGTAAACAGAGAATAGACTCCTTCCTGGCTATTTAGACAATTCCTAAGAAGTTCATCTGGATGGATACATTTTAGAAGTGAACAGTTACTACAAAATAGTCAAGCAGAAAGTGCAATTGATGTCATTCCCTTGTCCTCCCATCTGTTCCAGCTTCACCACAGAGGTAGCTGTGCTTCTCATTTTGAATTTACTAATCTTCCTGGTTTTCTACATTATTTCAGCTGTGTGATTGAGAGGATGAATACATGAATGGTGTCCTTAATGCCTCTCCAACCAGAAGCCAAATTATCAGTGAGTGCTGTTGGCTCTGTGCTATAGATCTGTTTTGTGTGTCCTACAGCACAATCTATTCTTGGCTACAATTCTGACTCCAAACTTGAATTCCTGGGATAGATGCTTGGCAATGCCATTGATATTTCCACTTTAAATATTGTCCTTTAGGTAATCTGTCCTGAAATTAAATTTCACAATTAGTTTGAAATGAAAATCAGCATGTAATTATTTGCTCCACATAACATTGCTTTCCTTGTTTTCTTTTTGAAATTATAATTTATTTACATTTATACACCTCACATCTCCCTTACAAATCCTTTCATGAAACCCTTTCTAGCTCCTTTACTTTCAACTTATGTCATGCTTGATTAGAAGAAACACAGAGCCTTGTCTACCTTTCCAATTCTCTACTCGAAAGACACTCAGGTCCTTACTTATTTCTATGTAGTCTATTTCCTTTGTTTGCAAGCTCCGTTGTTTGTAGGTGATTCTCTTCTTAGCCTATATTTTAAAGTAATTTTCATTTCAAAATTGAATATATGTAATACAAACACTAACATTTTTGTCATACAGCCATTTAAATTTTTAGAATTGGCAAGTGGTACTAATAACAGTCAATATTGTACAATTAACTCTGCATTCCTAAGCATATTTACCTCATCACAAGAAGTAACCCTTTTAGTTAAATGCCACCTCCCAATTTCTTCTTCTTAGGCTTATACCTTTCCATTCTATTTTCTTTCTCTATACTCTACATCATCTAGAGACCTCATGCAATGGAATCACATCTCATTTGTTCTTTGGTGTCTGGGTATGTCCATTTAGCAGATGTCTATGGTTTCTTTTCCTTTGCTCATCTGTGGTTGTGTCTCTGAATATAGGGCCTCATTATGTAGCCCAGGCTTCCCCACAGATGTTTGTTTTTGTTGTTGTTTTTTGTTTTGTTTTGTTTATCAGAATCAGGGTTCCCACATATGTCTGGAATACTGGTAGTTGTCTAGGCATTTTCCAAACCTGTCCCTGTTGGATAAAGAATTCAGCATCTTTGAATGGAACATAGAAGAGCAAGCTAGAAATAATAAAAGTAACTGCTTTATTCCTTCAGTGTCATATAGGCCCTAAGGCTTGTAGCAAACTAAAGGAACACCAGTTTGGACATTGTATAGGCTTCCCTACTTTCCCCTTTTAGGGCTATTTAGATGGGCACATCCATCCATTCCTCCTATTTCTTCTTGCCTTCTGGGAATGAGAAATCACCCCCCTCAAAAAGCCTACTTTTGCTTTTTCCTGTTTGTGCATGTTCCTCTAACTCTACTTCAATTCTGTAGCACAAAGAAACTATTTCCTCAGGCTTTCAGTACCAAGATCAGAGTTATGTGGCACCAAACCATTTCTCTTTAAGACAATACATCTCATATTGTATATAATACGTGGTATTGTAATCTGTTTTAGTAAATGATATCATACCATTGCATTTCAACTTTGCTTTGTTCTTGAAATCTATATACATTAGAAAAATGAGAGATGTTGCTTCATTGTCACTTTTTTAAAGCTTTTTGAAATTTATATTTTGTGTGTATATCTGTATATTCACATTAGTTCCGTTCTTTCAGAAGCCAGAAGAGGATATCATGTTACTTGTAACTGGGAATATAGGTTGTTGTGAGCAGTATGAACCCAGTTTTGTTTACTGAATTCAGGTTCACTGTAAGAACAGTACATTTTCTTCAACACTTAGTGTGCTCTCTGGATCTGATTTTTTAATACACTAGTCAATTTCCTACAGGTAGAATGGTTTCTGTACCTTTCTTAGCTATGCAACTTAATTCTGTAATTTTCAATTCCATTAATACTAAGTGAAAATGTTCTATACTTTTCCTTAAAATTGAGATTGTTGCAGGGTACTTGTATCCTATGATTTCAATGACAGAACTGGGGATACACATCTGTGGATCTCTTTGAGTTCAAGACCAACCAAGTCAACAGAAATGTTTGCAGAACAGCTAGGGCTCCAGGAAGAAATCTGGTCTCACAACATTTTTTTAAAAACGTTTAAAAAACATCAGAAAAATATTTTCAGTTGAGTGTCATGTGAATTTCTCATGTTCTTTCATACCATCAGAAACTGATGCAGGACTTCCAGACTTTGTGTGTGAAAAAGGTATGTACATACATGGACAATTTAAAAACTGCAATATGTGTCTGTTTTTTTTTCACTGCTTTAACAGATGGATATATGAAGAGCTTCAAGTATAACTCATTTGACCTATGTATCAATACTTCTTGCCTGAAGTATGGTGGTATTTGTATCCAGCATTAAATTGTTGATATGAAACAACAAAGGAATGGTACTTTCCCTTGATATACTACAATTGAAAAGGTATCTTTTAATTCATTTGGAAAACCTGAAAGCTCTCTGTCTCTATTAAAGATGTGTACTATTTTTTCTCTAAGGCATGAATTCTGAATTTATAAGATTGAGTATGTACCGTGTTTCCTGGGTAGGTAATTGAATTTAGGAGCTTCATTCTGTGTCTAGGAATACTGTAATGGCAAGGAGTTTGGAGAGAAAATAAAATATAAGTGGAATATATCTGATTTGGAGATCCCTAGAAATTGGCCTAGAAATTACTTTCCTTCATTCTGTGCATATTGCTGGAAGAGTTTATTATCAAGCAAAGCATTTTCCTTACCATGTGGTCAGTGTGTGAGTGGTGTTGATGACAAAGGAACTCAAACACAAAAATTTAAGATTAGCCTCAACTGCACATGCTTTTCATGATCTTGTCTTGGTATTTCTTTATTTATCTCAACATTAGATGTGAGATTAAAACTGATTTTCCTTTAAATAGTTGAAAATGCAGATTTTCATCCATTTGTAAGTAATCTATATGTTAAATTCTGCCTAAGTGATAAAAATATTTCCACTCACAACTGTGGTTATGTTAGGGTTTTTAAAAGCAACAGCTGCCTTGTTGGACTCGCTAGTTTTGTATGTCACCTTAACACTAGCTTAATATATTTCAGAAAAAGTAGTTTCCCTTGAGGTGAGATCTAGCTGTAAGGCATTTTCACAATCAGTGATTAAGCAGGGAAGGGCCTAGCCCATTGTTGATGGTGCTGTCCCTGGGATAGTTGTCTTGGGTTCTATAAGAAAGCAAGTTAAGCAAGCCAGGGAAAGCAAGCAAGTAAGCAGCATTGCTCCATGATTTCTGCATCCACTCTTACCTCCAAGTTTCTATTCTGTGTGATTTTCCATTCTGACTTTCTTTGGTGACGTACCACAAAATGAAATCTTTCCACCCAACTTGCTTTTTGGTGATGATGTTTTGTGCAGGATAGAAACCCTGACTAAGATACTAGTCTAATATTCTTTAGGTGTGTTCATTTGTACATTATTGTAGGTGGAGCCAAGAAGTCTACATTTGGTGACTTCTTCAATCATTTGTTACCTAGTTTTGGGACAGGGTCTTTTCTTTAAGTAGGACATTAGTGATTTAGTTAGGTGGGTAGAACAAAGTGTTCCAGGGACTTTCTTGCCTCTTCCTTCCCTGCACTGGTAATACAGAGAGACAATGATTCACCATGATTTTAAATAGGATTGGGGAACCAAAAATTGCATACTGTGGTGGGTTGAATAGGTGTCAGACATATATATCCATGTGTTTGGATGCTTGGCCCATATATAGAGATGCCTTGTCAGGGGTATGAGTGTATTAGAGTAATTGTGGACTTGGAGGAAATGCTTCATTGTATATGCAGGCTTTGAGGTCTCCTGGGTCAAAACTCAGCTCAGTGTAAACTCAGACTATCCTCCTGGCTATATGTGGAAAACAATCTCCTAGTTGCCTTTGGAACAAGATGTAGAAATCTTGGCTCCTTTATCACAATGTTTACCTGGACACTGTAATGTTTCTCACCAAGGTGATAATTGATTGAAATTTTGAATATGTTAAGTCAGGTCTAATTAAATATTTTCCTTTATAAGAGTTGCCATGGCCATAGTGTTTCTTGGAAGCAATGGAAACCCTAAGACAGAAGAGGATATAAGGGGATAGGATACTACAGTGATAAGCCAGAACTTGATAATATTTTGAGGAATGTAAATTTTGGAACTTTTTATTTGGAAGGCAGTAGGTCTTAATGGTCCATCCTGGGAGGAATATGGAAGACACTGAAGCTGAGTACAATTTAAACTCTGGGTGCTATCTCAAAAGGTTTCAGAGGCGATGAATTTTAATATATTGCCTAGAGATATTTCTTGTTGTTGGTGAACAATATGCTAGGGCTTTGCCCTTTTCTGAGGTATCTCTCTGAGGCTAAAGTGAAGAGAATCATATTGCTTGAATTAATGAACAAGGTCTTAAAGCAGCCTAGCATCAACTTTCTCTTGGAGTTCACTATTATGAAGAAAGTTTTGATCAGACATACCAGACAGAGGAAGGAAAAATACAAAATGTATGGTTCAGGATTAAAGGAGTACCAGGAAATGGGATGGAGCTAAATTCTGTGCTCACAAACATTAAATGGAATTTAAGAAGTTGCACCTTTGAGGCAATATCCCACCCAGCTAAGCTTATTTTTTATACATTTGCAATTGAACAAGGACTATAATTATATCATATTAGAAATTATTGAGACTTGGTTATTGTTTTTATTGGGACAAGTGGAATTGTGATTATGTGTCAAACTAGCAAAGGTTAGACTGTGATGGCTATATTATGATGTCAAACTAACTATATCTGCAATGAACTGCAAGCCAGAAATGTATAACACACCTTTGTTCCAGACCATGAGTATGGAAATCAAAGGCTTATTAAAGCATAGTAGTCATGAGAAGCTTAGGGCAGGGCAGGGTGATCATGCCCTTAATACAAAGATACGGATGCAAGCAAAGCTCTAATGTCAAATTTAGCCTATTGAATAGAAAGTTCCAGGAAAGGATAGACCTAGGACTATTTGTAATGGTACAGGCCATTAATACCAGCATTGAGGTGACAAAGGCATGCAGATCTCTGACTTCAAGGTCTGTATACAGAGTACATTTCAGGAAAACCTTGCAGAGGGAATGAAGAAGGTAAAAGAGCAAGGGGCCATGTTATAGCTCCAGAAACCATCAGAACTTGTCAGAGTTAGCAATGTGTCTCTCTTGACTTTTAAATTCAAGAGAAGGACTTATGGGTTGATTGACGCTGGTTAGCAAAAGCAAAGAAATCAGCAGTTATTAAGAAGAAACCAGCATCAGTAAGGTGAAATCTTCTGAGAAATGTTTTATAGCAGTGCAAAGAAGTTGTGTTCCAGAGATAGACATTAGAGTGGCAGCTCGATTTTTTAATATGTATAACTCACCCAGGTAGTACTGGTTTTGAAGGCATGTAAAGGTCATGTAGAGTGGCTCAAGCTTGAGAACACAAGAGGTCAGGAATGGTCATTGGTAAAGGAGCAAAATTACATTCAATGAACAGCCCATGACTAAAGGAGTCAAGAAAAGATGTTGAAGTTTGGTACCATGAAGAGAATATATCAAAGGTTACTGGTGAAGCTTAGCTTAAGAAAACACTGGAATAATGTATATGCTGTTACCATGGGATGACCACCGAAAACAGCAGCAAGAGTGAGGTCAGGTAGGCCCTAAAGTGCTATAGAGAGAAGACCTGGAAAAATAACCCAAGCCATGAGGAAGATGCCAGAAGATCATGTGTGGATCCCTGACATTGAAACAAGAATTTGGAAGTTGAAGTTGCCATGGACACTCCAAGATGTTAGAGGAGCCAAAGCCATGAAAAACCTGCCAATGAAAGCTGGTAACAGGGCATGTACCCAGTCTAAATAAACAATTGTGTTGCAGTTAACAAACCAGAAAAATTTAGAGATCTGAAGAGCACGTTGATATAAAACTTGGAGATGCAGTTTGTAGTTTGCCTACCAACTCCTTTTTGTCATTCTTTCTGCTTTATTGGAATGTATTCTGACCTCCATTTTCTGACCCAAGTCTCCCCTTACTTCCTCTGAAAGTCCTGTTGTCATCAGGAGAATCATCCATGCAAAACAAGGGAATACCACATGCCCAAATGTCAACATAAGAACAATCAACATGACACAGGGCAATTTTGTGCTGACAGCACCCAGGTATTCAGCTACACCAAGCCCTGGATACCATACTGAAACTGGTGCTCAAGATGATTTTAAATTCAATCTTATAAAGATGATAGAGGCAATCGTAGAGGAAATCAATAAATCCCATTAAAGAGCACAGGAAAATACATTCAGGCAGATAGAAGCACTAAAAGGGGAAGCCAATAAATATAAAAAATACAGAAAAATATAATCAAACAAGATAAGGGTATGAATAAAATTGTCCAAGATGTGAAAATAGACATAGAAGCAATAAAACAAACACAAACTGAGGCTATCCTAGAGATGGAAAACCTGGGAAAGAGAACAGAAACTACTGACATAAGAATAAATAAAGAATTGTGTTGCAGTTAACAAATTTGAAAAAAGTAGGAGATCTGAAGAGCACTTTTATATCAGACAGAGAAACAAATTGAAGCACTAAAAGAGGATGCAAATAAATATAAAAATACAGGAAAATACATCAATCAGGTAAAGGGTATGAATAAAACTATCCATGATATAAAAATAGACATAAGAGCAATAAAAGAAACAAAACCTGTACCAGGACACAGCTGGAAAGGTGCAGGTACACAGACTCCATCTGGGGCTAGAGCAGGGAGATCTGCTAAGCTCTCGCCCCCAGGCAGGCCCAGTGGTGGGCACCTAGGCTCTGCTGCACGTCCCGGCAAGCTTAGGCCTTGCACAGAGGCAGCCGGAGCCACCCAGCTCCCCAGGACCCCAGACCAGTGATAGCGGCAGGCCTCCATATTGCAACCAGGACACAGCTGGAAAGGTGCAGGTACACAGACTCCATCTGGGGCTACCGCACAGGGATATCTACTAGGCTTTCGCACCCAGGCAGGCCCAGAGGTGCCTGCCTAGGCTCTGCTGCAATTCCCAGCTACCTTAGGCTGTGCACCCAGGCAGCCAGAGGCAACCAGTTCCCAGGACCTTGGACCAGCAATAGCAGCAGTCCTCCATATTGCAACCAGGACACAGCTGGAAAGGCACAGTTAGACAGATTCCACCAGGGGCTACAGCTTGGGGGGATCTGCTAGGCTCTTGCTACTAGGCAGGCCCAGCGGCACCCACCGAGGCTCTGCTGCACTCCCCCTCACTTCCCCGAGACATCAGGCCTTGCACAAAGTCAGCGGGTGGCAGCCAGCTCGTGATCCCATTGAGCAGCAATCATGCATAACCACCAGTAGAGAAACAACAGGTAAGCCCAGCCTCACAGGATATTCAAACACCAGCCAGTGACAACAAGGTCAACTAACACCAGAAATAACCAGATGGCAAAAGGTAAACAAAGGAATGTCACTAACAGAAATCAAGGCAACATGACAGCATCTGAACCCAGTTCGCCAACAACAGGAAGCCCTGGATACCCCAAAACACCAGAAAAACAAGACTTGGATATAAAATCACTGGTCAAGATGCTGGTAGCTGAACACATAGAAAAATCTCGTAAAGAAATAGAGGAGAAAATGGATCAAAAGTTAGAAGCCTTTACAGGGCAAATACAAAAATCACTTCAAGAAATGCAGGAGATGATGGATCAAAAAGAAGAAGACAATAAGCAAGAAAGACAAAAATCACTTAAAGAAATACAGAAGAACGTGGGCCAACAAGTAGAAGCTATGAAAGAGGAAACACAAAAATCTATTAAAGAAATACACAAAAACACAATCAAGCAAGCGAAAGATCTGAGCATATCCATCCAGGTACTAAAAACAGAAGTAGAAACAACTAAGAAATCGCAGAGGGAGACAACATTGGAGATAGAAAACCTTGGGAAGAAATCAGGGGCCATAGATGCAAATATCAACAATAGAATACAAGAGATAGAAGACAGAATATCAGAAGCCGAAGATACCATAGGAACCATTGATTCAACAGTCAAAGAAAATACTAAATGCAAAAAGGCTGTAACCCAAAACATCCAGGAAATCCAGGACACAATGAGAAGACCAAACCTAAGGATTATAGGTATAGACGAGAATGAAGATTTACAAGTTAAAGGGCTAGCAAATATCTTCTACAAAATTATGGAAGAAAACTTCCCCAACCTAAAGAGAGAGATGCCCATGAATATACAAGAAGCATATAGAACCCAAAACAGACTGGATCAGAGCAGAAACACATCCCGTCACATAATAATCAAAACTCCAAATGTACTAAACAAAGAATATTAAAGGCAACAAGAGAAAAAGGCCAAGTAACTTATAAAGGAAGACCTATCAGAATAACACCAGACTTCTCACCTGAGACCATGAAAGCTAGAAGATCCTGGCCAGATATAATGCAAACTCTAAGAGAACACAAACTTCAGCCAAAACTACTTTACCCAGCAAAGCTCTCAATCGCCATAGATGGAGACATCAAGGTATTCCATGACAAAACCAAATTTGCATGATATCTTTCCACAAATCCAGCCCTACAAAGGATAATAGGGGGAAAACACCAAGAGAAGGACGGAAACTACACCCGGGAAGAAACAAGATAGAAACCTCCTCTCATGAAACCCAAAAGAAGGTAACCTCTAAAATATAAAAATAAATAAAATAAATAAATATAATTTCAAAAATGTCTGGAGGTAATAATTACTATTCCTTAATATCTCTTAACATCAATGGACTCAATTCCCCAATAAGAAGACATAGATTAACAGACTGGATATGGAAACAGGACCCTACATTTTGCTGCATACAGGAAACACATCTCAGTGTTAAAGACAAACACTGCCTTAGAGTAAAAGGCTGGAAAACAATTTTACAAGCAAATGGTTTCAGGAAACAAGCTGGAGTAGCCATGCTAATATAAGATAAAATTGACTTCCAACCTAAAATCATCAAAAGAGACTCAGAAGGTCACTTCTTGCTGGCCAAAGGGAAAATCCACCAAGAAGAGCTCTCAACACTGAACATCTATGCTCCAAATGTAAGGGCACCCTCATTCATAAAAGAAACCTTACTAAAACTTAAAGCACACATTACACCTAACACAATAATTGTGGGTGACTTCAACACTCCACTCTCCTCAATGGACCGATCAGGAAAGCAGAAAATAAACAGGGACACAGAGAAACTAATTGAAACTCTGGACCAATTGGATTTAACACACACACACACACACACACACACACACACACACACACACACATATATATATATATATATATATATATATATATATATATATATATAACATTTCATCCTAAAGCTAAAGAATATACCTTTTTCTCAGCACCACATGGTACCTTCTCCCAAATAGACAATACAATTGGTCACAAGAAAGATGTCAACAAATACAAGAAGATCGAGCTAATCCCATGCCTCCTATCAGATCACCATGGAGTACGAGTGGTCTTCAATAGCAACAAAAACAACAGAAAACCCACATACACATGGAAACTGAACAATACTCTACTCACTGACACCTTGGTCAAGGAAGAAATAAAAAAAGAAATCAAAGACTTTTTAGAATTCAATGAAAATGAAGGTACAACCTACCCAAATCTATGGGACACAATGAAAGCAGTGCTAAGAGGAAAACTCATAGCTCTAAGTGCATCCAAAAAGAAACTGGAGAGAGGATACTCTAGCAACTTAACCGCACACCTTAAAGCCCTGGAAGAAAAACAAGTTAATTCACCCAGGAGGAGTAGAATACAAGAAATCATCAAACTCAGGGCTGAAATCAATCAAATAGAAACAAAAAAACCATACAAAGAATCAACAAGACCAGGAGCTGGTTCTTTGAGAAAATCAACAAGATAGATAAACCCCTAGCCAGACTAACCAAAGGACACAGAGGCAGTATCCAAATTAACAAAATTAGAATGAAAAGGGAGACCTAACAACAGAAACTGAGGAAATTCAAAAGATCATCAGATACTACTACAAAGGTCTATACTCAAAACAACTGGAGAATCTAGAGGAAATGGACAATTTCCTAGATAGATACCAAATACCAAAATTAAATCAGCATCAAATAGATCAGCTAAATAATCCCATAACCCCTAAAGAAATAGAAGGGGTTATAGAAGGCCTCCCAACAAAGAAAAGTACGGGACCAGATGGTTTTAGTGCAGAATTCTACCAGACCTTCAAAGAAGACTTAACACCAATACTTTTCAAACTATTCCACAAAATAGAGACAGAAGGGATACTGCCCAACTCATTCTTTGAAGCCACAATTATGCTAATACCTAAACCACAAAAAGATCCAACAAAGAAAGAGAACTACAGGCCAATTTCTCTTATGAATATCCATGCAAAAATACTAAATAAAATTCTTGCCAACCGACTCCAAGCGCACACAAGTAGGCCTCATCCCAGAGATGCAGGGATGGTTCAACATACGGAAATCCATCAATGTAATCCACTACATAAACAAACTAAAAGAAAAAAACCACATGGTCATCTCATTAGATGCTGAAAATGCATTCAACAAAATTCAGCATCCTTTCATGCTAAAAGTCTTGGAAAGGGCAGGAATTCAAGGCCCATACCTAAACATAGTAAAAGCAATCTACAGCAAACCAGTAGCCAACATCAAAATAAATGGAGAGAAACTTGAAGCAATCCCATTAAAATCAGGGACTAGACAAGGCTGCCCTCTCTCTCCATATCTTTTCAATATAGTACTTGAAGTTCTAGTGAGAGCAATTAGACAACATGAGGAAGTCAAAGGGATACAAATTGGAAAGGAAGAAGTCAAACTATCATTATTTGCAGATGATATGATAGTTTACTTAAGTGACCCAAAAAACTCCACCAGAGAACTTCTACAGCTGATAAACAACTTCAGCAAAGTGGCTGGTTATAAAATGAACTCAAGCATATCAGTAGCCTTCTTGTACTCAAAGGACAAGCAGGCTGAGAAAGAAGTTATGGAAATAACACCCTTCACAATAGCCACAAACAACAAAAAGTACCTTGGTGTAACTCTAAGCAAACAAGCGAAAGATCTTTACAACAGGAACTTCAAGTCCTTGAAGAAAGAAATCGAAGAAGACCTCAGAAGATGGAAAAATATTTCTTGCTCCTGGATTGGGAGGATCAATATAGTAAAAATGGCCATCTTACCAAAAGCAATATACAGATTCAATGCGATCCCCATCAAAATCCCAACTCAACTCTTCATAGATCTAGAAAGAGCAATTCTCAAATTCATCTGGAGCAACAAAAAACCCAGGATAGCTAAAATTATTCTCAACAATAAAAGGACTTCTGGGGGAATCAATATCCCTGACCTTAAGCAGTACTACAGAGCAATTGTGTTAAAAACTGCATGGTATTGGTACAGCAACAGGCAAGTGGATCAATGGAATAGGATTGAAGACCCAGAAATTAACCCACAGACTTATGGTCACTTGATCTTTGATAAAGGAGCCACAACCATCCAGTGGAAAAAAGATAGTCTTTTCAACAAATGGTGCTGGCTCAACTGGAGGTCAACATGCAGAAGAATGCAAATTGACCCACTCTTATCTCCTTGCACTAAGATCAACTCCAAGTGGATCAAGGACCTCCACATAAAACCAGACACACTGAAACTGTTAGGAAAGAAACTTGGGAAGACCCTGGAGGACATAGGCACAGGGGGAAAATTCATGAACAGAACACCAATAGCTTATGCACTAAGATCAAGAATTGACAAATGGGACTTTATAAAATTACAAAGTTTCTGCAAGGCAAAGGACACTGTCAGAAGGACAAAACGACAACCAACAAAGTGGGAAAAGATCTTCACCAACCCCACATCCGACATAGGGCTAATATCCAATATATACAAAGAACTCAAGAAGTTAGACCACAAAGAACCAAATAACCCTATCAAAAAATGGGGTACAGTGCTAAACAAAGAATTTTCTCCAGAAGAAATTCAGATGGCTGAGAAACACCTTAAGAGATGTTCAACATCATTAGTCATCTGGGAAATGCAAATCAAAACAACCCTGAGATTCTACCTCACTCCAGTCAGAATGGCTAAGATTAAAAACCGAGAGACAACAAGTGCTGGCAAGGATGTGGAGAAAGAGGAACACTCCTCCACTGTTGGTGGGATGCAAAATGGTAAAACCACTCTGGAAATCAGTGTGGCGGTTCCTCAGAAAATTGGGCATGCCACTCCTAGAGGACCCTGGCATACCACTCCTGGGCATATACCCAGAGGATTCCTCTGCATACAACAAAGACACATGCTCCACTATGTTTATAGCAGCCTTGTTTATAATAGCCAGAAATTGGAAGGAGCCCAGATATCCCTCAAAAGAGGAATGGATACAGAAAATGTGGTATATTTATACAATGGAGTACTACTCAGCAATTAAAAATAATGAATTCATGCAATTTGTAGGTAAATGGTTAGATCTGGAAACTATCATCCTAAGTGAGCTAACCCAATCACAAAAGAATACACACGAAATGCAATCACTGATAAGTGGATATTAATGAGCCCAGAAGCCCTAAATACTCAAGGCACAATTAGCAAGTCAAATGACTCTCAAGAAGAAAAAAAGGAGAGGACCCTGGGCCTGTAAAGAATGGATCCAGTATTGTAGACCCAGAACAGAGAAATCGTGGGGGGGGGGAAGAGTGGGGAATAGCATGGGGGGGAAGAGGAATTATGGGACATATGGTGGGGGGTAACTGGGAAAGGGGAAAGCCTTTGGAATGTAAACAAAGAATATAGAAAAAAAAAGAGATGTTCAACATCATTAGTCATCAGAGAAATGCAAATCAAAACAACCCTGAGATTCCACCTCACACCAGTCACAATGGCTAAGATTAAAAACTCAAGATACAACAAATGCTGGCGAGGATGTGGAGAAAGAGGAACACTCCTCCACTGTTGGTGGGATTGCAAAAGGGTAAAACCGCTCTGGAAATCAGTGAGGCGGTTCCTCGGAAAATTGGGCATGTCACCTCCAGAGGACCCTGGCATACCACTCCTGGGCATATACCCAGAGGTTTCCCCTGCATACAATAAAGACACATGCTCCACTATGTTTATTGCAGCCTTGTTTATAGTAGCCAGAAATTGGAAGGAGCCCAAATATCCCTCAAAGGAGGAATGGAAACAGAAAATGTGGTATATTTATACAATGGAATACTACTCAGCAATTAAAAATAATTTATTCATGCAATTTGTAGGTAAATGGTTAGACCTGGAAAATATCATCCTGAGTGAGCTAACCCAATCACAAAAGAATACACATGAAATGCAATCACTGATAAGTGGATATTAATGAGCCCAGAAGCCCTAAATACTCAAGGCACAATTAGCAAGTCAAATGATTCCCAAGAAGAAAGGAGAGGACCCTGGGCCTGGAAAGATTGGATCCAGTTTTGTAGAGAAACTGTGGGGGGGAGGGGGAATGATTGGGGAATAGTTGGGGGGGGACAGGAACTATGGGACATAGGGAGGGGGGAACTGGGAAAGGGGAAAGCCTTTGGAATGTAAACATAGAATATAGAAAAGAAAAAGAAACAAAACCTGAGACTATCCTAGAAATGGAAAACCTAAGAAAGAGAACAGAAACTAGTAATGTAAGCAAATCCAATAAATACAAGAGATAGAGGAGATGAGATAATCTCATGAACAGTATACATGAGAAAGGAAAATGAAATATTAGTCAAACTTTTACAGTATTCATGAAACAATACATCTAAGAAATATGTGACAGTATGCAAAGACTAAACTTAAAAATAATAGGAATAGCCGGCCAGTGGTGGTGCACGCCTGTAATCCCAGCATTCCGGGAGGCAGAGGCAGGCGGATTTCTGAGTTCAAGGCCAGCCTGGTCTACAGAGTGAAGACAGCCAAGGCTATACAGAGAAACCCTGTCTTGAAAAAACCATATTCAAAAAAAAAAAGAATTACAGGAATAGAAGAAGGGATATATCCTCAGCTCAAAGGTCCCCAAAAACCATCTTCGACAAAATCATGCAAGGAAATTTTCCTAACTGAAATAAAGAGATGCCTATAAATGTACAAGATACTTACGAAACACAAAACAGATTGAACCAGAAAACAAAAATCATCCTGTCACATAATAATCAATAAAGCATATCTACAGAAAAAGAAAGAATATTAAAAGTAGAAAATGAGAAAAGCCAAATAACATACAAATACAGAACTATATATATTACAACTGATTTCACAACAGAGATACTAAAGATTAGAAAGACCTAGCCAGATATATTAGAGACCCTATGAGACTACACATGCAGTCTAGACTATCATACCACCAAAACTTCCAATTATCTGTGATGGGCAAACCAACATATTCCATGACAAAACCAAATTTAAAATTCCACTAATACAGCCCTACAGAATATACTCTTAGGAAAACAGTGGAACATGGAGAATAATGATACCCATGAAAAAAGTAAATAATTATATAACATTAAAACAAAAAGATCCAACAAGGAAAGAGAACTAAATGCCAATACCCCTTATGAATGTTGATGCAAAAATACTCAATAAAATTCTTGCCAATTGAATCCAAGAACACCTCAAAATGATCATTCACCATGATCAAGTAGGCTTCATCCCAGGGATGCAGGGATGGTTCAATATACAGGATACATCAATGCAATGAACTACATAAACAAACTCAATGAAAAAAAACACACAGTTCATTCATTAGATGCTGAAAAAGAATTTGACAAAATTCAGCATCCTTTCATGCTAAAAGTCTTGAAAAGAAGAGGAATTCAAGGCCCATACCAAAACATAGTAAAAGCAATATACAGCAAACTGGTAGACAACATCAAACTAAGTGCAGAAAATCTTCAAACAATCCCACTAAAATCAGGGTACTAGATAATGCTGCCCCCTCTCTCCATGTTTTTTCAATATAGTACTTGAAGTTCTAGCTAGAGCAATTAGACATCATAAGGAGGTCAAAGGGATATAAATTGGAAAGGAAGAATTCAAACTATCATTATTTGCAGATGTTATGATAGTAAAGTTAAGTGACAAAAAAAAATCCACCAGAGAATTCCTACAGCTGATAAACAACTTCAGCAAAGTGGCTGGTTATAAAATCAACTCAAGCAAATCCATAGCCTTCCTATCCTCAAAGGATAAACTGGCTGAGAAAAAAATTAGGGAAATGACACCTTTCACAATGGCCAAAAACAATATAAAGTATTTGGGGTGACTCTAACCAAACATGTAAAAAATCTGTATGACAAGAACTTCAGGTCTCTAAAGAAGAAAATAGAAGAAGACCTCCGAAAATGGAAAAATCTCTCATGCTAATGGATTGGCAGGATTAATATGGTAAAAATGGCCAAAAGCAATATACAGATTCAATGCAATCCCCATCAAAATCCTAACTCAGTTCTTCACAGAGTTAAAAAGAGCAATTCTTAAATTCATCTGAAATAACAAACAAACAAACAAAAAACCCAGAATAGCTAAAACTTTTCTCAACAGTAAAGGACATTCCAGCGGAATCAGTATCCTGGACCTCAAGCATTACTACAGAGCAATAGTTTTAAAAAACTGCATGATATTAGTCCAGTGACAGGCAGGTAGATCAATGGAATAAGATTGAAGACCCAGAAATGAACCCACACACCTATGGTCACTTGATATTTGACAAAGGTTCTGCAGCCATCCAGTGGAAAAAAGATTGCCTTTTCAACAAATAGTGCTGGCTCAACTGGAGGTCAGCATGCAGAAAACTGTGAATTTATCCATTCTTTTCTCCTTGTACTAAGCTAAACTCCAAGTTGATTAAGGACCTCCAGAGAAAACCAGACACACTGAAGCTAATAGAAAAGAAACAGGGGAAGACCCTTGAGTACAGGGGCAGAGAGGAAAAGTTTCTGAACAGAACACCAATAGCTTATGCTAAAAGATCAAGAATCAAGAGACAATAACCTTCATGGTAACCACAAAGAATATAAACTATCTTGGTGTAACTCTAACCATTCAAGTGAAAGACCTGTGTGCCAAGAGTTTCAAGTCTCCAAATAAAGAAATTGAGGAAGATATTACAAAATGAGATCCCCCATGGTAATTGATTATTAGGATTGATATAGTGAAAATTGCTATCTCAACAAAATCCACCAACTGATTTAAAACAATTGCTATCAAAATTCAAAAACAATATATTACTGACCTTGAAAGAACAATTTTCAGTTTCACAAAGAAGATTAAAAAAAGGATAACTAAAACTATTCTGAATAATAAAAGAATACCCGGAAGTAACCCAAACCCTACTTCAAGCTGTACAACAGGACAGCAATAATAATGGTAATAAAACTGTTTGTTATTGGTATAGAAAGAGACAGGTCAAATCAAGGACCCAGAAATAAACCACATGCCAAGTCACACTTGATTTTTGTCAAAGAAACTAAACTGTAAATATAAATTGGATAATATCTTCAACAAATAATGCTGTTCTAACTTGATGTGACATATAAAAAATGCATTTAAATCCCTAATTATCACCCAGCACAAAATTCGAATCCAAGAGGATCAAAGGACTCATAATAAAAGTAGATAGACTAAATTGAATGTATCAGCAAGTAGGAAAAAGCCTTGCATGTATAGTTACAGGAAACAACTTCCCAAACCAAACACCAATGACTCAGATGCTAAGATCAAAAATTAATAAATGGCACCTTATGAAACTGAAAAGATTCGTGGGGCAAAGAATACTATCAATAGGACATAAAGACTGCCTACATATTTGGAAATTCACTAACCCTACACATGAGAGAGGTCTAATATCAAAAATATATAAAGAACTGAAGAAGTTAAAAACAAGTAAAACAAATAATCAATTTCAAAATGGGTATAGAATGAAAGAGAAATTTCTCTTCAAAGGTATTTTTTATGTACTAGAAGAATTTAGATATATATCATGGCTTTAGTCATCAGGGAAATGCAAATCAAAATGACACTGAGATTCTACCTTATATCGATCAGAATGGCTGAGAATAAAAAACTCAAATTGACCATATAATTGGTCACAAGACAGATGTCAACAAGTACAAGAAGATCGAACTAATCTGATGCCTCCTATCAGATCACCATGGAATAAGAGTGGTCTTCAATAGCAACAAAAACAACAGAAAGCCCACATACACATGGAAACTGAACAATACTCTACTCACTGACACCTTGGTCAAGGAAGAAATAAAAAAAGAAATCAAAGACTTTTTAGAATTCAATGAAAATGAAGGTACAACCTACCCAAATCTATGGGACACAATGAAAGCAGTGCTAAGAGGAAAACTCATAGCTCTAAGTGCATCCAAAAAGAAACTGGAGAGAGCATACACTAGCAGCTTAATGGCACACCTTAAAGCCCTGGAAGAAAAATAAGTTAATTCACCAAGGAGGAGTAGAATACAAGAAATCATCAAACTCAGGGCTGAAATCAATCAAATAGAAACAAAGAAACCATACAAAGAATCAACAAGACCAGGAGCTGGTTCTTTGAGAAAATCAACAAGATAGATAAACCCTTAGCCAGACTAACCAAAGAAAACAGAGACAGTATACAAATTAACAAAATTAGAAAGGAAAAGGGAGACATAACAACAGAAACTGAGAAAATTCAAAAGATCATCAGATCCTACTACAAAGGTCTATACTCAAAACAATTGGAGAATCTGGAGGAAATGGACAATTTCCTAGACAGATACCAAATACCAAAATTAAATCAGCATCAAATAGATCAGCTAAATAGTCCCATAACCCCTAAAGAAATAATAGGGGTTATAGAAAGCCTTCCAACAAAGAAAAGTACGGGACCAGATGGTTTTACTGCAGAATTCTACCAGACCTTCAAAGAAAACTTAAAACCAATACTTTTCAAACTATTCCACAAAATAGAGACAGAAGGGATACTGCCCAACTCATTCTTTGAAGCCACAATTATGCTAATACCTAAACCACAAAAAGATCCAACAAAGAAAGAGAACTACAGGCCAATTTCTCTTATAAATATCGATGCAAAAACACTGAATAAAATTCTTGCCAACCAAATCCAAGAGCACATCAAAATGATCATACACCATGATCAAGTAGGCTTCATCCCAGGGATGCAGGGATGGTTCAATATATGGAAATCCATCAATGTAATCCGCTACATAAACAAACTAAAAGAAAAAAAACCACATGGTCAACTCATTAGATGCTGAAAAAGCATTCAACAAAATTCAGCATTCTTTCATGCTAAAAGTCTTGGAACGAGCAGGAAGTGAAGGCCCATACCTAAACATAGTAAAAGCAATCTACAGCAAACCAGTAGCCAACATCAAAATAAATGGAGAGAAACTTGAAGCAATCCCACTAAAATCAGGGACTAGACAAGGCTGCCCTCTCTCTCTCCATATCTTTTCAATATAGTACTTGAAGTTCTAGTGAGAGCAATTAGACAACATAAGAAAGTCAAAGGGACACAAATTGGAAAGGAAGAAGTCAAACTATCATTATTTGCAGATGATATGATAGTTTACTTAAGCAACCCAAAAAAACTCCACCAGAGAACTTCTACAGCTGATAAACAACTTCAGCAAAGTGGCTGGTTGTAAAATTAATTCAAGCAAATTAGTAGCCTTCTTGTACTCAAAGGACAAGCAGGCTGAGAAAGAAGTTAGAGAAATAACACCCTTCACAGTAGCCACAAACAACAAAAAGTACCTTGGTGTAACTCTAAGCAAACAAGCGAAAAAAGAAATCGAAGAAGACCTCAGAAGATGGAAAAATATTTCTTGCTCCTGGCTTGGCAGGATCAATATAGTAAAAATGACCATCTTGCCAAAAGCAATATACAGATTCAATGCGATCCCCATCAAAATCCCAACTCAACTCTTCATAGATCTAGAAAGAGCAATTCTCAAATTCATCTGGAGCAACAAAAAACCCAGGATAGCTAAAACTATTCTCAATAATAAAAGGACTTCTGGGAGAATCAATATCCCTGACCTTAAACAGTACTACAGAGCAATTGTGTTAAAAACTGCATGGTATTGGTACAGCAACAGGCAAGTGGATCAATGGAATAGGATTGAAGACCCAGAAATTAACCCACAGACTTATGGTCACTTGATCTTTGATAAAGGAGCCACAACCATCCGGTGGAATAAAGATAGCCTTTTCAACAAATGGTGCTGGTTCAACTAGAGGTCAACATGCAGAAGAATGTGAATTGACCCACTCTTATCTCCTTGTACTAAGATCAACTCCAAGTGGATCAAGGACCTCCACATAAAACCAGACACACTGAAACTATTAGTAAAGAAACTGGGGAAGACCCTGGAGGACATGGGCACAGGGGGAAAGTTCCTGAACAGAACACCAATAGCTTATGCTCTAAGATCAAGAATAGACAAATGGGGCCTCACAAAATTACAAAGTTTCTGTAAGGCAAAGGACACTGTCAGAAGGACAAAATGACAACCAAGAAAGTGGGAAAACATCTTCACCAACCCCACATCCGACAGAGGGCTAATATCCAATATATACAAAGAACTCAAGAAGTTAGACCCAAAAGAACCAAATAACCCTATCAAAAAATGGGGTACAGAGCTAAACAAAGAATTTTCACCAGAAGAAATTTATTCAGATGGCTGAGAAACATCTTAAGAGATGTTCAACCTCATTAGTAATCAGGGAAATGCAAATCAAAACAACCCTGAGATTCCACCTCACACCAGTCAGAATGGCTAAGATTAAAAACTCAAGAGACAACAAATGCTGGTGAGGATGTGGAGAAAGAGGAACACTCCTCCACTGTTGGTGGAATTGAAAATGGTAAAGCCATTCTGGAAATCAGTTTGGTGGTTCCTCAGAAAATTGGGCATGTTACTTCCAGAGGACCCTGGCATACCACTCCTGGGTTTATACCCAGAGGATTCCCCTGCATACAATAAAGACACATGCTCCACTATGTTTATTGCAGCCTTGTTTATAATAGCCAGAAATTGGAAGGAGCCCAAATATCCCTCAAAGAAGGAATGGATACAGAAAATGTGGTATATTTATACAATGGAATACTACTCAGCAATTAAAAATAATGAATTCATGCAATTTGTAGGTAAATGGTTAGACCTAGAAAATATCATCCTGAGTGAGTTACCCAATCACAAAAGAATACACATGAAATGCAATCACTGATAAGTGGATATTAATGAGCCCAGAAGCCCTAAATACTCAAGGCACAATTATCAAGTCAAATGATTCCCAAGAAGAAGAAAGGAGAGGACCCTGGGCCTATAAAGATTGGATCCCGTTTTGTAGAGAAACTGTGTGTGGGGGAATGATTGGGGAATAGTTGGGGGGAGAGGAATTATGGGGCATAGGGAGGGGGGAACTGGGAAAGGGGAAAGCTTTTGGAATGTAAACATAGAATATATAAAATAAAAATTAAAAAAAAACAAAAACAAGAAAAAAACTCAAGGGTCTGTACATGCTGTCAGGGATATGTAGTAAGGTGAATAATTCTATGTTAATGGAGGGAGTACAAATGTGCACGAACACTCTAGAAATCATTTTGGTAGTTTCTCATATAATTAAGACTTGTTCTATCTCAAGTAATCTCTATACTTATCATGGACCTATATCCAAAATCCAATCCACCATGTCAAAAGGACATTTGCTCAATTATGTTCATAGCAACTTTATTTGACATAGTCAGAAAATGATAACAACTGAGTTATCCATCATCTGAATAATGGATAAATAAAATGTTGTTTGTTTACATAATTGAATACTACTCAGCTTTAAATATGACATCCTGTGTCAGGTAATTCAGGTAATTCAAAAGGATATGCAAGGTATTTACTCACTAATAAATGTGTATTAGACAAAAAAGTACAAATTACCCATAGTACAACCCACAGAACACAAGATAAACAACCAAAGCTGACCAGTGAGGATACCTCAATCCCTCTTGAGAGGGAGAAGAAAGCAATCACAGGTCGGGAGAGCATGTGGGTGTTAAAGAGGAAAGGGAGCCGAAAAGGGGAAGATAATGAGGTATTGCATGGTAGAACAGGAATGTAGTCCTGAGGGTGAGCTGAAAGAATGGAAACAGGCCACCTCAGTAGGTAGGAGGTGGGGGAAACCTCTAGAATATGCCAGAGACCTGGGAGGTGAAAGACTCACAGGATTCAAAGTGAGGAATGTTAGATAAACTGTCCTACAGTGAGAAGAATAAACAGGCAGAGTCAACCTCCAGTAGAAAGGCAGATCATCAAGTGGGGTTGCTATCACACAGTCAATAACTCTGACCCAGAAATATTTTTGCCTGAAAGAACCTCAGTGATGGAAAGATGGTAAAAATATGGTCTGACAGGCCCAAAATGTGATCCAGCTCAAGGAGAGGCCCTAAGACCTGACATTATTACTGAGACTATGGAGCAATCACAAAAATGGATCTAGCAATACCTCCCTCCAAAAGACCTAGCTAGTAGCTGAAAGAGACAGATGCAGATATTTGCACCCATCCAGTGAACAGAAGCTCTTGACTCTTGTGGTTAAATTAGAGAAGTACTGAAATAAGCTGAGGAGGAGGATGACCATAGAGAAGACCAATAGTCTACACTGACCTGAACCCTTGAGATTTCTCAGACACTGAGCCACCAACCAGGTAGCATACATTAGTTGATATGAGACTACCAACACATATACAGCAGAGGACTGGGTCTGGACTCCATCAGAGAAGATGTACATAACCCTCAAGAGATTAGAGGCCCCAGTGAATCTGGAGGTCTAGTGGGGTGAGAGATGGAGGGTGGGGATGTCCTCTTGGAGACTGAGGAATGGTGAAGAATTCTGGGATGTTAAACAGAGGGTAGACCAGGAAGGACATATATTCTAGATTGTAACAAAAGATTAAAGAATAATATAAAAGTAAACAAACAACCAAGGACATCATGAGTTTTGCAGGCATATAGGTGGAACTAGAAGTTATCATTCTGAGTGAGAAAACCTAGACTCAAAATGTCATGCATGGTATACATACAGCTAAAATTGTATATTAACAACAAAAGACAGGATAATTGCCCTATAATACACAGACTCAAGGAAGACAAATAACCAAGGAAGGATGGTTGTTTCTTTATCAGAAGGGGGAATTAAATATATAATGTGGGTTAACAGTGAGAGACAACTGAGTGGAGGAGGGAATGGGGACATCAACTGGGAACAGGTAGGGGGATCAGGTGTATGGATGGCAGGGGGAGAGGGTTAGAAGAGTGGAAGGAATTTGGTGGTAGGCAGAGTAGAGGGGGCACCTGTAGATGATCTAAGAGTTCTGGGATTGATTTGGGGACTGGTAGACTAGATGTAGAGAGACCAGAAGAGATAGAACAGAAATTGCTGGGGCAGAGCCAAACCTTATATGTATCAGAGTCCTGAGATTGGGGAGACCCTAGAGTGCTTATGGGGATGACTCTCTCTAGGACTCCTAGCAGTGGGTAATATGAATCTTGAAGTAGTTTCTTTATGTTTCTCTGAAGGACTCACAGTGGAGGTATAAGGACAGCAACTCAACCACCAAAGACTTGACACAATATGTGTGTCCTGCCTAAAAGATGTGCAGGAACAAATAAATAAAGAATAAGAAAAACAGGAGGGAAGATCTAACCAATGACTGGCCCAGATTGAGTCATATCTCATGTAATTTATGAGACTATTAATGATAATCTGTTATGCTTGCAGACACGCAGCAAGCATAATCATCCTCGGAGAGGCTACAGACAGCAGCCAATGGAAAGAGATTTGGAGACTCAGATTCATATATTATTTGAAGGTCAGGGAGTCTTATTAAAGAGTGGAGGGGAGAATTGTAGGGGCAAAACAAGACAGGCAATCAAGAAGAAGCCCAAGAGTATTTAATTTTGATATTTGAAGACTCCAAGAGACTGAATCACCAACCTAAAATAGGTTTTCGCTAGTGCAGCCTGCACATATGTAGCAGAGGAACAGCATGGTCTTCATGTGAGTTTCCACAAAGACTTATATAGGGTTGTTCCTGAATCTGTTGTGTGCCCACTTGTGGCATCTCCTAACTGGGTTGCCTTGTTTGGCCCTAGTGGGAGAGGATGGCCCTAGTTCTGTAGTGACTTGATGTACATGGTGTCGTACAGAGACAAGTAGGAGGGTGATAGCAAGTATGGGTCTACACCTTCTCAAAGAATGCAGTGAGGAATGCAGGAAAGAATTATGTGATGATGTACTGGAAGGAAAGGAGGGCAGATATTGCAAAACAAATTAATTAAATCAATATGTAAAAAAATCCATCAAGAGAAATATCTTGTCATTGCTGGAATATGAAATGTCTTGACTGTATAAAGTTTATGCTTTAATACCCAAGAATTCAGTTTACTTCAAATTGTGTTTGAAATTCTATCATATCAAAAAAGAATTTATACCAAAATATAGATACGATTGTTGTGGATCTATAGTCTCAGGGTTTTGTGTGGTGGAAAGGGAAGACAAAAAAATCCTTGATGTATTGTCATCCAACTAGGTTTGACTATGCAGTGCTGAAAGCAAGAGAGTCTGCCTCTTACAAGGTGGGATTTGAGGACTTATACATGACCTTGTACTCTGACATCAACGTATATCAAAACACATAGTTGCTAGCACTCACAGATACACATATAGACATGCCACACACTCATTTCACATACATTTATAAAACAAGCTCTTAAAAAATATGTGCAATAATATTAACATCTAATATATAACAACATGTATATCAGCTAGCTAAACACTTATATATGTTCTATATGTATGCATATGAGTATATATATGTATATGTGTACCTTGTTACATTTTTGTCAGATATTAGTAACAAAATTCATTTACACATGTATACACATATGTGTCTGACACACATTAAGTTAAGCATGTAATAAGAAATGTATGAATATAAATGATTATATATGTATTTTATACACATACAAATTACAAACATGAAGAAATTGATTGAGAAGAGATATTTTGCTTCACTAAATCACTGAATGCTCTAGAACTTTATTTTGTGGGATGTTACCTAATAACTGTGAACTTGCTGCAGAAACTTTATAACATTGTGAGGCTCTTACTCTAGAATTCTGCTCTAGTACAATGTATATTAGGGCAAGCAAGATAATTCAGGGGGTTAAGGCAACCAAGCCTGACTACTTGAGATGACTTCCTAGAACCCACATGGTGGGTGGATAAAACCTACTTCTTTAGTTTTTTCTTCTTTTATTCTACATGTGTAACTTGGAATACAATACTACCCCCATACAAAATATAATAAAAAAAATTTAAAGATTATATAGGATGTAAAGGTCCAAACATTGGGAGTTATTCTTATTTAAACAGTTTATGCTTGTTTCCTTATTTAATTGCTAATTGAATGCATGTTTCAGAATATTAGAATAGCAATAGAATATGCAAAAGGGTATAGTGAACAGCACTCCATGACTAATGATCAACACTGTCTTTGCAATATTCATTACCATCTCCAGATATTCATATATGGTATATAGTTTGATACACTCTATATTAGATATTTTCTGCAATTTAGGTATGATTTTATACTAATAATATTTTACAAGCTTAAGCATTTTCTCAGTAAGAATTCTCCACTGTGCCAGGAATATTTTTCATGAACCTCTGAAATTGGTCTTTCTGAAAAATAGTATTTTTTAATTATGAAACTTTTTCATTTATAGCATTTAATAAGGCTGAAATTAAATAATTTTCTGACTGTTGTGTTATTTGTCCACAGTATAAAAAGATTAGATTATAAAGATACAATTTCATTACTAATTGGTTCATAGTTTTCAATTCCTAGAGCATATGTAAATAAATTTGTGAATATGTTTACAGATTTAGATTTGTACATTTAGTCAACTGTCAATAGTACAGTTTCAGTTTCTTTTGAATTCTCTGTTTTTACATAAGTGAGTTTTAATATATAGTTTCTAAAAATGTACAAAGAGCAGCATAAGCGAGTGGATTAGGGTCAAGGGAAAGAGGCAAAAAGGGAGAGATGAAGAAAAGAACTGAAGGGAGGAAAGGGAAAAGAATAAGTCTGCTTTTCACTATTCTGTTAAAACACCAATATCAAAGCCAAATTAAGAAATAAAGAATTTAATTGGCTTATGGGTGACCAATCATAAGAAAAGATCAAGGAAAAACATGCAGGAAAGTAGAGGCAGCAATGGAATTTGAGACTATCGAGAAATCCTGCTTAACACTTTGCTACCCCTGACATTACTGACTCACCTCCTTTTACACTCCAATCCTAATTACTTAGAATGTTATGTCCTACAGTTTGTTGGACCCTGACACATTAGTCATCATTTTAGAAAATCCCCCATAGTCTTGACTACAGGAAAATTTAAAGGGGCTATTTTTTTTCAAATGAGGTTCATTCTTCCCTATTAATTTTTTTTTTTTTTTTTGGTTTTTCGAGACAGGGTTTCTCTGTGTAGCTCTGGCTGTCCTGGAACTCACTCTGTAGACCATGCTGGCCTCGAACTCAGAAATCCACCTGCCTCTGCCTCCCAAGTGCTGGGATTAAAGGCGTGCGCCACCACGCCCGGCTCTTCCCTATTAATTTTAAGTTAGACAAGTTAACAAAAAAAAAAAATAACCAACAAAAGGACAAATCAATCAATCAATAATTGTTTGACACTATCTGGTCTTTGGGAATTAACTTCATCTTATGTGCCTTTAGCAGAAAACTCCTTAAGCTGAAAAACAACTTCAGCAAAGTGGCTGGTTATAAAATCAACTAAAACAAATCCTTCCTATATTCAAAGGATAAGGAAGCTGAAAAAGAAATTAGGAAAATGACACCCTTCACAATAGCCACAAACAATATAAAGCAACTTGGTATGACTTTAACCAAACAACTGAAAGATCTGTATGACAAGAACTTCAGGTGTCTGAAGAAGGAAATCCAAGAAGACCTCAGGATATGGAAAAATCTTCCATGCTCTTGGATTGGCAGGATTAATATAGTAAAAATGGCCATCTTGCAGAAAGCAATATACAGATTCAATGCAATCCCCATCAAAATCCCAACTCAATTTTTCATAGAGTTAGAAAGAGCAATTCTCAAATTCATCTGGAGAAACAAAAAACCCAGAATAGCTAAAATTATTCTCAATAGTAAAAGAACTTCTGGGGAAATCACTATCCCAGACCTCAAACAGTACTACAGAGCAGTAGTGTTAAAAATTGCATGAACTTGGTACAGTGACAGGAAGGTAAATCAATGGAATAGAATTGAAAAACCAGAAATGAACCACACACCCATGGTGTACTGGCTGGTTTAGTGGGTCAACTTGACACAAGCTGGAGTTATCACAGAGAAAGGAGCTTCAGTTAGGGAAGTGAGTCCATGAGATCCAACTTTGAAACATTTTCTCACGGATCAAGGGGAGAAGGCCCCTTGTGGGTGGTACCTGGGCTGGTATTCTTGGGGTCTACACAAGAACAGGCTGAGCAAGCCAAGGGAAGCAAGCGAGTAAGGAACAACCATCCCTCCATGGTCTCTGCATCAGTTCCTCCTTACTGACCTGCTTGAGTCCCAGTCCTGATTTCCCTTGGTGATGAACAGCTGTGTGGAAGTATAAACTCAATAAACCCTTTCCTCTCCAACTTGCTTCTTGGTCATGATGTTTGTGCAGGAATAGAAACCCTGACTAAGACATATGGTCACTTGATCTTCAACAAAGGAGCTGAAACCATCCAATGGAAAACAGATAACATTTTCACCAAATGGTGCTGGTTCAACTGGAGATCAGCATGCAGAAGAATGCAAATTGATCCATTTTTATCTCCTTGTACTAAGCTCAACTCCAAATAGATCAAGGACCTCCACATAAAACTGGACACACTGAAAATAATAGAAAATGAACTGGGGAAGAACCTTGAGGACATGGGCAAAGGTGAAAATTTCATGAACAGAACACCAATAAGCTTATGCTCTAAGTTCAATAATTGACAAATGGGACCTGATAAAATTACAAAGTTTCTGTAAGGCAAAGTACACTGTCAAAAGGACAAAAGGGCAACCAACAAATTGGGAAAAGATCTTCACCAACCCTACATCATTGGGCTAATAGCAAATATATATAAAGAAATCAAGAAGTTAGACTCCAGAGAGCCAAATAACCCTATTAAAAATGGGGTACAGACCTAAGCAAAGAATTTTCACCTGAAAAATTTCAAATGGCTGAGAAGTACTTTAAGAAATGTACATCCAGGACGTTTAGCATGAAAGGATACTGAATTTTGTCAAATGCTTTCTCACCATCTAGTGAGATGACCATGTGTTTTTTTTTTCTTTTAGTTTGTTTATGTAGTGGATTACATTGATGGATTTCCGTATATTGAACCATCCCTGCATCCCTGGGATGAAGCCTACTTGATCATGGTGAATGATCATTTTGATGTGCTCTTGGATTCTGTTGGCAAGAATTTTATTTAGTATTTTTGCATCAATATTCATAAGGGAAATTGGCCTGTAGTTCTCTTTCTTTGTAGGATCTTTGTGTGCTTTTAGTATCAGCATAATTGTGGCTTCATAGAACGAGTTGGGCAGTGTTCCTTCTGTTTCTATTTTGTGGAATACTTTGAAGAGTGTTGGTATTAGGTCTTCTTTGAAGGTCTGATAGAATCCTGCACTAAAACCATATGGTCCCGTACTTTTTTTGGTTGGGAGACTTTCTATAACTCCTTCTATTTCTCTAGGGGTTATGGGACTGTTTAGCTGATCTAATTAATCCTGATTTAATTTTGGTATTTGGTATCTGTCTAGGAAATAGTCCATTTGATCCAGATTTTCCAGTTCTTTTGAGTATAGGCATATACCCAGAAGATTGCCCTGCATACAATAAAGACACATGCTCCACTATGTTCATAGCAGCCTTATTTATAATAGCCAGAAATTGGAAGGAGCCCAGATGTCCCTCAAAGGAGGAATGGATACAGAAAATGTGGTATATTTATACAATGGAATACAACTCAGCAATTAAAAATAATGAATTCGGGGCTGGAGAGATGGCTCAGCAGTTAAGAGCACCGACTGCTCTTCCAAAGGTCCTGAGTTCAAATCCCAGCAACCACATGGTGGCTCACAACCATCGTTAATGAGATCTGACGCCCTCTTCTGGTGTGTCTGAAGACAACTACAGTGTACTTACATTATAATAAATAAAAAAATCTTTAAAAACAAATAATGAATTCATGCAATTTGTCGGCAAATGGTTGGATCTGGAAAATATCATCCTAAGTGAGTTAACCCAATCACAAAAGAATACACATGAAATGCAATCACTGAAAAGTGGATATCAATGAGCCCAGAAGCTCTGAATACTCAAGGTACAATGAGCAAATAAAAAGATTCCCAAGAAGAAGAAAGGAGAGGACCCTGGTCCTGAAAACACTGGATCCAGTTTTGTAGGAGAGTACCAGAACAAACAAGTGGTGGGTGGAGGTGATTGAGAAATGGGGGGGGGGGGAGACTTATGGGACATATGGTGAGGGGGGAACTGGGAAAGGGGAAAGCTTTCGAAATGTAAAAAAAAGAATATAGAAAATAAAAAATAAATAAATAAGATTGCTATGAACATAAAAAAAAAAAAAACAAATGTACATCATTAGTCCTTAGGGAAATGCAAATCAAAACAACCCTGATATTTCAGAGTGAATTCCAGGACAGCCCAGGACTACACAGAGAAACCCTGTCTTGAAAAACAAACAAACAAACAAACAAACAAAAAACAAAAAACAAAACAAAATTAAAAAAACAAAAACAACAACAACAACAACAACAACAACAACAACAAAACCCTCAGGAGACAGCAGGTGTTGGCAAGAATGTGGAGCAAAAGGAACATTCCTCCATGCTGGTGGGATTGCAAACTGATATAATCATTCAAAAAATCATGTGAGTTTCCACAAAGACTTATATAGGGTTGTTCCTGAATCTGTTGTGTGCCCACTTGTGGCATCTCCTAACTGGGTTGCCTTGTTTGGCCCTAGTGGGAGAGGATGGCCCTAGTTCTGTAGTGACTTGATGTACATGGTGTCGTACAGAGACAAGTAGGAGGGTGATAGCAAGTATGGGTCTACACCTTCTCAAAGAATGCAGTGAGGAATGCAGGAAAGAATTATGTGATGATGTACTGGAAGGAAAGGAGGGCAGATATTGCAAAACAAATTAATTAAATCAATATGTAAAAAAATCCATCAAGAGAAATATCTTGTCATTGCTGGAATATGAAATGTCTTGACTGTATAAAGTTTATGCTTTAATACCCAAGAATTCAGTTTACTTCAAATTGTGTTTGAAATTCTATCATATCAAAAAAGAATTTATACCAAAATATAGATACGATTGTTGTGGATCTATAGTCTCAGGGTTTTGTGTGGTGGAAAGGGAAGACAAAAAAATCCTTGATGTATTGTCATCCAACTAGGTTTGACTATGCAGTGCTGAAAGCAAGAGAGTCTGCCTCTTACAAGGTGGGATTTGAGGACTTATACATGACCTTGTACTCTGACATCAACGTATATCAAAACACATAGTTGCTAGCACTCACAGATACACATATAGACATGCCACACACTCATTTCACATACATTTATAAAACAAGCTCTTAAAAAATATGTGCAATAATATTAACATCTAATATATAACAACATGTATATCAGCTAGCTAAACACTTATATATGTTCTATATGTATGCATATGAGTATATATATGTATATGTGTACCTTGTTACATTTTTGTCAGATATTAGTAACAAAATTCATTTACACATGTATACACATATGTGTCTGACACACATTAAGTTAAGCATGTAATAAGAAATGTATGAATATAAATGATTATATATGTATTTTATACACATACAAATTACAAACATGAAGAAATTGATTGAGAAGAGATATTTTGCTTCACTAAATCACTGAATGCTCTAGAACTTTATTTTGTGGGATGTTACCTAATAACTGTGAACTTGCTGCAGAAACTTTATAACATTGTGAGGCTCTTACTCTAGAATTCTGCTCTAGTACAATGTATATTAGGGCAAGCAAGATAATTCAGGGGGTTAAGGCAACCAAGCCTGACTACTTGAGATGACTTCCTAGAACCCACATGGTGGGTGGATAAAACCTACTTCTTTAGTTTTTTCTTCTTTTATTCTACATGTGTAACTTGGAATACAATACTACCCCCATACAAAATATAATAAAAAAAATTTAAAGATTATATAGGATGTAAAGGTCCAATCATTGGGAGTTATTCTTATTTAAACAGTTTATGCTTGTTTCCTTATTTAATTGCTAATTGAATGCATGTTTCAGAATATTAGAATAGCAATAGAATATGCAAAAGGGTATAGTGAACAGCACTCCATGACTAATGATCAACACTGTCTTTGCAATATTCATTACCATCTCCAGATATTCATATATGGTATATAGTTTGATACACTCTATATTAGATATTTTCTGCAATTTAGGTATGATTTTATACTAATAATATTTTACAAGCTTAAGCATTTTCTCAGTAAGAATTCTCCACTGTGCCAGGAATATTTTTCATGAACCTCTGAAATTGGTCTTTCTGAAAAATAGTATTTTTTAATTATGAAACTTTTTCATTTATAGCATTTAATAAGGCTGAAATTAAATAATTTTCTGACTGTTGTGTTATTTGTCCACAGTATAAAAAGATTAGATTATAAAGATACAATTTCATTACTAATTGGTTCATAGTTTTCAATTCCTAGAGCATATGTAAATAAATTTGTGAATATGTTTACAGATTTAGATTTGTACATTTAGTCAACTGTCAATAGTACAGTTTCAGTTTCTTTTGAATTCTCTGTTTTTACATAAGTGAGTTTTAATATATAGTTTCTAAAAATGTACAAAGAGCAGCATAAGCGAGTGGATTAGGGTCAAGGGAAAGAGGCAAAAAGGGAGAGATGAAGAAAAGAACTGAAGGGAGGAAAGGGAAAAGAATAAGTCTGCTTTTCACTATTCTGTTAAAACACCAATATCAAAGCCAAATTAAGAAATAAAGA
The DNA here is from genome assembly GCA_964023405.1 of Apodemus agrarius. NCBI lineage: Eukaryota > Metazoa > Chordata > Mammalia > Rodentia > Muridae > Apodemus > Apodemus agrarius. The sequence goes on along the minus strand of OZ030017.1, from coordinate 88,217,444 downwards.
ATTTAATTGGCTTATGGGTGACCAATCATAAGAAAAGATCAAGGAAAAACATGCAGGAAAGTAGAGGCAGCAATGGAATTTGAGACTATCGAGAAATCCTGCTTAACACTTTGCTACCCCTGACATTACTGACTCACCTCCTTTTACACTCCAATCCTAATTACTTAGAATGTTATGTCCTACAGTTTGTTGGACCCTGACACATTAGTCATCATTTTAGAAAATCCCCCATAGTCTTGACTACAGGAAAATTTAAAGGGGCTATTTTTTTTCAAATGAGGTTCATTCTTCCCTATTAATTTTTTTTTTTTTTTTTTTTTTTGGTTTTTCGAGACAGGGTTTCTCTGTGTAGCTCTGGCTGTCCTGGAACTCACTCTGTAGACCATGCTGGCCTCGAACTCAGAAATCCACCTGCCTCTGCCTCCCAAGTGCTGGGATTAAAGGCGTGCGCCACCACGCCCGGCTCTTCCCTATTAATTTTAAGTTAGACAAGTTAACAAAAAAAAAATAACCAACAAAAGGACAAATCAATCAATCAATAATTGTTTGACACTATCTGGTCTTTGGGAATTAACTTCATCTTATGTGCCTTTAGCAGAAAACTCCTTAAGCTGAAAAACAACTTCAGCAAAGTGGCTGGTTATAAAATCAACTAAAACAAATCCTTCCTATATTCAAAGGATAAGGAAGCTGAAAAAGAAATTAGGAAAATGACACCCTTCACAATAGCCACAAACAATATAAAGCAACTTGGTATGACTTTAACCAAACAACTGAAAGATCTGTATGACAAGAACTTCAGGTGTCTGAAGAAGGAAATCCAAGAAGACCTCAGGATATGGAAAAATCTTCCATGCTCTTGGATTGGCAGGATTAATATAGTAAAAATGGCCATCTTGCAGAAAGCAATATACAGATTCAATGCAATCCCCATCAAAATCCCAACTCAATTTTTCATAGAGTTAGAAAGAGCAATTCTCAAATTCATCTGGAGAAACAAAAAACCCAGAATAGCTAAAATTATTCTCAATAGTAAAAGAACTTCTGGGGAAATCACTATCCCAGACCTCAAACAGTACTACAGAGCAGTAGTGTTAAAAATTGCATGAACTTGGTACAGTGACAGGAAGGTAAATCAATGGAATAGAATTGAAAAACCAGAAATGAACCACACACCCATGGTGTACTGGCTGGTTTAGTGGGTCAACTTGACACAAGCTGGAGTTATCACAGAGAAAGGAGCTTCAGTTAGGGAAGTGAGTCCATGAGATCCAACTTTGAAACATTTTCTCACGGATCAAGGGGAGAAGGCCCCTTGTGGGTGGTACCTGGGCTGGTATTCTGGGTCTACACAAGAACAGGCTGAGCAAGCCAAGGGAAGCAAGCGAGTAAGAAACCATCCCTCCATGGTCTCTGGGGTCTACACAAGAACAGGCTGAGCAAGCCAAGGGAAGCAAGCGAGTAAGGAACAACCATCCCTCCATGGTCTCTGCATCAGTTCCTCCTTACTGACCTGCTTGAGTCCCAGTCCTGATTTCCCTTGGTGATGAACAGCTGTGTGGAAGTATAAACTCAATAAACCCTTTCCTCTCCAACTTGCTTCTTGGTCATGATGTTTGTGCAGGAATAGAAACCCTGACTAAGACATATGGTCACTTGATCTTCAACAAAGGAGCTGAAACCATCCAATGGAAAACAGATAACATTTTCACCAAATGGTGCTGGTTCAACTGGAGATCAGCATGCAGAAGAATGCAAATTGATCCATTTTTATCTCCTTGTACTAAGCTCAACTCCAAATAGATCAAGGACCTCCACATAAAACTGGACACACTGAAAATAATAGAAAATGAACTGGGGAAGAACCTTGAGGACATGGGCAAAGGTGAAAATTTCATGAACAGAACACCAATAAGCTTATGCTCTAAGTTCAATAATTGACAAATGGGACCTGATAAAATTACAAAGTTTCTGTAAGGCAAAGTACACTGTCAAAAGGACAAAAGGGCAACCAACAAATTGGGAAAAGATCTTCACCAACCCTACATCATTGGGCTAATAGCAAATATATATAAAGAAATCAAGAAGTTAGACTCCAGAGAGCCAAATAACCCTATTAAAAATGGGGTACAGACCTAAGCAAAGAATTTTCACCTGAAAAATTTCAAATGGCTGAGAAGTACTTTAAGAAATGTACATCCAGGACGTTTAGCATGAAAGGATACTGAATTTTGTCAAATGCTTTCTCACCATCTAGTGAGATGACCATGTGTTTTTTTTTTCTTTTAGTTTGTTTATGTAGTGGATTACATTGATGGATTTCCGTATATTGAACCATCCCTGCATCCCTGGGATGAAGCCTACTTGATCATGGTGAATGATCATTTTGATGTGCTCTTGGATTCTGTTGGCAAGAATTTTATTTAGTATTTTTGCATCAATATTCATAAGGGAAATTGGCCTGTAGTTCTCTTTCTTTGTAGGATCTTTGTGTGCTTTTAGTATCAGCATAATTGTGGCTTCATAGAACGAGTTGGGCAGTGTTCCTTCTGTTTCTATTTTGTGGAATACTTTGAAGAGTGTTGGTATTAGGTCTTCTTTGAAGGTCTGATAGAATCCTGCACTAAAACCATATGGTCCCGTACTTTTTTTGGTTGGGAGACTTTCTATAACTCCTTCTATTTCTCTAGGGGTTATGGGACTGTTTAGCTGATCTAATTAATCCTGATTTAATTTTGGTATTTGGTATCTGTCTAGGAAATAGTCCATTTGATCCAGATTTTCCAGTTCTTTTGAGTATAGGCATATACCCAGAAGATTGCCCTGCATACAATAAAGACACATGCTCCACTATGTTCATAGCAGCCTTATTTATAATAGCCAGAAATTGGAAGGAGCCCAGATGTCCCTCAAAGGAGGAATGGATACAGAAAATGTGGTATATTTATACAATGGAATACAACTCAGCAATTAAAAATAATGAATTCGGGGCTGGAGAGATGGCTCAGCAGTTAAGAGCACCGACTGCTCTTCCAAAGGTCCTGAGTTCAAATCCCAGCAACCACATGGTGGCTCACAACCATCGTTAATGAGATCTGACGCCCTCTTCTGGTGTGTCTGAAGACAACTACAGTGTACTTACATTATAATAAATAAAAAAATCTTTAAAAACAAATAATGAATTCATGCAATTTGTCGGCAAATGGTTGGATCTGGAAAATATCATCCTAAGTGAGTTAACCCAATCACAAAAGAATACACATGAAATGCAATCACTGAAAAGTGGATATCAATGAGCCCAGAAGCTCTGAATACTCAAGGTACAATGAGCAAATAAAAAGATTCCCAAGAAGAAGAAAGGAGAGGACCCTGGTCCTGAAAACACTGGATCCAGTTTTGTAGGAGAGTACCAGAACAAACAAGTGGTGGGTGGAGGTGATTGAGAAATGGGGGGGGGGAGACTTATGGGACATATGGTGAGGGGGGAACTGGGAAAGGGGAAAGCTTTCGAAATGTAAAAAAAAGAATATAGAAAATAAAAAATAAATAAATAAGATTGCTATGAACATAAAAAAAAAAAAAACAAATGTACATCATTAGTCCTTAGGGAAATGCAAATCAAAACAACCCTGATATTTCAGAGTGAATTCCAGGACAGCCCAGGACTACACAGAGAAACCCTGTCTTGAAAAACAAACAAACAAACAAACAAACAAAAAACAAAAAACAAAACAAAATTAAAAAAACAAAAACAACAACAACAACAACAACAACAACAACAACAAAACCCTCAGGAGACAGCAGGTGTTGGCAAGAATGTGGAGCAAAAGGAACATTCCTCCATGCTGGTGGGATTGCAAACTGATATAATCATTCAAAAAATCATGTGAGTTTCCACAAAGACTTATATAGGGTTGTTCCTGAATCTGTTGTGTGCCCACTTGTGGCATCTCCTAACTGGGTTGCCTTGTTTGGCCCTAGTGGGAGAGGATGGCCCTAGTTCTGTAGTGACTTGATGTACATGGTGTCGTACAGAGACAAGTAGGAGGGTGATAGCAAGTATGGGTCTACACCTTCTCAAAGAATGCAGTGAGGAATGCAGGAAAGAATTATGTGATGATGTACTGGAAGGAAAGGAGGGCAGATATTGCAAAACAAATTAATTAAATCAATATGTAAAAAAATCCATCAAGAGAAATATCTTGTCATTGCTGGAATATGAAATGTCTTGACTGTATAAAGTTTATGCTTTAATACCCAAGAATTCAGTTTACTTCAAATTGTGTTTGAAATTCTATCATATCAAAAAAGAATTTATACCAAAATATAGATACGATTGTTGTGGATCTATAGTCTCAGGGTTTTGTGTGGTGGAAAGGGAAGACAAAAAAATCCTTGATGTATTGTCATCCAACTAGGTTTGACTATGCAGTGCTGAAAGCAAGAGAGTCTGCCTCTTACAAGGTGGGATTTGAGGACTTATACATGACCTTGTACTCTGACATCAACGTATATCAAAACACATAGTTGCTAGCACTCACAGATACACATATAGACATGCCACACACTCATTTCACATACATTTATAAAACAAGCTCTTAAAAAATATGTGCAATAATATTAACATCTAATATATAACAACATGTATATCAGCTAGCTAAACACTTATATATGTTCTATATGTATGCATATGAGTATATATATGTATATGTGTACCTTGTTACATTTTTGTCAGATATTAGTAACAAAATTCATTTACACATGTATACACATATGTGTCTGACACACATTAAGTTAAGCATGTAATAAGAAATGTATGAATATAAATGATTATATATGTATTTTATACACATACAAATTACAAACATGAAGAAATTGATTGAGAAGAGATATTTTGCTTCACTAAATCACTGAATGCTCTAGAACTTTATTTTGTGGGATGTTACCTAATAACTGTGAACTTGCTGCAGAAACTTTATAACATTGTGAGGCTCTTACTCTAGAATTCTGCTCTAGTACAATGTATATTAGGGCAAGCAAGATAATTCAGGGGGTTAAGGCAACCAAGCCTGACTACTTGAGATGACTTCCTAGAACCCACATGGTGGGTGGATAAAACCTACTTCTTTAGTTTTTTCTTCTTTTATTCTACATGTGTAACTTGGAATACAATACTACCCCCATACAAAATATAATAAAAAAAATTTAAAGATTATATAGGATGTAAAGGTCCAATCATTGGGAGTTATTCTTATTTAAACAGTTTATGCTTGTTTCCTTATTTAATTGCTAATTGAATGCATGTTTCAGAATATTAGAATAGCAATAGAATATGCAAAAGGGTATAGTGAACAGCACTCCATGACTAATGATCAACACTGTCTTTGCAATATTCATTACCATCTCCAGATATTCATATATGGTATATAGTTTGATACACTCTATATTAGATATTTTCTGCAATTTAGGTATGATTTTATACTAATAATATTTTACAAGCTTAAGCATTTTCTCAGTAAGAATTCTCCACTGTGCCAGGAATATTTTTCATGAACCTCTGAAATTGGTCTTTCTGAAAAATAGTATTTTTTAATTATGAAACTTTTTCATTTATAGCATTTAATAAGGCTGAAATTAAATAATTTTCTGACTGTTGTGTTATTTGTCCACAGTATAAAAAGATTAGATTATAAAGATACAATTTCATTACTAATTGGTTCATAGTTTTCAATTCCTAGAGCATATGTAAATAAATTTGTGAATATGTTTACAGATTTAGATTTGTACATTTAGTCAACTGTCAATAGTACAGTTTCAGTTTCTTTTGAATTCTCTGTTTTTACATAAGTGAGTTTTAATATATAGTTTCTAAAAATGTACAAAGAGCAGCATAAGCGAGTGGATTAGGGTCAAGGGAAAGAGGCAAAAAGGGAGAGATGAAGAAAAGAACTGAAGGGAGGAAAGGGAAAAGAATAAGTCTGCTTTTCACTATTCTGTTAAAACACCAATATCAAAGCCAAATTAAGAAATAAAGAATTTAATTGGCTTATGGGTGACCAATCATAAGAAAAGATCAAGGAAAAACATGCAGGAAAGTAGAGGCAGCAATGGAATTTGAGACTATCGAGAAATCCTGCTTAACACTTTGCTACCCCTGACATTACTGACTCACCTCCTTTTACACTCCAATCCTAATTACTTAGAATGTTATGTCCTACAGTTTGTTGGACCCTGACACATTAGTCATCATTTTAGAAAATCCCCCATAGTCTTGACTACAGGAAAATTTAAAGGGGCTATTTTTTTTCAAATGAGGTTCATTCTTCCCTATTAATTTTTTTTTTTTTTTTTTGGTTTTTCGAGACAGGGTTTCTCTGTGTAGCTCTGGCTGTCCTGGAACTCACTCTGTAGACCATGCTGGCCTCGAACTCAGAAATCCACCTGCCTCTGCCTCCCAAGTGCTGGGATTAAAGGCGTGCGCCACCACGCCCGGCTCTTCCCTATTAATTTTAAGTTAGACAAGTTAACAAAAAAAAAATAACCAACAAAAGGACAAATCAATCAATCAATAATTGTTTGACACTATCTGGTCTTTGGGAATTAACTTCATCTTATGTGCCTTTAGCAGAAAACTCCTTAAGCTGAAAAACAACTTCAGCAAAGTGGCTGGTTATAAAATCAACTAAAACAAATCCTTCCTATATTCAAAGGATAAGGAAGCTGAAAAAGAAATTAGGAAAATGACACCCTTCACAATAGCCACAAACAATATAAAGCAACTTGGTATGACTTTAACCAAACAACTGAAAGATCTGTATGACAAGAACTTCAGGTGTCTGAAGAAGGAAATCCAAGAAGACCTCAGGATATGGAAAAATCTTCCATGCTCTTGGATTGGCAGGATTAATATAGTAAAAATGGCCATCTTGCAGAAAGCAATATACAGATTCAATGCAATCCCCATCAAAATCCCAACTCAATTTTTCATAGAGTTAGAAAGAGCAATTCTCAAATTCATCTGGAGAAACAAAAAACCCAGAATAGCTAAAATTATTCTCAATAGTAAAAGAACTTCTGGGGAAATCACTATCCCAGACCTCAAACAGTACTACAGAGCAGTAGTGTTAAAAATTGCATGAACTTGGTACAGTGACAGGAAGGTAAATCAATGGAATAGAATTGAAAAACCAGAAATGAACCACACACCCATGGTGTACTGGCTGGTTTAGTGGGTCAACTTGACACAAGCTGGAGTTATCACAGAGAAAGGAGCTTCAGTTAGGGAAGTGAGTCCATGAGATCCAACTTTGAAACATTTTCTCACGGATCAAGGGGAGAAGGCCCCTTGTGGGTGGTACCTGGGCTGGTATTCTTGGGGTCTACACAAGAACAGGCTGAGCAAGCCAAGGGAAGCAAGCGAGTAAGGAACAACCATCCCTCCATGGTCTCTGCATCAGTTCCTCCTTACTGACCTGCTTGAGTCCCAGTCCTGATTTCCCTTGGTGATGAACAGCTGTGTGGAAGTATAAACTCAATAAACCCTTTCCTCTCCAACTTGCTTCTTGGTCATGATGTTTGTGCAGGAATAGAAACCCTGACTAAGACATATGGTCACTTGATCTTCAACAAAGGAGCTGAAACCATCCAATGGAAAACAGATAACATTTTCACCAAATGGTGCTGGTTCAACTGGAGATCAGCATGCAGAAGAATGCAAATTGATCCATTTTTATCTCCTTGTACTAAGCTCAACTCCAAATAGATCAAGGACCTCCACATAAAACTGGACACACTGAAAATAATAGAAAATGAACTGGGGAAGAACCTTGAGGACATGGGCAAAGGTGAAAATTTCATGAACAGAACACCAATAAGCTTATGCTCTAAGTTCAATAATTGACAAATGGGACCTGATAAAATTACAAAGTTTCTGTAAGGCAAAGTACACTGTCAAAAGGACAAAAGGGCAACCAACAAATTGGGAAAAGATCTTCACCAACCCTACATCATTGGGCTAATAGCAAATATATATAAAGAAATCAAGAAGTTAGACTCCAGAGAGCCAAATAACCCTATTAAAAATGGGGTACAGACCTAAGCAAAGAATTTTCACCTGAAAAATTTCAAATGGCTGAGAAGTACTTTAAGAAATGTACATCCAGGACGTTTAGCATGAAAGGATACTGAATTTTGTCAAATGCTTTCTCACCATCTAGTGAGATGACCATGTGTTTTTTTTTTCTTTTAGTTTGTTTATGTAGTGGATTACATTGATGGATTTCCGTATATTGAACCATCCCTGCATCCCTGGGATGAAGCCTACTTGATCATGGTGAATGATCATTTTGATGTGCTCTTGGATTCTGTTGGCAAGAATTTTATTTAGTATTTTTGCATCAATATTCATAAGGGAAATTGGCCTGTAGTTCTCTTTCTTTGTAGGATCTTTGTGTGCTTTTAGTATCAGCATAATTGTGGCTTCATAGAACGAGTTGGGCAGTGTTCCTTCTGTTTCTATTTTGTGGAATACTTTGAAGAGTATTGGTATTAGGTCTTCTTTGAAGGTCTGATAGAATCCTGCACTAAAACCATATGGTCCCGTACTTTTTTTGGTTGGGAGACTTTCTATAACTCCTTCTATTTCTCTAGGGGTTATGGGACTGTTTAGCTGATCTAATTAATCCTGATTTAATTTTGGTATTTGGTATCTGTCTAGGAAATAGTCCATTTGATCCAGATTTTCCAGTTCTTTTGAGTATAGGCATATACCCAGAAGATTGCCCTGCATACAATAAAGACACATGCTCCACTATGTTCATAGCAGCCTTATTTATAATAGCCAGAAATTGGAAGGAGCCCAGATGTCCCTCAAAGGAGGAATGGATACAGAAAATGTGGTATATTTATACAATGGAATACAACTCAGCAATTAAAAATAATGAATTCGGGGCTGGAGAGATGGCTCAGCAGTTAAGAGCACCGACTGCTCTTCCAAAGGTCCTGAGTTCAAATCCCAGCAACCACATGGTGGCTCACAACCATCGTTAATGAGATCTGACGCCCTCTTCTGGTGTGTCTGAAGACAACTACAGTGTACTTACATTATAATAAATAAAAAAATCTTTAAAAACAAATAATGAAAATTTCTAATGAATTCATGCAATTTGTCGGCAAATGGTTGGATCTGGAAAATATCATCCTAAGTGAGTTAACCCAATCACAAAAGAATACACATGAAATGCAATCACTGAAAAGTGGATATCAATGAGCCCAGAAGCTCTGAATACTCAAGGTACAATGAGCAAATAAAAAGATTCCCAAGAAGAAGAAAGGAGAGGACCCTGGTCCTGAAAACACTGGATCCAGTTTTGTAGGAGAGTACCAGAACAAACAAGTGGTGGGTGGAGGTGATTGAGAAATGGGGGGGGGAGACTTATGGGACATATGGTGAGGGGGGAACTGGGAAAGGGGAAAGCTTTCGAAATGTAAAAAAAAGAATATAGAAAATAAAAAATAAATAAATAAGATTGCTATGAACATAAAAAAAAAAAAAAACAAATGTACATCATTAGTCCTTAGGGAAATGCAAATCAAAACAACCCTGATATTTCAGAGTGAATTCCAGGACAGCCCAGGACTACACAGAGAAACCCTGTCTTGAAAAACAAACAAACAAACAAACAAACAAAAAACAAAAAACAAAACAAAATTAAAAAAACAAAAACAACAACAACAACAACAACAACAACAACAAAACCCTCAGGAGACAGCAGGTGTTGGCAAGAATGTGGAGCAAAAGGAACATTCCTCCATGCTGGTGGGATTGCAAACTGATATAATCATTCAAAAAATCAGTCTGGTTCCTCAGAAAATTGGACATGACACTTTTGGAGCACACTGCTATACCACTCCTGGTCATATACCCAGAGGATTCCCCAGCATGTAATAAGGACACATGCTCTACTATGTTCATAGCAGCCTTATTTCTAATAGCCAGAACCTGGAAAGAACCCAGATGCCCCTAACTGGAGGAATGGATACAGAAAATGTGGTATATTTATGCAATGGAATACTACTCAGCAATTAAAACAATGAATTTATGAAATTATTAAGCAAATGGTTGGAACTGGAAAATATCATCCTAAGTGAGTTAACCCATTCGGAAAAGAGCACACATGGAATGCAGTCACTGATAATTGTATATTAGCCCAGAAGCTCTGAATACGCAAGACACAATTCACTTTTCAAATAATTCCCAAGAAGGAAGGAAGGAGAGGGCCCTTGTCATGGAACAGCTTAATGCAGAAATGTAGGGGATTACCAGTACAGAGAAGTGGGAGTGGGTTGATTGGGGAATGAGCGGAAGGAAGAGGGCTTATGGGACTTATGGGGAGTAGGGAACCGGGAAAGGGGAAATCATTTGGAATGTAAACAAAGAATATAGAAAATTAACACAAAAAAAGAAAAAAGAAAAGAAAAACAAGAAAAACATGTAGTTACATGATACTCACACTAAACACTAACAATTTATTCACTATATATAAAAGAGAGAAGAAAATCCAGGGCTAGAGGGATGACTCAGTGGGAAACAATCTTTACACAAGCTAAGGATTTTGGTTCAATTCCCAGGAACCACATAAGGATGGAAGGAGAGAACTATCTCCACAAAGTTTCTCCTGTGAATTTTGTAAATGTTCCTTTCACATCACTTCACATACATACACACACACACACACACACACACACACATACACACACACACATATACATACTGGCAGAAATACACAAGCACAAAATGAAATGAAAATCAGTAAGAATAAAGGGTTTCAATGAAAATAAATAGTAGAGAAAACAAAAAATAAATCTGAAAGTTTCACATGGGGAATATATTAAAACAAAAGCTGATTCTTCCCCTTCAGGATTTCTATATAAATGTCTCAAATTATTCAACCACCACAACAACAATAACAAAATATATAAAAAGTATTAACTGAATAGAAACAGAATTAAGGAAAATGTTTTCTGTACTAGTATCACCTCATATCACAGGATACAAGCATATGAAAAACTAAAAAAAAAATGAAAAACATTTTCCGTGAAAATATCTGAGTAGAAACATGAGTACTATCTAAAAATCTGTCAGATTTAATGTCAAAAATATATCAGAAGATAAAAGAATTAGATCTCACCCCGAAAACAAAATTGTAAATTCACAAGAATACATAATAATTGAAAACAGCCATGAACCAAACACTAGCTATAAAATATACGTGATAATAGATAATATTGGCAGCCTTGAAAGGATAAATAATTCTTAAATATTGTTCTACAACAAAAGAATGGACATCAGTACACTATTTCTAATAATATCTAGAAAACCCAGGGAGATCATAAATAAGCCCAGTATTTAAATAATACTGGAAATAACTGAATCTAGTTATGGTGTGCGATATTCAAGACTATATCTTGGCCAAAATCTCATCAACAAAACTGAAAAAAACTAGAAGCAAATCTAAAATATTAAATTAATTAAATTTGAACAAAAATGTGGAGAAATTTGAAGTCTTTGAACCGTGGTAGTAATGTAAACTGCATGCTCATAATGATGAAATGAATAAATAGCAATCTAGCAATTTTTTCTCTGTATTTAGGACTCACATTATTTAACCATTATGCTTATTGCTTTACTTTTTCAAAAACCAAATAAAGAGAGCAAGTCTATTGTCCATCTGTAAATGAACTGAACAGATGCAAAGAACAGACTTACCTGAAAACATACCACTGCACTAGATGCAGATCTGCTGGCTGCTCATGCTCCATTGAGAGTATAGGAATTATAGGTATGTTATATATTATGCTACATATTTTAGCATGAATAAATGGGAAGGGAACTCTGTTGAAACCATGTACAAACACAGAAGGATTTCCTTTATATGAGCTATTTGAAAGAGTAGACATGAAAACAGAATCACAGTTCAGTTGGTGATTATAATCACTGTCATGCCTGACTATTTGAATTTAACCATGGTGCCCACGTGACAGAAGGAAAGAATGAGATAATGATGATGATATAGTTAGAAATTCAGCATGTCTTGCTGAAATATGTTTTAAGTGCAGAACGAGGCTTTGCTTTTTGATGGATTTTAATTTGTAAGGATGGGATTGACTACAGAGGCTAGTAGATGAAGTTTTCACAACAGTGTGGGTCCTTAGTGCCCTGAACTTAGAATCAGTTGTTAGTTTTGTGTTTAACAATGTTAGCATTCTCTCTCAGGTTATTAATGCCCCCAGGATGCTGGTATTAGAAGTTAATAACCCTATTCTCTTGCCCAGGGATCAGTCTTCACTGTCTCTGTCCCTATTTAATGGGATGTCTTGGTCTAAAACAATATCTCTACATCACCACTAAACTGGCACTTTTTCTCTAACTACAGACTTTGCCCTCCCTCCTCCCTTGATGGCTGGCTCTTGCTCCCACTGTGGCAGCTGGTTGTGCTGGTTCAGGTGTGTCTTGGCTCTTCCCCAGTTAGAGACTCTGCTTCCATTCTCCCCTGCCTGCTCTTGGCTCTGCTTCCATCTCCCCTGGAATGGCAGTTGAGCTTGGTTCCCTCACACTGCCCCTGCTCTGCCAGTCCATGCTTCCCTCATTTTCAGCCTGCTGTAGACTAGTTCAATCAGTTTAGGACCTTACTTGCTGCCTTCCACCCTCTGCTCCTTGACTCTGCTCTCAGACTGGGAGGGGAGGGGTGGGTCTGGCCCTGCCCCTTACATCCTGCAGAAGGCTTCCTGGACTTGCTTTCCCAAGCACAGGAGTTTCTGCTGCCCCCACCAAAGTTGCCACTGGGCCCTGCCTGTTTGTCCTCTGTTGCAGTTGATTTTGGATATCCTGCTGCAGTCCTGAGAAAAAAGCCACCTTCCTGCACAGGTAAGAGAGCCCTCCCGTTCTCTCTCTCTCTCTCTCTCTCTCTCTCTCTCTCTCTCTCTCTCTCTCTCTCTCTCTCTCTCTCTCTCTCTTCCCAGGACTTATAAAGTAAAGGATAGCGTGAGTGGCCACAAATGCCTTGCTAGGATTTGGAACACACTATTTTAGGAGCTGCCCTTCCCTACCCACCACAGAGTCTGGACACTAGGCCTTGATTGACTTCCTGTTGCTATTAGGAACTCCCATCCCGCAGTGGTGCAGACCCATGGGCCTCACCTGTGGTGCTCTACCATGGGAGCTGCTGCCACCAAGGCTCTGCCATGCAAGCTATGCTGTCAAAAAGGCCCAAGTGCTTCACCTATCCATGCTCCCTCACCCTGGCTTGTTCTCAGCCTGCATGCTCATTTTGTGACACAGGCCTGATCCTGTCTGGACAAACTCATTTTCTTATGCCACTGCTACCAGCTTTCTTATTCTAGTCCTAGCAAAATATATTTTGCTAATAAAAAAATATACATTTCTCTACCTACAAAACCTCTCAAAATTATGTAAGGTTTTCATTCCTATCCTGTCTTAATATGATTTTTACTACTGTCATTAAAATCTATTCAGTTATCTACACACTCAATCGTGTCTGAAGTTTAGTAATTATTAAGTTTAAGACAGACAGAATTCCTAAAGTCTTTAACACTTGATCCAGCATGGTAGATGGTCTCAGAAGATGTACATACAGCTACAGGATTGCCTGGATTGTGATACAATAATCATTGAAAAGTGCAATGGATAGAACTGGATACCCTGAGTCAAATGACTTGGCTGAAATAAAGGTAAGTAATTTCTCATGTTATGCATATCCATTCCACAGAGAAAAAGCCTTGCTTCTGTGCTTGAAAGACAAACTGACAGCCCAAGTTGACATACAGACCACAGGAATTGTTGGCTAGTGGGCTTTACTTCATTTTTTCAAATAAAGTAACTGCTAAATTATTATTTATTCTTTCTCAGACTTCTGACTACATTGACAGAAACAAATTCACAGATGTAATTTGATATCTCATTTCTTAAACTGTGTTTCCATCAATACAATGTTTCATATTTCCTCTTCTTGCTATGCCACTGTCCTAATATAATCTGTTCCTATAAATTTGCCTGACTCTAATAAAACATTCAACTATATGATCCATTTTTTAATGTTGCTCCTTCTGCTCTCCAAAAGGCTCATCTTAAAGACTGCTCATTTTGATAACTCATGTAGTTATCTTTTTTATAAACTCATAGGCTACAGAAAACCTACTCAGATCTACCTTTCATTAACCAAGTAGGCTCCATCCAGATAAAGTGTTTCAAATTTTAAGAAAATGTTCCCTTTCTTCCAAATGTGCTTAATCTTATTTCCTACCTATAATATGTTTCAACATCATGTCAAGTCCAGGTTCTTATTACCTCCAGGACAGCTCCAGAGAAGCAACCTTCAATTGCTCCATCTCCTGTCACAGAAAGATCTACCTACTTCTACTGACCTATCCTCAGATGGCGTCACAGACCCTGGGCAGCAAAGAAACAACCAGCTCTCCTAAGACTAGAAAAATATTCCCCATACCCATCTCTCTATGTTCCCCAGAGACAAGTCTCCTACAATGCCAAGATAAAGTTGCCAGATATGACAACTCTATTCCTACTTTGTCATCACCTCTTTCTATTCTTTTTCTTTTTTAATTAAACCAAAACAAGAGAATGTTAACATTCTTTCTAAGCTCCTCCCCAGAGTTACCTGGCAACAGACAGGTATGTTCCTCCCCACAGTTACCTGGCAACAAATAAGTATGTCTGGCCCATTATAAAAGAGTCTCCTTGCCCCCCCTCCCTCTTTTACTTGTGTTTCCTGTTTGTAACTCTCTTTCTCTCTTGGATTCTTCTTTCTCCCCTTTCCCTTCCTCCCTCTCTTCACATGGTCATGGCTGGCCTCTACTTCTCTACTCTTTCATTCTATTTGCATTTTTCTAGTTCTACTATACTCTTAATTGCCCTCCCCAAGCCCTGAATACACTCTATTATATACTACACTTTTGTGTGGCAGGGCCCATGCTGAGGCATCTCTTCCCCACACCTCACCATACCAAAAGAGAACATATCTGAAAAGCTCTTTATCTTTTTATAATCCCAATACTAGTATTTTCAGAATATATATAGTGTATTCTACAATAAAATACCATTGTCAGAAAATTGGTCAATACAGATTATTACAAGTAATATATATATATATATATATATATATATATATATATATATATATATAATCATCCAATAGTTCTTAAAATGGAACAAATAAGTAATGTATTTTTAAATTAAATGGGTATGTATTTTAAAATCACAACTCTACAATTTGTAGTGTGAATTATAAATTCAGTTGTAAAATATAAAATGTAGGACAGATAAATATAAAAGAGTGATGATAGAGAGAGATAAAAAAACAGATAGATGGAGAGAAACTGCATTATTTACAGAATAAACATTAGCAGATGTTAGTGATAGCAAACATATCTGAGCAAGAAAAAAGGGCTCTTCTACATATGACCATGAGTATGCTTTCAAGTTTCCATACAGACTGAGTTCATTGCTTTTGCAGGACTTTACAATTTTATTGCTTCTACCACAGTAGAGAATTACCTTTAGTTGTATGGTGAGGCAGCGTATGTTAAATGGATAAATGTTCCCTCTTCACCATCTATGAATACTATCTGCACCTGCTTCCATTGCTAAATAACTCACTCTGGCCTTGGCTGCTAAAGGCCTATATGCTAAGATGATGTTTGCAAAATTCTTCTGAAATCCTTTAATAGGAGGAAGGCCTAAATCAACCCTGTTTTATCTTTTTCTGTCTCAGCTCACAGTGGTATCACTAAGGAGTTAATCACAGGTAACCTAGTCATTTTACCACTGTTCATGGTTTTAAAGGCTCATTGTGCAGAAGTAATTGAATTGAACTCTCAGGGGCAAAAGTCAGCCATGAACAGAAATAGTTATTCATTATGATCTTCTACATTTTATATAGAGATTTTCTTCTTGTACCAACTACACTTTTTGTCTGTTAATAAAAGAAATTACAGAACTGCATGTATAGTTGATATTTAACTAAAGTGCCACATAGAATGTGCTGATTTGGCTATTGTGGAAAGGTTCTTATACTCCCTCCTAGTCTCCTTCACAAAATCTCTCAAAACTGCTACTGTGTTGTGAGAAGTGACAACCAGGAAGTGTGACCAACAGCTTTGAGCTTACCTTCTATTCAAATTCAGTACAGAGAAACATCTCACCACCATGCCCAGCAGAATTAAGATAGAATCCATTATGTGTGTATAAGAATGCATGTTTATATAGACCTGTGTATCTACCTTAATATGTATGTGTATTTGAACACACATGTGTGCATGTGCAATTGAATTTGGAAACCAGATGTCAACCTGAAATTATTTCTTCAAGACCAATAAGACAGAATTCCTCACTGGCCAGAAGCTTGGTGATCTGTCTAACCTATATATCTGTTGAATCTGAATGATCTACTTGTTTCTCCCTTGATAGCACAAGGATTACAAGTATGTAATATGGTGCACAGAATGATTACATAGGTGTAGGCAAATCAAGTTCTCCTGTCTAAGTAACAAGCACTTTATAGACTGATCTATTTTTCCAGAGATATTTTGTTGTATATAAAATGTTTCAGCTTATTTATTTGTTTATTTATTCACATTATGTCCCGGATTCTGCCTTCCTCTCCCAGTGTCACCTCACAAAGTCCCTTCTCTTCTCTAAGAAGGTAAAGCATTCTCCTTATGTCTTCACCAGGGAAAAACAAGTTTGTGCAGAACTAAGCTCATCCTCCGACACCGAGACTAGACAAGTCAGCCCAGCAGAGGAACTGATTATACAAGCAAGCAACAGCTTTAGGGTCAGTTCTAGCCTCAGTTGCTAGGGACTGACATGAAGACTGAGCTACGCAGCTGCCTAATTCTAGCCCCTGTGTGAATTTTGTTTGATGGTTCAGTCACTAAGCATCCTTAAGTGTCTGGCATAATTGACAACGTTAGTCTTGGGCCATCAACTGTCATCTCAACTCTTCCATAAGTGCTCCTGAGCTCCATCTAATATTTGCTGTGGGTCTCTGTATCCATTTACATCAACAGCTGAGAGGAGCCTCTCAGAGAGCAGTCATGCTAGGCCCCATGTGTGCAAGTATAAGAGTATTATTGATAGTGTCAGGGATTAATTCTTACCTATGGGATGGGTCTTGCCTTAGTCAGTGTATCTATTCCTGCACAAAACATCATGATCAAGAAGTAAGCAGAGGAGGAAAGGGTTTATTTAGCTTACACTTCCACACAGTTGTTCATCATCAATGGAAGTCAGGACTGGAACTCACACAGGGAAGGGACTTGAAGGAAGGAGCTGATGCAGAGGATATGGATGTGTTGCTAACTGGCTTACTTCCACTGGCTTGTTCAGCTGCCTTGCTTATACAACACAGAACTATAGGCCCAGGAATGGCACCACCCACTATGGGCTGAGCCCTCCCAGGCTTGACCTCTAATTGAGAAAATGTCTTACAGCTGGATTACACAGAGGCATTTTCTCAAGGGAAAATCCTCTCTGCCATAACTCTAGCATGTGTCAAGTTGACACATGAAACCAGACAGTAAAACTGACCCATTGTCACCTTTACACAGAAATATGCCACAACTAAGCCAAGGCCATTATTATTTACTCATCCCCAACATCTAAATAACTTGAAAATCCCAGTCTTTATGAATTTAAACACATTGAAATTTCAGTTCCTTTGAAATATCCAATCTCTTTTGAAACTCAGTCTTAACTAATTCAAAGTTTCTTAACTATTGACACTAATAAAATACTTTCTTGACAAAATTGAACACCTCTTCATGATAAAAGTCTTGGAAAGATCAAGAATTTAAGGACCATAGCTAAACATAGTAAAAGCAATATAAAGCAAACCTGTAGTCAACATCAAACTAAATGGAGAGGAATTTGAAGCAATTCCACTGAAACAAGGAACTAGACAAAACTGTCCACACTCTCCCTACCTGTTCAATATAGCACTTTAAGTTCTAGCCAGAGCAATTAAACAAAAAAGGTTGAAAAGAGATACAAATTTGAAAGGAAGAAGTCAAAGTATCAATATTTGCAGACAATATGATAGTATACTTAAGTGACCTGAAAAATTCAACCAGAGAGCTCCTAAACCTGATAAACAACTTCAGCCACCTGGAGTGATATAACATTATCTCAAAGACATCAGTAGCC
The DNA here is from genome assembly GCA_964023405.1 of Apodemus agrarius. NCBI lineage: Eukaryota > Metazoa > Chordata > Mammalia > Rodentia > Muridae > Apodemus > Apodemus agrarius. Next base: position 88,199,206 of record OZ030017.1, on the reverse strand, counting down.
TTTTTATACTCAAAGAATAAACAGGCTGAGAAAGAAATTACAGAAATGACACACTTTGTAATAGTCACAAATAATATAAAATATCTTGCTGTGACTCTAACCAGGTGAAAAATCTCTATGACAAGATCTTCAAGTCTCTGAAGAAAGAAATTGAAGATCTCAGAAGATGGAAAGATCTGCCATGCTCATAGATTGGCAGGGTTAATATAGTAAAATTGGCCATCTTGCATAAAGCAATCCACAGATTCAATGCAATACCCATCGAAAGAATGAGAATTGATCCACTCTTATCTCCTTGTACTAAGCTCAACTCCAAGTGGATCAAGGATCTCCACATAAAACCAGAAACACTGGAAGTAATAGAAAAGTAACTGGGGAAGACCCTGGAGGACATTGGCTCAGGGGGAAAGCTCCTGAACAGAACACCAACAGCTTAAGCTCTAAGAACAAGAATAGACAAATGGAACCTCATAAAATTACAAAGTTTCTGTAATTCAAAAGACACTGTCAAAAGGACAAATCAGCAACCAACAAATTTGGAAAAGATCTTCACAAACCCTACATCTGAAAGAGGGCTAATATCCAATATATAGAAAGAACTCAAGAAGTTAGACCCCAAATAAGCCTATGAAAAAATGGGGTACAGAGCTAAACAAAGACTTTTTACCTGAAGAAATTCAGATGGCTGAGAAGCACCTTAAGAAATGTTCAACATCATTAGTCATTAGGAAAATGCAAATCAAAACAACACTGAGATTTCACCTCACACCAGTCAGAATGGCTAAGATTAAAAACACAGGAAACAACAGGTGTTTGTGAGGATGTGGAGAAAGAAGAACACTCCTCCACTGCTGGTGGGACTGCAAGCTGGTACCACCACTCTGGAAATCAGTCTCGCGTTTCCTCAGAAAACTGGACATGATACTTCCAGAGGACCCAGCCATACTGGGCATATACCCAGAAGATTCCCCAGCATGTAATAAGGATATGTGCTCCACTATGTTCATAGCAGTCTTATTTATAATAACCAGAAGCTGGAAAAAACCCAGATGTCTCTCAATGGAGGAATGGGTACACAAATTGTGATATATATACACAATGGAGTACAATTCAGCCATTAAAACAATGAATTCATGAAATTCTTAGAGAAATGGATGAAGCTGGAGAGCATCATACTAAGTGAGGTAACCCAGCATCAAAATAATATGCATGGTATGCCCTCACTGATAAGTGGATATTAGCCTAGAATCTTGGAACACCAAAGGCACAATCCACATACCATATGATGTCTGAGAAGAAGGAAGGAGTAGACCCTGGATCTGGAAAGGCCAATGCATCTGTGTAGGAGAATACCAGAACAGGGAAGACGGAAGGGGAGGATGGGGGAACAAGGGGAGGGAAAAGGGCATAGAAGACCTTTGGGGGGTGGGGAATCCTGAAAAGTAAAATGAAAATGTAAATAAAGAATATATCCAATTTTTTTAAAAAGGAAAGAGCAATTTTCAAATTTATCTGGAATAACAAAAAACCCAGTAAAGTGAAAACTATTCTCAAGAATAAAAAACCCTCTGGCAGAATCACCATCTTGACCTCAAGCTATACTACAGAGCAAGAGTGATAAAACTGCATGGTATTGGTACTATAACAGTAAGGTAAATGAATGGAATAGAATTGAAGACCCAGAAATGAACCCATTCACCTATGGTCACTTGATGTTTGACAAAGGAGCTTAAACCATCCAGTGGAAAAAAAGTTTTGAAAAATGATGCTGGGTCAAATATTTGATTCAAAATGGTGGGGAGGGATAGTAAAATTAGTAAAATTTATTAGACTTAGGAATCCTAGCTTTAGCATCTGTTATCCAGGCTGTGCATCTTTAGAATGTTCGGGAATTGACTTAAGTTCTTACTAGATCTGTCTGAAAGGCTGGATGAACCAAATCCATTGGGAATTAGCAGGTTTTTCTAAAGCTATTCTGGAAGCAAGTATCTGAAAACACCATCAGGAGGCAAGGAGCTGGAACAGCAGGTCATTCCATCCTCTTTAATGCAATGTGTCAGAGCTGCACATTCTGGAATATATAAATCTTACAATCATAATTTTAGTACCTTTAAGATGTTTGTATATGTTATGAAAGGTACATACATCAGTAAAGGATGAATTTTTCCCCTTGTTTGAGCATGTGAAAGGCAACTATCCATTTATGTGTTAAATGGATCAATAAGCAAGTGTAATCTAAATTCATACCATGGAAAGGATGGTAAATTGAATTTTAAGAATTCTGTAACCAACATTTATTGTTCAATTTTTGCTGGAGTTTTGTCTGAGATATTTTTATGTTTAACCCAGTTACAGAACTATTCCCATGTGGATGAATCAGGAAATTAAATTACATGTCCTTCATGATGTTTAAAATTTTTATTTTCTGTAGCAAATATCTTTAGAAGTGTTCCCTGTCATATCTTATCCATATCAGACTGGAAGGCATCTTAATCCTTTTTGTCTTTCTTCTTAACACAAATACAGAGACTTTCTCCCACTATAGAATGGCCTTGGTCCAGTATCCCATGATCATATAAGGCATAGATTGATTCAATTTATCAGTCTCCTTTCTCCTTAAGTTTGCTCTATCTTAGCCTCTCTTCCAGAGGAATTTTAAAATCATAACAGCCAAACTTATACTCATGTGTAATTTTGATAATTAAAATAATGCAAAGCAATTAAAATAATCTAAGGAAATGCAATTTTCCATTGAGACAGTGCTCTTTAACTATCACCTGTCTTGTCCTCACATGATTAATTTTTAATACTGATACCACAACCTAAATTTACTTATTCGTCTATGTGTGCCAAAATGTCTCTCTTCAATGGAATTAATGTCCTTTCCCAATTAACTTGCTAGCCTTTCCTATATATTTACTAAAATTCAATTGCTTGCTATAATTCTGTAGGAAAAATATATCATGTCAGGCTAAGCAATCCCAGTATTCCCTTGTAGACTATATTCAAATAACACATGTGCTGCCCTGTCATATACCTTTTCAAATTTCCTTTAGGTGTTTTTCTCATTCATTCTTTTCTGTCTATCCAAATGTCTTTTTTCCTATATTTGAGGTCAATGTCCTGAATGCATTTATTCCATCTATCCTTTAAAACATTTAAATACCATTATATGTACTTCTATCATTCAAAACAATGAAATCAAACATTATTTATCTCTATCTTTTGTGGATCTCATTATTGGAAGTGAGCAGTCTCTACTGTTGACCTCTTTGCTTTCTGAGCACTTTGTGTCTTTGCATATCAGGGGCTCCAGGCAACTCATCTATAAAACTCTATGAGGTAGCCAGAAGCAATTGAGAAACCCCAAGTGTAAACCCACACCAACCAGCTTTGTCCAGGTTAGCTTAGGAGACTTTTCTGTGTCCCTCCCCAACATGAACCACAAAATATTGCACACCAAATTCAGCATGCCTTTTGTTGTAGTGCCAAACATGCATAGCTTGGGGAGGAAAGAGGTAGCTTGGCTTGCCTGGGCTCAAATGAGAAACCAATATTCCTCACCTCCTACTCTTACATCACAGTGTGTGTTTTCCATTCATGAACCTCCAATTAGTTTTTAAAAGTGAGTACAGGCCTAAAACATTGAATACCCTCTGTTGCATTAATTATATTGGTAACTCACAACCTGCTGGTGCCTGTGGAGCATCTTGTTCACCACCACAGAAATGTTCTAGATTCTGAAATATGATTTCTGTATTGAGGACTCCATGTTTAGTTCTGAAACCCATTTTATATTGGTTATTTGGCTAGTTTTTGTCTAATTTCTTTAAGATATATATATATAGAGATAGATAGATAGATAGATAGATAGATAGATAGATAGAAATATATATATATATGAGAGAGAGAGAGAGAGAGAGAGAGAGAGAGAGAGAGAGAGAGAGAGAGAGAGAGACAGAGATTAATTAGGTAACTAGTTCAATATTGGACAGGGGGTTAATGAAGACCTATTTCCTAATCTGTAGGCTAAGATTTTGCCTGTTGAAAATGTCCCTTGCCTTTCAGAAATTTTCCAATTTCATGAGTTCCCATTTATCAATTGTTCATCTTAGAGCTTGAGACATTAGTGTTATGTTAAGCAAGTTGTCTCTTATACAGATGTGTTCAGGATATTTCCCACTTTCTCTTCTTCCAGATTTAGAGTACCTGGTTTTATGTTGAGGTCTTTGGTCAACTTGGACTTGGGTTTTGTGCAGGGTCATTATCATGGATTGATTTCCATTCTTCTACATATATAAATTCAGTTAGACCAGCATTATTTCTTGAAGATGCTTTCAGTTTTTCCATTGCATGGTTATGACTTCTTTGTAAAACAAACAAAGTGTCATTGGCTATGTGTGTTTATTTTTTATTGTATTGTTATGCTATCCTATTGATAAGCCTGTCTGTTTCTATAGCAACACCATCCATTTTCTATTACTATTGTATGGTAAAAGAGCTTAATGTGAAGGACAATGATGCATCCAAAAGTCCTTTTGTTGCTCAGTAACATTTTAATTATCCTGGGTTTTTTTTTGTATTTCCATATGATACAGAGAATTGCTCATGAATCTAGAGTAGGAAGAAAACAAAAAGAAATCAAGAGAATACAAATTGAAAAGGAAAGCAATTAGTGAATTGCTATTCACAGATGATATGAAAGCATGCATAAGCATCCCCCCTTTTTTAAATCAGAGATCCCATGTCTCATAAACATTTTCAGCAAAGTGGGTAGATACAAAATTAGCTAAAAATCATTAGAGTTCCTTTATATAAACAATAAATGGGTTGAGAAAAAAATTATGTAACCACATACTTCTCAATAGCTACAAATAATACAAAATACCTTGGTTTAACTCTATCCAAGTAAATGAAAGACCTGCATAGCATGAAAGTCAAATCTCTAATAAAAGAATCTGAAGAATACATCTGTATTTGGAAATATCACACATATTGAAGGACAGGTAGGACTAACAATGTGAACATGTCCACCATACTAAAATCCATCTTCAGATTCAAAGCAATTCTCATTAAAATTGAAGCAGACTTGTTTTGTACAGTTCTTGAAAAAGCAATTCTGTATCATACTCTGTATCTACTCAACAGAGATTCTGAAATTCCCAGTACAATTTGGACATATACATTTTCAGCCATTAGAGCCCACGGATGTGTCAGCCCAGATTATTATACCTAGCAATACTTTCAAAGAAACTCTTATCCTAGATGGATAAAACAAAATATTCCATGACAAAACTAAATTTAAACAATATAATTCTACTAACCTAGTTTTACTGAGCATAATATAAGGAAAACTCCAACATAAGTAGGGTAACTACACCTAAGAAAATACAAGAAATTGATGACATGCCCATTGGTAATACTGGGGTGCTTAAGTTCCACACTATTAATGTGTATGGCTCAATATGTGGTTTAAGCTTTAGAAATGTTTCTTCACAGATGCAGATGCCCTTGCATCTGGGGCAAAAATGTTCAGAATTGAAAAGTTGTTTGAGGGGAATTTCTTTTCTTTGTTGAGTAGAAAGTGGTCTTCCTCATCTCTTTGATTACTTTTGATTGAAAGTCTATTTTATTGCATATCTGAATGACTACTTCAGCTTGTTTCTTGTGTCCATTTGCTTGGAAAAGCTTTTTTATAGCTCTTTCCTTTGATGCAATGTCTTTGTTGCTGAGGTTTCTTTTATGCTTCAGAATGGTAGCTCCTATTTACATATCCACTCTGTCAGTTTGTGTCATTTTGCTGGTGAATTGAGCATTGATATTGTGAGATATTAATGACTCAAATTGTTAGTTCCTATTGTTTTGATGTTGGTGGTATTAGAATCTGTGTGCCAGTATGTGATGTGTTGTGTGTGTTGTGTGTGTGTGTGTGTGTGTGTGTGTGTGTGTGCGTGTGCATGTGTGTGTGTGTGTGGTGTGTGTGTGTGTGTGTTTCTCTTCTTTTTGTTTTTCTGTGAGATAATTGGTTTCTGGGCTCTAATGGCTGAAAATGTATATGCCCAAATTGTACTGGGAAATTCAGAATCTCTGTTGAGTAGTCATGTGTAATTCTGATAGATCTGCCTTTATGTGCTACTTGGCCTATTTCCCTTGCAGTTTATAATATGATTCATTTGCTCCATATATTTACCCTTTTGTTAATAAGTGGCTGGAGGGTTTTCTTTTCTGCTCCAATCTATTTGCTCTTCTGTAAGTTTCATGTACATTGATAGCCATAATTTTCATTAAGCTGGGAAATCTGTCTTTTATGATTTTGCTGAAGATATTTTCTTGGAATCTTCGACTTCTTTATTCCTGTTATTCTTAGGTTTGGTTTTTTTTCATGGTGTCTCACAGTTCCTGAAAGCTTTGTTTTAGAATTTTTTATACTGGCCATTTTCTTTGCCAAGTTTATCAATTGATTTTCTATTCTATATGCCTCAGATTATGTCTTTCATCTTTTATATTTTGTTGGTAATGCTAGTATCTATAGTTCCTATTCTCAGTCCTAGATTTTCCATCTCCAGTGTTGCCTCTGTTTTCTCTATTGTTTCTGTTTCAATTTTCTATTCTTGAATAATTTTATAAATTTCCTTCATCACCTCTTTTATTATATTTTCTTGCAGAGCTCTGGGCCAGAGAGTGTAATACAGATCTTAGATTTCAGATAAAGTTGCCTCTTTCTAAATTTTATATATTTAATGACTTATTAGAACCATATGGTCCTGGTTCAGTTGTATGTCTTGGTATGGAAAATAACATTTTTCTTACAGGACCTTACCCCTTCCAATTATCTGCCTGGATGAGGATTCCAATTACTGGCAGTTGGCATGTACAGATGCTCCTGTAATTTCTGCTAAGTTCTTACAAAAGAGTTTGCAAGAACCTGCCATCATTTGTATGGTACTGGTGTCTAATCTATTAATTCACACAAATCTCGTTTTTACAAGATATTGTTTAAGAAGATACAAATACATTCTAACAAATGAAAAAATTTCAGTATCAGATGACTCAGTATAAGTTTAAAAATCTCATAAATTTTATCAAGACTAATAGATGTAGCAACATGTAATGTAACATGATTTCCTGATTAACAATAACCCTTACCTTGACACAGCCTAGAGTTTTCTAAAAGTACAAGTCTCAATTGAGATACTCATGGATCAGACTGGCAAGTGGCTATCTCTGTGGAATATTGTCTTGTCTGTTAATTGATACAGAATGATTCAGCCCACTATAGGCAGCACTTCTCTAGGTAGAAGGTCCTGAGCTACTTAATAGAATTAGCTGAGTATAAGTAGATGAGTGAGCCACTCATCAAGTAGCAGCAGCCCTCATTTGTGCTATACTTATTTAGTTCTAAGATGGATGGTTAACGTAATGCTGTGTAATACCACAGGTTTATAACTTCAAGTTCCTGCCTTGTGTTCCAGCTTTAGCTTCCCTAAATTATGGGCCTGGAACTTTTAAGTTGCTATCAAACCTCTGCTTTTTAGATTGTTGGGTCTCAGTGTTTTACCATATCAACATAAGGAGAGGTTGTGTGGCTCTTTTCCTTTAGTCAATACAGGTCAATATCTGTTTTTGGAGTCAAGAGTACATTGAGTTAACTCCTAATGCCAACACTACTAGTTGTCATGGTTTAAAAGTATGTTTGTTTTTTTTTTTAAAGCTTCATTTTCAAATTACAATTTGAGCCATGAAAGATAATTTTATTAACTCATTTGCTATATGGAAATCAGAGATTGGCCCTAATAATATACTTTTAAAATGTAGAACAGAAAATAACAATTTAAATTATAGTTAAATTTGACAAACTTTGATGCTCAATCTTTTTATCAGTTTGACTGCACTTGTATTCAACTAATAAAAAAGCTACTGGGTCCACCTGTGAGTGGTTGTTCTGAGGGGTTTCTCATCACACATTTCAGTATCCATTCTGGTATCAGCCAGATAAAAGAGGATCATAGGGGAAAATTTTTGGTTTTTGACTTAAATAGTTATGTCTTATTGGTGACAAGTTCATCTACTCTAGTCCTCCTGTTGCTGCTGCTGTCATGAATGCTGCTGCTGATTTTATTATTATCTCTTTATTAACACTGAAGCTGAGTTTTTAAGGCCTCCCAATGTAAACTGGAGAACAATGACTCTTGTAGAAACTTTTAGGCCATTAGAATTAGTTTGGATACATCATCATAGTCAAGAAGCTACTCAGTTCTCAACTCCTCCTGTAAGAAAGAGGCCACCTATTGCATTTAATATAAGTAAAGTAAAATGCCTTTTAAGATATATTTAATGTATCAGTTCAGTTTCTCTGTATAACTGATTAGAATAGCAACTAAATATAGTTTGATTTTTAAGTGTAAGATCTACCACTTATTTAACTACAAAGAAATTCAATTTCCCCAAGTTTGAGATAAGAATCAGAATGAGTGAAAGAAAAGAGGAATATAAAAGATTTGTCCTAGTGATATAATCAGACACTGAAAATTACTGCTTTTTATGATATTTTTGATATGTATGTATACATGTGTATGTGTGTATTTGTGTGTGTGTGTGCATGCACACATGCACACATGTGGTGTATGGATGTGTACACAGACAATTTAAATATCCCGTTTTTCAACTCCCTGCTTTATTCAACTGAGATAATAACTCTCACTCCATCTATCAAGCACTACCTCCTACTTATTACCTCCACAATGTCAGTAATACAGACATGCACACATCTGTTACTGTGAGTTTGAAATGAGGTTCTCATGCTTGGTTAGTATGTACTTTTACATATGTAGAAATCTCCCCACCACCAAGAACAACTACAGATGAACATGGTAATATTATGTTTAAAATACAATCAGAGATGAACAAATAATAATTTGTTATGCCAGTCAGTGATGTTTCATTCTGCCAACATATTCTGTGTATTGGATCTGTGACTCTAGAAGGCAAAGCAGGACATCTACAGGTTTTGTGTCTTGAAAACAGCCCATGGGGCTGCAGAAATAGGTTGGAGTTAAAGAGTGTTTATGGTACACTCATGAGGACCAGAGCTCAGATGGCAGCACCCACAACTGTCTGTAACTCCAGCTGTAAGTAATCTAACATCCCGTTTTGGTCAGCACATACACAGATACATGCAAAAATCACCTACTCACATAGAACACACATAAATAGTAAAAGTAGAAACTTCAAAATCAACACTTGGTTGAAAATCATGGCTAGAATATTGTCAGGAGGTGATCTGTGCACAGGCAGCCTGGTTTCAGGTAGAGCAATGACTTTGAATCCCAGAGACACAGTTGGGGGTGGCTTCCACCTGTGACCTTGTAGGCGGAGTTTCCACCTGCATGGGATGGGAGCAGTTCAGTCAACCCTGGACCCCGGCCCCTGCAACCCCCCACCCCTCACCCCCGCAGGAGAGACACATGGTTGTCAGTCACTGTGTGGCCATGCCCCAGGCCCCTAGTGTTCTGGCTGGACTCCACATCTGCAGTCACCTGGCTACACCCAGGCTTTCCCCACCCCTCGGTTTACCTGGCTGTTACCAGGTAACCCAGCCCACTATAAATGGAGGCTTCTTGCCCCTGCTAGCTCTCTCTCATGCCTCTCTTATTCCCTCATCTCTCTTTCTCTTCTCCCTCTTTATGCTTTCTCCCCTTTCCGCATGGTCATGGCCATCCCTCTACTCCTTTCTCTTTATTTCTCTATCTCCTTTTCTCTTTATATTCTTCTAATAATAAAGCATGGGAACTATAAACAATCCCTTCTTATTAAATTCTTCAGCATAGAAGCATGGAGCAGGCCTCAGCATTTCCAACCACTAGGGAAGGATTGGGCTGCCTCTCAGCCAACCAATCTTTTTAACAAGTACCCAGGAGGTCCATGCTAGAATGGCACCGTTTTCTAAGCAGGACCTCCCTCACTGCTAGCCAAGCAGCCGCATGCTCCACAGGTATCCAGTGCCAGCACTCCTTATTGCTGCAGGGTGTACAGTCCTGCCGGTGCTCCCCTATCCCCCATGTGGGCTCTGTTGCCAGAGTTCTTATATGCGGGACCTACCGCCATTGAGCCCCCTTCCTTTTTTCCCCCACAGAATATTCCACATTTCTAAGATATTTTCTTGCACCAAGATCTACTCTGATGTTTATTAGAGTTCTAGTGCCTAACTAATCCATAACAATCATTATTTCTGCTTGCTAATGAGAAAACAGTGGCTCAGGAAGTATTATTTCACTGCAAACCACAAATGCAGATATAAATGCATTTCTTTTTGTGGCATGTGTTCCCTAAAACAAAGTAAGTGTTTCTATGTATATGGTGAATGTGAGAGATTTATGAATTTTGTATTCAGTTGAAAATGTCACTACTTCTTTTCTAAATTGCATTTAAGTGCAGGGATTGTTTAAAAGAGGAAAATTCTATTTCTTAAATGTAGCAAGATTATCCCTGAAACATTAAAGCACACATCCCAGTCTATGGGAACCTCTTGCCTAGAAAAAGTACAAGCTGATAGATGGTTATAGCACAAATAGGGACAAAGTGATCCAATACATGATTATTATGGGTGATATTTTTTTCTTCAAACCACAGCCTTCTCTCTCCTCTCCTCTCTCTCTCTCTCTCTCTCTCTCTCTCTCTCTCTCTCTCTCTCTTTCACACACACACACACACACACACACACACAAAAAAAAAAAAATGTATGTACAAAAAGCACTCCACACATTCACTCACATACTCATGCACATATATACATGCATGCCCACACATTCACACCTAAGACAAAACACAGTGCACCTTACCTACATTTTCACTCTACTTCCTCTGACTTTAATCCACGATAGTGTCCACCTGTTGGCTGAGTGTAGTGTGCTTTACTTGTTCTACTTGATCCATTCAGAAATCTTTCACTACAGTTACAACTTTATACATGCTTTGGTTACCACATTTTTCTATTAGTTTTGTTCATCTTCAAACAAACAGCAAATGTCATGGCTTGTGAGATGGGGAATATGGGTTGCACTTGGCAAAATGGACAAAACTAGTGCTTTATCTTACATATATTCATGAAAAGGAACACCCCAGCCTAAGTATTTTGGTTGTTACTATGAGAATGTAAAAAAATTGGTCAATATTTGGTTTCTTATAAGATTACAATATTATTAAATTTGCTTTTTGAAAATGTAATAAGCACATGAATATTTATGGAAGTTAAAACCAGTTCAGACAAGAGATATATCTAATTACCATACAAATAGAGGCAAAATGATGTATCATATCAGAAACAATAAGAGTTAGTAGACATAAAGTTGTTTTTGTTGTTTGGGGTTTTAGTATTTTTGTTTTGTTTTTAATTTTTTATTTTATTTTATTTTATTTTATTTTATTATTTTATTTTATTTTATTGTGTTTTTTTTTTTTGAGACAGGGTTTCTCTGTGTACCCTGGCTGTCCTGAAACTCACTCTGTAGACCAGGCTGGCCTCAAACTCAGAAATCCACCTCTGCCTCTGCCTCCAAAGTGCTGCGGTTTAAAGATGTGCACCAAAACCTCCCGGGTTTTGTTTTGTTTTTAAATAAAAAAATCTTACACAATATCTCTGCTATAATATCTCTCACTTATTTTCTCTTATCAAAAAATATAAGGAAATACTCACTAGTCCTTATCTGAATTCAGGCACAACTCTTTTTTTCTTATATGATAAAATACATAAACATGTTCCTACCTGTATGTTGAGTATGTAAGTATGTAACATTTGCAGATTTATAAGCATTTTGCTCTTGAAGTTAATTTTCTTAATATTCTACTTTTATTTTTGAGGAAGGGGCTTAATATATATATATATATATATATATATATATATATATATATATACCCAAGTTAATCTGAATTATCTCCCTGCCTCAACCTTTTGCATGTGAAAGATAACAAATGTAGATCATTATACTTTTATGTACAATATGAAGGCTTCTTACAGTTAAACAGGTGGAGAGAAGCTTCCTAAAGCAATGATACCTGACTTACACACTGAATGGTGAATAGCAGAAGGCCTAATGACATGAAGAGGGATGGCCCAAGTTCTTGGGCACATGGAAAACTGAAGCATGAGTAAGACTTGGCTTTTCCATATTCATTATCTGGTCATCTGTGGGATTCTGCAAAAGTAGAATATTAAGAAAATTAACTTCAAAAGCAAAATGCTTATAAATCTGCAAGTTACATACTTATATACTCAAAATACAGGTATGAACATGTTTATGTATTTTGTTATGCCAGGAAGCTTGGTAAGGTAGAGAGGAACTAAGACCAAGAGACTTGCTGGTTACACATCTGCCACTTAGGTAACTCCCTGACCGCTGCCTGCCAAATTCCTGGCCTGAAAGAGCTATCATATTCCCCACATTAGGAAACATGACCTGTTGTCACTTAGGACCAGAACAGAGTTTTCCATGCTAAGAGGTACATAGAGGCCCTGAGGGTGTAGCCAAAAGCTTCTCTTCCCAGACATTACTTCGTGCAAAAGTTATTTAATCTCAATTCCACCATAAGAACTTGGTATGGTAAGGTATGCATCTGTTTTCCACTATTAACAGTCAAGAGCCATGTTTAAAACCATGGACTGTCTCATCAAGAATCACCATGGGGAGGATGGAGAGGATTTTCAACTATGGAGACAGAGCAGAAGCCTCCAGCAGAAGGCCTCTCAGTGCTTCAAGCCAGTCACCACTGAGCAAAGCCTAATTTCCCTTTCCCCAGGGCCTGGGCTAGACACCATCCCAGCCTGCAGCTTCCAACTCCACTCCTACCTCCTCAAAATATAGCTACACTTAGATGGCAAGGAGAATGGGAGCCCCCAGTGCAAGCTCCATTATGGGCCCAGACACTTCATTCATGGCTTCTCCAGCTGAGACTGGGTGCCCAGAAGCCAGGGAACAAAAGTTCCAGATTTCCCACATCTCAGAATGAGCTCACCCACTGTCCAAAACAGTGCTTCCAGGTTTCACTGACACTCAGCACCTGACTAGAGGCTGCATGGAATGAATGCAGGCACACTCCCAGCCTATTTTCTTTGAGAAAATGTGCCCTATATCAGGGAGTACCACATACCAACTGTCACCTGCTATAACACTCCAACATAGAACGCAATGTTTCTTCTTTATATTTCAATACAGAGAAGGAATTCAGAGTCACAAATTAGATATCTACTTATTTCACAACCCTTTCTTCCCAGACTCAGGGATGGTTGTAGATGAGAATGTATCTGACAGATTTCAAGAGCAACAGGCAGTTGCTCATTGCAGTAGAAAAGTTATCTTGCACATAGCACAAGTTCAGAGAGCTACCAGTACTCCTACTCCACTTGGATATCAATTAACATCTAATGTATCTTCCTGCAGGACTCAGACAAAGCCATATTTTCTATGTCAACACAGTCCTAGTGGGTTTTTTAAAGGGAATGAGAGTTGAAAGCACCCTGGAGAATTCAGGGACATTGCTTACCCTGTAATTGCTGACATGCCTGCCTCTTAAGCTGAGGAGATATGCTGCAGACACAGGATATGAAGACATCAGGAGATGCATTCAAAATTCTGTATGATTTCATACCCACGTTCTTAGAGCTGAGTTGATACTGTTCTTTTAGAGATAATTTGCTGAAAGACAGAGATCAAGAGATTTCCTATGGAGCATATTCCTTTTTGGGGGTGAGGGAGTTTGAGACGGGGTTTCTCTATGTAGCCCTGGCTGTTCTGGAACTCACTCTGTAGACCAGGCTGGCCTTGAGACAGGGATTCTCTGTGTAGCCCTGGCTGTCCTGGAACTCACTCTGTAGAACAGGCTGCCCTTGAACTCAGAAATCTGCCTGCCTCTGCCTCACAAGTGCTGGGATGCGCCACCACAGCCCGGCTTGGAGCATATTCCTAATAAGCTCCTTCCTAGAGTTAGTGATGAACCACAGTTGATACATTAGTGGCATCCCACTATAAATCTGAAAGGGTTGTCACAAAAAATATAATTTAGGTACACATTCTCACCTTAGAATCTTTTTCACGTCTGTGCTGCCAATTGTGACTGGGAATAGATTCACTTCTCTCTCCCTATGTATTCTCAGAAATTCAGAATACAATCAACCCCTCAAGCCTAACTTAGAGGGGACAGCAATGCATCAGTATCAAAAAGCCAGTTCAATTGCAGGGTTACTCAGTAGAGAACTCATACTGAAATCAAGTTTGAAAGAATTTTCTAAAAGACCAGAAACTTAACCTGCAAGTAGTTTGTCTTGACTTGCTTGATTCTTCACTATTCTTTCTTACCACATGTAAGCACAGCAGATTATCTAAATAAGCATGGAAGGTCAATTTTTTGTTTTCCTTCATCTACTCACACAAAAGCTGGGATTACAATATTAGTTTTGTTAGCTGTGCCTTCAAAAGGACTAAGGCAAGTGATATGAGTGGACAATATTTGTTCGTTAGTGTTTGTATGTGTATTTGTGCATGTGTGTGTACATGTATTTCTACTTGTATTCAGCTACACATATGTGGACATGCATGGATATGTTTGTGAACATTGGTAGAAGTCAGACATGAACTAAAGTCCTGTTCCTCAGGAATCATGTCTCTTTTATTTCTGAGACAAGATCTTTCTCTGGATCCAGGAATGTGCCAAATGGCATCCTCAGGCTGGCGAGTAACTCAAAGATTTGCCTCTATCCGTTTGCTCAGCACTGGTAAAAAGAATGCTACATCTGGTATTTCATATGTTATCTGGAGGATAGAACATGGGATCAAACAATGTTTAGGCTGATTTGCCATACAGCTCCAACTGTGTATTTATTAAATATCGCTTCTATTGACCTATCATTTGGGATACAACAATGAATATTCATCGAATATCCAGGTAGCATTACTATTTGAAGAAGACCATGCTTCATAATCATTCACAAATAGTAACTCTTAATTTAGGAAAGAAGACAAATAAAACAAAGTTTTCCCACTCTGTAAAGGCTTGGAAGCCTCATAAATCCTTGGTAGCCTTGCTACCATGGTCAAGGTTGATTTGGCTTGTTCTCCAGCAGGCAGCCAGTTCTCTATCCTTTTTCTGGCATTGCTCTGTATTTATTTCAGTTACAGCTCTGACCATATATAACTGTTGTCTTAGGCTCCTGTAGCTCAAACACCTTCCCACATACGAGACTGAAAACATTTGTAAACAGAAAACTATGGTTTATCTTTACATTTTGCATAGGAGACGATAGAATACAATAGTTTCCCAAATACATTTGAAGTGTGGATAATTAAACACATACAATGTAGTTGCATATATCCTGTCTTTGGGGATTGTGGTATGTGTCAATTTGCAGCCAAAAGAGTCCTAAACACACACACACAAAAAGGATAAACTCAGAGAGTTGAATGTATAAATGAAATTAGAAGGTTATAGTGGATAAAATGTATTATGTGTGACTAACAATAAAGAAGCCTTGGGATCATGCCCAGCATTTGACTGTATTCTACCAAGCCAAATTTCAAGCCTACACACATGTAAAGCAAGTGGCTTTATCCTCCAAGCCATCTTGCAAGATGACTCTGGTGTTTTCCTTACATGATTTTTTTCACTTACATTCAGCAACACTCAGAATGGTGAGTTTCTTGAGCACAAGTATTCCTTTAGATTTTGTATATGCAACAGAGGGAATAGAGATCCAGTATTAATCTCCTCAGGTGAGAGGAGTAATTTCAGGGAAGAATAAGGAGTGATGGATAGATGCAAGTGCTAGAACTCATCTCATTTTAACTGGGAGATTTTCATTTCTGAAGGGCTTATTTTTTATCATAATTTATTGATAAATTCTCCAAAAACTCCCAACCTCAGAATTCTTGACTTAGTTATATAAATATTTACATAAAAGTTATCCATAATGCTGCCAGACAATACTTCTGTCACATTCTTAACAAGAGGGCTAGCATCTTGTGTTTATCATTTATTTTAACAATGTTTAATTTAAATTATTGTACTTTATTTACTTACATTAAAGTTGTGGTGAGAGAAAAATTACAAAGATGCTATGGCATAAGTAGAGGTCTGAAGGTTACATACAATAGCTACTTCTCTCCTTCTAGTGTGTAGGTTTCAGGGCCCCGATAGCGATTGTAAAGGGTTTGGAGACAAAGGCCAGTGCCTTTACAAACTGATATGTGTTGAGCCTATTTACCTCACCAGTTTACACTATGATGAGGCTATTAAAAAAACCTCACAAGTCTTGTATGGCACTGAAACAGTGATTTGATGGGTCATAAGCTTGATAAACAGTGAGGACCTATCACTTAATTTTTTCCCCCAGGTTTTCCGTAGTCAACATCAAGTTAAATGGAGAGAAACTTGAAGCAATCCCACTAAAATTGGGGACCAGACAAGGCTGCCTACTCTCTCCCTATCTATTCAATATAGTACTTGAAGTCCTAGTCAGAGCAATCTGGCAGCAAAAGGAGGTCAAAGGTGTACAAATTGGAAAGGAAGAAGTCAAAGTATCACCATTTGCAGATGATATGATAATATACATAAGGGACTCCAAGACTTCCACCAGAGAACTCCTAAAGCTGATAAACAACTTCAGCAAAGTGGCTGGATATAACATTAACTCAAGCAAATCAGTAGCCCTCCTCTACTCAAAGGATAAACAAGAGGAGAAATAAATTAGAGAAATGACACCCTTCACAATAGTCCCAAATAATATGTCATACTGAGCTGTGATCCTAATGAAGCAAGTGAAAGATCTTCAAGTCTCTGAAGAAAGAAATGGAAGAAAGTCTTAGAAGGTAGAAAGATCTCGCATGTTCATGGATTGGTAGAATCAATATAGTAAAAATGGTCATCTTGCCGAAAGCAATCTATAGACTCAATGTAATCCCCATCAATATCTCAAAACAATTCTTCATAGATATAGAAAGAGCAATTCTCAAATTCATCTGGAATAACAAAAAACCCAGGATACCAAAAACTATTCTCCACAACAACAGATCTTCTGGGAGAATCACCATCTTTGACCTCAAGTTCTACAACAGAGCAGCAGTGATAAAAAAAAAAGAGAGACTGTTTGATATTGGTATACAGACAGGCAGGAAGATGAATGGAATAGAATTGAAGGCCCAGAAATGAACCCACACACATATGGTCACTTGATATTTCACAAAGGTGCTAAAAGCATCCAGTGGAAAAAAAGATAACCATTTTAACAAATGGTGCTGGATCAACTGGAGATCTGCATGCAGAAAAATGCAAATTGACCCATTCTTATCTCCTTTCCTTGTACAAAGCTCAAGTCCAAGTGGATCAAGGATAAAACCAGGTACACTGAAGCTTATAGAGGAGAATGTGGGGATGAATCTTGAACACGTGGGCACAGGGGAAAAGTTCCTGAAACAGAACACCAATGGCTTAAGTTCAAAGAACAAGAATCAACCAATGGGACCTGATAAAACTGCAAAGTTTCTATAAAGCAAAGGACCCAGTCAATAGGACAAAACTACAACCAACAAATTGGGAAAAGATCTTTACCAACCCTACATCCGATAAAGCGCTAATATCCAATGTATACAAAGAACTTACAAAGAAGAGAGTCAAATAACCCTATTAAAAATGGGGTACAGACCTTAACAGGGAATTCTCAACTGAGGAAACTTAAATGGGTCTAAAGCACCTAAAGAAATGTTCAGCATCCTTAGTTACCAGGGAAATGCAAATCAAAACAACACCAAGATTCCACCTTACACCAGTCAGAATGGCTAATATGAAAAACTCAGGGGACAGCAGATGCTGGAGAGAATGTGGGGAAAAATGAATAATTCTCCATTGTTGGTGGGATTGCAAGCTGGTAAAACCACTCTGGAAATGATTTTGGCAATTCCTCAGAAAATTAGACATAGTACTACCAGTGGACCCAGCTATACCACTCCTGGGCATATACCCAGAAGATGCTCCTACATGTAATAAGGACACATGCTCCACCACATTCATAGCAGCCTTATTTATAATAGACAGGAGATGGAGAGTACCTAGATGTTCCCCAACAGGGGAATAGATATAGAAACTATGGTATAAATATACAATAGAGTACTATTCAGCTTTTAAAATCAATGAATTCATGAAATTCTTAGGCAAATGGATGAAAATAGAAACTGTCATCCTGAGGGAGGCAACCCAATCACAAAAGAACACACATGGTATGCACACAATAATAAGCAGATGTTAGCCCAAAAGCTCAAAATAAACAAGTTACAGTTCGCCGAGCTTAAGAAGAAAGAGGACTTAAGTTCGAGAGTGCTTTGGTTCCTCTAAGAAAGGGAATTAAATAGCCACAGGAGCAATAGGGGAGACAATGTGTGGAGAAGAGACTGAAGTAAAGGCCACCCAGAGACTGCTCTACCTGGGGCTTCTTCCTATAAGCAGTCAACAAACCCTGGCACTACTATGGACGACAAGAAGTGTATACCAAAAGGAGCATGTTATGGTTATCTCCAGAGGGGCCTTGCCAGTGCCTTACAAATACAGAGGCAGATGCTAACAACCAACCATTGGACTGGGCATGGGGTCCCCAATGGAGGAACTGGAGGATGGTCCAAAGGAGCCGAAGGGGTTTACAGCCCCATGGGAAGAACAATGTTTTTGGCCACCCAGATACCCCAAGACTCCCAAGGACTGAACCATCAACCAAGGGGCACACATCGTTCCAGCCAAAAATGTGGCAGAGGAAGGCCTTGTTTGGCATCAGTGGGAAGAGTGGTCCTTGGTCAGGTAAAGGCTCAACAGGGACCCGAATAAAGGGAAACCGACAGGGGTGGAGGGAAGGGGGAAGAGTGTGTGTTGGGTGGAGAGACATGTAAGTGTAGGCAGGGGGAAGGAGGAAGGGGAAGGTTTAAGGGGTCTTAGGGGAGGGGGATATGGAGAAATGTTTTACGATTGGCAATGTAAATGAAGATGATATTCAATAAAAAAATAAATAAATAAAAACTATGTAAAAAAAAAAAGAATTTTCCCAGGATTTTACCCTATCCCCTATAGGTTTCAACTTGAGGTTCAGCCTCAGGTAACATAGATGACATAAATATGTGAATAGGACACAGGTAACACAAACATGCACCATCTACACAGTTGATAGTATATATGATGCTATATAATTTCTCTCTCTCAAAAAGCATCACATCATGGGTATCACATCCAAGCTAGTGCATGCTCACACACCCCTGACTGATACCAATTTTGCTGCATATTGGCTAAAATAGGAATGATCTTGAACTTGAGATGCTTCATCTATTTGACCTTTAACAGGATTATAAAATTTTTGTTGCTTCATACACTTTATATGAAAAGTAAGTATAATGAAACCTAAATTAAATGCTGGTTATATGAACTCAATGACAAAGTAATAGTTTCATTTTGTTCAAGAGATAAAATATATGGTATTCTTCAAAATAATGTTCCATTTTACTAAAGCATTTAGACAAATTAAAATTTCAAACGTTGCCCAATATGTGACCATTTTTAAATCAGTTTTTAAGAGGGAATTATATGATCAAATTATGGAGAAATATATCTTTAATGAAATTAGATAGTCTCATTCACAAGCTCCTTGTCTATTCTTATAAAGGAGAGCAATTTGCTTAGGTTATCTAAAAGGTTTTATTTTCTGTGTAATAGCCCAATCCATGGAAATATATTCTGTGGTAGATTGAAAAATAATGTACCCCATATACTTATATGTTTGAATACTTGATTCCCAATTTATAAAAGATTTGAGAAAAAGTACAAAGTGTGGTTTTGTTGCAGTAGGTCAGTAACTGTGGATGAGCATTGAGATGTCAAGATTTATGTCACTCTCTTTCTCCTACTTGCAGTTTGAGAAATGAGATCTAGCTCTTTCTTCTCCCATAAAATTGTTCTGCCATCATAGACTAGGGTACTCTGATATATTAAACTAAATGAAGTGATTTTTTTAGGATAGCATTTTTATTGTGTTTTATCACATAAATGGAAATTTGAGACATGTGATTATTAGGTAAAGTAATAATATGTTTGTGTATGTATATGTATATACATATATGTATATATGTATATACATATACATATATACATATGTGTGTGTTCTATCATCAGTTATGTAAATATCCTCCACAATCTAAAATATATTTTCAATATATAGTGTTCAGCAAAATTGAGAATAAAACATACAAATTTGTTACTAAAGTACAGTAGAAATGGATCAGCTCCTATCATTATTATTCTTGATGAGGAGTCAGAGTCTGTTCCCAGTACCTACATGGAGCACACAATTACCTGTAAATCCAATTCCAAGGATCTAGTAGAAAGGTATAAGACATCAACTTCTGATTGTTTCACATAAGCACTGAAACTTGCTTTCAGGTGTGCACACACACACACACACACACACACACACACCAGCACACACACCTCCACATTCAAACAAACTCCACATTAGAAGACAAAATTTTCAGTGGTATAACATGCTAATACCTTTAGTCAGTTACTCAGACATTTGTATGCATGTGCACATGCAGAGAGAGAGAGAGAGAGAGAGAGAGAGAGAGAGAGAGAGAGAGAGAGAGAGAAATACATCTTAAAGGAAAACCTTGCAGTTAAACAACATTTTTTTAAATAAATGGTTATGAAATACTAAAATAATGATTCACAATTCAAACCCATGCCTATAATTTCATAGTGCTATTTTCAGGGTAACCATTTACTAACTGATAAAGTCTCTTTTGGTATACTGATTAGCTCACAGTGCTCATCAAGGAAGTACAGTATACAAGCCACAACAAGGACTGTTTTTATGGAGGACCATGATCTTTACAACAAGTGCTTTGTGAATTCCCATCCTGAACTCTGTCATCTTTTGGCCCTTTGTTTCTCTCCTTATTATCATAGATCCTAATCTGTATTTCAATAAATCCAAATATTTCATGAGGACTCACAGTACTCAATGTTATTCTTTACTTACACATGGCAATTTCTTTCCAGAATATTTTAAAAATGGAGTGTTTTATTTTGCTTGTCTTCACTTCAAATTATCTTTGTGGCTTTCCTAATCAAATTCAGCTACTGAAATAATTCTCTCTCTCTCTCTCTCTCTCTCTCTCTCTCTCTCTCTCCCTCCCCTCCCTCCATCCCTCCCTCTGTTTCTCTCTCTATCTTGATCTGATATCACAATATTATTTTCTTCTTAGTCACTACATTTTAGTTACACAAAATGATAGGGTTACAACATTTTCATTCATTAAACATACTTGAGTCAGCTTTCTCCCCATACAATTTTCTTCATACCCCTCTCTCTTAAATTTATGGTAAATATCTCATTCATGAAACTGTCCTGTTATGAAATAGATATATACATTTCATGTTAAGCATGAAATATGAACCTAAGATGAATTGGGTTATAGTTTTTAGCTAATGTTCCTGGAGTTTGTGCTAATGCAAGAAATTATGCAAATATCTTATCTTTTCCATTTCAGAGAACTGAAAGATTGACTACAGCTTGACCTAGTGAATATCACATTTGAAAGCACCTGATCCAGAATCAGCTTACTGCAGATATGAATGATTTTCTAAAGTGCTTTTACCAGGATCACAAAACATCTGTTTCCTTTGGTGATATATTATCTAAGTTTGCAACATGGTTCCAAAAGAATAATGGAGTTTTGTTTTACACATCAGTTGTATCTGTTGCAGCAATGATTAATAACTCCAGAACCAATCTTGTTTATAAGAAAAGAAGAAACACTTGAGAACAATTTTGTATTTGACATTGATGAATCCAAATTTTATGAGAATGATTTAAGCAAACCCCAGCAGATGCTCTCGGTTAGGCAGATTTATTTTTCATTGTTCTGAGTGAGGGGATGAATGTGGCATGTCAAGCCTGTGGTGGCTTGCAGTCTAATTTTCAGCTTGATAGGATTTAGGGGGCAAATCTATGAATGTATCTGTGGGGCTGTTGCCCTATTACATAAGTTGAGGTGAGAGGAACCTGTGGGCAGCACCATTTCATGAGCTTGGGATATTGGATTAAACAGAAATGAGAAAGTGGCCTGCCTAACAGTATCCATCTCACTCTCTTTGCTTTCCAGCAGAATATGTAATATTACCTGCTCCCTTCAACCCCTGCCATGATTTCCTAATTAAGATAGACTGTACTCTAATACTAGGCGTCAAAATAAACACTACCTTCTTCCAGCATGCATCGCTACCCAGAGCAGATGGATGTGCCAACTCCTATCCCAACCTGACAGCCTGCCTGTCTTCTAGGAGGTCAGCTGTAACCAGGGACACTCGTGAGATACCTGTCTCCAATAACAAGTTGAGCTGGGAACCCCAGAAATTCCAATATATGTGGAATCTATGCCACTTGACCTGAAACCTGTAAACCTTCTGGTTTACACTTCCATGTGCAACTGGGGCAGATCCTGCCACTCAATGACAAAGCCTGTCCATCTCCCAGGAGGTTCTCTCTAACCAGCAAAACAGGAAGTCAGCAATAGTCTGAAAAACAGGAGAATCACTATAACCAGGGACTCAGGAGGCCTGCCATAGCAAGGGATACAGGACACTCCCATACACCAACCAGAGAAAGCACTCCCTGCATCCCAGGAAGCCTGCTCTAACCAAAGTCACAGAGTTCTGTCTCCAGCAAGGACAGTTGCATACAGAGACACACAGGCCAGTTTACACCAGATATAAACAGACGGGGAAAACCAATAAGAAGAATATAAGCAACAAAAGCCAAGGTAATTTGGCACCATCAGAAAGAGGTTCTCTCAACACAACAAGCCCAGGATATTCTTAACACACCTGAGAAGCAAGATTCTGACCTTAAATCCCATCTTCTGGAGATGATCGAGGCCTTTGAGGAGGATATAAATAACTTCTTTAAAGAAATTCAGAAACACATATGCAAACAGGTAGCTGCTCTTCAAGGAGGAAACAAGCAAATACCTTAAATAAATACATGAACATATAATCTGGGGAAGTAATTGAACAAACTGATCCATGACCTAAAAATGGAAATACAGCCAATAAAAAAATAACAAATGGAGAAGCCCTGCAGATGGTCAAGCCAGGAATGAAATCAGGAGCTATCAATGTAAGCATCATCAAAATCATAAAAGAGTGAGAGGAGAGAATCTCAGGAAGTGATGATATTGACACTTGGGTAAAAGAAAATACAAAGTATAAAAACTCCTAACCCAAAATATACTGGAAATTCAGGACACAATGAAAAGTTCAAACCTAAAAATAATAGGAATAGATGAGGGTAAAGATTACTACTTCAAAAGGCTGCAGAGCATCTTCAACAAAATCATAGAAGAAAATTTTCCTGAAGAAAGAGATGGCCATAATCATACATGAATCCTACAGAACAAGAATAGAATAGGCCAGAAGAGAAAATCTTCCAATTACATAATAAACCACTAAATGAAAATTAATAGAAAATATAATGGATATTAATGCTGTGAGAAGGAAAGGGCCAAGTAAAACATAAAGGCAGACCAGTCAAAATTACACTAGGTTTCTGGAGAGATGCTAAAAGCCTGTACAGTTGTCTTACAGACCATAAGAGAACAAACATGTGACCCAAGGCTACTGTACCTGGCAAAACTCTCAATCACCATAGATAGGAAAGACAACATGAGCAAGGCATCTCTTATAAGGTTAACATTTAATTTTGCCTGGTATAGTCAGAGGTTCACTCCATTATCATCAAGGAAGGAACATGGCAGCACCCAGGCAGGCATGGTGCAGAAGGAACGAGAGTTTTACATCTTCATCTGAAGATGGCCAGTGGAAGACTCACTTCCAGGCAGGTAGGATAAGAGTCTTATAGCCCACCAGTACAGGTTTTGTTTGTCTTGGATTAGCACACATCTACTCCAATAGGAATATATATTCTTACAATGCCACTCCCTGAGACAAGCATATACAAACCATTACAGTATATCAAAGTAAAGGGCTGGGAAAAAATATTTCCTAGTAAACCATCCCAAGAAAATGTTGGAGTAGGCATTCTCGTATGCAGTAAGTTAGACTTTCAACCAAATGTCATCAAAAGAGATGGGGAAGGACTCTTCACTCTCATCAAAGAAAAAATTTGACCAAGATGAGTATCAATTCTGAACACCTATGCCTCAAAAGTATGAAAAAAATATTAAATCTCAGAACATATACTGAACCTCAAACAATAATAGTGGGGGACTCACATCAATGGGTTGGTCATTAAAACTGAAATTAAACATAGACACAGTGAAACTAACAGAAGTTATGAACCATGTATTTAACAGATATCTTCAGAGCATTTCACCCCAAAACAAAAGATTATACCTTCTGAGCACCTTCTGGTACCTTTTCAAAACATGAACAGATAGACACAAAACAAGCCTCTATAGATAGAAAATGAAATAATCTTTGGGAGGGATTTATGATTTTGTTCAGAATTTTATGCTTTGCTCCTAGAGCCAATGAATGATAAATTGGTTTCAGGGTCTTATGGACTATTCCTGAAGCTGGTGCTTTATGTCCTTCTTATTCCCCCCCCAATCAGACCTGTTCCTTTAAATGGAGACAAATGAGGTTTATGTTGTCCTTTCAGCTGACTTTGATTTCTTTTATAACCCAGGGTCATTTTCTCAGTAGTGGCACTGCCACAAGATATTTGGTCCTTCTTACTTCAATCCTCAATCAAGAAAATGCACTATAGACATGTCACTCTATTACAGACAGAGTAATTACTCAATTGAAGTTCTCTCCTTCAGAAGTGATTATAACTTCTTGAGAAAAAACTATCTCAGGAACCTGCAAAAATATGGAGAGGTGGTGAGGATGTAGTCACTAGTAACCATATGATCTTTTGATTGTAGGAATGTCACAAGGAAGCATGAAAATTTCATGAATCTAGAGAATCAATTAGAAAGTTAAAGACTTACCAGTTGGCTCACAGTCAGAGATTTCCAGTAGTTGGAATGCTAATTTAGCAGTCCAAAGAAACCAAAACAACCCTAGTAGGTACAAAAGTACAGCAAAGTAAGACATTATTTGACTAAAGAAGTAAAATTTGACAAGCCAGGGACAACAACGCATACTTGGGAATGAGGTGACTCTACCTTTGAACGTTCATCTTAGTACATATTTAAGATGACAAAATTTTATTGTATTCAGACCACTACTGATGATCAGGGCTTCAGAACAGATAAGGAAGTGGTATTGTATTCCCAAGAGAATTGTACTGTATTAGAATGGATGGACCTTAAAACAAGTGGGGAGATTGGGGTATAGCATTATCATATTTTGACACAATGTGTTGAGGAAGGAAATAAATGTTGGTGATTAAACCTTATCCAGGTGTCAGTGTCCTCAATTCAGGTTTTGTAGTCAGGTCCCCTCCTGGACTCTGGTCTGGAACTTAGAATGATAAGGCAACAAAGAAGTTGGCAAGATGTATGTAGTCACGTAATGGCAGGCCATGAATTAATTACTTGTGTGGCATAGTTTAGACACCAGGAAACTTTTCTCTTTATAGTGTTTTTACTGGTTAATAGAGAAATATCAATCATCTGAAGAAGTAGTTATAGGAGTTGGTTCTGGGATGTGGGAACGTGAATCCAGTTTTAACCCTTCCAATAAGAGGTTGTTTCTGAGATGGCTGGACTAAGACAAGGGTCTTCTACAAATAGAAAGAAAGGGAAAGGCTGTTTTGATGGCTGTGCAGAACTTTGGTGTGAATTCTAACATCTAGGTGTCCTTTGCTTCTGCAGTTTAGCCCAAACTTGTGGCTCTGTTCTCCCCTTCTTCAAATACAGCAGCTCAGTTCTCACCATGTCTAATTGTGCTAGTGTCTTGCCACCACCAATAATAACTTCCTTTGCAGAAATATTAGCTGTACTCCTTTACAACATACTGGAATCTTGCAGGCCTTTTAGACCTTTTGTATCCATTCTTTAATCTACTTCTACATACATGATTCCAAAAGGTTCATATATTGTCTGAGAATCTGTATTAATAATCTACATTGAAATATTCTGTTTACCAAAGGCCACCAGACAATGAAAACTGAACTGTGGTAAAGCTTTTGTAATGGCAAAAGTTAGCCTGTAAGCCCCACTCATCCATGAGCTAGATAACTTCCTTGAATGAAAAGGATTGCAGATTTTAAAAAATAACAAAGCCTTAAGAGACTGTACAATTGCCTTTAGGTTCTACCTTATAAATCTATTGAATACATTCTTCAAGGCCATTCTGAGTGGGGAAATTTCATGGAGTTCTGCTGACCAAAATACATCTCTTATTCACTATTTGATACTAAAAAAGCTTGCTTTAAACTTTGGCCAAAATGAATTTTTCCCCCTCTGGCAAATCTTATGATTAACAGTTATAGCCAATGAAACTTTCTGAGCTTGTTAATTTGATTTTACTAGGTAAATTCCAGAAGTTTGGCTATTTGTGCATGTCCATGACCAGACCACAGAATCATTGGCTCCATTTTTAATATTTTATCATCAAGAGACTTATTTGTTCCGGAAAAAAAAGTATGTAAAAGTGCTTTGAAAGCATACACATATTAACATGTGAATGCTCATAGATATCAGAAGACCTAGTAAGATTCCTGGGAACTGGAGTTACAGGTATTTATCGACAATCTCTTAGGCATGCTTGCTGGGAATGGAAGTGAGGCCCTCTGCCAAAATGGCAGCCATTTCATATAGTTTTATAGTAACCAAGCAAAGATTGGCATTAGTCAAGTCATTTAAAAAAATTCTTTGGTTATATCATCAAGGTGGTTAGAATAAAATCGTGCAATGAGAGGACTGAGCAAATCCGACTTCATGACTAGCTTCACATTTCTCTTTCCCAGAATTGGGTAAGTCTGGATCAGTCATTTTCTGAAAAAAGAACAGTCTTCAAGCAAATAAACAGAAGCTGTCTTGCCATCTGGCTTGAGGTAAGAGCAGTGAGTCAGTATCAGTATACAGACTGTCCAAGTACATGTCCCAAGAGCCTTAGCTAATCCCAAAGACACCCATACCCCTAGAAACTGAGCCATACAATCAAGATAAAGGTCAGTTACCTCAACCTGGAATCCCCCTAATCTGCTTTAAATTGAGCCTTAAAGCTAAAAGCTCATCTGGGTTTCTCCTTATTGGTGAATGGAAGACCCCTTCATGATAGACTTCTGTAGAATAAAATCCTCTCTGCTTTTACACATTATTTGAGTCTGGGGTATCATTTTCTTGGTAAACAATGGACCACTGAAGAAGTATCTACAAAAGGACTGAGATGCTTTGTTTTGACAATATTAGATGAGAGGTAGGTGAAAGCTAGTGGTCTGTGAAATTAATAGACCCCAAAACATTAATATGTATATATGTATGTATGTATGTATGTATGTATACATATATATACATATATATATATATATATATATATACATATATATATATATATATATTACATTACTAATTCAAAATTCTTCTGGTACACCAACAAAGGTATGTCAATAGTGAAAGATCAGAAACAGAACTTAAGACAATAATGTGGTTTATATAATCTTCAGACTATCCTGGGGATATGCATAACAAAGGGGGACAAATATATCTAAAATTAGAATTATAAGGCATTGGTGCATATAAATGAAGGTAAATTGGTCTGAAGTTCTCTTTCTTTGTTGGATCTTTGTGTGGTTTTGGTATCAGCATAATTGTGGCTCTATAGAAGATGGCTAAGGGTTAATCTATCTTGTTGCTTTTCTCAAAGAAACAGCTCCTGGTTTTGTTGATTCTTTGCATAGTTTTTGTTTGGTTGTGTGTTGGGTAGTGTTCCTTCTGTTTGCATTTTTTGAATAGTTTTAAGAGTATTGGTGTTAGGTCTTTGAAAGTCTGATAGAATTCTACACTAAAACCCTCTGGTCCTATACATTTTTTGGTTGGGAGAATTTCAATGACTGCTTCTATTTCGTTAGGGGTTATGGGACAATTTAGATGGATGATCAGATCCTTATTTACCTTTGGTATTTGGTATTGTCCATTTGATCCAGATTTTCCAGTTGTGTTGAGTATAGGCTTTTTTAGTATGATCTGATTTTTTGAACTTCCTCAGTTTCTCTTGTTATATGTCCCTTTTGATTTCTGATTTTGTTAATTTGGATTCTGTCTCTGTGCCCTCTGGTTAGTCTGGCTAAGGGTTTATCTATCTTGTTCCTTTTCTCAAAGAACCAGCTCCTGGTTTGGTTGATGCTTTGTATAATTTTGTTTGTTTGTTTGTTTGTTTGTTTGCTTCTACTTGGTTTGTTTCAGCCCTATGTTTGATGATTTCCTACCTTCTACTCCTCTTGGGTGTATTAGCTTCTCTTTGTTCTAAAGCTTTCAGGTGTGCTGTTAAGCTGCTAGTGTATTCTCTATTCAGCTTCTTTTTGGAGGCACTCAGAGCTATACATTTTCCTCCTAGCACTGCTTTCATTGTGTCCCAAAAATTTGGGTATGTTGCAATTTCATTTTCATTAAATTCTAAAAAGTCTTTGATTTCTTACCTTATTTCTTCCTTGACTGAAGTACCATTGAGTAGAGCATTGTTCAACTTCCATGTGTATATGGATTATCTGGTTTGGGTTTTTTGTTTGTTTATTTGTTTGTTGTTTTTGTTTTTGTTTTTTGCTATTGAAGATCAGCCTTACTCCATAGTGATCTGAAAGGAGGCATAGGATCAGTTTGATCAGTTTGAGGTCTGTTTTGTGACCAATTATATGGTCAATTTTGGGTGTTGAGAAGAAGGCATATTCTTTTGATTTAGGATGAAATGTTCTATTGATATCTATTAAATACATTTGGTCCAAAATATTGGCTAATTTCACTGTGTCTCTGTTTAGTTTGTGTTTCCCTGATCTGTCCATTGAGGAGAATGATGTGTTGAAGTCATTCACAATTATTGTGGGAGGTGCAATGTATGCTTTAAGCTTCAGTAAAGTTTCTTTTACAAATGAGAGTGCCCTTGCATTTGAAGCATAGATGCTCAGAATTTAGCATTCTACTTGGCAGATTTTTCTTTTAACGAGTATGAAGTGTCCTTCCATGTCTTTTTTGATGACTTTTGATTGAAAGTTAATTTTATCCTATATTAGAATGGCTACTCCAAGCTGTTTCCTGGAACCATTTGCTTAGACAATTGTTTTGCAGCCTTTCACTCTTATGTAGTGTTTGTCTTTGACACTGAGATGCATTTCCTGTATGAAGCAAAATGTTGGCTCATGTTTACGTATCCAGTGTCTTACTCTATGTCTTTTTATTGGGTAATTGAGTTTATTGATGTCAGGAGATATTGAGGAATAGTGATTGTTACTTTCTGTTATTTTTGATGTAATTTTTATACTTGTGTGGTTATCTTCTTTTGGATTTGTTGAAAGAAGATTAATTTTTTTGCTTTTTCTCGTGTTTAGTTTCATTTTGTTGGTGTTTTCCATTCTAAATTATTAGATCTTTATTATTTCCATTTTTGTTATGTGCATGTGTGTGTGCCGTGCCTATGCAGATTTTATACACTATTTTCATATAAATGTCCAGAGAATACATATGATGTCAGAGACCAAGCAACTGAAGTTTGAGGCAGTTGTGAGAAATCTGTAGTGTGTGTATGAAAAATGGAATCCTGGTCTTCTGCAAAAGCAGGCATAATTCTTGAAAGACAACTTTGTAACCACTTAATAGATTTTAAATATTGTTGTCTACACTGAAGACAATATGTTTCCCAGCCTGGAAGGCATGCTGCCCTGCTCCCACTCACATGGAGAAGGTGCATAGAAAGGACATTGCAAATGCTGGACTTCTGACACTATTTTATTTCCAACTAATTTCAGCATGTGTACCAATATGAATTAGTCACTGGGTTTTAACTCACGGAATTTAATTGTTTAAGAAATATTAACTGGGTTTCTATTATTCTCAGTATCAAAATAGGTATCAAAAGCAAAAGGGAAAAACATCATTATTATTAATATTAAAATAAGCTAAACTATGATAGTCTTTGAAAAATATATCCTGATATAAAATCTTGGAAAATACACACAGGTTGAACCAAAATAAAGGAAAAGGAATAATTTAAAAAAATCAGAGTTTGGGAACAATTCAGTGTGTTGGGAGCTTTCAATGAAAGCCATGAAGATGAGGACCCAAGTTCAGTATCGAACATCTTTGTAAAAAGCAGATAAAATGTCTCACACTTCTTGTTGTTTTTGTTGGTTGTTGGTGGTGGTGGTTGATGTTTTTCTATATTTTAATATATTCTTCTCTCATGTATCACATTTTGAGTGCTGTTCCACTTTCTGTACACCTCCAGTCAATCCTTCTGACTCCCCTATCCATCTACTCCTTGAGAAAGGAGCAGACAACACAGTGATTTCAGCAGCACATGACACATCAAGTTGCCGTAAGACTAGGCACAAACTTTCATATCAAATCTGAAAAAGTTCACAAAAACAGACAAAATAGGCACAGACAACAAAAAGAAGGATCCTTGAGAAATAATGACCACCCCAGCTAGGTCAGTGAACCACTTGTAAAAGTATAACACTTTCTCTAAAACAAGATGGATGGCTCTTGAGGGGTGATACCAAAGTTTGTCTTTTAGCCTCTACACACATCTAGACAGATATGAATGAACACACACACACACACACACACACACACACACACACATACACACTGAAGTAAGGCATATAAGGTAAAAATAGGCATGGATATGATATGTGGAAATATCTAAACTGACCATTGAGACATTGCTGCTTTATTTTCCAAATATATCACATTTGCTCACTAATATATCTAAGGGTGTGGGCTTAAAGTCTACAAAGCAACAAGTTGTTCAAAGAAGAAATCACTGACAGATGGGGGCCTTCCCTTTACCTTTTTACTATGACATACCTGAATGCAATTTAGATGATAGGCTCAGCCCTACTGAGGCATAGGGTCACCCACCTATTAAACGCTGTTCTTACAAGTCTTCCTTGGTCATAGTATCTGTTCACAGCAGGAAAACCCTAACTAAGTCATGTTGGTTTTGTGTGTCAATTTCTCACAAACTAGAGTTATCACAGAAAAAGCAAACTCCCTTGAGGAAATGCCTTCTTGAAATTTTGTTGTAAGGCATTTTCTCAATTAGCGATCATGTGGAGAGGGCCTACCAGCTGTGGATGGTACCATCCCTGGACTAGTAATCTTGGGTGGCAATTTGAACAAGCCAGGGGAAGCAAACCAGTAAACTCTATTCCTCCATGGTTTCTACATCCACTCTTGCCTCCAGATTCCTATACTGTTTGAGCTCCTGTCCTGACTTCCTTTGGTGATGAACAGCAATATAGAAGCATGAGCTGAATAAAACCTTTCTTTCCCAGCTTGCATCTTATGCATGCCATTTTGTGCAAGAATCCCTTACTAAGACAAATAGAAATCCATAGGTGCATACATCAAAACATACTTTATGTAATATGAAGTTCATTTTGCAATATACATTTGGAGGATTCAAATGTCTCCTTCCACACTGTGGGTACTAAGGATTGGACTCAAGAAGTCATGATCTGCCTTAGGTGCCTTCACCTGTTGACACATCTTTCTGGACCATAGTTACATAGTTTCTACAGTAGATTGATGGCATGAAAACAAAGCATAAATTAAAGGAATTCATGGTCTAAATGAGACATTGATATTTGATCTGATGTTGACGTAAAGAAAAGTGTTCTGAAGGACATTGCTGGTGGACCAGGCAAACTTTCACAAAATCTGATTTTTTAAAATTTTCTATATTCTTTGTTTACATTTCAAAGGCTTTCCCCTTTCCCAATTCCCCCCTCACCATATTTCCCATAAGTCCTCTTCCCCTGCCCATTCCCCAATCAACCCCCCCACACACACACACACCATTTCTCTGTTCTGGTACTCTCCTACAAACGTGGATCCAGTCTTTTCAGTACCAGGGTGCTCTCCTTCCTTCTTCTTGGGAATCTTTTGATTTGCTAATTGTGCCTTGAGTATTCAGAGCTTCTGGGCTCATTAATATCCACTTGTCAGTGATTGCATTTCATGTGTATTCTTTTGTGATTGGGTTAACTCAATTCTGTCCACTATTCTAGCATTGTACTTCTGTTAAGCTAGGCAATTGTCTTATTACTTAATGACATAGCTCTGTCTGCTATTGTCATTATTTCTGTTGTGTTTTGATATTTTTGATGGGTTTTTGTATAAGTGAGGCTGGCATCCAAGTTAATGTGAAGTCAATGATGACCATGAATTTGGGGAAATATCATTTTCATACTATGATAGGTATAATTTTAGCGCTGCATCATTTAACCCTAAAAGGAAACCATTTATTTGATTTTTATAATAATCCATTTTATACAAAACTAAGTTATAGTGATGCCAAGATGCAATATCACTGGTTTTCATCTTTATGACAGAAAATCCTTAATCATCTGTTGAAAATAGATGTTGGAAGCCTTTGGATGATAGAAAGAAAAATACAGTACTGAAATCAAGGGTGAAGGCATGGTCATGAGTTTTCTCTTTCTTCCTGCTTGACAGTACCATTTATTTGCCTCTAATCTAAAACACAATCTAAAGTTCAATAAATACTCCAGTAGAATGTTTCCCAAAATAATAAAAACAAAACCAAAAGCAAACAAAAACAAAAACTATAAAAATAGGAACTATAGACCAACAAGAACAAAACCAAATTTATTTGTGATTTCTTGCAACTCCAATGGAATAATAAAATTCCTGATGGTTATCTTTCTCTATATAGTGAATCTAAGACAATTGAAGACAAAGTATACAGTTGGCTTGCCAGTCTTTTTCTTTCTTCTCTACCCTCCCAAGCAGAGAGGCTGGTCCTCAGACTTTTCCATCAGCTGATATACTAGGAATTTATTTGCAGAATAGTATCATGGAGATAAAAACCTTCCAAGCCCATCATCAAGTAGACTAAGGCATAATTATCTCTATGAGACCTCTCAGGAATGATTGTGCAACACCTCAAGAGGACACCAAGTACTGAGCTGAGTCTGAGTTTATAAACTATAAGAGACTAATAATTTGATTTATAATATCTAAAATATAGTTGGTAACTACTCACAATTGGGAGACTATAAACATGAAACTAAGATATATAAGATCTGCATAAGGCTTTGCCAGACAACAACAAAATAAATTAAAATGTAGGAAAGCACACAAAAAATATAGATAATAGGAAGAACAATATGGAAATTACAGACTTGACAAATGCAATGACTGAAATTTAAGCAAAGGACTTCATATTGTCTGGGAAATGCTCTGTAGTTAATGCACATACACACATGCATATATATATATATATGTGTGTGTGTGTGTGTGTGTATATATATATATACATATATATATACATACATATATGTATATATGTGTATATATATATATGTATATATATATACTTTTTTACACATAGCCATATAAGCACAAATGAATGGAACACACATATCATACACATACAAACAGACATAAGGATTTTTAAAACATGTTATATGGAGGGGAGGCCCTAGGTCCTATAAAAGCTCAGTGACCTAATCCACGGTAGGTTAATGCTAGGGCTTGAGGCAGAAGTGGGTAGGTGGTTGCAGGAGCACACTTATAGAAGCAGGGGCAGAAAGGATGGGTAAAATGACCAATAAAAGAGAAAAATGTCATATATTACTTTTAGTTGTGTGTGTGTGTGTGTGTGTGTGTGTGTGTCTGTGTATGCATGAGTGCTGGTGTACAAGCATGGGCACATGTGATTGTTAATGCCCACAAATGTCAGAAGATTGTGTCAGGGAACCTGGCTCAAGAGATAAATATAGTTGTGACCCAACCAATATGGCTATGGGATCAAATTTAAATCCAAGAATTGTAGTTGCTCTTAGCTGC
Organism: Apodemus agrarius; assembly: GCA_964023405.1. Lineage (NCBI taxonomy): Eukaryota > Metazoa > Chordata > Mammalia > Rodentia > Muridae > Apodemus > Apodemus agrarius. Next base: position 88,165,190 of record OZ030017.1, on the reverse strand, counting down.
TAAGATTTGGCATCCTACTCCTTTTCCAGATTATAAGGGAATGAATGAATGAATGAATGAGTGAGTGAGTGAATGAATGAATGAATTAGAAAATTTGACATGCACAATTACAACCAAACTCCCTGTACTTGTAGAAATTCTCAGCAAAACAACAAATCCAATAATACACAAAAAATAAAATATGAGTATGTGGTATTTATCCTATTTTGATGGGCAAATTTAATATTAAAATGATAAATGAAATCCAATGTCTAAAAATGCTAAACTTAAGGTGAATAATAACATGAATTAATATAGAAGAAATTTTACACAATCCCAAACTAACAGTCTGAAAATAAAGCAAATCAGTAAGTGAGGAATAATGTTTTTTTTTTTGTTTGTGTGTTTTTTGTTCTTTTTTTGTTTTTTTTTTTAGTTTAGTCAGAAAAATATAATGCAACTTTAATAATGTTGAAGAAACATCAGAGATTTCAGAAACATAAGTGATCAAAAACAGTGTAACTGTATATTTTAAAATGTAATTGTCAAAAATAGGGCTAAATCCATAGTAATAATATTCCAGAATTTAATAGCTAAAGAGATGGCTCTTTAAGAGAAAACACTGCTCTTGAAGAGAACATGAATTTGGTTTTTAGCACTAATGGTTGGTGGATCACAATCTCCTGTAACTCCAACTCTTTTTTATTTAATTTTTATTTTCTATATTCTATTTTTACATTCCAAAGGATTTCCCCTTTCCCAGTTTCCCCCCACCATAAGTCCCATAATTCATCTCCCCCCACCTATTCCGCAATCATTCCCCTCTCCACGATTTCTCTTTTCTGGGTCTACAAAACTGGATCCAATCTTTCCAGGCCCAGGGTCCTCTCCATTCTTCTTCTTGGGAGTCATTTGACTTGCTAATTGTGCCTTGAGTATTTAGGGCTTCTGGGCTCATTAATATCAACTTATCAGTGATTGCATTTCATGTGTATTCTTTTGTGATTGGGTTAACTCACTTAGGATGATATTTTCCAGATTTAAACATTTACCTACAAATTGCATGAATTCATTATTTTTAATTGCTGAGTAATATTGCATTGTATAAATATACCACATTTTCTGTATGCATTCCTCCTTTGGGGATATCTGGGCTCTTTCCAATTTCTGGCTATTATAAACAATTCTGCTATAAACATAGTGGAGCATGTGTCTTTATTTCATGCAGGGGAATCCTCTGGGTATATGCCCAGGAGTGGTATGACAGGGTCCTCTGGAAGTGACATGTCCGATTTTCTGAGGAACCACCAGACTGATTTCCAGAGCGGTTTTACCATTTTTCAATCCCACCAAAAGTGGAGGAGCATTCCTCTTTCTCCACATCCTGGCCAGCACTTGTTGTCTCTTGAGTTTTTAATCGTAGCAATTCTGACTGGTGTGAGGTGGAATCTCAGGGTTGCTTTGTTTGCATTTCCCTGATGACTAATGATTTTGAACATCTCTTAAGGTGTTTCTCTGCCATCCGAATTTCTTCTGGTGAAAATTCTTTGGTTAGCTCTATACCCCATTTTTTGATAGGGTTATTTGGTTCTTTGCAGTCTAATTTCTTGAGTTCTTTGTATATATTGGATATTAGCCCTCTGTTGGATGTGGGTTTGGTGAAGATCATTTCCCACTTTGTTGTTTGCCATTTTGTCCTTCTGACAGTGTCCTTTGCCTTACAGAAACTTTGTAATTTTATGAGGTCCCATTTGTCAATTCTTGATTTTAGAGCATAAGCTATTGGACCAACTGGATTTAACAGATATATATAGAACATTTCATCCTAAAGCTAAAGAATATAACTTTTTCTCAGCACCGCATGGTACCTTCTCCAAAATTGATCATATAATTGGTCACATGACAGATGTCAACAAATACAAGAAGATTGAGCTAATCCCATGCCTCCTATCAGATCACCATGGAGTAAGAGTGGTCTTCAATAGCAACAAAAACAACAGAAAGCCCACATGCACATAGAAATTGAACAATACTCTATTCAAGGATACCTTGGTCAAGGAAGAAATAAAAAGAGAAATCAAAGAGTTTTTAGAATTCAATGAAAATGAAGGTACACCCTACCCAAAACTATGGGACACAATGAAAGCAGTGCTAAGAGGAAAACTCATAGCTCTAAGTGCATCCAAAAAGAAACTGGAGAGAGCATACACTAGCAGCTTAAAGGCACAACTTAAAACCCTGGAAGAAAAAGAAGTTAATTCACCCAGGAGGAGTAGAAGACAGGAAATCATCAAACTCAAGGCTGAAATCAATCAAGTACAAACAAAGAAAACCATACAAAAAATCAACAAAACCAGGAACTAGTTCTTTGAGAAAATCAACAAGATAGATAAACCCTTAGCCAGACTAACCAAAGGACCCAGAGACAGCATCCAAACTAATAAAATTAGAAATGAAAAGGCAGATATAACAACAGAAACTGAAGAAATTCCAAAGATCATCACATCCTACTACAAAGGTCTATACTCAAAACAACTGGAGAATCTGGAGGAAATGGACAATTTCCTAGACAGATACCAAATACCAAAATTAAGTCATCATCAAGTAGATCAGGTAAATAGTCCCATAACCCCTTAAGAAATAGAAGGGGTTATAGAAAGCCTCCCAACGAAAAAAAAGTACGGGACCAGATGGTTTTAGTGCAGAATTCTACCAGACCTTCAAAGAAGACTTAACACCAATACTCTTCAAACTATTCCACAAAATAGAGACAGAAGGGACACAGCCCAACTCATTCTTCGAAACCACAATTATGCTGATACCTAAACCACAAAAAGATCCAACAAAGAAAGAGAACTACAGGCCAATTTCCCTTATGAATATCGATGCAAAAATACTAAATAAAATTCTTGCCAACCAAATTCAAGAGCACATCAAAACGATCATTCACCATGATCAAGTAGGCTTCATCCCAGGGATGCAGGGATGGTTCAATATATGGAAATCCATCAATGTAATCCACTACATAAACAAACTAAAAGAAAAAAAAAACACATGGTAATCTCATTAGATGCTGAAAAAGCATTCGACAAAATTCAGCATCCTTTCATGCTAAAAGTCTTGGAAAGAGCAGGAATTCAAGGCCCATACCTAAACATAGTAAAAGCAATCTACAGTAAACCAGTAGCCTACATCAAAATAAATGGAGAGAAACTTGAAGCAATCCCACTAAAATTATTGACTATACAAGTGAGGAATAATGTTAATCATCTACAAAGATATTCCTTACTGTAAACATTTTTACTAACTGTGGAAACCAGATTTTAATCAAAGATTGTTGTAAGGATTCTATCGCCATCCTGATTCAGCACAGCATGAAACATCTGCTAGGTTTTTTAATTATCTAAAGTGTTATAGTGATTTGAAAGTGAAATAACACCACTCCAAGCTTGGGTGCTTGATATCCAGCTCATGACACCAGTTAGGTAGATTGTGGAAGCTTTCCAAGAACAGCCTCATTAAAGGATGCAGGAATCTGGGGGAATGGGTATTATTGGATATAAGCCAACCATACTTCCTTTTTATTGTCTGCTTCCTGAAGTTGAATGAAATATTGAATCCATCTCCCTTGTTCCTGACACCATAAATTCTGTACCTATTTCCTTGATGGATTTTGTTCCCCCAAAACTGGGAAAACAATTTGACTCAGTTTATCCCCTAACACTGAGAGAAGGATATATCACTTTTGTGCATTTTTTGCTCTTTCTTGACAATTTCTTTTTTTTTTTAATATACCTGGAAATGAGTGTTCAAGTCGCAGCCTTATTACTTTAGCAGACTCTTCCCTCCCTCAGTGACATGTACACTGCGAATATTCATTCTGTGGGTCTCAAGTAACATGGGCATTGTGAACCATGTTTCTTTTAAAATTAACTCTTATGATGTTAGTGTATTGGTATGGAAATTTGGATATACAAGTGTTTTGTTTTTAAAAGCTAACAGATGTATGGTGTGGGAAGTAGGGAGCACTTTGAAGATTGCTATGTGGTCATTGTGGTACATGGATATATTGTTTTCTCTTTCTCATGGTTCTCTGACCCAGCACATGACGTGTGAATATCTGTTCTCTTTTCTCCCCCAAAGCCTCTGTTCTGTTAGGTTTCACTATCATGACACACATTCTTTTATCAAAGAACATAAGGCTTTTCTTTTTTATTACAATTTTGTTTTATTTTCTATATTCTTTGTTTACATTCCGAAGGCTTTTCCCTTTCCCCATTCCCCCCTCACCATATGTCCCATATGTCCTCTTCCACCCCCCCCCCCCCCACCCCCGCCTATTCCCCAATCACCACCCCACCATTTCTCTGCTCTCTTCTGGTACTCTCCTATAAAAATGGATCCAGTCCTTTCAGGACCAGGGTCCTCTCCTTCCTTCTTGGGAATCTTTTGAAATGCTAATTGTGCCTTGAGTATTCAGAACTTTGAGGCTCATTAATATCCACTTATCAGTGATTGCATTTCATTTGTATTCTTTTGTGATTGGGTTAACTCATTTAGGATGATATTGTCCAGATCCAACCATTTGCCTACAAATTGCATGAATTCATTATTTTTAATTGCTAAGTATTATTCCATTGTATAAATATACCACATTTTCTGTATCCATTCTCCCTTTGCGGGACATCTGGGTTCCTTCCAACTTCTGGCTATTATAAATAAGGCTGCTATGAACATAGTGGAGCATATGTCTTTATTGCATGCAGGGGAATCCTCTGGGTATATGCCCAGGAGTGGTATGACATGGTCCTCTGGAAGTGTCATGACCAATTTTCTGAGGAACTGCCAGACTGATTTCCAGAGCAGTTGTACAATCTTGCAGTCCCATCAACAGTGTAGGAGTGTTCCTCTTTCTCCACATCCTCGCCAGTACCTGTTGTCTCTTGAGTTTTTAACCTTAGTCATTCTGACTGGTGTGAGGTGGAATCTCAGGGTTGTTTTGATTTGCATTTCCCTGATGACTAATGATGTTGAACATCTCTTAAGGTGTGTCTCTGCAATCCGAATTTCTCCTGGTGAAAATTCTTTGTTTAGCTCTGTACCCCATTTTGATAGGGTTATTTGGTTCTTTGGGTTCTAACTTCCTGACAATTTCTTTTTTTTTTTTCACTTTTTTTTCACTTTTTTTTTATTTTCTATATTCTTTGTTTACATTCCAAAGGCTTTCCCCTTTCCCAGTTACCCCCTACCATATGTCCCATAATTTTTCTCCCCCCATGCTATTCCCCACTCTCCCCCCCCACGATTTCTCTGTTCTGGGTCTACAATACTGGATCCAATCTTTACAGGCCAAGGGTCCTCTCCTTTTTTTTTCTTCTTGAGAGTCATTTGACTTGCTATTTCTGCCTTGAGTATTTAGGGCTTCTGGGCTCATTAATACCCACTTATCAGAGATTGCATTTCGTGTGTATTCTTTTGTGATTGGGTTAGCTCACTTAGGATGATAGTTTCCAGATCTAACAATTTACCTACAAATTGCATGAATTCATTATTTTTAATTGCTGAGTAGTACTCCATTGTATAAATATACCACAATTTCTGTATCCATTCCTCTTTTGAGGGATAGCTGGGCTCCTTCCAATTTCTGGCTATTATAAACAAGGCTGCTATAAACATAGTGGAGCATGTGTCTTTGTTGTATGCAGAGGAATCCTCTGGGTATATGCCCAGGAGTGGTATGCCAGGGTCCTCTGGGAGTGGCGTGCGCAATTTTCTGAGGAACCGCCACACTGATTTCCAGAGTGGTTTGACCATTTTGAAATCCCACCAACAGTGGAGGAGTGTTCCTCTTTCTCAACATCCTCACCAGCACTTGTTGTCTCTCGAGTTTTTAATCTTCGCCATTCTGACTGGAGTGTGGTGGAATCTCAGGGTTGTTTTGATTTGCATTTCCCTGATGACTAATGATGTTGAACATCTCTTAAGGTGTTTCTCGGCCATCCGAATTTCTTCTGGTGAAAATTCTTTGTTTAGCTCTGTACCCCATTTTGTGATAGGGTTATTTGATTCTTTGGGGTCTAACTTCTTGAGTTCTTTGTATATATTGGATATTAGCCCTCTGTCGGATGTGGGGTTGGTGAAGATCATTTCCCACGTTGTTGGTTGCCGTTTTGTCCTTCTGACAGTATCCTTTGCCTTACAGAAACTTTGTAATTTTATGAGGTCCCATTTGTCAATTCTTGATCTTAGAGCATAAGCTATTGGTGTTCTGTTCAGGAACTTTACCCCTGTGCCCATGTCCTCCAGGGTCTTCCTAAGTTTCTTTTCTAATAGTTTCAGTGTGTCTGGTTTTATGTGGAGGTCCATGATCCACTTGGAGTTGATCTTAGTACAAGGAGATAAGAGTGGGTCAATTCGCATTCTTCTGCATGTTGACCTCCAGTTGAACCAGCACCATTTGTTGAAAAGGCTATCTTTTTTCCACTGGATGGTTGTGGCTCCTTTATCGAAGATCAAGTGACCATAAGTCTGTGGCTTCATTTCTGGGTCTTCAAAGCTATTCCATTGTTCTACCTGCCTGTTGCTGTACCAATACCATGCAGTTTTTAACACAATTGCTCTGTAGTACTGCTTGAGGTCAGGGATATTGATTCCCCCAGAAGTCCTTTTATTGTTGATGATAGTTTTAGCTATCCTGGGTTTTTTGTTGCTCCAGATGAATTTGAGAATTGCTCTTTCTAGATCTATGAAGAATTGATTTGGGATTTTGATGGGGATTGCATTGAATCTGTAGATTGCTTTTGGCAAGATGGCCATTTTTACTATATTGATACTGCCAATCCAGGAGCAAGAAATATTTTTTCCATCTTCTGAGGTCTTCTTTGATTTCTTTCTTCAGGAACTTGAAGTTCCTGTCATACAGATCTTTCACTTGTTTGGTTAGAGTTACGCCAAGGTACTTTATGTTGTTTGTGGCTATTGTGAAGGGTGTTATTTCCTTAACTTCTTTCTCAGCCTGCTTGTCCTTTGAGTACAAGAAGGCTACTGATTTGCTTGAGTTAATTTTATAACCAGCCACTTTGCTGAAGTTGTTTATCAGCTGTAGAAGTTCTCTGGTGGAGTTTTTTGGATCGCTTAAGTAGACTATCATATCATCTGCAAATAATGATACTTTGACTTCTTCCTTTCCAATTTGTATCCCTTTGACTTCTTTATTTTGTCTAATTGCTCTCGCTAGAACTTCAAGTACTATATTGAAAAGATATGGAGAGAGAGGACAGCCTTGTCTAGTCCCTGATTTTAGTGGGATTGCTTCAAGTTTCTCTCCATTTATTTTGATGTTGGCTACTAGTTTGCTGTAGATTGCTTTTACTATGTTTAGGTATGGGCCTTGAATTCCTGCTCTTTCCAAGACTTTTAGCATGAAAGGATGCTGAATGTTGTCAAATGCTTTTTCAGCATCTAATGAGATGACCATGTGGTTTTTTTTCTTTTAGTTTGTTTAAGTAGTGGATTACATTGATGGATTTCCGTATATTGAACCATCTCTGCATTCCTGGAAAGAAGCCTACTTGATTATGGTGAATGATCGTTTTGATATGCTCTTGGATTCGGTTGGCAAGAATTTTATTTAGTATTTTTGCATCAATATTTATAAGAGAAATTTTCCTGTAGTTCTCTTTCTTTGTTGGATCTTTTTGTGGTTTAGGTATCAGCATAATTGTGGTTTCGAAGAACAAGTTGGGCAGTGTCCCTTCTGTCTCTATTTTGTGGAATAGTTTGAAAAGTATTGGTGTTAAGTCTTCTTTGAAGGTCTGCTAGAATTCTGCACTAAAACCATCTGGTCCCGTACTTTTTTTGGTTGGGAGGCTTTCTATAACCCCTTGTATTTCTTTAGGGGTTATGGGACTATTTAGCTGGTCTACTTTATGCTGATTTAATTTTGGTATTTGGTATCTGTCTAGGAAATTGTCCATTTCCTCCAGATTCTCCAGTTGTTTTGAGTATAGGCCTTTGTAGTAGGATCTGATGATCTTTGGAATTTCTTCAGTTTCTGTTGTTATATCTGCCTTTTCATTTCTAATTTTGTTAATTTTTATACTGTCTCTGTGCCCTTTGGTTAGTCTAGCTAAAGGTTTATCTATCTTGTTGATTTTCTCGAAGAACCAGCTCTTGGTTTTGTTGATTCTTTGTATGGTTCTCTTTGTTTCTACTTGATTGATTTCAGCCCTTAGTTTGATGATTTCCTCTCTTCTACTCCTCCTGGGTGAGTTAGCTTCTTTTTGTTCCAGGGCCTTCAGGTGTGCTGTTAAGTTGCTAGTGTATGCTCTCTCCAGTTTCTTGTTGGAGGCACTCAGGGCTATGAGTTTTCCTCTTAGCACTGCTTTCATTGTATCCCAGAGATTTGGGTAGGTCGTACCTTCATTTTCATTGAAGTCTAAAAAGTCTTTGATTTCTTTCTTTATTTCTTCCTTGACCAGGGTGTCATTGAGTAGAGTATTGTTCAGTTTCCATGTCTATGTGGGCTTTCTGTTGTTCTTCTTGCTATTGAAGACCACTTTTACTCCATAGTGATCCGATAGGAGACATGGGATTAGTTCGGTCTTCTTGTATTTGTTGAGGTCTGTCTTGTGACCAATTATATGATCAATTTTTGAGAAGGTATCATGAGGTGCTGAGAAAAAGGTATACTCTTTTGTTTTAGGATGGAATGTTCTATATATATATCTGTTAAATCCAATTGGTCCAAAGCTTCAATTAGTTTCACTGTGTCCCTGTTTAGTTTCTGCTTTCCTGATCAGTCCATTGAGGAGAGTGGAGTGTTGAAGTCACCTACAATCATTGTGTTAGGTGCGATGTGTGCTTTAAGCTTTAGTAAAGTTTCTTTTACGAATGAGGGTGCCCTTACATTTGGTGCATAGATGTTCAGTATTGAGAATTCTTCTTGGTGGATTTTCCCTTTGACAAGCAGGAAGTGACCTTCTGTGTCTCTTTTGATGACTTTAGGTTGAAAGTCGATTTTATCTGATATTAGAATGGCTACTCCAGCTTTTTTCCTGGGGCCATTTGCTTTTAAAACTGTCTTCCAGCCTTTTACTCTAAGGTGGTGTTTGTCTTTGACACTGAGATGTGTTTCCTGTATGCAGCAAAATGTAGGGTCCTGTTTCCATATCCAGTCTGTTAGTCTGTGTCTTTTGATTGGGGAATTGAGTCCATTGATATTAAGAGATATTAAGGAATAGTAATTATTACTTCCTGACATTTTAGGCATTATTATTATTATTTGTATTTGAGTGGTTCTCTTCTTTTGGGTTGGATGAGATGGGGTTTCTATCTTGTTTCTTCTGGGGTGTTGTTTCCCCCCTTGTGTTGGTATATTTCCCCTATTATCCTTTGTAGGTCTGGGTTTGTAGATAAGTATCTTGCAAATTTGGTTTTGTCGTGGAATATCTTGGTTTCCCCATCTATGGCAATTGGGAGTTTTGCTGGGTATAGTAGTCTTGGCTGAAGTTTGTGTTCTCTTAGGGTCTGCATGAGGTCTGCCCAGGATCTTCTAGCTTTCATGGTCTCAGGTGAGAAGTCTGGTGTAATTCTGATAGGTCTTCCTTTATATGTTACTTGTCCTTTTTCTCTTACTGCCTTTAATATTCTTTCTTTGTTTAGTACATTTGGGGTTTTGATTATTATGTGACGGGAAGTATTTCTGTTCTGGTCCAGTCTACTTGGGGTTCTATAGGCTTCTTGTATATTCATGGGCATCTCTCTCTTTAGGTTGGGGAAGTTTTCTTCCATAATTTTGTAGAAGATATTTGCTGGCCCTTTAAGTTGTAGATCTTCATTCTCATCTATCCCTATAATCCTTAGGTTTGGTCTTCTCATTGTGTCCTGGATTTCCTGAATGTTTTGGGTTACCAGCTTTTTGCATTTTGCATTTTCTTTAATTGTTGAATCCATGGTTCCTATGGTATATTCAGCATCTGAGATTCTGCCTTCTATCTCTTGTATTCTATTGTTGATATTTGCATCTATGACTCCTGATTTCTTCCCAAGGTTTTCTATCTCCAACATTGTCTCCCTTTGTGATTGCTTAGTTGTTTCTACTTCTGTTTTTAGATTTTGTATGGTTTTGCTCAGATCTTTCAGTTGCTTGTTTGTGTTTTCCTGTAATTCTTTAAGGGATTTTTGTGTTTCCTCTTTTATGACTTCTACTCGTTGACCCATGTTCTCTTGTATTTCTTTAGGTGATTTTTGTTTCTCCCCCTTATTGGGATTCATTTTTTGCTCTATATTCTCCTGGATTTCTTTAAGTGATTTTTGTGTCTGCCTTGTATGGGCTTCTAGTTTTTGATCTATTTTCTCCTCTATTACTTTAAGAAATTTATCTAAGTGATCCTCAATCTGCATCTTTACCAGTGATTTTAGATCTGAGTCTTGTTTTTCTGGTGTGTTGAGATATCTGGGATTTAATTGTGTTTGCCTTGTAATGGCTTCTAGCTTTTGATCTATTTTCTCATGTATTACTTTAAGAGATTTATCTAAGTGTTCCTCTATCAGCATCCTGACCAGTGATTTTAGATCTGAGTCTTGTTTTTCTGGTGTTTCGGGGTATCCAATATTTATTGCTGTTGGGGAGCTGGGTTCAGATGCCGCCATACTGCCTTGATTTTTGGTAGTAGCGATCTTACGTTTGCCTTTTGCCATCTGGTTAACTCTGGTGTTAGTTGGTCCTGTAGATACTAGCTGGTGCTTGACCCTCCTGTGTGGTTGTAAGGCTATTTCCCAGTAACTGGGATACCTGAATCACTGTCCTGCGGGGCTCTTGCTCACAGATTGCTGACAGGTGGCCTGAGTCCCCCGAGGTCTTAAACTCAGGATATCCCAGGTACTTGGTTCTGCCTGTTGGGCCCCTGCTCTGCACTGCTCCTGCTCAGGGTTTGCTGTCTGATATCCTGTTTCCCCAGGGGTCTTAAAGTTGGGATATCTCAGTTATCTGGTTCCGCCTGCTGGTCCCAAGCTGCTGGGAAGCTGGCTGGGTCTGGTTTCCAGCTTCCCTGCCACCGGCTGGATGGGAGGCTGGTTCCGCCTCCGGCTGGGTCTGAGCACCTGGCACACTGGCTGACACTCCGGCTTCCCCACCACCAGCTGGACGGGAAGCTGCAGGCAATATGGCAGCTGCCTGCAGGGAGCTCGGGGTCCGCCCCGCGAGTGCAGAGTGCAGCTGCTACTCTGTGCCCAACTCCCACTCCAGGCCTGAGTCCCCGAAGGTTTTAAGCTCGGGCTGTCTCGGGTACCTGGTTCCGCCGCTGGCTGGGTCTGAGCACCTGGCATGCTGGCTGACACTCCCTTCTTGACAATTTCTAAACACTGGTTGTGTGTAATCCTGTTTAGCATCCCTGATCTGGTAAGATCAGATACATTCAGGTAGCAGGACTTATTATTTTCTTCACACTTAACTTAAATAATTTCACTTAAGAAAATATGGATACAATTATTCTCATCTTCATAATAAAAAAAAACATAACTAAATCCCAGGATACTGTGGTTATCCTGTATAACTCTGTAAGAAGTAATAGATCTAGAAGTGTGTTGAATTCATTCTGCACAACTGAATGGGATTTTGTAGCCATTCTCCAGTATTTCTTCTGACTGTGGCTCATGAAACATGCTGGAGTAAAGTTTGCTAGGCAGGTGAGAATGATTATAAATAACTTTTTCCATGCAAGGCTCTATGTATGGAAAGTCACAACCTTCTAAATCAGTGTAACCAGCTGGAAGTCAGGAATACCATCACATTAGTACATAGAGTCCATTTTTCTTTCAAGATATAGCAATTCACTCCCTGCCTTAATTTATGTGAACAGGACATGTGTGTCTGTTCAATAAGAACAAGAGGATATACTTCCGTTAGTCTCAGTTGAAAGGTCATGTTGGTGAACATGTGCATGTATCTAGGAGACCAAAGACAATTGGAACTGTTGGTTAGGTGGTGTCTCCCAGGGTCTCTTGGGTTTCCACATCTGCAAAACTGGGATTTCAGAGCATGCAAACAGGCCCACCTGTTTTACATAGATTCTGGGAATCAACTTCACACCCACACCTTTGAAGAGAAAACATGTTGCCAAATGAGCAACTGCCCTATCTTCTAACATGGTTTTCGATGATGACAAAGAGACAAGGAAAACTGCAAAGGATAATGGAGAAAGTCCAAATCCCTCTCCACTAAAATGAGCCAGGGTGTTTCATCAGGGAAAGAAGAATATAATATTCAAAAATTGGTTTAGAGCAAAACTGGATAGCCATATAAGTTTTATTGGTAGTGATGGGGTGGATGGGAAATGAAATAAGAGAATCAGGTAGGAAGAAAGAAGAGGGGAGGGAAGGTGAAAGGAGAGAATTCTGAGACAGTTTGAATTGAGGTGCCCTTGAGGGATGGCATATAAATTTAGTACAGTACAGTCTTCCTAAAATACATGAAATTGAGTTTTTGGTCAAGAAAGTCTCATGTAAATCCACAAACAGCCTAGTCAGTTGATAATTCAATTGGGTTACTCTCCACAAACTGACATTGAGGGCCCCATTTCTGAGGACAACACTCATCCAAATTATCAGACTCAGAAACATTTAAGTGGTGCCTACATGGACTCTTTACCCCTATGTTCTAGTATATTTGATATAGGAAGTTATTCTGTTCCTACTTAAAGCAAAGCATACACACCAATTCTTGGACACAACCTTTGATCTAATCCTTTCTGTGGGATATGCTAGGGAAATGGAAGAACAGAATTTGTTGAAGTAGCCAACCAATATCTGATTTGACTTTAGACAAACTCCATGAGACAGAATCCATACCCAGCTCAGCTTAACTAAATGAAAAAACAGAGACCAAATGCCACAGAGGCCTAGGGTAAAACCAAACACGTCTGATCTCATAAACATTATCAAAAAATGACTCCTAATGAAATTCTGGCATACTCATAGATCTATGACTGATTTAGTCATGATTTAAGAAGCTTGCTCCTAAAGCCGATGGGAACATAAAAATAAATACACAGCCAGACATTACAAAAATAAAGAGATACGAAGACCTTGGAACACATAGCTCTGAATCAGATATCTCCAACAAATTGTTCACCTTAGAGGTCAGGTAACACTGTGGAAGAGAAGCAAGAAAGTGTGTAAAAACAAGATGCAGTAGAGAACACCAGGAAAGCAATGAACTCAGAATCAGCTAAGCAAGGTGCATTTGTGTTCACAGAGACTGAAGCAACAAGCATGGGGCCTACACTCGTCATCACAAGGTCCACTGCACAAATATTATATCTATTAGCTTAGTAATTCCATGGATCTCCCAAGTGTAAGAATAAGCAAGCCTCTCATTTTTGTGCCAGCTTTCAGACACTTCTCCTCCTCTTAGTTTGCCTTATTCAACCTCAAAATGTTGTTCTTTGCATTATACTAATATATTTTATTTTGTCATGTTTAGTTTTTGTCTTTTAAAAATCTTCCCTTTTATAGTAAGAAGCAGAAAGGAGATAGACCTATAGGGAAAGTATGGAGGAACTGTGATGAGTAAAGGGAGAAAAAATTATAATTAGGATATATCATGTAAAATAATCTATTTTCAATAGCAGAGAAAAATGAAACATAAATTAAAAAATCTCATCATGTTCATAATAGATTAATTCATGTCCATGAAAGCATAAATGTAACAATAGTAGTAAGAAAACCCTTATAAAAAATTGCGTATTCTACCTCTTATGACCTAGAGTTGGTAAGAAGACATAGATGTGACTCAAAAGAGTTACAAGAAAAATGAATATATTGAATTCTGTTAATACAAAATTCTATTTCAGAAGCCATTATCAGTGAAGTGAAAAAGATAACCCAGAGAATTAAAGAAAAATACTTGCAAAGTGTATGTGTGTATCTTATAGCAAGAACATTTAATAAAAGATAATTTTGTATTTTAAAATGTTTAAAAAGAATATGTATTCCTCTTTCTCTACATCCTCGCCAACACCTGATGTCTTCTGAGTTTTTAATCCTAGCCATTCTGACAGGTATGAAGTGAAAACTCAGGGTTGTTTTGATTTACATTTCTCTAATGATGAATGATGTTGAACATTTTTTAAGGTGTTTCTCAGCCATCTGAATTTCTCCAGGTGAAAAGTCTCTGTTTAGCTCTGTACCCCATTTTTGGATAGGGTTATTTGGTTTTCTGGGGTCTAACTGCAAGATGGTACAACCACTCTGGAAATCAGTCTGGTGGTTCCTCAGAAAACTGGACACAATACTTCCGGAGGATCCAGCCATACCACTCCTGGGAATATACCCAGAAGATTCCCCAGCATGCAATAAGGATACATGCTCCACTATGTTCATAGCAGCCTTATTTATAATAGCCAGAAGCTGGAAAAAACCCAGATGTCCCTCAACGGAGGAATGGATACAAAAAATGTGGTATATATACACAATGGAATACCATTCAGCCATTAGAAACAATGAACTCATGAAATTCTTAGAGAAATGGATAGAGCTGGAGAACATCAAACTAAGTGAGGTAACCCAGTCTAAAAAGAATACCCATGGTATGCAGTCACTGATAAGTGGATATTAGCCTAGAATCTTGGGACACCAAAGACACAATTCACATACCAAATGATGTCTGACAAGAAGAAAGGAATGGACACTAGTGCTGGAAAGGATCAAAGCATCAGTGTAGGGGAATACCAGAACAGGGAAGTGGGAAGGGGTGGATGATGCAGCAGGGGGAGGGAAAAGGGCATGTGGGACCTTAGGGGCATGGGGAAACAAAAAAAGGGAAATGAAATGTAAATGTAGAAAATATCCAATAAAAATATTTTTTGAAAAAAATTAAAAAAAAAAGATTATGTAAATATATCTCCAAAGGAGTAACACAAATGACTAAGAAGTGTGAAACATAAATGTCCACACTCAACTATGGTGGGTGGGAACTGGGAAAGGGGAAAGCCCTTGGAATGTAAACATAGAATATAGAAAATAAAAATTTAAAAAATAAAAAAAAATCAATTTGAAAGGATTCTAACTGAACAAGATTCCAAATTAATGCAGTTCCTTGACTGCCTTTACATAAACATATTCATTATTTAAAAGTATGTATTTTAAATAGATATGTAATTGTATTGCATGGTATGCTTGCTTGAAAATATAATATAATAGCCAGGTCTAATTAATATTTGATAGTGAAGACTTTAAAATGATAAAACAATAAAAACAAAAAATATATTATTTTTAATCTGAAATAAAATAAACAATGTATTATGTTTAAAAAAAATAAAAAATAAATGTCCACACTCTATCAATGGAGACTTGAAATTAGAAATCAATATAATACACCAATTCCTACTCTAGCACTAAAAAAAAAATCAGATACTTTGTAAAACATGGTATAGTATAATTTAGCTATGATAATAAGTGAAATGCTAATAAATATGCTTGAATGGATCTGGAAAACAGTATACTTCATGAGATAAGACAGATACAAGGAGTCAAGTTACTTTTTCTATTTACATAAATGTTCAGAACTTTTATTGAAGGAAACTTGATAGGGGAAATTGGGTTGTAGTTCAATAGCAGAGTTCATATTTAGGGTTCATGAGACACTAATTGAAACAACCTGTAATTATGTAATGCACCACAGAGGGACAACAGGGATGTAAGATGAAAAACAAATTCTGAAATGATTAAAAAAAATTGAATTTACATGTGATATAATTACACATCTAAAATATATGGAGAATTACTAGAGGGTAATATTGTGTGTTGAGGTGCATAGAAAAAAAATTGGGGTTTTATCCCTCAGGTTCAGTCCATCTGGTTTTTGAGATAAGGTTTCCCACTGGCATGGGATTCCAAAAGTAAGTTGGCTACTTATTCGATCCCAAGAATCTGCTTTCTCTGCCTCTTCAGTGCTGGGGATGCAAGTTCATGCCACTATACCTGTTGTTTTATTGGGTATCTGGGTCTGAGACATAAGTGTGCTTCAAGGTTCTTTTCTGCCTGATTTATCTGTTTAGTTTTTGAGTTGTAGATTTGAAATGCATAAGCATTTAGCAGGTGCAATGTATCTGTGTAAAGATGTTTATGAAGCAGTAATTTGTGATAGAAACTCAGACAGAAGTACCATACACAATTACCTGAAATAATTACACATCTTCTGAATTGAAAGGGTGTAGTCTTGAAATTCAGAGCACTGCTGCAGTTAGTAAGAATTAATTGGGTAGAAGTTGAAAGAAGCCAGAAAATATTATTTAATGAATTCTTTCGCTTGTATGTGTGTTTATAATCATGCTGATATGCTTGTGACTTGTGTACAGATGCAACTGCATATGTGACAGTGCATGTACAGGCCAGAAATTTTTGCCTTTATTTTGGCAAAGACTCTCAATGAACCTGGAATTCCATGATTTGATTAAATGGACCAGTCAGCAAACTCCAGTGATCCTCCTATTTCAGAGATTATTGCTGAGACTCTGGATTTTAATTTGTGTTGTGTAGATTACACTCAGGTGTTCATGTTGTAAGACAAGCACATTGACAAATGTTCCTTCACCTGTGCCTTAAGGAGTAGAATCTTCACGGTTATTTACAAGTAGCAAACATTAGCTACATCTTATCAGTGACACTTAAAATAACCTATAACAGACTTCCATTTTTATGCCACAAGGAAACCTTCTCAGCTGTAAACTCAGGAGCTCTTTGCAAAGGACTGTTGCAGCCTTTATGACATGCTGTGGGGCACAAACTCTGTTAGCCTCATTTCTCCTATAATTGAGAAAATGAGTGATTATGTGGTGCACACAAGCCCTGAGCTGCCCTGTAATTATACTGGGGCTTAGCAGACTACAATATGTGTAAGAACTTATGAATTGAGAGAGATTTAGGAAGAAACTGGAGAGAGCATACACTAGCAACTTAGCAGCACAACTGAAGGCCCTGGAACAAAAAGAAGCTAACTCACCCAGGAGGAGTAGAAGAGAGGAAATCATCAAACTAAGGGCTGAAATCAATCAAGTAGAAACAAAGAGAACCATACAAAGAATCAACAAAACCAAGAGCTGGTTCTTCGAGAAAATCAGCAAGATAGATAAACCTTTAGCTAGACTAACCAAAGGGCACAGAGACAGTATAAAAATTAACAAAATTAGAAATGAAAAGGCAGAAATAACAACAGAAACTGAAGAAATTCCAAAGATCATCAGATCCTACTACAAAGGCCTATACTCCAAACAACTGGAGAATCTGGAGGAAGTAGACAAATTCCTAGACAGATACCAAATACCAAAATTAAATCAGCATCAAGTAGATCAGCTAAACAGTCCCATAACCCCTAAAGAAATAGAAGGGGTCATAGAAAGCCTCCCAACCAAAAAAAGTATGGGATCAGATGGTTTTAGTGCAGAATTATACCAGACCTTCAAAGAAGACTTAACACCAATACTCGTCAAACTATTCCACAAAATAGAGACAGCAAGGACACTGCCCAACTCATTCTTTGAAACCACAATTACGATGATACCTAAACCACAAAAAAATCCAACAAAGAAAGAGAACTACAGGCCAATTTTCCTTATGAATATCGATGCAAAAATACTAAATAAAATTCTTGCCAACCGAATCCAAGAGCACATCAAAAGGATCATTCACAATGAACACATAGGCTTCATCCCAGGGATGCAGGGATGGTTCAATATACGGAAATCCATCAATGTAATCCACTACATAAACAAACTAAAAGAAAAAAAAACACATGGTCATCTCATTAGATGCTGAAAAAGCATTCGACAAAATTCAGCATCCTTTCATGCTAAAAGTCTTGGAAAGAGCAGGAATTCAAGGCCCATACCTAAACATAGTAAAAGCAATCTACAGCAAACCAGTAGCCAACATCAAAATAAATGGAGAGAAATTTGAAGCAATCCAACTAAAATCAGGGACTAGACAAGGCTGCCCTCTCTCTCCATATCTTTTCAATATAGTACTTGAAGTTCTAGCGAGAGCAATTAGACAACATAAGGAAGTCACAGGGATACAAATTGGAAAGGAAGAAGTCAAAGAATCATTATTTGCAGATGATATGATAGTCTACTTAAGCGACCCAAAAAACTCCACCAGAGAACTTCTATCACTGATAAATAACTTCAGCAAAGTGGCTGGTTATAAAATTAACTCAAGCAAATCAGTAGCCTTCTTGTACTCAAAGGAGAAGCAAGCTGAGAAAGAAGTTAGGGAAATAACACCTTTCACAATAGCCACAAACAATGTGAAGTACCTTGGCTTAACTCTAACCAAACAAGGGAAAGATCTGTATGACAGGAACTTCAAGTCCTTCAACAAAGAAATTGAAGAAGACCTCAGAAGATGGAAAAATATTTCTTGGTCCTGGATTGGCAGGATCAATATAGTAAAAATGGCCATCTTGCCAAAAGCAATATACAGATTCAATGTGATCCCCATCAAAACCCCAACTCAATTCTTCATAGATCTAGAAATAGCAATTCTCAAATTCATCTGGAGCAACCAAAAACCCAGGATAGCTAAAACTATTCTCAACAATAAATGGACTTCTGGGGGAATCTAAATCCCTGACCACAAGCACTACTACAGAGCAATTGTGTTAAAAACTGCATGGTATTGGTACAGCAACAGGCAAGTAGATCAAAGGAATAGGATTGAAGACCCAGACATTAACCCACAGACTTATGGTCACTTGATCTTTGATAAAGGAGCCACATCCATCCAATGGAAAAAAGATAGCCGTTTCAACAAATGGTGCTGGTTCAACTGGAGGTCAACATGCAGAAGAATGCGAATTGACCCACTCTTATCTCCTTGTACTAAGTTCAACTCCAAGTGGATCAAGGACCTCCACATAAAACCAGATATACTGAAACTATTAGAAAAGAAACTTGGGAAGACCCTGGAGGACATGGGCACAGAAGGAAAGTTCCTGAACAGAACACCAATAGCTTATGCTCTAAGATCAAGAATTGACAAATGGGACCTCATCAAATTACAAAGTTTCTGTAAGGCAAAGGACACTGTCAGAAGGACAAAACGACAACCAACAAAGTGGGAAATGATCTTCACCAACCCCACATCTGACAGAGGGCTAATATCCAATATATACAAAGAACTCAAGAAGTTAGACTGCAAAGAACCAAATATCCCTATCACAAAATGGGGTACAGAGCTAAACAAAGTATTTTCACCAGAAGAAATTCGGATGGCCGAGAAACACCTTATGAGATGTTCAACATCATTAGTCATCAGGGAAATGCAAATCAAAACAACCCTGAGATTCCACCTCACACCAGTCAGAATTGCTAAGATTAAAAACTCAAGAGACAACAAGTGCTGGCAAGGATGTGGAGAAAAAGGAAAACTCCTCCACTGTTGGTGGGATTGCAAAATGTTAAAACCACTCTGGACATCAGTTTGGCTGTTCCTCAGAAAATTGGGCATGTCATTTCCAGAGGACCCTGGCATATACCCAGAGGATTCCCCTGCATAAAATAAAGACACATGCTCCACTATGTTTATAGCAGCCTTGTTTATAATAGCCAGAAATTGGAAGGAGCCCAGATATCCCTCAAAGAAGAATGGATACAGAAAATGTGGTATATTTATACAATGGAGTACTATTCAGCAATTAAAAATAATGAACTCATGCAATTTGTAGGTAAATGGTTAGATCTGGAAAATATCATCCTAAGTGAGCTAACCCAATCACAAAAGAATACACATGAAATGCAATCACTGATAAGTGGATATTAATGAGCCCAGAAGCCCTAAATACTCAAGGCACAATTAGCAAGTCAAATGACTCCCAAGAAGAAGAAAGGAGAGGACTCTGGGCCTGTAAAGATTGCATCCAGTTTTGTAGACCCAGAACAGAGAAATCTTGTGGGGGGGGAATGATTGGGGAATAGTTGGGGGGAGAGGAATTATGGGACATTTGGTGGGGGGGGAACTGGAAAAAGGGGAAAGCCTTTGGAATGTAAACATAGAATATAGAAAATAAAAATTAAATAAAAAGAAAAAAAGAAAAAAAGAGAGAGAGTGATTTAGCTCTAAGGGTTAAACAAAATGTCAATGTTATGACAATTCAAGTGCTCCAAGTAGGAAGACTCTAAACAGAATAGAGTGGAAACAGTGCAAGACTATTCCCAGCATCTGTCACCTGTTAGGAGTCAGCATCAGTCTAACTACTATAACATTGCATGGGTAGCACATTAAGCAAGCTTCACTTTCCTACCCAGAAACTGTCAAGGAGACTAAATCACATATGCCTTTCTCCCCAGTCTCATTCACTTGCCTTAGGTCACATCTCAATTAGACCATCTCCTCCAAAACCTCCAAATGAACATGAAAAACACAAAGTTTTGTGCTGCAATAGGTAGAAGCTCATAATGGCTTGCCATCTTTGTCCTGCAGTTCCTTAATATTCACAAAATTATTCTAGCTTACTTTGGTCTACTGGGTTGATACTCTACTTTAGTATCCCTGCTACACTACTTATAATTCAAATTAGCAAAGCTCTTTTCTGCATAGCAAATAAGTCAATATTTCTTCTCTCCACTTCTCTCTCTTTCCCTCCTGTTCCCATTTCTATTCTTTTCTTTTCTTTCCTCTCTTCCTTCTCTCTTCTCTTCTTTATCTTCCTAAAATCTGACATCTACTGTTCATCTATTCCCAAGTCGGTTTCCACTCTGCTTGGTTTTCTATTGATATTGACTTACTCACCTGCTGCTGACTTTCAAAGTGTGCATGTGCATTTGTGTGTGCATATGTATATCTCTATGTTTGTAGACTAATGGTCAATCTTCTGTCTTTATCCCTGTGTAATTATCATTCTTCCCTTCCTCTCCTTTCCTCTACCTTGCACATTCCTCCCCATCTTTCCATTACTCTGTTATCTCTCTCCATCCCCTACCCCCCTTCCCTTTTTAGTTTCTCTAATTTGGAGAGCACATTGTTAAAAACTCAAGTTGGTTAGCTAGGCTATCAGGTCAAGGAATGCATTCAGCATCACTTGGTTACAAACACTAGCCAACATTCTGTGCAATTATTTTTAAACTTCTTTCTTGTCAGCTCTTTGCTGGCAGATAGTTGCAATGAAAGAAACCCAGACCCACTGGGTCTCTCCAGGGCTGAGATGGATGGTGTTAGCAGTAGCTAGGCAGAGGCAATTTCATCTAGGCCTAGATGAGTCATTCTCAAGCAGAGGAGAATGACTGTTGTCAAGAATTGAGTCAGGCTCAAGTTTGTCTTGAAGGCACAAACCAAGGCCAAGTAGTGCCCAACATCCCCTGCCTTTTGTTTTTTGTAATGAGGTTAGATGACTCCTCTCTTAGGTTGCCCCCCACCTGGGAATCTCACCCATTTCTGGATACCACATCTCACACTGACTCAAATTTTGGCTCTAAGATATGTTTTAGGTCATCTCAGCATGTCTGAGCTCTTACCTCTCTTTGGTCAAGTGGAGAGGTGGGAGGGTCACACATACTCTGAGGGCCAAATGTATTTTGACTATGTATCTTGGAATGTGACTCTTTGATAATAGACCTAGACCTGATGGAGACTTATTGCCTCTAAATGCTGTTGGATGAATTGTGTGATCTTATTTAATAAAAACAGCCCCAATGTGAGAAGGAAAAGAAGAAGGAGGAAGGGAACAAGGAGGAAAAGTAGGTAGGACAGGAAGCCGAGGAGGCCAGCCCACATTGAGTTGTCAGTGAGACACTCTCCTTCTCTTCTCTAAGTCTTCTTGGAGCTTTTTGTTCTTTTTTTTTAAATTTTTTCTATATTCTATGTTTACATTCCAAAGGCTTACCCTTTCCCAGTTCCCACGCTCCCTATGTCCCATAATTTCAATCCCCCCAACTATTCTCCAATCATTCCCCCCCCACACGGTTTCTCTACAAAACTGGATCGAATCTTTACAGGCCCAGGGTCCCCTCCTTTCTTCTTCTTGGGAATCATTTGTCTTGCTAATTGTGCCTTGAGTATTTAGGGCTTCTGAGCTCATTAATATCCACTTATCAGTGATTGCATTTCATGTGTATTCTTTTGTGATTGGGTTAACTCACTCAGAGTGATATTTTCCAGGTCTAACCATTTACCTACAAATTGCATGAATTCATTATTTTTAATTGCTGAGTAGTATTCCATTGTATAAATATACCACATTTTCTGTATCCATTCATACTTTGAGGGATATTTGGGCTCCTTCCAATTTCTGGCTATTATAAACAAGGCTGATATAAACATAGTGGAGCATGTGTCTTTATTGTATGCAGGGGAATCCTCTGGGTATATGCCCAGGAGTGGTATGCCAGGATACTCTGGAAGTGACATGCCCAATTTTCTGAGGAACCGCCAAACTAATTTCCAGAGCGGTTTTACCATTTTGCAAACCCACCAACAGTGGAGGAGTGTTCCTCTTTCTCCACATCCTCGCCAGCACTTGTTGTCTCTTGAGTTTTCAATCTTAGCCATTCTGACTGGTGTGAGGTGGAATCTCAGGGTTGTTTTGATTTGCATTTCCCTAATGACTAATGATGTTGAACATCTCTTAAGGTGTTTCTAGGCCATCCGAATTTCTTCTGGTGAAAATTCTTTGTTTAGCTCTGTACCCCATTTTTTGATAGGGTTATTTGGTTCTTTGGGGTCTAACTTCTTGAGTTCTTTGTATATATTGGATATCGGCCCTCTGCCGGATGTGGGGTTGGAGAAGATCATTTCCCACTTTGTTGGTTGTCATTTTGTCCTTCTGACAGTGTCCTTTGCCTTGCAGAAACTTTGTAATTTTATAAGGTCCCATTTGTCAATTCTTGATCTTAGTGCATAAGCTATTGGTGTTCTGTTCAGGAAATTTCCCCCTGTGCCTATGTCCTCCAGGGTGTTCCCAAGTTTCTTTTCTAATAGTTTCAGTGTCTCTGGTTTTATGTGCAGGTCCTTGATCCACTTGGAGTTGATCTTATTGCAAAGAGATAAGAGTGGGTCAATTTGCATTCTTCTGCATGTTGACCTCCAGTTGAACCAGCACCATTTGTTGAAGAGGCTATCTTTATTCCACTGGATGGTTGTGGCTCCTTTTTCAAAGATCAAGTGACCATAAGTCTGTGGGTTAATTTCTGGGTCTTCAATCCTGTTCTGTTGATCCACTTGCCTGTTGCTGTACCAATACCATGCAGTTTTTAACACAATTGCTCTGTAGTACTGTTTAAGGTCAGGGATATTGATTCCCCCAGAAGTCCTTTTATTGTTGAGAATAGTTTTAGCTATCCTGGGTTTTTGGTTGCTCCAGATGAATTTGAGAATTGCTCTTTCTAGATCTATGAAGAATTAATTTGGGATTTTGATGGGGATCGCATTGAATCTGTATATTGCTTTTGGCAAGATGGCCATTTTTTACTATATTGATACTGCCAATCCAGGAGCAAGAAATATTTTTCCATCTTCTGAGGTCTTCTTCGATTTCTTTCTTCAAGGACTTGAAGTTCCTGTCATACAGATCTTTTGCTTGTTTGGTTAGAGTTACGCCAAGGTACTTTATGTTGTTCATGGCTATTGTGAATGGTGTTATTTCCCTAACTTCTTTCTCAGCCTGCTTGTCCTTTGAGTACAAGAAGGCTACTGATTTGCTTGAGTTAATTTTATAACCAGCCACTTTGCTGAAGTTGTTTATCAGCTGTAGAAGTTCTCTAGTGGAGTTTTTTGGGTCACATAAGTAAACTATCATATCATCTGCAAATAATGATAGTTTGACTTCTTCTTTTCCAATTTGTATCCCTTTGACTTCCTTATGTTGTCTAATTCCTCTCTCTAGAATTTCATGTACTATATTGAAAAGATATGGAGAGAGAGGGCAGCCTTGTCTAGTCCCTGATTTTAATGGGATTGCTTCTAGTTTCTCTCCATTTATTTTGATGTTGGCTACTGGTTTGCTGTAGATTGCTTTTACTATGTTTAGATATGGGCCTTGAATTCCTGCCCATTTTAGGACTTTTAGCATGTTAGGATGTTGAATCTTGCTGAATGCTTTTTCAGCATGTAATGAGATGACCATGTGGTTTTTTTTCTTTTAGTTTGCTTATGTAGTGGATTACATTGATGGATTTCCATATATTGAACCATTCCTGCATCCCTGGGATGAACCCTAATTGATCATGTTGAATGATCGTTTTGATGTGCTCTTGGATTTGGTTGGCAAGAATTTTATTTAGTATTTTTGCCTCGATATTCATAAGGAAAATTGGCCTGTAGTTCTCTTTCTTTGTTTGATCTTTTTGTGGTTTAGGTATTAGCATAATTGTGGCTATGAAGAATGAGTTGGGCAGTGTCCCTTCTGTCTCTATTTTGTGGAATAGTTTGAAAAGTATTGCTGTTAAGTCTTTTTTGAAGGTCGGGTAGAATTCTGCACTAAAACCATCTGGTCCCATACATTTCTTGTTTGGGAGGCTTTCTATAACCCCTTCTATTTCTTTAGGGGTTATGGGACTATTTAGCTAATCTATTTGATGCTGATTTAATTTTGGTATTTGGTATCTGTCTAGATTCTCCAGTTGTTTTGAGTATAGACATTTAAAGTGGGATCTGATGATCTTTTGAATTTCCTCAGTTTCTGTTGTTATGTCTCCCTTTTCACTTCTAATTTTGTTAGTGTGGACACTGTCTCTGTGTCCTTTGGTTAGTCTGGCTAAGGGTTTATCTATCTTGTTGATTTTCTCAAAGAACCACCTCCTAGTCTTGTTGATTCTTTGTATGGTTTTCTTTGTTTCTATTTGATTCATTTCAGTCCTGAGTTTGATGATTTCTTGTCTTCTACTCCTCCTGGGTGAATTAACTTCTTTTTCTTCCAGGGCTTTAAGGTGTGCTGTTAAGCTGCTAGTGTATGCTCTCTCTAGTTTCTTTTTGGATGCACTTAGAGCTATGAGTTTTCCTCTTAGCACTGCTTTCATTGTGTCCCATAGATTTGGGTAGGTTATACCTTCATTTTCATTGAATTCTAAAAAGTCTTTGATTTCTTTTTTATTTCTTCCTTGAACAAGGTGACATTTAGTAGAGTATTGTTCAGTTTCCATGTGTATGTGGGCTTTCTGTTGTTGTTGTTGCTATTGAAGACCACTCTTACTCCATGGTGATCTGATAGGAGGCATGGGATTAGCTCGATCTTCTTGTATTTGTTGACATCTGTCTTGTGACCAATTATATGGTTTATTTTGGAGAAGGTACCATGTGGTGCTGAGAAAAAGGTATATTCTTTAGCTTATGGATTAAATGTTATATATATATATATATATATATATATATATATATATATATATATATATCTGTTAAATCCAATTGGTCCAGAGTTTCAATTAGTTTCACTGTGTCCCTGTTTAGTTTCTGCTTTCCTGATCGGTCCATTGAGGAGAGTGGAGTGTTGAAGTCACCCACAATTATTGTGTTAGGTGTAATGTGTGCTTTAAGCTTTAGTAAGGTTTCTTTTATGAATGAGGGTGCCCTTGCATTTGGAGCGTTGATGTTCAGTATTGAGAGCTCTTCTTGGTGGATTTTCCCTTTGGCCAGCAAGAAGTGACCTTCTGATTCTCTTTTGATGATTTTAGGTTGGAAGTCAATTTTATCTGATATTAGAATGGCTACTCCAGCTTGTTTCCTGAGACCATTTACTTGTAAAATTGTCTTCCAGCCTTTTACTCTAAGGCAGTGTTTGTCTTTAACACTGAGATGTATTTCCTGTATGCAGCAAAATGTAGGGTCCTGTTTCCATATCCAGTCTGTTAATCTATGTCTTTTTATTGGGGAGTTGAGTCCATTTATGTTAAGAGATATTAAGGAATAGAAATTATTACCTACAGACATTTTTGATATTATATTTATTTATTTTATTTATTTATCTTCTTTTTTTTTTTTTTAGTTATCTTCTTTTGGGTTTGATGAGAGGAGGTTTCTATCTTGCTTCTTTCCGGGTGTAGTTTCTGTCCTTGTCTTGGTGTTTTCCCCTATTATCCTTTGTAGGGCTGGATTTGTGGAAAGATATTGTGCAAATTTGGTTTTGTCATGGAATATCTTGATGTCTCCATCTATGGTGATTGAGAGCTTTGCTGGGTAAAGTAGTTTTGGCTGAAGTTGGTGTTCTCTTAGAGTTTGCATTATATCTGCCCAGGATCTTCTAGCTTTCATGGTCTCAGGTGAGATGACTGGTGTTATTCTGATAGGTCTTCCTTTATAAGTTACTTGGCCTTTTTCTCTTGCTGCCTTTAGTATTCTTTCTTTGTTTATTACATTTGGAGTTTTGATTATTATGTGATGGGATGTATTTCTGTTCTGATCCAGTCTGTTTGCGGTTCTATATGCTTCTTGTATATTCATGGGCATCTCTCTCTTTAGGTTGGGGAAGTTTTCTTCCATAATTTTGTAGAAGATATTTGGTGGCCCTTTAACTTGTAAATCTTCACTCTCGTCTATACCTATAATCCTTAAGTTTGGTCTTCTCATTGTGTCCTGGATTTCCTGGATGTTTTGGGTTACAACCTTTTTGCATTTAGTATTTTCTTTGACTGTTGAATCAATGGGTCCTATGGTATCTTCGGCTTCTGATATTCTGTCTTCTATCTCTTGTATTCTATTGTTGATATTTGCATCTATGGCCCCTGATTTCTTCCCAAGGTTTTCTATCTCCAATGTTGTCACCCTCTGTGATTTCTTAGTTGTTTCTACTTCTCATTTTAGTACCTAGATGGATATGCTCAGATCTTTCGCTTGCTTGATTGTGTTTTCGTGTATTTCTTTAATAGATTTTTGTGTTTCCTCTTTCATAGCTTCTACTTGTTGGCCCACGTTCTTCTTTATTTCTTTAAGTGATTTTTGTCTTTCTTCCTTATTGTCTTCTTCTTTTTGATCCATCTTCTCCTGAATTTCTTGAAGTGATTTTTGTATTTGCCTTGTAAAGGCTTCTGACTTTTGATCCATTTTCTCCTCTATTTCTTTACGAGATTTTTCTATGTGTTCAGCTACCAGCATCCTGACCAGTGATTTTATATCCAAGTCTTGTTTTTCTGTTGTTTTGGGGTATCCAGGGCTTCCTGTTGTTGGCGAACTGGGTTCAGATGCTGTCATGTTGCCTTGATTTCTGTTAGTGATGTTCCTTCATTTTCCTTTTGCCATCTGGTTATTTCTGGTGTTAGTTGGCCTTGTTGTCACGGGCTGGTGTTTGAATCTCCCATGAGGCTGGGCTCACCTGTTGTTTCTCTACAGTTATGCGTGACTGCTGCTCAAAGGGATCACAAGCTGGCAGCCACCTGCAGCCTCGGTGCACTGCCTGAGGTCGCGGGGAAGTGCAGGGAAGTGCAGTAGAGCCTAGGTGGGCACCACTGTGCCTGCCTGGTGGCGGGAGCCTAGCAGATCCCCCCCCACGCGGTAACCCAGGATGGAATCTCTCTACCTGGGCCTCTCCAGCTGTGTCCTGGTTGCAATATGGAGGCCTGCCGCTATTGCTGGTCCAGGGTTCTGGGAGCTGGCTGCCTCCGGCTGCCTCAGTGCATAGCCTGAGGTCACGGGGAAGTGCAGCAGAGCCTTGGCGGGCACCTCTGGGCCTGCCTGGTGGCGAGAGCCTAGCAGATCCCCCCACGTGGTAGTCCCAGATCGAGCTTTTTTTTTCTTATCCTGTACAATTCCAGATCGGTTAGCACAGAAATAGCACAACAAAAAACTCTGTATGTTGAGGACACACCAGGACTTTTGTGGATCCTCAAATCCCCCAAAATTTTTTGGAGTTTCATCATCATTGTCATCAACAGGGGAATTTTCATTATTTCTTCTTGATAAATCTGTGGGAGGGGGTGCAGAAATAGAGATATTAGGGCTGAGGATTTCCCTGGAGTGATTATAATCATCAACCTCTTGTGACAAGTATGTTAATGTCTCTGGCCAATATCCAGATAGGATCTTTTTCCATTATGGAGGAACCAAACCCACTTCCAGATGTTAAGAGTAGGTCCGGCCCTCTCCAAGCTCCAGTTAGTGAGTCTTTCCACCTGACCCATATTGAGCTATAAAAAATAGAAGAGGTCAAGTGCTTTTGAGAGATAAATGGAGACTTTCTTTTCAAAAATTTAAAATATTTAAAGTAAATAATACCTTCTTTAATTAATCTTGTGGGGGTAAAACTCCCCCTTTTGTTTTTGTAATTGAGACTTTAAGACTTGATTTTGTCTTTTGACAATTGCTTGTCTTCTCGAGTTATAAAGGATGCCTGTAGTGTGGGAGATCTTTCATGTATGGAGAAACTCTGAGAAAGGTTTGCTTGTAAAACATGGGCCATTATCTGTTTTAATTTGTTCTGGAAGCCCAAAAATGTCAAAACAATGAAGCATATGGCTAATGGCATGCTTGGATATTTTTCTCCAATATGGGCTGAAACCTAGCATGTGCAAAAATATGTATCAACAGTCAAGAAAATATATTTACATTTTCCAAATAGGGAATAGTGTGTAACATAAACTTCCCAAAGATGATTAGGGCAGAGAACCCAGGGATTATTTCCCATTTTTTGGAGGGGAGGCACCTGTAGAAAGTGCTGGCAAGATATAAAGGTATGCACTATCTTTTTGAGGTCTTTAATCAGAATGTGTGGGAACTTATGTCTAAGGCCCTTCCACTTGATGTGGGTCAATGAGTGGAACTGTATGTATTTGGAGACATTATGACACTGTAATATATAGGTTAGCTAGTCAGCCAGACTATTTCCTTGGTATAAAAAATTTGGGAGATTTTGATGGCCTCAAATATGTTGGAGAAAGATAGGATTTCTTCTTTAAGTAATGTGTGGGCCTGAATCATCAAAGTGGTGATAGGATTAGAATCTAGCTTGATGTGGGCTGCAATCAAAGTGGGTAACAAATTTACAACATAGAGACTATCAGAAATCAGATAAAAGGGCTCAGGTACAGAATCAAGAGCCATCACTACAGCAAACAGCTCTTTAAACTGTGCTGTCCTCTTTACAACATGTACATCAGTTGTATGTGGATAGGCAAATTGCCCTGTCTAAAGGGGGGATAGACAATAATGGGGGCTCCTAAATGCTCACCATTGGTAAAGATGGTGGGATAATCCAGACTGAGGTAAGAAAGGAAAATCCTGGGGAAATTCCACTAGTGCCTGGAGAAATATCTCATCCACTTATGAGGTCCATAGTGGTAGTCAATAGTAACTGGGCCATTGTTCCTCTGTAGCCAGAGGAAATCTCTGTTTTTGAAAAGTGTTATGAGGGAAGAGATCTCTACTCCAAAGAGCCTGATGGAAAATATTCTACCTTTTACAATGCAATCAGTCATCTAGTTAACCATTGAGTAAACCAAGAGATGGGACCAATGGACAAGTTCACTGTTTTGACCAAGTAAGGCAGTATACAACATTTCTCCAGGAAAAGTATATAGAACAAGGGGAAATCTACTGTTTGCTGAATCAATGGCCAACTGTGTCTTATTTAACAGCTGTAGAAAATCTGGTGTTAATGTATAGAAGTACAAAGATTATTTCCCTTAAGTGTGTCAAATAATGGGGTCATATCTTTTGTGGCAATGAATGTGTAAGAACTCATACAGTTAATTTCTCCAAAGAGTTTTTGTAACTGTAGGAGATTATAGGAACCCTGAAACTGAAGTTAGTGTTTAACAGGAGACTCAGAGTCTAAGGATATAATTGATCCCAGAATCTTAAATGGAAGAAGCTTTTGGGCATTTTCAGGTTTGATCTGAAAATTATTATGTTTAAGAATGGATAGACATCTATCAGTAAGTTCTTGAAGGCCAGAAGAACTAAAGGAACCAAAAATAATATCATCTATATAGATATAAAATAAAATATTAGGATCATTTAAAAAGGATGAAAAGACATTAAGAACATTATATTGCCACATGGAGGGGAGGGTTATTGGCCATTTCCTGGGGCAGAAACATTCACTCAAACCTAGAGTTATGCCTGCCAAAATTGACAGAGAGAATAAAGAAGGTGAATTTCTTGCTGTCTTCAGAGTGTACAGGGATAGAGAAAAAACAGTCTTTAGTATTGATGATTGTCAAATTGTAGATGCTAGGGATTGCAAAGATCCATAGGAGTCCCCTTGGGGAGTTATCCCGAAGAGAACCATCCTTTCATTAATTTTTCTAAAATCATATAATAGCAATCATGGCCCATTGGTTTTCTTAATCACAAAGACAGGAGAGTCCCAGGGGCTGATAGAGGTCCTTAAATGTCCTAATTCTAATTGCTATACTAAAAGGTATAATTGTTGTAACTTTGGGGCAGGAATAGGCCACTGCTCAACCCATATGGGTGTCTCTCAGTTTCCAATGAATCTTTGTAATTGAGGCTGAGCAGTGGCCTTTAGGATTGGGTGTAAGACTGTGAAAATTGTTGGCACGTTTTTTTTTTTTCAATGTGAGGATCATCTCTATACTTGGGAACACCACCTTTCCCTTGTTCATATGACTGTTCATTTTCTTCAATATCTAAGAAATCATAGTAAACTTCTTCCTATTAGTGGTAATAAAGGCCTTAGCCTTTCCAAGGATATCTTGTCCCAAAAGATTAGCCATAAGACCTGTGACCACCAGAGGGTATACCTCACCACGTTTGACATCATGACCCAAGGGGGCCATGTGGTAGTTTCCCATTTTTGTAGACTGTACACCAATGTCTAACAATTGCAGCTGGGGAGAGTTGTGAAGTATGGGGGGCTTCTTCCTTTTTCATAGCCATTCAATTGGCACCATGTCAATGGAGAACTGAAAGGTCTTTCCACGTATAGTGAGGGTCATTTTGGGCTGGAGTCCAGGAACAAGTAGAATGGTTCAGTGTTTCTTAACAAGAGGCCACCCCTTATTTAAAGGGACTAGGGGTGGCCCCTTAGAGGAGTTTAAAGGCTGGCTATTAAGGTCACCAATGTAAACCATTCTCACAACTGGCACAGGGAGTACATGGTGCACCATTGTATGAGTTTTGAGCAATCTTTGCCAAGTTAGGGCACTCTCTTTTAAAGTGGACCTCTTTGCCTCACCCAACACAGACCAGCTACTTATTGGCTGAGGTTTGTTGAAGAGTATTAATGAGTACAGCCATGTCCTATCTGTGAGCCTCATTAAGGGTGGTGGTTAGGGCCCTGGTTTGATAGGAGGAGCCCACATCTCTAGTAGCTACAATGTACAAGTCCATAGCTTGATTGTGCATCCCTGCACACACAAGTTTATGGTTGATGTTCATACCATCCCAGAGCAGAGATCTAATTTGGTCTTAGAGGTGACTGGTAGGGAATATCTTTGAAACACTCTTTTGGACCCTGTCAATAAAGGAGGCAAAGACTTCTGTTGGTGTATGGTTATTCTCAGCTATGGGGGCCTCAGTGGGTTCCTCATCTATCTTCCTCCAGGCTGACAGGCCGAGAGTTCTGACTTGGTCCTGATCAAGGGGAGGAATGGCAGACTGTTTAGGGCCTGTGGAATACTGGTCAGCAGAGCAAGAGAGTATTGCTGTGGTTTGGGGAATAGGAGGCTGAGAATTCTGGTTTTGCTCCCCTAGAATGTGAC
Organism: Apodemus agrarius; assembly: GCA_964023405.1. Taxonomy (NCBI): domain Eukaryota; kingdom Metazoa; phylum Chordata; class Mammalia; order Rodentia; family Muridae; genus Apodemus; species Apodemus agrarius. The sequence goes on along the minus strand of OZ030017.1, from coordinate 88,133,571 downwards.
ATTCTCCATTAAAGTATGCCAGAAATTTAAGAAACATGGGCCTGGGGTGTACCACCTTAGACAGATCCCTCCAAACTTGGGTGACACATGGCTGATGAATGAGGCCCTTGAAGGAGAGTTGGGGCCAACCTTGGTTGTCCTGGCCTACAGGACAGTCAACAGTGTTCCCTGGACCACCTAGTGGAGAATGGGGGGGGACAAGAGAAGCAAGGGAGAGACAGCAAGACAGTATTCTGATCAAGCTGTGAATTTTTATTTTTTACACACAGCAATATAAAGGGAAGCAAGCAAGGTTTAGGGAGGGGGTAAAGGGGGCAAAATATTGTTTTGGGGGAACAATCTCAAGGGGTGAACATTGTTTCTCAGGAACAGTTTCTCAGAATTGTCTCTCAGGATCTCATGTAAAAGCTGGCTGAATCTCAAGGAAATTGGTCTGGTAAAATGATCATGAGGAGGTGAAGTGGAAGAGTTGCTATGGAAACTTAACCACAGATGACCTTGTTTGTTCTAGCCCACTCATGTAAGCTCTGTATGAGCTGACTATCTTGCTTGTTGGCTAAATTTAAAGCTAGTATTTTTCCTTCAAAAAGCAAGCTTGAGCATACAATATGAAAGGAGGAGGTTTTGAGATCTATGTGAGAATGGCTCCTGTCTTCTTTAGTTCTTTTAGTTCTTGTGACTCCCAAGGGTACCAGACAGCTGGTCTGTTTCTGCCAGAGTTAAGATTAACTGAATAGAGATGAACAATGTTTTTAGAGCCAGTTCCACCCACCATAAGGTGACAGCTAGGAAGGCAGAGGTGTGAGGGACAGGGGAGAGAAGATGGAAGGGGTTAGTCAGGGCTCCAAGGAAGGGGTTTTGGAGATGGGGATTTCCTGGAGGACCATGGGAGGGAAAGCCCTATATGAGTACACAGGGAGCTGTGTTTAACAATGCTTCAGAGGCCAGGGAAAAGATAAGCCACCCCACTACCACAGCCTTTGCTAAAACACTGAAGAATGGAGGAGACATCCTCACACTTTCCATGCATCCTTATACTGACATGGAGAAACCAGCATATTGTTCAGTGATAAGAGAGGTATTGTGTATTACATGAGTCAGGATCTAACAGCCTGCACTGCCTTTTAGTCTGCCCAAATTCTCCTACTGTGTCAGTAATTGCACTCACATTGTCCTTGCTTCATTGTACTTTTAATGTCCAAGATTCTAAATCCTCCACCACCTTGACTAGGAGGCTGCTGAACCATCCATTATGCCTGTCCTCTATTTCCTTACAAATACACACACAAACACTATTTCACTCTTTTTGATACTATGTCCAGATCCTTTGTTCTTTAAGTCCCTTCTTTCATGACATAATCCCTCATGCAATGTGGGGTCAGACATGATACAAATAGACTACTTTAACCTAGCAATTGCTGAAATCTCTTCCTAATTCCCATCCTGTGACCTACAAGCCTCCCTGTTGCAAGAGGAAATCCCCTACAACAATATGTGCAATTTCTCTCCTCCTTCCCTTCCCACTATTTCTCTAGCTCCTTCTGCTAGGACCCATTTCCCAGTCTTTTCAAGTCTAGATTGATGCTGTGAAAATGGACTCTGCTTTTTCTTACAGAGTTTATTGTAGTAAAATAACTCTTCCATGAAATGCGGCACCATGAACTGCCCTGTTTTTCCCTTTACAACCAGTATATTAGAATAGAAATGAAATTGACAGCAATTATCTTCCTGTTTCTTCTCCTCCCCTGAAAATCATGCCCATTCCCCATAGAGACTATATTCAGAGATCACCCACTTATTTTCTGGATTTCACATTCTATACTTCAATGAACAGGGGGATGGTTAAATGTTATCACACCACATATATATCCTCTTCAGTTGGTGTAGTAGAGAATTTGTACACTCTTTCTCTTATCCACTCTCTGTCTACTTTTGTCTGTGACATCAGAGTATTTGTATGCCAGACCCAGGAGGGAGAAGTAGATATCTCAGGATTCTGGTCCAGCTGCAAGTGCCAGGAGTGTTACAGCTCTTAAAAGAAAAATAAAGAGATCTGGGAAGTTTGTTCAGGGCAAGAAGTATGTAACCTTGAACCAGAGTCCTCAAACCCTCAACAGCTGCAGTGGCAGCAGCAGTAGCTTAGGCAATGTAGTGAGCTGTGAAAGTACTTATATGAACCTCTGCAGGCACTGAGAGCCCAGCCAGCTCGGCAGGCTCAAGACTCAATGTCGGTTGTGTCAGTGTATTAGTTGGGGTTTTACTGCAGTGAACAGACACCATGACTGAGAGATAGAAGAGTGAGAAGAAAAGAAAAGGAGGACGAGGAGGAGGAGGAGGAGGAGGAGGAGGAGGAGGAGGAAGAAGAAGAAGAAGAGGAAGAAGAAATGAATCCTGGTCCTGGAAAGGCTCAGTGCAGCAATGTAGGGGAATACCAGGACAGAGAAACAAGAAGGGGGTGATTGAGAACCATCCGGCGGCGGCGGCAGAACCAGGTACCCGACACAGCCCGAGCTTAAGACCTTCGGGGACTCAGGCCTGGAGTGGGAATTGGGCACAGAATAGCGGGTGCACTCTGCACTCGCGCGCGGGGCGGACCCCGAGCTCCCTGCAGGCAGCTGCCATATTGCCTGCAGCTTCCCGCCCAGCTGGCGGTGGGGAAGCCGGAGGGTCACCCAGCGTCCCAGGTGCTCAGAACCATCCGGCGGCGGCGGCAGAACCAGGTACCCGACACAGCCCGAGCTTAAGACCTTCGGGGACTCAGGCCTGGAGTGGGAATTGGGCACAGAATAGCGGGTGCACTCTGCACTCGCGCGCGGGGCGGACCCCGAGCTCCCTGCAGGCAGCTGCGGACCCCGAGCTCCCTGCAGGCAGCTGCCATATTGCCTGCAGCTTCCCGTCCAGCTGGTGGTGAGGAAGCCAGAGTCAGCCAGTGTGCCAGGTACCCAGACCCAGCCGGAGGCCGAACCAGCCTCCCATCCAGCCAGTGGCAGGGAAGCTGGAAACCGGACCCAGCCAGCTTCCCAGCAGCTTGGGACCAGCAGGCGGAACCAGATAACTGAGATATCCCAACTTTAAGACCCCTGGGGAAACAGGATATCAGACAGCGAACCCTGAGCAGGAGCAGTGCAGAGCAGCCGCCCAACAGGCGGAACCAAATACCTGGGATATCCTGAGGTTAAGACCTCGGGGGACTCAGGCCACCTGTCAGCAATCTGTGAGCAAGAGCCCCGCAGGACAGTGATTCAGGTATCCCAGTCACTGGGAAATAGCCTTACAACCCCACAGGAGGGTCAAGCACCAGCTAGTATCTACAGGACCAACTAACACCAGAGTTAACCAGATGGCAAAAGGCAAACGTAAGATCGCTACTAACAAAAATCAAGGCAATATGGCGGCATCCGAACCCAGTTCCCCAACAGCAATAAATATTGGATACCCCGAAACACCAGAAAAACAAGACTCAGATCTAAAATCACTGGTCAGGATGCTGATAGAGGAACACTTAGATAAATCTCTTAAAGTAATACATGAGAAAATAGATCAAAAGCTAGAAGCCATTGCAAGACAAACACAATTAAATCCCAGATATCTCAACACACCAGAAAAACAAGACTCAGATCTAAAATCACTGGTAAAGATGCAGATTGAGGATCACTTAGATAAATTTCTTAAAGTAATAGAGGAGAAAATAGATCAAAAACTAGAAGCCCATACAAGGCAGACACAAAAATCACTTAAAGAAATCCAGGAGAATATAGAGCAAAAAGTGAATCCCAATAAGGGGGAGAAACAAAAATCACCCAAAGAAATACAAGAGAACATGGGTCAACGAGTAGAAGTCATAAAGGAGGAAACACAAAAATCCCTTAAAGAATTACAGGAAAACACAAACAAGCAACTGAAAGATCTGAGCAAAACCATACAAAATCTAAAAACAGAAGTAGAAACAACTAAGCAATCGCAAAGGGAGACAATGTTGGAAATAGAAAACCTTGGGAAGAAATCAGGAGTCATAGATGCAAATATCAACAATAGAATACAAGAGATAGAAGACAGAATCTCAGATGCTGAAGATACCATAGGAACCATGGATTCAACAATTAAAGAAAATGCAAAATGCAAAAAGCTGGTAACCCAAAACATTCAGGAAATCCAGGACACAATGAGAAGACCAAACCTAAGGATTATAGGGATAGATGAGAATGAAGATCTACAACTTAAAGGGCCAGCAAATATCTTCTACAAAATTATGGAAGAAAATTTCCCCAACCTAAAGAGAGAGATGCCCATGAATATACAAGAAGCCTTTAGAACCCCAAATAGACTGGACCAGAACAGAAATACTTCCCGTCACATAATAGTCAAAACCCCAAATGTACTAAACAAAGAAAGAATATTAAAGGCAGTAAGAGAAAAAGGACAAGTAACATATAAAGGAAGACCTATCAGAATTACACCAGACTTCTCACCTGAGACCATGAAAACTAGAAGATCCTGGGCAGACCTTATGCAGACCCTAAGAGAACACAAACTTCAGCCAAGACTACTATACCCAGCGAAACTCTCAATTGCCATAGATGGGGAAACCAAGATATTCCACGACAAAACCAAATTTGCAAGATACTTATCTACAAACCCAGCCCTACAAAGGATAATAGGGGAAAAATACCAACACAAGGGGGGAAACAACACCCCAGAAGAAACAAGATAGAAACCCCATCTCATCCAACCCAAAAGAAGAGAACCACTCAAATACAAATAATAATAACAATTCCCAAAATGTCAGGAAGTAATAATTACTATTCCTTAATATCTCTTAATATCAATGGACTCAATTCCCCAATCAAAAGACACAGACTAACAGACTGGATACGGAAACAGGACCCTACATTTTGCTGCATACAGGAAACACATCTCAGTGTCAAAGACAAACACCTCCTTAGAGTAAAAGGCTGGAAGACAGTTCTACAAGCAAATGGTCCCAGGAAACAAGCTGGAGTAGCCATTCTAATATCAGATAAAATCGACTTTCAACCTAAAGTCATCAAAAGAGACACAGAAGGTCACTTCCTGCTTGTCAAAGGGAAAATCCACCAAGAAGAATTCTCAATACTGAACATCTATGCACCAAATGCAAGGGCACCCTCATTCGTAAAAGAAACTTTACTAAAGCTTAAAGCACACATCGCACCTAACACAATGATTGTAGGTGACTTCAACACTCCACTCTCCTCAATGGACCGATCAGGAAAGCAGAAACTAAACAGGGACACAGTGAAACTAATTGAAGCTTTGGACCAATTGGATTTAACAGATATATATAGAACATTCCATCCTAAAACAAAAGAGTATACCTTTTTCTCAGCACCGCACGGTACCTTCTCAAAAATTGATCATATAATTGGTCACAAGACAGACCTCAACAAATACAAGAAGACCGAACTAATCCCATGTCTCCTATCGGATCACTATGGAGTAAAAGTGGTCTTCAATAGCAAGAAGAACTACAGAAAGCCCACATACACATGGAAACTGAACAATACTCTACTCAATGACACCCTGGTCAAGGAAGAAATAAAGAAAGAAATCAAAGACTTTTTAGACTTCAATGAAAATGAAGGTACGACCTACCCAAATCTCTGGGATACAATGAAAGCAGTGCTAAGAGGAAAACTCATAGCCCTGAGTGCCTCCAAAAAGAAACTGGAAAGAGCATACACTAGCAACTTAACAGCACACCTGAAGGCGCTGGAACAAAAAGAAGCTAACTCACCCAGGAGGAGTAGAAGAGAGGAAATCATCAAACTAAGGGCTGAAATCAATCAAGCAGAAACAAAGAGAACCATACAAAGAATCAACAAAACCAAGAGCTGGTTCTTCGAGAAAATCAACAAGATAGATAAGCCCTTAGCTAGACTAACCAAAGGGCACAGAGATAGTATCCAAATTAACAAAATTAAAAATGAAAAGGGGGATATAACAACAGAAACAGAGGAAATTCAAAAGATCATCAGATCCTACTACAAAGGCCTATACTCAAAACAACTGGAGAATCTGGAGGAAATGGACAATTTCCTAGACAGATACCAAATACCAAAATTAAATCAGCATCAAGTAGACCAGCTAAACAGTCCCATAACCCTTAAAGAAATAGAAGGGGTTATAGAAAGCCTCCCAACCAAAAAAAGTACGGGACCAGATGGTTTTAGTGCAGAATTCTACCAGACCTTCAAAGAAGACTTAACACCAATACTCTTCAAACTATTCCACAAAATAGAGACAGAAGGGACACTGCCCAACTCATTCTTCGAAACCACAATTACGCTGATACCTAAACCACAAAAAGATCCAACAAAGAAAGAGAACTACAGGCCAATTTCTCTTATGAATATAGATGCAAAAATACTAAATAAAATCCTTGCCAACCGAATCCAAGAGCATATCAAAACAATCATTCACCATGATCAAGTAGGCTTCATTCCAGGAATGCAGGGATGGTTCAATATACGGAAATCCATCAATGTAATCCACTACATAAACAAACTAAAAGAAAAAAACCACATGGTCATCTCATTAGATGCTGAAAAAGCATTTGACAAAATTCAGCATCCTTTCATGCTAAAAGTCTTGGAAAGAGCAGGAATTCAAGGCCCATACCTAAACATAGTAAAAGCAATCTACAGCAAACCAGTAGCCAACATCAAAATAAATGGAGAGAAACTTGAAGCAATTCCACTAAAATCAGGGACTAGACAAGGCTGTCCTCTCTCTCCATATCTTTTCAATATAGTACTTGAAGTTCTAGCGAGAGCAATCAGACAACATAAGGAAGTCAAAGGGATACAAATTGGAAAGGAAGAAGTCAAAGTATCATTATTTGCAGATGATATGATAGTCTACTTAAGCGATCCAAAAAACTCCACCAGAGAACTTCTACAGCTGATAAACAACTTCAGCAACGTGGCTGGTTATAAAATTAACTCAAGCAAATCAGTAGCCTTCTTGTACTCAAAGGACAAGCAGGCTGAGAAAGAAGTTAGGGAAATAACACCCTTCACAATAGCCACAAACAACATAAAGTACCTTGGCGTAACTCTAACCAAACAAGTGAAAGATCTGTATGACAGGAACTTCAAGTCCCTGAAGAAAGAAATCGAAGAAGACCTCAGGAGATGGAAAAATATTTCTTGCTCCTGGATTGGCAGGATCAATATAGTAAAAATGGCCATCTTGCCAAAAGCAATCTACAGATTCAATGCAATCCCCATCAAAATCCCAACTCAATTCTTCATAGATCTAGAAAGAGCAATTCTCAAATTCATCTGGAGCAACAAAAAACCCAGGATAGCTAAAACTATTCTCAACAATAAAAGGACTTCTGGGGGAATCAATATCCCTGACCTCAAGCAGTACTACAGAGCAATTGTGTTAAAAACTGCATGGTATTGGTACAGCAACAGGCAGGTAGATCAATGGAATAGGATTGAAGACCCAGAAATTAACCCACAGACTTATGGTCACTTGATCTTTGATAAAGGAGCCACAACCATCCGGTGGAAAAAAGATAGCCTTTTCAACAAATGGTGCTGGTTCAACTGGAGGTCAACATGCAGAAGAATGCGAATTGACCCACTCTTATCTCCTTGTACTAAGATCAACTCCAAGTGGATCAAGGACCTCCACATAAAACCAGACACACTGAAACTATTAGAAAAGAAACTTGGGAAGACCCTGGAGGACTTGGGCACAGGGGAAAAGTTCCTGAACAGAACACCAATAGCTTATGCTCTAAGATCAAGAATCGACAAATGGGACCTCATAAAATTACAAAGTTTCTGCAAAGCAAAGGACACTGTCAGAAGGACAAAACGGCAACCAACAAAGTGGGAAAAGATCTTCACCAACCCCACATCCGACAGAGGGCTAATATCCAATATATACAAAGAACTCAAGAAGTTAGACCGCAAAGAACCAAATAACCCTATCAAAAAATGGGGCACAGAGCTAAACAAAGAATTCTCACCAGAAGAAATTCGGATGGCCGAGAAACACCTTAAAAGATGTTCAACATCATTAGTCATCAGGGAAATGCAAATCAAAACAACCCTGAGATTCCACCTCACACCAGTCAGAATGGCTAAGATTAAAAACTCAAGAGACAACAAGTGCTGGCGAGGATGTGGAGAAAGAGGAACACTCCTCCACTGTTGGTGGGATTGCAAAATGGTAAAACCGCTCTGGAAATCAGTTTGGCGGTTCCTCAGAAAATTGGGGATGTTACTTCCAGAGGACCCTGGCATACCACTCCTGGGCATATACCCAGAGGATTCCCCTGCATGCAATAAGGACACATGCTCCACTATGTTTATAGCAGCCTTGTTTATAATAGCCAGAAATTGGAAGCAGCCCAAATATCCCTCAAAGGAGGAATGGATACAGAAAATGTGGTATATTTATACAATGGAATACTACACAGCAATTAAAAATAATGAATTCATGCAATTTGTAGGTAAATGGTTAGACCTGGAAAATATCATCCTGAGTGAATTAACCCAATCACAAAAGAATGCACCTGAAATGCAATCACTGATAAGTGGATATTAATGAGCCCAGAAGCCCTAAATACTCAAGACACAAATAGCAAGTCAAATGATTCCCAAGAAGAAGAAAGGAGAGGACCCTGGGCCTGTAAAGATTGCTTCCAGTTTAGTAAAGAAACCGAGGGGGGAGGGGGAATTATTGGGGAACAGATGGGGGGGAGAGGAACTATGGGAACTATGGTGGGTGGGAACTGGGAAAGGGGAAAGCCTTTGGAATGTAAACATAGAATATAGAAAATAAAATTAAAAAAAAAAAAAAAAAAAAAAAAAAAGAAGGGGGTGATTGGTGAATAGGGGACTTTAGGGGAGGGGGGATTCAAAAAAGAGGATATCAATTGAAATGTAAATAAAGAATATATTGAATAAAAAAAGAAAAGAAAATATTCAAAGTATACCTTTCAGCCATCAAATGTGTACAAAAATCCTTGCAAAAAAGAGTCAGTGTTTCTGGCATAAGCAGAGAGGAATTGGGTTTTGTAGAGTAGAACCAATAAAGCAACATCTACAGATTAACATGCTGCTGTTTGACTCACAACATTGAAGCAAAGAAGCAGATCAGAAAGCCTGGTACAGACTCAGGACAGGTACATTTCCATCCGTAGTTTCATAGTGGTGTGAGGAAATGCCACTACTCCTATCATAGTGATATTTGTTTCCCAAAACTGATTTAATCATAAAATATGAGCGAACACAAAAACATAAAGCTTGTACCCTGATTGATTGTCCAAAAATCAGAAGAGCAACACTTCAGTTCAATAAAGTGTGGGATTATTCAGAAAGGATATCCCAAAATAACTCCATAATATCTCCTAAATCCATGACAATCTGTGCTTAAATTTCTGAAAAGTATTCCAAACTTTCCAAATTTTATTAATACAATGGCTTCTGTCTTAGACATTCTATTGAATGATAGAGTCATATAATTATGCATGCTAATACAAATGTTTCAAAACTCAAATGAGACCAAATCATCACCTTTCAGATATGAGGAAATTTGACTGAGAAACATATTCTGGCCAATCATTTTCCTTTTTTAAATTTTATCTTATTTTATTTTATTTTTACTGTTTAAACTTTAAACTATTTTTTTATTTTATTTTGCTTCTTTTTTTATTTTCTATATTCTTTGATTACATTCCAAAGGCTTTCCCCTTTCCCAGTTTTCCCTTCACTGTATGTCCCATAAGTCTACTTTCCTCTGCCAATTCCCAATCACACACACACACACACACACACACACACACACACACACACACACACCATTTATCTGTTCTGATACTTTCCTACAAAACTGGATCCAGTCTTTTCAGGACCAGGGTCCTCTCCATCCTTCTTCTTGGGATTCTTTATATTTGCTAATTGGGCCTAGAGTATTCAGAGCCTTTGTGCTCACAAATATCCACTTATCAGTGATTGCATTTCATGTGTATTCTTTTGTGATTGGGTTAGCTCACTTATGATAAAATTTTCCAGATCCAACCATTTGCCTACAAATTGCATGAATTCATTATTTTTAATTGCTGAGTAGTATTCCATTGTATAAATATACCACATTTTCTGTATCCATGCCTCCTTTGAGGGACATCTAGGCTCCTTCCAGCTTCTGGCTATTATGAATAAGGCTGCTATGAACATAGTGGAGCATGTGTCTTTATTGCATGCAGGGCACTCATCTGGGTATATGCCCAAGAGTGGTATGACAGGGTCCTGTGAAAGTGTCATGCCCAATTTCCTGAGGAACTGCCAGACTGATTTCCAGAGCAGTTGTACCATCTTGCAATACCACCAACAGTGTAGGAGTGTTCCTTTTTCTCCACATCCTCGCCAGCACCTGTTGTCCCTTTAGTTTTTAATCTTAGCCATTCTGACTGGTGTGAGGTAGAATCTCAGGGTTGTTTTGATTTGCATTTCCCTGATGACTACTGATGTTGAACATCTCTTAAGGTGCTTCTCAGCCATCTGAAATTCTTTTGGTGAAAATTTTTTGTTTAGCTCTGTACCCCATTTTTGATAGGGTTATTTGGTTCTTTGGGGTCTAACTTCTTGAGTTCTTTGTATATATTGGATATTAGCCCTCTGTCAGATGTGGGGTTGGTGAAGATCTTTTCCAAATTTGTTGGTTGCTGTTTTGTCCTTCTGACAGTGTCCTTTGCATAACAGAAACTTTGTAATTTTATGAGGTCCCATTTGTCAGTTCTTGATCCTAGAGCATAAGCTATTGGTGTTCTGTTCAGAAACATTCCCCTCTGCCCATGTCCTCAAGGGTCTTCCCCAGGTTCTTTTCTATTAGTTTCAGTGTATCTGGTTTTATTTGGAGGTCCTTGATCCACTTGGAGTTTATCTTGGTACAAGGAGATAAGAGTGGGTCAATTCACATTCTTCTGAATGTTGTACTCCAGTTGAACCAGCACCATTTGTTGAAAAGGCTATCTTTTTTCCACAGAATGGTTGTAGCTCCTTTATGAAAGATTAAGTGACCACAAGTCTGTGGGTTCATTTCTGGGTCTTCAATTCTACTCCATTCATCTGCGTGCCTGACACTGTACCAATACCATGCAGTTTTTAGCAAAATTGCTCTGTAGTACTGCTTGAGTTCAGGGATATTGATTTCCCCAGAAGTCCTTTTACTGTTGAGAATAGTTTTAGCTATCCTGGGTATTTTTACTCCAGATGAATTTGAGAATTGCTGAACTGGGTTCCAATGCTGCCATGCTGTCTTGATTTCTGTTAGAAATCAAGCGTTCAAGAAAATATAGCGTTCCTATATTTTCCTTTTGCCATCTGGTTATCTCTGGCATTAGTTGGTCTTGTTGTCACTGGCTGGTGTTTGAACCTCAGTAGAGAAGCAACAGGCTGGGCCTGCCTGTTGCTTCTCTACTGATGACCAGGCTGCAAGATAGAGACTGCCTCTGCCAGTGCTGAGGGGACCTCAGGGAAGTCGGTTCCCAACCGAAGTTTGTGCAAGGCTGGAGGGCGTGGAGATGTCCTGCTGAGCCCCTGCCCTAGCCCGGGCTAGTGGTGAGAGCTTGGCAGATCCACCCAAGGGATGGTACTCCCTGATTAAGTCTGTGTACCTGGGCCTCTCTAGCGGTGGCCAGGTGGCATTGTGGAGACTGACCTCCGCTCTAAGGAACTGCGGAGCAGGCTGCTCCTAGCCACCTTGGTGCAAGACCGGAGGTTGTAGAGATGTCCTGCCGAGCTGCCGCCCTGGCCCTGGCTAGTGGCGAGAGCCGGGTGGATCCATCTAAGTGATGGTAGTCCCCAATTAAGTCTGTGTACCTCGGCCTTTCTAGCTCTCTAGTGGTGGCCTGGTGGCAATCCCCAGAGGTCTTAATCTCTGGATACATCGGGTACCTGGTTCTGCCTGCAAGGTCGAAACAGCCGGGAAGATGGCGGAGGCTGCAGGGAGAGCAGGGTCCCCCTTCAGGGCACAGGGCCCACACCTGTCTGAGGTACTTGAACTGCTGCTCTGCGTGGCTCCTGCTCAGGGATTGCTGTCTGGTGTCCTGAATCCCCAGATGTCTTAAACTCAGGATATCTTGGGTACCTGGTTCTGCCTGCTATAAACTATTTTAAGTTCACATCCAACTTAGTTTGTTTTATTTCTTATTTTATGCATTCATACTTGTTATCCATTGTCTTCAAAACATGAACATCAGCTTTTTCAACAAGACCTTGAGATTTTACTATTTTTTCAATCAAGGAAGGTCAACCCTACAAAGACATAGACATGAAATTATTAATGTCTCACTTATAGTTGAATCAAGAAAAATGTATCAAAAAAGACATATAAGAAATGATAAGCAACATAAATGAAAAATTATGTAATTGTCATTCACATAACATTTCACCCAAAGGTAGTGAAACAAATGTTTTCAGTATATACTGAACCTACAGAAGAAAACCATTAACATTTATTACAAGATTAATATTAGAAGTATTAAATGTACAGGCTTGAAGTCAGTTAATATTAATATTTGAACCCAGAAATATGGATGAAGCCTTTCAAACAAAAGAAATGATGATCTCAAAAGAAGAAAAGAACTAAAGAAAAAATCTAGAAAACAAACTTACTAAAGACCAGTACAGATAAAATAACAGAGAAAAGAGATAAACATCAATAGATACATTGGCAAACATCCTGTCAGAAAAAGAAAGTAAACTAAATAAATAAACAAATAAATAGTCCTTAGATATCTGTGTGGAAAAAAGAAAAGTATCTCACAGAAATTCATGTTAGCAGAAGAATAGAAGTACACATTGACACATGTTGGAGGAATTAGAAATAATGAATCAAAAACGTTGTTTAACATCATAGCCAACAATGTTAAATAGATGATTCATATAAAGGAGGAACTGGACCATCAGAAGCAATAATAGCAGGAGGAAGAGGAAAGGCTGGCTTACACATGCATTTGCTCCATTTTTCTCTGAGTTCATTGATAATAGGTATATAAAAATGGTGATGCTAAAAAGTAATTTTCAATGCATAAAGAACAAAAATGAGTAATAAGACAATAATGACACTCATGTCTTGGTTATAATCAATGGCATTGACCAAATTGATGGAATTCAGGCTTAGCAATTTAAACTTAGTCAATTACATATGGCTACTTATATCATGAACTATAAAGAAGGTCTTTTTAGAATAAAACTGATTTTTTTCATATAGTACATAAAACTCAAGAGTGAGTCAATCAAGGACCTCATCATAAGACCTAATAGCCTTAACATGATGGAGGAGAAAGCAGCAAATATGTTTCTAATCACTACCATAGGAAAGAACTTTCTGAACAGTAACCTAATAACACAGGCATTAACACCAGTAATTAACAAATGGTGGCTCACTGAACTGAAAATCTGTGCAGCAAAGGACACAGTAATGTGAAGGGGGCAGCATCCAAAATGAGAAAAAGCATTTACCAGATATACGTTGGTGAGAGGTTTAGCACAAATAATACACAATGAGCTTAAAAACTAATTCATTCTTTTTAAACAATAAGCAACTCACCTATTAAAATGCAGCTTGTAACTAAAGACAGAGTTTTCAAAAGGTGTAATACATATGGTTGAAAAATATGTTTAAATGTTGTTACCTTTGGTTATCAGGAAATAGCAAACAAACTATTTGACATTTCATTTCATTCCAGTCAATGGCTAAGCTGAAAAGTAAATGATGGCAAATTCCAAATGTGAGCATGAACTTGGGAAGAGGAGCATTTATTGTTGGTAAAATAGAAAATTCATTCAGCAAGTATAAAAATTTGTGTGAAGCTTTAACAATGATCTATAAATACATATACCATATGATCCAGGTATACTGTTCTTTAGAGTAAACACAAAGAAGACTATGTATCCTAATATGGAGATAGAAGCTCACACTTGGTCATCACTACTTGATTTTTAGTAGCCAGTAAATGGAAACAGCCTGAATATCTACCAACTGATGAATGGATAAAAGTGTGAGATATTTGTATAATTGATTTTTCAGTAATTCATATAAATCAAACAATCAAATTCATATTAAGGCTATCCAAAACAGTGAGCCCTGTGTTTAATGATGATCCTGTTGATAACAATAAGCTGTAGAGCAATACAGGAAAACAACTCAAGTCAAACTCCAGCCTCCAAATTTACAATATGGGAACATACTTGTATCAACATGTACAAACATGAACACACACACACACACACACACACACACACACACACACATGTCCACACAAAATATATTAAAAATACCTATACCATTGGGCATTCAAATAATTATTTTCAACAATATAAACACAAATTAACTCACTCAAAGTATAGTCATATGTGAGATCTAGCTTTAAAATGTCACAAATAATTTGATTCCTTATAAAGGCTACCATTGATCAAAGGTGTGGAAAATGACTTGAGTAGATGCCAACGGTTACTATAGTGAAGTTAATAACAAGAAATAAGACCAGGGTGAATTTTGAGGGACAGAGAGCTGTTCTGTTACCTGAAATTAGTGATGTGTTTTCTAATAAAACTGTGTTATATATTTGGGATACAAAAGGTAAAGTGCAGTTTATTGCAGAGAAAATGACTTATTTGGTGAATACCAGAAAAAAAGTGTAAACTCAACATGGGCTGGCATCAAAGTGAGAAGAGTAATGCAGTTTCCTGTCAAACATGGGCCTTCTCTATTCCACTGCTAATAAATAGGCTATTTTTTGGTTTAAAAAAACAATAAGTCTTATTATTAATGATTTTGACTTTTCATGCCTTTTTCAGATGGATCAGCAGGAAAAAAACTGACACATTCCACATGTAAAAAAGAGAAGGAGTTTCAGAACTGCATGGTATTGGTACAATTACGGGGAAGTGGATCAATGGAATAGGATTGAAGACCCAGAATTGAACCCACACATCTATAGTCAATTGATCTTTGACAAAGGAGCTGAAAACATACAGTGGAAAAAAGATAGCCTTTTCAACAAATGGTTCTGGATCAACTGAAGGTCAAAATGCAGAAGAATGAGAATTGATCTACAATTTTCTCCTTGTACTAAGCTCAAATCCAAGTGGATCAAGGACCTCCACATAAAACCAGACACACTAAAACTAATAGAAAAGAAACTGGGGAAGACCCTTGAGGACATTGGCTCAGGGGGAAAGTTCCTGAACAGAACACCAATAGCTTATCTTCTAAGATCAAGAATAGACACATAGGACCTCATAAAATTACAAAGTTTCTGGAAAGCAAAAGACACTGTCAAAAGGACAAATCGGCAACCAACAAATTGGGAAAAGATCTTCACCAACACTACATCCGACAGAGGGTGAATATCCAATGTATACAAAGAACACAAGAAGTTAGACCCCAGAAAACCAAATAACCCTATCCAAAAATGAGGAACAGAGCTAAACAAAGAATTTTCACCTGAAAAAATTCGGATGGCTGAGAAACACCTTAAAAATGTTCACCATCATTAGTCATTAGAGAAATGCAAATCAAAACATCCCTGAGATTTCACCTCACACCTTTCAGAATGGCTAGAATTAAAAACTCAGAAGACATCAGGTGTTGGCGAGGATGTGGAGAAAGAGGAACACTCCTCCACTGCTGGTTGGACTGCAAGCTGGTACAACCACTATGGAAATCAGTCTGGCGGTTCCTCAGAAAACTGGACATGATAATTCCGGAGGATCCAGGCATACCACTCTTGGGAATATACCCAGAAGGCTCCCCAGCATGCAATAAGGATACATGCTCCACTATGTTCATAGCAGCCTTATTTATAATAGCCAGAAGCTGGAAAGAACCCAGATGTCCCTCATCGGAGGAATGGATACAAAAAATGTGATATATATATATATATATATATATATATATATATATATATATATACACACACAATGGAATACCATTCAGCCATTAGAAACAATGAATTCATGAAATTCATAGATAAATGGATGGAGCTAGAGAACATCATATTAAGTGAGGTAAGCCAGTCTCAAAAGAATACCCATGGTATGCAGTCACTCATAAGTGGATATTAGCCTAGAATCTTGGGACACCAAAGACACAATTCACATACCAAATGATGTCTAACAAGAATAAAGGAATGGACACTAGTGCTGGAAAGGATCAAAGCATCAGTGTAGGGGAATACCAGAACAGGGAAGTGGGAAGGGGTAGATGAAGGAGCAGGGGGAGGGAAAAGGGCATGTGGGACCTTAGGGGCATGTGGAAACAAAAAACGGGAAATGAAATGTAAATATAGAATATATCCCATAAAAAAATAAAAAAAACCACTAACACTTCCAAATATATATATATATATATATATATATATATATATATATATAATATTATATATTTTATATATATTTTATATTTTTATATATTTTATATATTTTATACATTATATATATATTATATAATATATAATATATATAAAATATATATTATATATATTTTATTAAAAAATATATATATATCCAATTAAAAAAACCAAGCAATTGACTTGGAAGATAAAGAGGATTGTCATTGAAGAAAAATTGTGTGATTCTATAATCATGAACATGGGGACTGCCTACTTCAGGGTCTGAAGCTAGGCACTCATGTAGCTAGATCCATTGTTTCCTTGGTTCAGCCTACTGTACACATATTAGACTTCTGAATATCAAAACTTTTGAAAAACAGGTCTGTGTTGATTTAAAACAACAACAATAACAAAAATGTAGGGACTAGAGAGATGGCTCAGAAAGATTGTGCTTATGACTCATGCAAGAAGTAATTTTGAGCCATAAAATCTATATTTAAAAAAATTAGTGACATGGTATTTACGTATAATCCCATAATTAGGGAGGTGGAGACATCAGGATTCTTAAGGTAACCAGATACCTGGCCTACCCTAATAGGCAAGTCACACACACACACACACACACACACACACACACACACGAATATATTTCACACCAACATACACAGCTAAAACCAAGCTGTGATTTCTTACACATAAACATATAAATTCATACAATTCTTTAAACAGAAACATTCTTTTTACCTGTGTTTTTGCCTACAATACTCTCTTCCAAGCACTCTTTAAGTATTCACACATACACACACACACACACACACACACACACACACACACACCAAAATGGTTTATTTTTCCTCTTGATTCTTTGAAAATGGGAGTAGAACTCAATAATCCCCAAGATATTCAGATAGTGATTCTGAAGTCATTTGCTCTTAAAATGCTTGGAATGAACTGGAATGAGCTGATTCTTTGAATTCACTCTAAAGTCCAACAAATGTTATTCACATGGATCGATGCATTTACTCTAGTGTTTCTTTGGATTTTATCATTTTCTTTATCAAAATATATATCCTTTAGAATTAATTACAGGTGTCCATCACTTAACTACTGGGTCCATGTTCGGATACACTCAGTGCTACCTTTTTATCACCACACAAAAATAAAGTAAAACTATGGTATTAATATCAGATAGCAATTACAAGGTCCCAGGGTTATGAAATGTCATTATATGTAATTTCACTGTGTTTCTTATTCTCAATCTTTAAAGTATTGTTTATATTTCATTCAACTGTTTTTCTCAGTAACTGGGAATACCAGATGTGATGTAGGCTATGCACAACAATCATAAGTATAAAATAAACTAAGACTTGAGTTTTCATCACTAATGTTAACAGCTGGTGACCTTCCAAAAATGATGACAAGGTAATAAACCAGGGATGATATTAAAAGATTTCACAGAGAAGATAAACATAAATTTAAAATTAATGCTCTTTATCTAACTATCTCTATCTCTATCTCTCTCTCTCTGTGTATGTGTGTGTACACACATACACATGTGTGTGTGCGCGCGTGCGCACATGTGCATGTGCGTGTGCACATACATTATTATAGAAATCAGAAGTGAATTTCCAGTGTCTTCCTCACTAACTCATTACCTTATATTTGGGGGAGAAGCGTCTCCTACTAAACATGGATCTCCTAACTTGTCTCAACTTCATGACTCACAAGTTCCAGTGATCCTCCTATTTCTAGCTTCTCTGTGCTGGAATTACAGGGGCAAGATTGGCATGCCTGACATTTTATGAGATTTCTGAAGACTACATTCTCATCCTTATGCTTGTGTGCCAAGTTCTTTAACAACTGAGCAATCTCCCCACCCTTATTGTGCCTAATTAAATTACAAATTGAGTTCTTCACTAAAAATGCATGTAAGTTCCATTATCACACCAAGTGAAATCACAGCAAAGAATAAGGGAAGATCAGAAGAAAGAGCATGTATCCTTAGAAAATGCATAAACAATTGTATCTATTAGATAGTAATATTTAATTTTAATTAACTCTTACCAAATATGTCTTGATTAGAAAAATTATTATCCTCAACTCACAGATGAGAACACTGATGCCCATGGAATGTAGGCAATAAATCATCTATATAAAAAATGGGTGCCTCATGTATTCAAGCCTGTGTCTATCCCATATGTGGTTATTCATTGTTTCTGCATTGTTTTATTGGAATGTTGCAAACAGCAGCTAAGAAGCACAAAATATGTAGAGGGTTTTGGACCATGCCAAGGCAATAAACAAATCTTTCCTATAATAAAACGCACAAGAACAATTCAATTTATGATCAGGTATGAAGTAATTAGTGTCCTACTAAGTGACTACTACCAGCATCTCTTTAGCCATGAGGCCATTTTATATGCCACGAGAACTAAAAGTAGGTTCGCTAGACATGTTCCACTGCTCTAGCTCCAGGAACTAACATCATCTTGCCACATCTCCAATTACTTTGGCTAATTTTTCTTCTCATAAGCCAGGATTTGAGACTGGCTTGGGCAGAATTTCTAAAGTAGCAGGATGCAGAGATTGACCAGGGTGGAAAGAGGCTTACTGACAACATCAGTCATAGCTCATTTGTCATTAATAACAAGGCAGTCTGTATTCTTGTACTTACTGCAACCTGCCAATAGGTACTCTCTAAGGGACAGCCTTCTCCTTCTTCACAGGCAGAGTTGGGTCATGGTTGAGCATCTGTGTGCCTAAAGGATTGTTTGAAATAATCACAGCTCTGCAGATTTCTAACATCAGAGGATTGCTCTATTTAAATGGAGAATATTAGCTTCCAGGCACCCACTAAAAGAAGAAATTTTAAGTTATTCCTCAAGCTTTTTATCTAAGCATTCTTTCTTAAAAGCTCAAAGAATTAATTTAATTAAAATGTTATCAGCAGTACAATCAAATCTTTATTTCTCATCTTTCTCATCTGATTTAGCCTGGCATGTAGCTTGAATTAGCAATTACAGGACAGAAAAGATAGGAAACACATAGGCCAATTTTACAGCCAGATGAATCAAAGCAGAGTTGGGTAGGACTGAGTAAGGAAAATGGATTATAGGCAGAGAGCAGAAGGTTCAGATTTCTAACTCAGCAAGAATTTCATCACCTTGTTATTTTGCATACTTCTCTTCTGCTCTCTAGGCTTTTTTTTCTGATTTCTTGAATGCCCTGATACTATAAATCTGACTAACTATGAGAATGATGAAAGGATTAAAAAAAAACAGAACTCCATGATTTAATTAAATTAAATAAATGGTCTAAATTTCAAAGAAAACAAGGAAATTCCCTGGGGTTTGCTTTGTGCCAGTAAAGTTCTTAGATCCCTTGATCCAAGGATGCTGCCTGTATCTACTGACTATGCTGTGGTAAAAAATGTCTGAGTATGGGTAGAAACAAGCTGGCCTTCTAGGCTTTTTTCACAGTTCCTGTGATGATCCATTAGTATGGCAGGACACTGAAACATGATGTGATTAGTACAAGGAATCTGAACACAAGAAGAACACATTTTATGCATTATCCAAATATTGCCTTGTATATGCATCTTCGTCTGATTTTCTCCTCCACGTGAAAGATGTTCATTGTTCCAGTGTGACTTTACTCTCACCTAAACTGTTCATCACACTTGCTTGACGTTTTGTTTCTGTGCATCTCTCCTGTGAAAATCTTTCATAGACTTGAAGATGGTTCTGTTGTAATGGATGTATAAGCATGAGAACCTGAGTCTGGTTCATGAGGCAACTTAAAAATGGAGCAAAACTGAATATGTTGAAATATATTTTCCATTCCAGTACAAAGGAATTGGAGAGTCAGGGATACCAGGCCTTGTAGTAAGCTACTCCAACAGCATTGGTCAGACCCAGGTGAAGAGAAAGAGACTTTCTCCAAAATCAAAATGGAAAGTGACTGAGAGAGACACCTAAGATTTGACTGTGGTTGCTACCCTAACATACATAGTTGCCCATATGCTCCCGCATGTGCACACCTTTATGTATGAACAAAACTCTCTCTCTCTCTCTCTCTCTCTCTCTCTCTCTCTCTCTCTCTCTCTCTCTCTCTCTCTCTCTCAAGTCTGTGAGGCTAGACAGATTCTGACACCTAATATGGACCAAGGATTTAATTTAGGCATTTAAGCATTAGCTTAACTTCATAGGGGTTTTAACAAAGGGCATTCTCTAAGTACAAAAAAACAATTCTCTTTAAAGTATTGCAACATCATGTGTAAATTATATTTTGCCCAATCTCTTTCTTGATTCATATTAGGAAATTATGGAAGAAAGCACATAAATAGTGCTTTACATTTTTAACATTTTTGGCTTGGAGGTGATTTAACATCCCAAACTAAAATTCCTTTTGCCATATCTGCACAAACAAGCATTTTGAAAATTTAATCAGAAAGCCTTCCGCTGCTTCTGCCTGGCCGTTTCTGCTGGGGCAGACTGCTAGCTTGTCTGCACCCATGAAGACACCATATCCTGAGCCATCCTATACAATCCACAGCACTCAGAGTAGTTGGTATGAACTGTCCCACCACACTATGTCCTCGAGCAGTCTGTTGGTTGCCCGGTAGACGTGGGACCCATCACACACCAAAACACTTGCCCCCCAAATGCCCCTCCCCTTCTGCCCCTTCTGCCTGATCCTTTCTGCTGGGTCAGACTCCTAGCTGGTCTGCTCCCATGAAGACAATATATCCTGACCCATCCTAGAGGACTCAGTGCACTCAGGGCAGTTGACACCATATACTGAGCCACCTGAGAGGATCCTCTGCACTCAGAGAAGTTGGGCAAGTGATACAACATCCTGAGGCATCCCAGGAGATCTGCTGCACACAGAACAACTGAGCAACTGATTGCAAGCTTGTCTGCTCCCCTGAAAACATCACAGCTTGAAGGCATCCCAGGAACTGCTCTTAACACAGGGAAAACAGGCAGCAGACACCACTGTCTAAAGTCCTCCCAGGGGCTCTGTGTGGTAAGCAGGGCAACTGACTCAACAGACTGAAAGCCTCCCTACAGTACTGCTGCACACACACACAAAAAAAAAAACAGAAACCACAATCCTTAGGGCCGCTGGAGAATATTTTCACACAGGACAACAGCTTAACTGCTCCTCTGACGTTCCAAAAGTTTGAAAACCTCCTGAAAAATGTACTGTAGCCAGAGAAACATATCAGCAGCTTCTCTGCCCCTCTAAACTACACCCACCAGTTGGAAGGCCCCACAAGTGGTCTGCTACAGCCATGGCCACAGACTGACTAGGAGATCTGAAACAACCCAGGCACAAAAGAGGCAGACTCAAGACAGTCACCCAGACCAGCAAACACAAGAGGCAATTACATCATGAGAGGCAAGCACAAGGCCATAAGAAACATAACATAATATATGTGGGCATCATCAGAACCCAGTTCTCCCACCACAGCAAGCCCTGAATACAACACACCTGAAAATCAGGAAGCTTACCTAAAATTCTATCTCACAAAGATAATAGAGTCCTTTAGGAGGATATAAATAACTCACTGAAATAAATACAGGATAACAGAGTAAACAAGTAGAAGGCCTTAAAGAGGAAAAAAAGAAGCCTACACAACACCAAATAAATGGGACCAGGAAAGAAAATCCTCTTGTCACATAATAATCAAAACATTAAAACCACAGGAAAAAAAATAATATTAAAAGCTGCAAGGGAAAAGAGCAGAGTAATGTATAAAGGCAGACCTATCATGATAACACCAGACTTCTCAACAGAGACTATGAAAGACATGAGCCTGGTCAGAGTTCTTGCAGACTTTAAGAGAACACAAATGCCAGCCTAGGCTACTATACCCAGCAAAGCTCTCAATCAATATAGATGAAGAAATCAAAATAGTCCAGGACAAAAGAAAATTCAAACAGTATCTACCAATCCAGACTACAGAGGATCCTAGAAGAAAAACTCCAACACAGGGGAGGTACCCACATCAAAGAAAAGATAGGATATTAAACATCTCACACAAAGCAAAAAGGAGAGAACCACAAGCACACTAAGGCACCCACAAAAAAAATATCAGGAACCAACAGTCATCTGTCTTTAATATATCTCTGAATATTAATGGACTCAACTCACCTATTAAAAGACATAAGCTAACAGTCTGGACACACAAGATCCAGCATTTTGCTGCATATAGGAAACACACATCAATAACAAAAAGACTCTATCTCAGATTAAAGGATGGAAAAAGGTCTTCCAAGAAAATGGTCCCAGGAAACAAGCAGGAGGTGCCATCCTAATATCCAAAAATTAGATTTTCAAACAAAAGTTTTCAATCATGATGATGGACACTTAATATTCATCAA
The DNA here is from genome assembly GCA_964023405.1 of Apodemus agrarius. Classification (NCBI taxonomy): domain Eukaryota; kingdom Metazoa; phylum Chordata; class Mammalia; order Rodentia; family Muridae; genus Apodemus; species Apodemus agrarius. The sequence continues at coordinate 88,110,786 of OZ030017.1, read as the reverse complement.
TGGGAAAATCTCTCAAGAGACAGATACAAAGTGTGATCCAGTACAAGGGAAGTTCCTAAGTTCTGACAATATTACTGAGACTATGAAGTGCTCCCCAAAAGGGACCAAGCATGACTGTACTACAGAAAACTCAATAAGCAGCTGAAAGTGTCAGATGCAGATATTTGCATCCATTCAATAGAAAGAAGCAGCTGACCCCTGTTATTGGATTAGGGTAAAGCTGAAAGAACATGAGGAGAAGGACTAGCAGTCTCATTTAATCAGGACCCCGAGATCTCTCAAATACTGGTCCACAAAACAAGCAGCATACACCAGGTAATATGAGGAAGACCTCAATATGTATACATTAGAGGACTGCAGGGTCTGTGTTCATTCTGAGATGATGTACCTAACCCTCAAGAGACTAGAGGCCCAGGGAGTTTATAGGTCATGGGGGTTGGGGGTCGGGTCATCCATGAAGAGACAGGAGGGTGGGGAGGAAGTACAGGATGTGGAACAGTCAGAGGGGGGACAGGGGATGTGGTGGGTTGGGGATAATAAGATATAGAGTGTAAAATATAAACTAGTTAATTAATAAATAAAAATAAATTTAAAAAAGAAATGCTGTAGGGGAAAACCAACCCATACAAAGAGATTTACAGTCCCGCTTTACATTTTCCTTTCTATAGTCTCCTTCCAAAAGGACATAAAAAGGTTTATCTCTCAACTTTGATATTTTGGGACTTTATGTCTCTGAGTATGGTTATACCTCAATACCTTATGTTGAGTTTCCTGTGAACTCGGAATCTTCTAACATAATTGTTTACCATTAAAATATAGATATAAGGCTATTTACTTACAACTAATGGGGCCTTAAGAATTCTTCCTTTAATAAAATAATGGGGGATTGCTCCAGTTTTCATGATCTGTCTTTCAATAGTCCAGTGATAAGAGTTGAATCTCCCAGACTATAAGATTAAAGTCAGGATTTATGCAAAGAATGCTTGAAACTCAGACTTGTGTCCAGTAGCTGCAGAACTGGCAGATGAGAGCAAAAGATGTGAAATATAGATCTGTGTGCTACTTAATGTTGGAGTTGAGAAAGAGGTAAGAGGGAGAGAAAGGTACCAACTTCCTCTGATATGGAAAGAGCTTGTAGATTCTAACTTGATTGTAAACATCACATGGAAGGCATTATGACTATTTCCTCATTTTGTTAACTTTTGACAGGTTTCTGGCAGCTTCCCATTAAACACAAAATGAAGTGATCTATGACAAAACAAGTAAGTCCCCAGATGCATGCTAGAAGCTAAAGAACCTCTAATAGAAAGAACTCTTAGGAAGCAACCAAAACTCATTATTTCTGTCTAAATGAAAAGCTTTTAAGAACCACTCATGGACTCATATCCGACTCTCACACCCACTTGCTTCTACTCATCATACAGCCCCTTCCTTTAAAAATGATTTTTAAATATTTCTTTCCTATGCCAGCAAACCACCTCCTCTTCTTTGGAACCCACAACACCAAGAACCTGCAGTTGTTGCTGAAACAATGTGCCAACAGCAACCAAGGATAGATGCAGATGTGGAAGGTTGGAAATTCAGGAAGCTGTCATATCCCTAAAGAACTAAACTAGAAATCACAATAAAATAAATACCAAGCAATCATCCATCTCTCCAGGGGAAATTGAATCACACAATTCAATCTTTCTTTGACTCTCTGCTGTGAAGTGAAGGAAAAGACATTAGAAATCATGTTCAGTCATTGCTGAGTTCTCCATAGGAATATCCCTCCTCCTAAGGCTTCTGAATTAGGTCTCCTTGACTCCTTTAGGCATCACTTCAGCATAGTTCTTTGAAAACCTGAATTAAATGTCAGTATCTGCCCCTTATTTTGGGAGGGAGAGAGGAGGCGGAACAGGAAGGGAAGAAGGGAGAGAGGAGGAGAAGCAAAGAGGGAGGAAGGGGGAGGGGGAGGGAGGAAGGCAGGGAGAGTGAGAGGGAGGAAGGGAGCAAGGAAGGGAAGTAGGGAGGAAGAGAGGAGAAAGTACACTAGCCCCTCTGCTTCTCGGTGCCTTAGCGACCAAGGACACGCCCAGTCCACTCTTCAGGAAAGAGCTGGGGGCGGTGCTTTGCACGTTGCGCCTATGAGGAGCTGTCCGACACTCTGGTGCTGAATCCAGCTTTAGCTCTGGAAAGAGGTGCTTTAGGGTACTGGCCGAGCTGGGCGCGCCAAAAGCTACCCTCAAGTTTGGATATGATCGTTTAAGAAAGGGAATCCGGAGGCAAACGAGGTAGGGGAGGAAGGCAAAGACAGAAACGGACAGTGGGAGGAACCACAAATCTCGGTCGCATTTCTCAGCTCCGAGGAATCTCTGCTGCAGTTTAAGTGGAGCATCTGCGGAGCAGAATGCAGTGAAGGAGAAGAGGGTCTGTTCAAGGTGTATGGGAGGGGATAAGGCTGTGCGGAGGAGAAGAAATCAGGAGGCAGAGAACGGAAAAGAGAGAAAAGCAAAGGCTGGTGTCTGCAAATTCGGGATTCCATTGGAAAAGATCGCTCACTCTGGGGAAATGGATTTTGTACCAAGACTGAACAGCGTTTTGACTTTCGTTCTCTCTGCTTTGTGGCATTTAGGATTAACAGCAACAAACTGTGAGTACTCAGAACTAGGGGCGGGAAGGTGAGGTAGGATAGGATGTTCCTCCTAGAAATAAGTATACTCTGTCTGACCATTTACAGTGTGAATGAAAGGAAAGAACAGGGTGAACACCCTAACCAGTGTGGTTTGACCATTCCAAACATCTAAAAAGTTTTTAGAACTCTAATGAGCTTGCACTGCTGCATTCTGTGCCTTTCTTTGCAATCATAAATTTCTCTTAGTCTGCTGCTAGCTGCACATTTATTAATCTCAGCTGAGGATGCATGGTCCAGGAGCAAGCCTTTAGGAGCAAGGACACCCCAGGGCCACAGAGTTCAGGGACAACAGCAGAAGGCAGCTCCTACTGATTTGCAATGTGCTCAGAACTCCTCCACCCACATCTTGTACCCTAACCACCTAGCTCTCTCTACTTCCTGAGGGAGCATTTTGTAACCAAATAGGCACCAGTGTAAGGGGTTAGGGAGTTTGGACCTAAGAATTGTACCCAAAACATCATTACCACAGGAGATCAGTAACTGACCTACTATAAGAGATAGAGCTTTGCTACACACTCCACCCTCGAAATTCTGGTGCCACTGAAGGAATAGTGAGAATGTATTGTGTTATTCACATTTTCACCCTATCAAACATAGGCAAAAACTCTTGACTCCCTGAGATCTGACACCTGCACTATGTATTTAAAGAATCCAATTCGTCAAACTTGAATGATTTACTAAAGCTCTGAGCAGTTAAAGTTCAATTTCTCAGCTACTTATCTAGGCAGAGAAAGGAAAGTTTTTCCATCACTGGGAACTCCCAAATGTGTTCCCAGAGGATGCAATTAATGAATTCTGTTGTTTGTAAGGAAGGCTTACCCCTGTCTTTAATGTTTCTGGAGTGTTCCTTCATCTCCCATATTGCAATGAACTTCAGAAATTTTATTAACACAATTTTATATTACTTTGGTAATTTGTATTATCACTATCAGTTATAAAAAAGTGAGAAGACTTACTTCAGAAATGTTTCCATCTTATTCTTTAATTCTTAGAGAATCTTGTCTCAGAATTTGCATTTCAGAGGGAAGACAGACAAATGATCAAAGGAGAATTAGTGTTTCTGTGATGCAAACATTGGAAAGTTCACAACCCACAGTAGAAATATTTTCTTAAAGTTTGTGTTATAAAGGAGGGCAAAAGAGGTCACCATAGTCATCAGGAAGGAATAAGCTAGTAAATTATTTAAGAGGATATATTGAGACAGGTTATAGTCAGGTAGATTGAGTTTCTCATTTGCCTTGTCCCCATTCCTTTTTCTGTTGCCCTTTGCTCCACCTCTTATTCTCCCCTTCTCCTTTATATTATTCTGATCTTGCCCAAGAGAAAAACCCAACAGCTTTAGGCTTTTGTACTGAGCTTATTTCCCTACCATCTCGAACACTAGAGGTCAATGTTGTCCAATTGATTCAAAGGTGTGGCCCTGAGCTCTGCTTTCTGTTTTGTATATTCTGTTATCTGGAAAAAAATAATACTCTGAAAATTCAAAAGTTGGAAGTGAGGAATGTTAATGAAATTGGGTAGAATGTTCAGCAGCAGTTCATGGCTTAGTCTTCTTCAAGTATCACCCTTTGTGAAAATTCCTTCTTGGAGTCATGTTTTCTGTAAATTAATTTAATGATTGTCAATATAGTTTTAAAATGTACATAAAAGTATATGGCATGGCTTTAGGATTTCAATATATTATAGCCACACCGTTTCTGAAGCCTGCTTTGGGCATTTAAAAAAAAGTGATTGTGATCATCAGAATTTCCCAATCCATCTCATTTCTAAGCAACATTAGCAATTAAGTGAATGCTATTTGCTACGTATTCTAGAGGTGGTTTTCTTAAGGAATAGCAGTAAATGCTTATTATACTGTGAAACTGTATACTTTCCATAAAAAATAGGTTTGCAGAAACCACTAATTTTGAAGTCAATATGTATTAGTGGTCATCAGAGCCCCCTCAAGGCAATCATAGCTATTTCCCAGTCTGCTACTACATGTATAAGTGTAGATATTGGATTTTCTATGGATGTACAATCTTCTTCCATTCCATAAGCAGGTTTTGATGACTTAGACATTTTTTCCAAGACTTTCTTTTTAATTTGATTTGAGAATAATGTTTAAGGTTATTTTCCTACAGTTTTTAAGGAGAGTCCTATGCCACTAGTAACAGCAGGCTTAAAAGACAGACTGTGTGCCCATGATTCTGCATATTTATAAGTATTAAGATGTATATGTGAGAATTCTCAAAAAATAACCTTTAATTGTTTGCTACCTTTTGTAATGACTTGCTGTTGCTGTTATTATTGTGCAGTATGTGAGCATTTTTATACCTTTGATTTTCTCATAGTCTGTCTCTAACATTGGCATTTATTTCCAAAAGGAAAAATGAGTGTTTATCTAAATACAAATGTTGTAAGTATTGAATTGAAATAAAATGAAAAATAGGTTAGAAGGACAACCACCTAAATAGGGTTATTATAGACCTTTGATAAATATGTAATTACCCACCAGTAATAAAATCATCCCATTCTAGATTTTTCAGGATATTAAAAAGCAACAGTGTTTCCGTTGATTATATCCTAAGTGGACTGGTTAATTTTGAATATAGATACAGGCCACTTTAAAATTAAAATTTAAATTACTTTGACACAAGAAGCTATGATATGACAGAAGTCATCATCAAAGATATTCTATTCTCAGTGATGTCATTGAGCAGAGATCACATACCTATGTAATTATTACCCTTTTCTCACCTGCCAAAAAATGACAGCTAGCAATTGATGTATGTGTGTACTCCAAATTGAACAGGAACTAAATATCTTACTAAGGTTATTCATCAAAGATTAGGTAAGTTAAATTTTACCATGATAGAAGTATGGTGCTCTAAACAGGAGGACTGCATGTGACACACACAGACATAATTTTAATTTCATTTTTAATTTTATAATAGTTTAAGTTCTTTGAACTAACTTAGAATAATCACACATACGTACATGAAGTTTATTACTTCTCATTATTTTAGTGCCAGAGACATATTATTGTGATAAGAATATTAAACTCCATTTACTAGATTTTACTCACATAATATATTTCCCAAATTCTGTGAAAATGTTGATCATGAAAGTAAAGAGATATGAGACATTGAATTACTTGAAGGTTGTTAACTAACCAAATGGAAAAGTAATATGAGTGGTGATTGTGCTGTTGTTGTGGGGCAGGAGAAGGGCAGTGCAATGGTTTCCATGGCATCTGCAACTACCAGAAATGAGGAAACACTGTACTGTTCAGTTGGCAGAATCTTGAAACTTTTACAGTTATTAAACTAGCTCATTTTGTTCTTTAATGATCGACATGGATTTGCTTTCCATTTCATTCACATAAGTCCCATATCTAAATCATTTTAACACTTTGTAACTATAGAATAGAAATTAAAAACTAGGGATTTCAAAGTAAAGGAACAGATTAGGAGAAGATTAATATCTTCTTGAACAGCTCTGCTCTCACCTTTGTTCTCCATCTAAGGAATACCCTTTTGTGTACACATAAGCACATAACAATGCCATAAAAGCCCTTCTGTTGACATTTTGTCCCATAAGTCTGTCAATGTCAGGCCACAGTTCTGCTCAGGTAGCTCTGTGAAGTCTCACCATGTGTGGCAGGGTGCAAACTATAATTGGGCTTTGTATACTAATCTAAATCCTATCTTCTATACCCTTCCTCACAAAATATGAAGCTGTACATTTTAACAACAAACAACACTGACTGATAACTCTTTGATTTATTTGTATGTGGTTCTAATTGATTTGGTCTACAGTAATATTTTCTCTCAAAAACAATTTCCTCACAGTGTGCCAACTACACACACACACACACACACACACACACACACTCACATTTTTATAATGTGCTGAGAATATCTGGGAAAGTGGGAGGTAATAATTGAGATAGTAAGGATCAAGATATATGTAATATGTATATGAAATTTTCATAGAATAAATAAAATATTTGAATATTCTCAGTCTATATTGAGTGCCCATATTTATCTAACTTTTGTAGCACTTTCTGTAATCATGTTGCCTCAACTAAGGTGCATTACCTCTTTGTTGGGTTCCATCTGAATTATTGTACCCAATGGCTAAAATATTGAGTAAATAGATAAATAAGGGAATGAATTAATCATTTTTGGCAAAAATTTTTAATCTTAAACTCAGATTTTTCTACTTCATATGGGCTGAGTCTTGGTTTGAAGATGTGTTTGCTTCTTTTTGCTAGTTTAACAAGTATTTCTTGTCACTGTTATGGAAACTCCAAGTAGAAGTCAATTTTAAGATGAAACACAAGTTCAAACTGCCTTAGGAAACTGTGAGTTCCTCACCATTGATCCCTACCTGTATGTTTCTTCAGATCCATTGTAAGCAAGCCTGTTTTGGGCAACACAAAGTCATTTTTGTCCTGGAAGAAAAATTCCATAGCCCCCTGCCCTTACTAAAATTTTAATGTTATTTGATTAGCTATCTTTACACAATCTTAATGAATGCTTTCTTTATAGTTGAAAACTGTGTGCACCTATTGCTGTAATACATTTCTCTCATTGCCTTAGCTTTTCTATAAAATAGCATTTGGATTTTCTTCAAATGAATTAAGTGTTGGCTTACGGGAAAAAAAAGTTACTGGCAAATTCTTAATGGTAAATTCACTCATTACTCTTACAAAATGGTTTTGAGAAAAAAAATATGTAAGTGTCCAGGGTTGGTGTGTGTTAGTCTTAAGAAATTGCTGAAGAACTTAGTTCCAAGTATTGTTTTTTTTTCTTTCTTAAAATTGAGTTTCCTCTATATTGGATACATAAGAATTAGTTATTAGTATATACTACATGACCTGAAGGTGTGCATAAAAACTTGGCTGCTTGAAAAATAATCTGTTATCATGTCAATGTTGCAAGCCAGGTGAGCATGAGTGCAATGGAAGGCATAGAGTGAGCATCTTCCACTGGCTGGAGCTTCAGCGTGTGCTCTTGAGGAATGGAAACCTGAAGTTAAGGCTTGAACAAACTCAGCCAATTAAAAATAAGAGTGCTGTGGATTGATACAGGGACAGAGAAAAAAGTGAAGGAGCTTTCCTTTAAATTGAAAATATGCAGCTTGCCTGAAGGGTTTTAGTTTTTAAAATATTATTAATGGGTTAAATATGTAAGTATTTTGCTTTCATGTACACATTTACATAATCATGTATGCTACATTGCATGTCTAGTGCATGCATAACCTAGAAGAGGATATCAGAAATCCTAGAATTAGGGTTAAAGAAAGTTGAGGGCTAGCCAGGCAGTAGTGGCACACGCCTGTAATCCCAGCACTCTGGGAGGCAGAGGCAAGCAGATTTCTGAGTTCAAGGCCAGTCTGGTCTACAGAGTGAGTTCCAGGACATCCAGGGCTGTACAGTGAAACCCTATCTCGAAAAAAACCAAATCCAAAAAAAAAATTGTTTAAAGAAAGTTGTGGGCCACTATGTGGGTGTTAGATATTGTAATTAAGTCATGGTTCTGTTTCACACATCCATCCTCCCAGAAATAAGACTAAGACTCTAATTATATTTACAAAATGCATTGACCATATAGCTAGGCTATACAAAGGCTAGATTATAACTAAAAATGCCCATTTATTTTAACCTACATTTTGCAACATGAATAGTGCCCTGTGCTCAGGTGTCATGTCCATGCGTCCATTTCCTCACCTCTTTTCAGGACTCCCTCTTTTTCTCCCAGAACTCTTCTACCTTCTGATGTCTCACCCCTTTCTCCTTCCTAGTCCATAGGCCACGTGCTTTTTAATTGAGAGGTGAGCCATCCATATAATACAAAAGATGATCTCTTTAAAGATAGGAAGCTAAATTTAAACATTGGGATTATACATAAATGTCCCCACATACAGATATATAATTTTGATATGGTTTGTGTGTTTGTGTGTATGTGTGTGTGTGTGTGTGTGTGTGTGTATGTGTGTGTTATTTGTCTATTGGCAGTATGCACTTGAACTCTATGCATTCTAGTGTGTATATAAATCATAACCAACTTTGTGAAGATGATTCACTCCTTTAACATTTCTGAGGAGCTCATGTATCAGTTTCTGTTCATCATGCTCCAGTGGTCAGCATTTTTATGGCGTAAACCAACTCATGTATCCAATACATGAGTTGAGTACATACATGTGTATGTGCATGTGTGTGTGTGTGTGTGTGTGTGTGTGTGTGTGTGCTGTCAGTGTCAAACTAGGTTTTAAAGCTTTCAAAATAAGACCTTTATCATGTAAGCTCTCTCCAAAGACCCTCCATTTGTTAAGCACTAATGAGGCTTAGGATAATATGAAACAAAATATTAGTTAGAACAGTAGCTGAGATCATTATAGCAGCTCAGGTAACAGCTAGTATGGAACCCAAGAAAAATATTTGGTAGTACAGGTCACACAGTTCTTCAAAGAGAAAAATGACCAAGAAAATTAAATGCACAGGGATGTATGATCTACTAAATGCAGAAATGAACAGATTTACAAGTACAAGTAAAATGGTTCCAATGTTTATGACAATAAAAGCAATAGATGCTTAATAGTTGTTCAGTGATGTGAAATGCTGTTCTTTTCTGCGAATGTAGAATAGCCTATTTTTGGACACAGAATATTTCATACATGCAAAACACTATAGCACAAACTGCCAGTATCCATCAGTTTGATTTACTCTTCTAGTCTATAAACTATATTGGTTTGTGTAAGCAAAATGAAACCTAGACATTAAGAAATGTATAATTAAAGCTCAACATCATGGACTCTGGACACCTCAGCTGGGAGGCAGGAATTTTAACTTCCTGTAGTGTTTACTAACCTTGAAAATCACCCCTTCCCCATCTACAAAGGATATCACTGTTATGTTTAACTATCTATTCAGAAAAGTTACCTGAACCATTGATTAAATCTTTTTACTACCTCTCATGGTCAGAATCAACTTGTCAAAAATAACACTGTAGTTTGCACTGTCAGCCACTATACTATCCATATATGATGAATTTAATTTTGATGAGATTTGTAATCACCATGGAAACAACCTCCAAGTATGACTGAGGAGGATTACATAGACTATGATAATTGAGGTGGGTAGACTCACATATGCGTGACACTTTCTCATGGCCTGGATTAATGGACTGAGTAAAAAAGGAGAAAAATCAATAAGCATCAACATTTACTGCCCTGCTTCCTGACTAAGAATACCATGTGATCAACTGCCTCATCATTACAAGGTCTTACCTACCATGATGGACTCTGGAAATGAACTATAAACACAAATTAATTCTTCCTTCCTAAAGTTACTTTTGTCAGATATAAATCACAACCACAAGAAAGAAAAAACAACATAAGAGTTTGTCTCACTCATTTTAGCTCATACAAATCTCTTCTAACTAATTTAAGAGTTTTCAGTGCTTTGTTTTCAGTGCTGTAACTGCCTATGGAACTCATTCCTCAGCTTGCTGGTTTAGTTTTTTCCTAAATCCTTCGATCTTAATTATGTAGCAGTGTTCCTAAACCCATGGCACTGGATAAGGAAAGTGTTTATTTGTTGATAAATACTGATTCAATGGGAGGGTAAAAATTACAAACCCCTATTTAATCACTGTTCTTCATTGGCCAGATGCAATGAAGGACTTGATGGCCACAGAACATGCATTTGGTAATGAGATGTGGCCATTGTAATAGTTTGCTCTCATCATCAAATTACTGTAGAGTTTGGCCATTAAGTTCTTTGCTTTAATTTTAAGGTTTTATGAGCTTGGCCTCCTGCAACTTAATTTTCAATTTCTGTCTTGACTCTTTTAGACATGACTCCTCAGGTTTTGGAACTTTAAAAGGACATTATCTAATATTTAATGTCTTTTTCCCTGGGACCATACCTCAATACCTCCATAAATCATTATAAACAAGAAAGGTCTTAATTATCCTGACTGTTAATCACAAATACATCAATAAATATTTTGTCCTACTATTTAAAATATCATTGAATAGGATAATTGCATAAATTCTGAAATTTATTTCAAATGCAGAATATTTACATTTGCTAGAGAAAATTCTATATAGAATTCTAGCACTTAAAATAAATGAAAAAGTGCTGCTTTGGAGAAAATGGGGCAAGATTGCCCAGAAGTCAATGCTTCAGTAATTTTTCTCTTTGAATTCTTCAATGAGGAGCCTGGTGAAGTGCCTCAAACTTTAACAAAATATCTCTCCTCCTTCCTCTTTCTCTCTGTGTTTGAGTATGTATGTGTTTGTAAGCAAGCTCATGGAGTTTAGAAGACAATACTGATGTCAGTTCTTTCCGTCCACCTTGTATGAGACAGAATACATCATAATTTCCTTTACCAGGCTGACTGTTCTCTGTTCTTGCAAAAATTCCACTGTCTCCTTGTTCTGACTCTCTGTAGTCAATCTGGAAGTATATCTGACCTGAGATGGTTTATAGGGACTCCAACCAAGTAAGAAGAATTTCTTGACAAGTGCTTATCCTTTTGGCAATCTACCTAGTCCTACATAATTCTTAATTGCAAGAATCTCATTTCATATTTACATAATATTTAATCATATTTTAAAATTTTCAGAGAAAGAATAGAAGCAGCCATTATTCAGATAATTATTCCCTGGCTGCATTGAAGCTGTGCAAATTTACTCTGTGAGCAAAAAAACTGGATGTTTGTATTGGTTACTGAGTGTCTGATAAGGTTATTAATTTCCTCTCTGCCTGAAGTTACAGTAAATAAGTAGGTGCCATTTTCTGGTATTATTAGCAGATCATAATTATGTATGCTTATGTGGTAGAGTATAGTACTTTAATATGCTATATACATTGTATTTTGATCATCATAGCATTCAGCATATTGCCTCAAATGACAGAGTAGAATCATCTAGCCAGCAATAAAGCATCATATATTCACATATCTAGAAAAGATGGTCCTAATTTTACTTGTAGCACACAAAAAATATGATTTTTCTCTTGCTACCTTTATATGTGTTATCTTATGGGCATTTACTGATCTGTAAAGATAGCAGCTTGTCAAAAATACAGCAACCTCACCTTGTTCTCCTTAGTTTGTAGTCAAGAGCTATTTTTGTGTGAAGGATCTATCTTGTAAAGGCCCTTGAATTATTCACCTACATCCCAGGCATCCCCCTGGGACCTCCTCAAATTAAGAAATCTCATATTAGCTATGATGAAATTCTCCATGTTTGGCACAGAGAATAGTAAAACTACTTAAAAAAAAACTGAAGCACAGGCAAATTGAGTGAAACTCTAGCCAAGATGGCTATTAGGTTTCTATCATGTTTAGCATAGAGTTTATGTGGGCCTACTTTTTTTATATATACATCATTTGTTCTGGTGATCATCAGAGTTTATTTTCCTCCAAAGTTAATATTGACTCAGGGGTCACCTTTGTGAATATTTGCCTCTCTAGAAAAAGATTTGAAATGTACATTTGGTTGAATTTAATACTTCTTTATTTTCTGAACTCAAATGTTTTGCCATAAAGATAGAAGGTGTAGAGTCATGTGCCACAATGAATGATCTGTTTCTGAATGGCTTTGTAAAGCCTGGATGCACTCTGATTTACTGGAGTCATTTTTATAATTTTTTTCATGATGTACTATTTTCTAACTAACAGAATGTGAGCTTTAAATGCACTCAGCTTGATAAGAGACTATAAGGTTTAAATATATCAATGACAGGCATAGCCTGTGCCAATGTATACCTTGGCCTTGGCATTTATATAGGCTAAAATTTGTTATCAGGAAAATACAGGACAAATCCAGTAATGATATAATGAATGTTTTCCAGTAGTTTCTGATACTGATTTGGTTTTACACTCTTGCTGATAACATGTTTCATGGTTATGTGAGCATGGCTGTGTATGTTCCTTTGTGTGAGGGATATCTGTGTGTATATGTTGATCTGGCATGTGTATCTGTATGTGTGCATGTGTGTTTATCTTTCTCTGTTTCTGTCTGTCTCTGTCTCTGTCTCTCTTTGTGTGTGTGTGTGTGTGTGTGTGTGTGTGTGTGTGTAAAACAGTCTTTGATTTCAGAAGTTAACACTTGTAGACTCTGCATCTTAAGCACTTGTTGCCATGCTTACTTCCTGAAACCATCATTGTAGAAAGAGAAAATCAATTCTTGAAAGTTGTCCTTTTGGCTCCAAACACATTCCATGGCATGCAGACATGCAGACACACATGAAACAACCACTTTTAAAAAGAAAGTACTCATATCTCTTGCTTTCTTTTTTTGGTGACCAAATGCTCACTAGAAACAAGCTAAAGAATGGTGGACTTATATACTCACTCCATCAAACTGGACCCGAATATGTGGCAAAAACGTTCTCTGTGGTGGTAGGAGCATGTGGCTTGGACTTCTCTCCTACTCCTATACTGGAAAGAAAGGAAGGAGAAAAGAGACAGGGAATAAAATAAGACTAAAATACCTCAAAGATCCTTTCTCCAATTAGGATCTGTCTTCTAAAGGCTTCACAACTTTGCCTGACTTCCACCAGTCATTAGCAAAGCATTTTATATGTGTGTATAAGATATGATATAGACATAATGTTTAAATGTGTGCACCAATACAAATCTTCAGAAGATGGTTGTTTCCTAGTTTTTTTTCTGAAGCAAGGGCTTCCTTGGTATTTTTGTCATTGCACCGCATTTCAAGTCAACAATCCCAAAGTCTGACTCTATAGTATCCACCCCTGTATCTGTAGGAATATGAAGATTACAGATGTGTTCTATCAAATCATCCTTTTTGCCTCGTTTACTAGTATTGAACTTGGATTATCAGCCATCAGTGGAAAGTGATTTTCCCTGCCCTGGCATTTGATATTCAAGCCATAACATTATGGCATGTAGACATCATTTCATATATCAGATGCAGTTTAAATTATTTCAAAGACTCTATATTATAGATTATTTTCCTATTATTCTTGATATCATCTTTGACTACATTCTGGATGCAGAATCATTGCTTATTATTTGAGTAAAGTTTCACTTTATTAAAAACTGAAACATTTATAAAAATGTAACAGGATGGCTGTTGGGCATGATTATATGATCAGGGAATATACTTCATCATTTCTATAATGATATATGAACACAGATTCTATTTTGTTTGTTTGTTCATTAGTAAAAATCAGTCTAAGGTTATCTAGCACTTTAGCAAATGTTTTTCTATCTGTTAATGGTCTGATAAAAGACCTGAAAATAGGAAATCATCTCAATATCAGGTATAGACCATGGCTTCATAGTCAATGAAGTTAAAAATATGGAAATTGATTAGTTAATCCAAGAAACATCTGACCATGTGAAATAAAATCAATTTAAGATGCTTTAACCCTTGCTGTAACATTGCAGGTTAAAGGGTTCTATATGTTCTACATAAATATTAATTTTTGTTGGTAAATTGAATTTGACCTATTAGTTTCTTATTGCTAAGTGCTTGTGACTTCATAGGGAAATGAGGTCATTTTGTATATGGACAAATAAAAATACCACAAATGTGTTGGCCAATGAAGGCCTAGTTTTAAATACTATCTAATTTCCATCCAAGATTATAAGCCACATCTAAACTGGTACCATTGCATCATGATGATTGCATAGAGTGATTTCTGTAGAAAGTCAAAGCCATTGAGAGGTTGTCATTCACATATGAATAGACTCATACAAATGTCAGAAGGGCACATGCTATTGATTTTGTATTTCTTTTCTCATAGAAACTCAGCTCAGAAGAGAAAAGTCAATGAGATCTTTAAAGACTATTCCTCTAGAAAAATGCATGGTTAAATTTAGAAACATTTATTAAATTAATTTGTTTCTTATGTCTCATACATTATATTTTCTATATTGAGGGTATTGCCCCATACTGTTTACCCTCCATCTCACTCTTTGCCATTCCTACTAAGTTATTTTGTATCCCTAAATAATTTTACTTTAGTTTTTTGTCATTTATACACATACGACTTTCTCTATATCAGGGCTTCCAATGAAGGATGCTTAGTTTTCTGGAATTGACATAATTCATTAAATGTCATTTGTCTCAAGTTTTATTTTTTTATCCTACAAATGACATCACTTCATTTTTATGGTTCAGAAAATTCAATCACATATGTGTATCATAGTTTTATAACTTCTGTTTTCTTAGATAATGTGATTCATTTTATAATTTACCATTTTGAATAATGCTGCAGTCAATATTGTTGTAAAAATATCCTGGTAGTATGTTGACTTGTGAATATGGCAGATCAAACAAATCAATAACGGGATAAATGAACAGACATTTTTCAGAAGGTGAATGAACTCATGAAAATATGATCAACTTCACCAGCCATTGAAGAAATGTAAATCAAAACTGCACTGAGGTTCTGTCACACTCAATCTAGAATGGCTGTCATCAAGAATGTAAATAGCAAATGCTGGTAAGAATGTGAATATAAGGGAACTGTTTTCCATGCTGATAAAATACATAATCTAAAAATTTATTTTCCATGAAACCATCTTTGGTTGTCACTTTCAGATACATGGCTCAGCTTTCAACTTCTTTGTAAAACTCTCTGGTCAGGGGATTACTGAAAGAAGGGCATTTGCTTCCATGTGACCACTGAATTTTGATATAAAGAAAGTATCTCTGGACATATGTTTATAGAATCTTCTACCATGAGTGAAAAAACAATCAGCTAATAAAACCTGGGATAAAAGCTAAACGTGGAAAACTGATATTTTGAGGCATTTGTCTCAAGAAAGGCAACATACTTAATCTATTAAGATTATATTTCTTACTTCATTATATAGCTCAAAGATCAAGGATATGAGAAACGTGGCATTGATTGTTTATCAACCAACATTTAATCTTCAATTTTAAAGTAAATGAAATCTAAAATACACTATTTAATTCATCTTTTAAATGTGAATAGAATGTATAACTTTCATCTACCATTTGCCTGCACTTAAAGAAAAGGAAGGCACAAATATCAGAGACCACATGTTTGCATAAGACAATTGACTTCAAGTAGCTGAGCAGACAATATCACTGATGTGCACCATTACTCTCACAAAATTGTAGGTACTTAACCACTTCACCCACTCAGTTTTTTAAGATTAGCTACATAACTCAGAGGTCATTTCCCATAAGATATCTTTCAATAATAAGACAAATTTTCACCCAGAATATACAAGAATACATCTAGGTGCATCAAATCCTACCCCTGATCTCCAAACAAAGCCACCTGCCTCTTTATCATGAATCTCTCCAAATGCTTTTGAATAGTTAGTTTCCATGCAAGCTCAATCTTTTTTCTTGGTTGTCTTTCTTTTACATATCATATTCCTCTTTTGCTTTCCATGAACATCTTCTCTCATTTCATTTGTATTCCATTTTGTCAAAGTTATAGTTACAAATCTAATGCAAAAAAAGATAATACAACTTGGTTAGTTCTTACCAACATGCAGAGTACAACATGCAAAGGACAGTATATAAGAGTCACAGAGAAGATACTGTGGGATGACATCAGTTGTTGAGAAAAGAAAATGAGAGAAAAGAAAAGAAAAGAAAAGAAAAGAAAAGAAAAGAAAGGAAAAGGAAAAGGAAAAGGAAAAGGAAAAGGAAAAGGAAAAGGAAAAGGAAAAGGAAAGGAAAGGAAAGGAAAGGAAAGGAAAGGAAAGGAAAGGAAAGGAAAACAGGCTTGAGTCCAATATTCAGAATCCATATAAGGAAAAAAAAGAAAAGAAAGCAGAGCATGATGAATTACATTTTTATCCGAAGCTCTTAGGACATACAATTAAATGGGTTTCTGAAGCGTTGTTGACAGCCAACTCAGCCTACTTGGCAAGGTACAAGCCAGTAAGTAAATATGCTTCCATGGAATTAAATACATACATACATACATACATACAAATTGGATGATGGCTAAGGAAACATAACAAACATTGAATTGATTTCTGGCCCCCACATGCAGGCACACACACACACACACACACACACACACACACACAAACACACCTACCTAAATACCTCTACATGTGTTCTCTCACACCTTCATACCTGAACATGAACAAGTTAATATACTCACATGCTCAGAATTATTAAAACACACACAAAAATGCAAAATATATTTTGAAGTAAAATGTTCTTCAAAGTATCTCAAAAGAGCTATTTTGTCTTCCAGTCAACATTTCTTCTTTCTCTACCTGACCTTTTCATATAACAGACCACCCATTCATATATATAAACCTCTACTCTTGCTCAAGTATATATGGAGGAATGCATATTTTATTTTTATAAATGTGAAGGCACTTTACACCTTACCCCTGTCAACATAAATTGTCTCCCATAAGCTAGATTTTAAACTCTTCTTCTTAGACTAAGTATCATGGCCTCCATTTAAATTTCCAAAGACTGGTGCTATGAAGATGGTCAAACTATTAAGAATAGTAGCTGTTCTTGCAGAAGGACACTGTTCAATTCCTAGAACTCTCCTGAAGTCTCAGGAGCTATCATGTCCCAAAGAATCTGCAACTGTTTTCTGTCCTCTACAGGCACTGTATACATATGGTGCACACATACAAAAGCAAACAAATCACTCATAGTCAGTTAATAAACAAACAAATAAATAAATAAATAAATAAGCAAATAAATAAAAAATCAACTCTCCAAACCTGAATCATGCATAATTTCATTTTTAAGCCTCTAAGGGAATGTGATGTCTATTTCCATCACTTTTTATTTTCATTAAAAGTTTATGCAAACTAATAAAATGCCTTAAATTATTGTTGTCTGAGGTTGTCTTCTCGCATCCACATGCATAAGCATATACATAAGCACCCACACACATGCACTGACACATGGAAACATGCTTAGAAGTATATAAATTTACTGAATAGACACATAAAGATAAAAATATTATATGGCACTATAATCAAAGAAGGTAAAAGCACATCAAAACAATGTGTTGACCTTATTTAGGTCTATTTGTAGGTTAAGAAATAAGTTGAAGGAGCTTGATGAGTATGTTCAAGTCTTCATTGTTGTTAAGTGGTTGGCTTGAAACTGATGAGAGCAAACCAGTGAAAATGTTCTGTTCCCCTATTTGGGTCTGAGCTGCCAACAAATTCGGGATAATTACAGGAAACCGAATTTCCCCCCAAAATATTGTTGAGTGATACTTCTAAAGTATAACTTAGGGTTTTTTTGTTTTGTTTTGTTTTGTTTTGTTTTTTGGAAGAACAACATGAAATGCTGTGAATAAGTCATGACGTTGGTCATACTAGGCAGCATGGAGCCCCATCATCTCCAGACATTTTTTTTGTGATGTATAGTTCTTTAAACATTTTTCCATTAAAACAAGGTATTCAATGGTGTTAGAACATAGAGTGATGTGGTATGTATATTCATCCTGTTTCGTAGTACTCTTTGATACAGCACAGTGGGTAAGCAAATCTTATTAACAGTCACTTTTTTTTTAAGTCTCATAGCAAAACTAGGACAAAAACAATCCTTTTGCCTGGCATTATATGTTTGTAACCTGAACTAGCTATTTGCCTTCCTGCTAGAAAGGAATGCCTGACAAAAAGGAATGTAGAGGTGGCTCATAAAGAGCCCTTGCTCTTTCACTGCACCCAGAAGGAGGTGCATAACCATTGGCAATTACAGTTCTAGGGACAGGATATCCTTTTTTAATTTGCAAGGGCACCAGTCACAAACATGGTACACATACACACATGCAGATAATATACTTAAAAACATAAAGATAAACAAATAAATTTAAAAAATCTAAATAAAAATATTTGAAAAAAACAAAATAATCAAGAGAAGGTTGAATTTGTCTAAAGATTCTGGGATATACTAAATCATGGAAGTAATAGTGTGTTGTCAGGAGCATGGGTCAACTGATCATATTAACTTGCGAGTGAAGAGAGACTTGAATGCTGGTGTTCACCTCATTTTATCCTTTTTCTTTAGCACAAACATGGTAGGGCCTACATTATGATGTGTCTTCCTAACTCTATTAACCTAATCAAAATCTCCCTCACAAACGTGTCCAAAGACTTTTTTACATAGTCATTCCAAATCCCATCAAGCTGAGAAAAAGATTATACACAACAAGTGAAATATATGATATTTATGGGAGCCTGTTCCCACATCCTCAATTTCCTGTTCCTCATGCTTGACAAAGAAAGTTAGCACTCTTGTAACATTATTGATTGAATAATTGCATAATTGATGTTTTTGCTGGTTACAGGAATCATGCTCACATTCACAGAGTATATCCCGTACTATTAAGAGACACTTCTGTCCAAGAACAAAATATAACTATCTTGGAAATGTGATTGTGATTGTGTGTGTGTGTGTGTGTGTGTGTGTGTGTGTGTGAATGTACACTCAGAGACCAGAGGAAAGCATCTGGTGTCTTCTGCTATCACACTCCACTTAATTCCTTTGAGGAAGTGTCTCTTACTAAAACTAGAGATAATATTTTTCATCCAGTCAGTTAATCACCACAGCCACGGATCCCCTTACCTCAACTCCTGCTCTGTAATATTGGTATTAGAGGAATGTAGAAGATTAAGTCTATCATATGCAGGGGCTTAGATCAGAAATTAGGTATTGATAATTGCAGGCAACCTTAACCACAGAATAATCTCACCAGTTCTAGTAGGACTGTTAAATGTTTATCTTCTATAGTTATGTGGTTCCAATAATCTCCTGAAAGTGTACAAAATAATTTATATATATATATATATATATATATATATATAAATATATGGGCAGTGCCATTGTATATGCTTTGGTCCATGAAACAAACAAATAATGAAAAAAAGATAAAGTGAATTGAACATTAGTATTCATTCTTTTCTTTTTTCTGAATGTTGGCACAATATGACCAGTCAGGGACCCTTTCTACACAGTCTACACAGATGACACTATAAGTTTTCTCTTCTTCACATTGTTTTTGTTAGATCTTTTATTAAGTAATGAATAAAGTAACTAATACAACAGAGAAGAAAACATAGCTGACAGAGTTTCATGATTTTGTCCATGATTATTATTGATATGCATAAAATTTGGTTTTGATCTGTTTCTCTATCATATGTCCCTTCCAAACTTAATGTGATTTAATTTAATTTACAGAGCCTGAACTAGGACATAATTATGTTGCAATCCAAGGTCTATTTTATTCTGTTAAGTCAGGGACTCTCCCTGGATGTAGAGCTAAGGCTTTCTATGTTAATCCCTCACAGTGAAGGGACACTGAGACATTAAATAATTTTCAGAACCATCCCTGTCTTATATTAGGACTAGAGACTAGATTTCATGTGCTCCTGTGTGTATAGCAAGTATTCTTTTTCATATAGCCCAGATATAAAGTCCTTGTCATTCTTAAACTAACACTGAAACACTTTCTTTTATTAAGTGTTTTTTCTATCACTCTGATGCATAATTCTGTCTGCTACAAGTTTTCTTGTCATATACCAATCTCTATTCTGTCCCCAGTTTGTAATCCTTTAAAAACACTATCTACTTTCATCAAACCATTAGTATATTAAACTGGTAGCATATTGCAGTAGAGGCAAATTTTCCAGAGTAAGTTGGAAAAGGACCAACTCTTTTCTAGGAATAAATGATCACAAAACTTGTCACTTAATGTTCATCTGTAGAAAATTGTAAAGTTTTTGCCTTGTATGTTTTGTGGCTATTCATGACAAAGAGAATAGTTATATCTCTTAAATGTCAGGGACCCTTTCTGTCATCCCTGAAGAAAGATTTTCACAGTAGGACCATGAAGACAGGCATTAAATCCCTTGGCTAGAGGTAGCATACAATGAGAATCAGGATGTGTGAATAGCACTTCCAATACCAATGTCAATACCAATACCAATACCTCACTGTCAAAGGAAATAATAGATCCATGCATCTGGAACTCTGTTAGCAAGAGTTACCACAGGATGCCTGTCTATATTTCTGTGGGGAAAAGTGCTACAAATATGATAGTCAGAAAAGGAGAATGGATTTCTTTTTTTTTAATTTTTATTTCCTATATTCTATGTTTACATTCCAAAGGCTTTCCCCTTTCCCAGTTACCCCCCACCATATGTCCCATAAATCCTCTCCCCCCTGCTATTCCCCACTCATTCCCCTGCCCCACGGTTACAAGTGTAGCATTTTTTTTCTTTCTTGAAAAACCTGTATTTCTCATTGGAAAGCTATAAATTTTTAACTTGATTCACCAGGATAAAAGAATTAACCATATACTCTTCTAATTAAGAAGTTAATAGGGGGATTTTGATGGGGATTGCATTGAATATGTATATTGCTGTTAGCAAGATGACCACTTTTACTATATTAATCTTGCCAATCCAAGAGCACAGAAGATTTTTCCATTTTCTGAGGTCCTCTTCATTTTCCTTCTTCAGAGACCTGAAGTTCTTGTCATACAGATCTTTCACTTGTTTGGTTAGAGTTACACCAAGATACTTTATATTGTTTGTGACTATTTTGAAGGGTGTCATTTCCCTAATTTCTTTCTCAGCCTGCTTATCCTTTGAGCATAGAAAGGCTACTGATTTGCTTGAGTTGATTTTATAACAAGCCACTTTGCTGGAGTTGTTTATCAGGTGTAGGAGTTCTCTGGTGGAGTTTTTTGGGTCACTTAACTATACTCTCATATCATCTGCCAGTAGTGATAGTTTGACTTCTTCCTTTCCAATTTGTATCCCTTTGACCTCCTTATGTTGTCTAATTGCTCTGGCTAGAACTTCAAGTACTATATTGAAAAGATATGGAGAGAGGAGGCAGCCTTCTCTAGTCCCCGAGTTTAATGGGATTGCTTCAAATTTCTCTCCATTTAGTTTGATGTTGGCTACCTGTTTGCTGTATATTGCTTTTACTATGTTTTTTTTTTGACAAATGAACAAATTTATTGTTATAGTCAGAGATTTCAGTACTCTTTATTGGATATAACATGTGAACAGGACATCAGTAACAATCTAAAATGGCATGCCCAACACCGTTTGATTGGTGGAAATGCTGCTTGTGGGTAGTAGGTTCCACTGATTAGTATTATGCACATTATATTCAAGGACACATGCAGTATTCCACACAGTCCATGTTCTGGGCCATAACTCAAACTACAAAAAATCTTAGATTCATTCATACAAGGAATGTTCTCTTCCACACTGATTAAATTAAAAAATCATTAACAAATAGATAGACTCCCTCCAAAACAACAGACAGCACAGCTGTGACCCAGTGGCTCCTTTTCTGTGTACACTGTACCTAAAAGAACTGGAAATTGGAACTTGGATGGGTGTCTATGTGCTATATTCATAACTGCTATTCACAGTAGCCAAGAGGCAGGAGTGCATTTATCCTGTGGGTCCATGAGTGCTGTTTCATAAATGAGATGTTCAATGCAAAAACAAGAAGACTCTGCCACACTCTGTAGCACAGATGAGACTTATAGATGTGTGGTCTGTGGGATAAGTGGGTCATGCAAAGAGCACGGCCCTTGCATCAGCTCAATCCAGACAGACTGACTTAGTCCTCACTGATTACAGCTTTGATTCTGAAAGATGAGCAAAGTACTGGGGCAGACAGTTAGCCAGTGCTGTGGATGTGCTTAACTCTGAGTTGTGCACTTAACAGTGATCATAATAGCAAGTTTCACACAGTGGGTATTTTACTGCAGAAAAAAACTAAAGCAGACAATTAACAGCCCTCACCATACCACAGCCCTTTGAGATATGGGCTTCTGGTTCATGCCCTAGTCCTAACAATGATCCCCACCCTTGCAGGTCAATTGTAAATCCACAGAGAACCCGACCTTGGTGGGTTCTTCCCTACATCACTGATGACAGTAAATGGCAATGGTGCAATACTGTCCTTGCCTTCACCTGCAAGCTCAGACTTGCAGTGCAGGGTTAATAACTAAAATACATGTGGGAGAGAGAGAGAGAGAGAGAGAGAGAGAGAGAGAGAGAGAGAGAGAGAGAGAGAGATGGCTGTTAGCACAAAACTCAGTCACTTATAACCACTTTTAGGGAGTGGAGGGCAGTGACCAGAAGAGCAAATTCTTGAACCCTCCTAAGCAGTCATGTTATATTTCTTATTCTATGAGTGGTGCATGTGCTGGTGTGTGTCCAGCATGTACTAGTATACAGAATACTTTTTTCCTCTTTTTTTTATTATTTTCTATATTCTTT
This sequence comes from Apodemus agrarius, assembly GCA_964023405.1. NCBI lineage: Eukaryota > Metazoa > Chordata > Mammalia > Rodentia > Muridae > Apodemus > Apodemus agrarius. The sequence goes on along the minus strand of OZ030017.1, from coordinate 88,087,857 downwards.
GTTTACATTCCAAATGATCTTCCCTTGTTCCCCCTCCCCATAACTCCCATAAAGCCTCTTCCCTCTGTTCCTTACCCAATCAACACCCTAACTCTTCTCTGTCCTGCCAATCCCCTACAATGCTGCATCAACCTCGCGAGGACCAGGGCCCTCACCTTCCTTATTCTTGGGAATCATTTGATATATGAATTGTGTCTTGGGTATTCAGAGCTTGTGGGCTAATATCTACTTATCAGTGACTGTATTATATGTGTGTTCTTCTGTGAATGAGTTACCTCACTTAGTATATTTTCCAGTTCCAAACATTGGCCTAAGAAGTTCATTGTTTTTAATTGCTAAGTAGTATTCCATTATGTAAATATACAACATTTTCTGTATCCATTCTTCCATTAAGGGACATCTGGGTTCTTTCCAGCTTCTGGCTATTATAAATAAGGCTGCTATGAACATAGTGGAGCATGTGTCCTTATTGCAGGCCAGGGACTGCTCTGAATATATTCCCAGGAGTGCTATAGCAGGGTCCTCTGGAATTGTCATGCTCAGTTTTCTGAGGAAGCACCAGACTGATTTCCAGAGTGGTTGTACCAGCTCGCAATCCCACCAGAGTGTTCCTCTTTCGCCACATCCTCGCCAATACCTGATGTCTCCTGAATTTTTAATCTTAGCCATTCTGATATGTGTGAGGTGAAATCTCAGGGTTGTTTTGATTTGCATTTCCCTAATGACTAATGATGTTCAACATTTCTTAAGGTGCTTTTCAGCCATATGAAGTTCTTCAGGTGAAATCCTTTGTTTAGCTCTGTACCCCATTTTTAATAGGGTTATTTGATTTTCTGGCGTCTCACTTCTTGAGTTCTTTGTATATATTGGATATTAGCCCTCTGCCAGATATAGGTTTGGTGAACATCTTTTCCCAATTTGTTGGTTGCCATTTTGTCCAATTGACAGTGTCCTTTGCCTTACAGAAATGTAATTTTATGAGGTCCCATTTGTCAATTCTTGTTCTTAAAGCATAAGCTATTGGTGTTCTCTTCAGGAACTTTTCCCCTGTGGCCATGTACTCCAGGGTCTTGAAGCAATCCCACAAAAATCGGGGACTAGACAAGGCTGCCCCCTCTCTCCATATCTTTTCAATATATTACTAGAAGTCCTAGCTAGAGCAATTAGACACCATAAGGAGGTCAAAGGGATACTAATTGAAACCAAAAAGTCAAACTATCTCTATTTGCAGATGATATGATAGTATACTTAAGTGACCCAAAAAACTCCACCAGAGAACTCCTACAGCTCATAACCTACTTCAGCAAAGTGGCTGGTTGTAAAATCAAATCAAGGAAATCAGTATCCTTTGTATACTCAAAGGATAATTAGTCTGATAAAGAAATTAGGGAAATGACACCCTTCACAATAGTCACAAACAATATAAAGTATCATGGTGTGACCCTAACCAAACAAGTGAAAGATCTGTATGACAAGAACTTCAGGTTGCTCAAGAAGGATTTTGAAGAAGACCTCAGAAAATGGAAAAATCTCCCATGCTCTTGGATTGGCAGGATTAATATAGTTAAAATAGTCATCTTTCCAAAAGCAATCCCCATCAAAACCCCAACTCAGTTCTTCATCGAGTTAGAAAGAATAATTCTCAAATTCATCTAGAATAGCAAAAACCCCAGGATAGCTAAATTATTCTCAACAGTAAAAGAACTTCTGGGGGAATCAGTACCCTGAACCTCAAACAATACTACAGAGCAATAGTGTTACGAACTGCAAGGTATTGGTACAGTGACAGGCAGGTAGATCAATGGAATAGGATCAAAGACCCAGTAATGAACCTATGGTCACTTGATCTTCAACAAAGGAGCTATAAACATCCTGTGGGGAAAAGATAGCCTTTCTAACAAATGGTGCTCATTCATCTGGAAATCAGCATGCAGAAAAATGTGAATTGATCTATTCTTATCTTCTTGTACTAAGCTCAACTCCAAGTGGATCAAGGACCTCCACATAAAACCAGACACACAGAAACTAATAGAAAAGGAACTGGGGAAGACCCTTGAAAAAAGAATCCTTTTTAATGAGGAAAAGTTGAGAATATTTTCAATGCAGGTGAGTTGTTCTTAGTAAATAGGAGCTGATTCTTGCTCTGAGCACACACACTGCCGCATTTGTTCCTGAGTGACTGACTGCTGACTTCATTTTCTTCCTCTATTGATCCATGGTATTCAGTCTACCTTTGCTGGTCAAGACTTCTCAAGGCGCCAATTGTATTTGAGTTTGTGATTATAACCTCTCCTAGGCATTAACTGCAATGAGATGGAGAGGCTTTCCAATTGGTCCCTCTGCTGCAAAGCCACCCACAGCTTTGTATCAGTTCTGAATGTGTAATTTGGTGGGTTTTTAAGGCATAGATTGGGCTCTTTGTTTTTCATACCTTTATGTCTGTTGTATTACCAAATTTTGTCTAATAGTCTCATATCTACAACAAAATCCCTCTGAGCCACCACTAAACCTAATATACAATATTAAGTGTGTGTTTGCCAAACCCTATTGAAATCATGCCATTAGCTACCTCTACAATTCAGTAGTGAGCACTTCAAAACCAATAACCTTATTCCTTAATGTTCTTTCTTCACTAAAAGTTTCAAACATTATATATTAGATGAATAAAAATTACTATACTTGGAGCAGAATCACAGAGACATGAGGAAGACATGTTCACATGGGTGGCAAGGTGTCCCAGCACAACCAGAAGGATTGGGCAGAGAAGCTAAGGATGTGAGGCTGCATAGGAGGTGTGAGTGTTAGATGTTATGGAGGACACAGGGATCAGAGCCAAGGAAGCCATAGGACATGACTTCAGCAAATGCAAGTCCCTGTGGATGTTGAGGTGTTTTCCTCCAGGAGACATCCATTTTTATATCAAAACATATAGAGGGAATGAAAGATAACAGAACCTGTGGCTGGAGTGATGACACCAAACTTAGGAGCACTGGCTGCTCTTCCAGAGGATGAACACTCACGTGCAAGCTCAAAACTTTCTATAAGTCCAGTCTGAGGGAGTCCAATGCCCACTTCTAACCTCCTTAGGCACTAAACACACACACACACACACACACACACACACACACATATACACACACACACACACACACACACACACACACAAACACATACACACAGTGGCATACAGACATGCATGCATGGCAAATTTCTCTAAATGTCAGAACTTTTGAAGTATCTTTCTCTCTAAACATTCACAGGAAAGTGTCCCATTAGGTCTTCACAGTGGCTCTTAAGTAGTACTTAAGCAAACTCTTATTGGAAGATATCTTGCTCAAAGTTCCATTATTTGCAATTGATTATGATGTTGATCACTTTTAAAAAAATTTTCTATATTCTCTGTTTACATTCCAAATGCTTTCCCCTTTCCAAGTTTCCCCATAAGTCCTATTAGCCCTCTTTCCTCTGCCCATTTCCCAATCACCTCCCTCCCATTTCTCTGTCCTGGTACTCCCCTTTCCAGGACCAGGGCCCTCTCCTTCCTTCTTCTTGGGAATCATTTGATATGTTGTGTCTTGAGTATTTAGAGTTTCTAGGCTAATTAATATCCACTTTTCAGTGACTACATTCCATGTGTATTCTTTTGTGATTGGGTTACATTATTTAGAATGATATTTTCCAGCTCCAACCATTTGCCTAAAAATTTCATGAATTCATTGTTTTTAATAGCTGAGTAGTTTTGCAGTGTGTAAATATACCACATTTTCTGTATCCATTCCTCCACTGAGGGGCATCTGGTTTCTTTCCAGCTTCTGGCTATTATAAATAAGGCTGCTATGAACATAGTAGAGCATGTGTCTTTATTGCATGATAGGGAATCTTCTGGATATATGCCCAGGAGGGGTATAACAGGGTCCTCCAGAAGTGTCATGCCCAGTTTTCTGAGGAAACTCCAGACAAGTGGATCAAGGACCTCCACATAAAACCAGACACACTGAAACTAATAGAAAAGAAACTGGAGAAGACCCTTGAGGACATTGGCACAGGGGAAACTTTCCTGAACAGAACAATAATAGCTTATGCTCTGAGATCAAGAATTGACAAATGGGGCCTCATAAAATTACAACGTTTCTGTAATGCAAAGGACACTGTCAATCGGACAAAACAACAAACAACAAATTGGGAACAGACCTTCACCAACCCTGCATCCAACAGAGGGCTAATATCCAATATATTCAAAGAACTCAAGAAGTTACACTCCAGAGAAACAAATAAACCTATTAAAAAATGGGGTACAGAGCTAAACAAAAAAATTTTCACCCAAAGAACTTCAAATGGCTGAGAAGCACCTTAAGAAATGTTCAGCATCATTAGTCATTAGGGAAATGCAAATCAAAACAACCCTGAGATTTCACCTCACACCAGTCTGAATGGCTAATACTAAAAACTCAGGAGACAGCAGTTGTTGGTGAGGATGTGGAGAAAGAGAAACACTCCTCCACTGCTGGTATAACCACTCTGGAAATCAGTCTGGTGGTTCCTCAGAAAACTGGGCATGGCACTTCCAGAGGACCCTGCTATACCACTCCTGGGCATATACCTGGCATGCAATAAGGACAAATGCTCCACTATGTTAATAGCAGCCTTATTTATAATAGCCAGAACCTGGAAATAACCCAGATGTCCCTCAGTGGAGGAATGGATACAGAAAATGTTGTATATTTACACAATGGAATACTACTCAGCAATTAAAAACAATGAATTCATGAAATTCTTAGGCATATGATTGGAACTGGAAATTATCATCCTAAGTGAGGTAACTCAATCACAAAGAACAGACATGGACTATAGTTACTGATACATGAATATTAGCCTAGAAGCTCTGAATACCCAAGACACAATTCACATATCAAATGATTTCCAAGAAGAAGGAAGGAGAGGGCCCTGGTCCTGGAAAGGCTTGATGCAGCAATGTAGTGGATTACCAGGACAGAGATGTGGGAGGGGGTTGATTAGGGAAAGGGCAGATGGAAGAGGGCTAATGGGTCTTATGGTGAGGGAGGAACATGAAAAGGGGAAATAATTTGGAATGTAAACAAAGATTATAGAAAAGTAAAAAAAGAAGTTAATCGTGAATGGTATAGAACATGGATATCTGATTTCTAAAATTTAAGCCAATCCTATTTAGATTTAAACTTAGATCACCTTTAAGAATCTCAATAGTGGGGCTGGGGAGATGGCTCAGGAGCTAAGATCACTGACTGTGCTTCCAGAGGTCCTGAGTTCAAATCCCAGCAACCACATGGTGGCTCACAACCATTTGTAGTGAGATCTAATGCCCTCTTCTGGTGTGTCTGAAGATAGCTACAGTGTACTTATATATAAGTAAATAAATCTTGAACAAAAGGAATCTCAAAGGTGCTGTGTTTGCATACATAAGCAGATGCATTTCAAGTAGACTTCTAGCCAAAGTCTCAGGGATTTGCCTTTCTGGGCCAGAGATTACAGGCAAAATCCTGCCTGGATTTATGTTAAGATGCTGAGGATGTGACTTGGGTCTTCTCTAGCTTACAACGGACAGTGGATAGACTAATAAGGAAGAGATAATGTCAAAAGCCTGAAGGGAAGCATTGAGTCTTATGTAGGTTTGGCCATATACAGCATCTATTAGAAACTGTTCTGGATAAGTCATTCTGAGGAATACTGGCATGCAGAGGTTTTTATTTACTGCTTTTAGTTGCCACGTCCTCCTATACCTTGTCAATTCATGTGATTTTTAATTTCTGTATGTGTTTTTTTTTCATTTCGCACATCCTAAAATGATACCAGATTTATAGAAGCAAAATATTTGCTACCTTAATGAACACTCCATGTTACTTCTGTTCTTTAGAGACAAATAAATATCCGATTCCATTAGGCATAGAAATGTATGTGCATGCTATGAGACTGGGACTGTTGGTAGCTTTATTGTCAGTGAGAACCCACTAGAGAAGAACACTGAGACACAGTCCACAGCCAATTGAGTATTTTGTGCTCAGGTATTCAGGACCCAGATATAATGTAAAGTGTTAACAATCACAAAGACACACAATAAGATTAATCCTAAACAATAAAAGCTTATTTCTGACCATTCTATGACAAGGGAATCCTAAATTTAAGTACTCACAGATATTATGTGGGAGGTGAACTCTCTTATGGCACAAATCAAAACTTTTTATTGTAGCCTTCATGTGGTGAAAGGAGTCTGGGGAAGAAGGATGCCCTGAGATCTTTTTTTTTTTTAATTTTTATTTTCTATATTCTATGTTTATTCCAAAGGCTTCCCCTTTCCCAGTCCCCCCCCACCATATGTCCCATAATTCCTCTCCCCCCCAGCTATTCCCGAATCATCCCCCCCCATGATTTCTCTGTTCTGGGTCTACAATACTGGATCCAATCTTTACAGGCCAGGGTCCTCTCCTTTCTTCTTCTTGGGAATCATTTGACTTGCTAATTGTGCCTTGAGTACTTAGGGCTTCTGGGATCATTAATATCCACTTATCAGTGATTGCATTTCATGTGTATTCTTTTGTGATTGGGTTAGCTCACTTAGGATGATATTTTCCAGATCTAACCATTTACCTACAAATTGCATGAGTTCATTATTTTTTTTGTTTTTTTTTTGTTTTTTGTTTTTTTTTGTTTTTTTTGTTTATTTTCTATATTCTATGTTTACATTACAAAGGCTTTCCCCTTTCCCAGTTCCCACCCACCATAGTTCCCATAGTTCCTCTCCCCCCCCCAATCATTCCCCAATCATTCCCCCTCTCCCCTCGGTTTCTTTACTAAACTGGATGCAATCTTTACATGCCCAGGGTCCTCTCCTTTCTTCTTCTTGGGAATCATTTGACTTGCTATTTGTGTCTTGAGTATTTAGGGCTTCTGCGCTCATTAATATCCACTTATCAGTGATTGCATTTCATGTGCATTCTTTTGTGATTGGGTTAGCTCACTCAGGATGATATTTTCCAGGTCTAACCATTTACCTACAAATTGCATGAATTCATTATTTTTAATTGCTGAGTAGTATTCCATTGTATAAATATACCACATTTTCTGTATACATTCCTCCTTTGAGGGATATTTGGGCTCCTTCCAATTTCTGGCTATTATAAACAAGGCTGCTATAAACATAGTGGAGCATGTGTCTTTATTGCATGCAGGGGAATCCTCTGGGTATATGCCCAGGAGTGGTATGCCAGGGTCCTCTGGAAGGGACATGCCCAATTTTCTGAGGATCCGCCAAACTGATTTCCAGAGCGGATTTACCATTTTGCAATCCCACCAACAGTGGAGGAGTGTTCCTCTTTCTCCACATCCTCGCCAGCACTTGTTGTCTCTTGAGTTTTTAATCTTAGCCATTCTGACTGGTGTGAGGTGGAATCTCAGGGTTGTTTTGATTTGCATTTCCCTGATGACTAATGATGTTGAACATCTCTTAAGGTGTTTCTCGGCCATCCGAATTTCTTCTGGTGAAAATTATTTGTTTAGCTCTGTGCCCCATTTTTTGATAGGGTTATTTGGTTCTTTGGGGTCTAACTTCTTGAGTTTTTTGTATATATTGGATATTAGCCCTCTGTCGGATGTGGGGTTGGTGAAGATCTTTTCCCACTTTGTTGGTTGCCGTTTTGTCCTTCTGACAGTGTCCTTTGCTTTGCAGAACTTTGTAATTTTATGAGGTCCCATTTGTCGATTCTTGATCTTAGTGCGTAAGCTAGAAGACCTCAGAAGATGGAAAAATATTTCTTGCTCCTGGATTGGCAGGATCAATATAGTAAATATGGCCATCTTGCCAAAAGCAATATACAGATTCAATGCAATCCCCATCAAAATCCCAACTCAATTCTTCATAGATCTAGAAAGAGCAATTCTCAAATTCACATGGAGCAACAAAAAACCCAGGATAGCTAAAACTATTCTCAACAATAAAAGGACTTCTGGGGAAATCAGTATCCCTGACCTCAAGCAGTACTACAGAGCAATTGTGTTAAAAACTGCATGGTATTGGTATAGCAACAGGCAAACAGATCAATGGAACAGGATTGAAGACCCAGAAATTAACCCACAGACTTATGGTCACTTGATCTTTGATAAAGGAGCCACAACCATCTGGTGGAATAAAGATAGCCTTTTCAACAAATGGTGCTGGTTCAACTGGAGGTCAACATGCAGAAGAATGCGAATTGACCCACTCTTATCTCTTTGCACTAAGATCAACTCCAAGTGGATCAAGGACCTCCACATAAAACCAGACACACTGAAACTATTAGAAAAGAAACTTGGGAAGACCCTGGAGGACTTGGGCACAGGGGAAAAGTTCCTGAACAGAACACCAATAGCTTACACACTAAGAGTTCATTATTTTTAATTGCTGAGTAGTACTCCATTGTATAAATATACCACATTTTCTCTATCCATTCCTCTTTTGAGGGATGTTCAACATCATTAGTCATCAGGGAAATACAAATCAAAACAAACCTGAGATTCCACCTCACACCAGTCAGAATGGCTAAGATTAAAAACTCAAGAGACAACAAGTGCTGGCGAGGATGTGGAGAAAGAGGAACACTCCTCCACTGTTGGTGGGATTGCAAAATGGTAAAACCGCTCTGGAAATCAGTGTGGCGGTTCCTCAGAAAATTGGGCATGTCACTTCCAGAGGACCCTGGCATACCACTCCTGGGCATATACCCAGAGGATTCCCCTGCATACAATAAAGACACATGCTCCACTATGTTTATAGCAGCCTTGTTTATAATAGCCAGAAATTGGAAGGAGCCCAGATATCCCTTAAAAAATGAGATCTTTTTAATAAGGGAGGTCCTGCCCCCATGCTACAATGTCTCAACAAAGACTACACCCCTTGTTAGAACCATATTTGTACAAAGACTTTCAATATGAATTCTTGAGAGAGTCAAACTTCAAGCTTCAAACTTCAGTTAGAGGAGGGTCCATTGTGGTTGGTGCCATCCCTGGGCTGGTAGTCTTATATTCTATAAGAAAGCAAGCTGAGCAAGCCAGGGGAAGCAAGCCAGTAAGTAACAACTCTCCATAACCTCTGCACAGGCTCTTGCTTCCTATGTGCTTGAGTGCCAGTCCTGACTTCCTTTGGTTTTGAACAACAATGTGGAAGTGTTCGCTGAATAAGCCCTTTCCTCCCCAGCTTGCTCCTTGGTCATGATGTTTGTGCAGGAATAGAAACCTGACTAAGATGTCATTCAAAGGCAAAAATGTCTTACCTCTTAGGTGCCAAGTATAAGCTGAAAAGCATCCTTTAAATCCAGCACAATAACCATTGGCACCCGGGAGTTACAGTACTCTTGGGGACATAGGGATTAGTGACTCGGGTGGATACCCATAACCCATTTGTTCACTTCTCTTAAGTGTTGTACAGGCCTATAAGCATTAGTTCCAGGCTTCTTGACAAACAAAAATGGGGAGTTCCAGGTCAATTGACATCATCTCAGGAACCCCATATACAATAGCCTCCTGAGATGGGGAATTCTATCTTCACAGGCAACAAGGATCATGGGGTACTGTCAGACCTGTAGAGGATCAGTTTCCAGAATTAGCTCAATTCAATTTAGGACCCACTCAGGTCACCTTGGAAGTCATAAGGCTTTTCCAATTCAGTGCACCAAAATGTTGTTCCTTGTTATTCAGCTCCAAAAGATCAAGCAGGAGTTGACTCAAATGCAATCACATTAGTGTCTTTTTACTCAACCTTAAGCTTGGACTTACTCACCTCTGACACTGACACAGTAGGATGATTTGGTGAAGAAAACTCCATGTGGATATGGTTTTATAGGAAATGGGAGCAAGTGAGAGCTCTCCATCCAGGAAAGCATCTAATTGAATAAGTATTGTAAGCTGACAGGTGGGTGCTCTGAAGCAAGACAGTGTAAAATCAAAAATGATCTAAAAGAACATCTGAAACAGTCAGACTAATTTTTGATTAATTTTTGGTAGAAAGTAGCAAGGGAATAATTCTGTGGTATTAACCAAGGACAAGCCATGGGTTACTTCCTGGTATTTGTGTGCAAATTGGGTTCAGCAGCAGGTCAAGTTCTCAGGCTGTCATTTCGTTCTTTCATTTCTTTTAAGGTGAAGTTTACTCCCAAGATGGAGTAGGTTTGGACTATCAAAATCACGATTTGTGTGCATGGCTGATGCACTGTTGATCCAAACACTAAAAGCATACACTGTTGTGTATAGCACTAATGACAGAAACAGCAACAAGTCAAAAGAGTTCAAGTAGAATAGAGACTAACTCAACTTTCGCTAGAAGAATATCTAACGTTAAGGGATAGGAACAGAATTTCTTCTATTGAAATTGTTTATTTGTATGATAGAGGGGAGGACACATTAAAGAGCAAGGGCATGGAGCTCAGAGAATAATCCACTTGGGTTACTTCTCTTCATCCACCATGTGAGTTCCAGGGATAAAACTTAAGTTGTTAGGACTTGGCAGCACCTATGACCTCTCGTGAGATGGCTTAAATTGAAAAGTAGTTGCTAAGTGTAGGAACCTTCACTATAGGCATTTTAGTGGCCAAATACCTGAAGACAAATAACTCACTCATCTGGAAGCCATCAATTGTTAGTAGTTTTTTAGTTACTATTAATGTGGGCGGGGTTTCATGCTCATCCACCCACTTTCATCCTGTGAGTTTTGCTGGCTTAAACTTGTGCAGGTGAGTTCAAATGTGCAACAACCCTGTTCTTTACACAAATTCAGTTATGCTACATTCCCCCTCTGGATCTTATACTATTTCTGACTCATATTCTCAGATGATGCCTGGGTCTTGCAAGCATAGGAAGGAAAGCATAAGGGGAGAGTTGATATAGTTGTAAAATTAAGGTTGAACTTACATTGTCATTGGTTCTCTGCTTGTTACAAGGTATACATCTCTTGGTTCATCATTATCTACTGAAAAACAAAGCTTCTTGAGTTAAGTTTGAGAGATCCACTAATGCGCATATGTAATATTAAGTCTGAAGAGTCTGTTTAATACTATTTTAATGTACTTTCAAGAGACTATTGTAGTAGAATTTTCCTTAGTGTATGTTATATGAGCACTCATGGATGTCAACTTTCTTAATTGTTCCAAGCATGAGTTCTACCTTGTAGAATGTGTTTTAATTCAAATAAAAAAGTAGTATTGTCACAAAATTAATGCCATTGTTCAACCAATGGGCATATCTTGTTTAGCTACTGACTACTATAGTTCTTGAGGTTCACACATGGGTAAAATCAATGGTTAATTTTCTACTGCGGTAGCTTCACATCAACTTTCAGCACTATGAAAGTTAGCCATTAGGGGTGAGTATCTTACTGTCCTATGGATCAAATATGTGTTTCCTTCATCAAAAAGATGACACCACCAATTAGGAATGGTAACAAAAAGAAATGTTAATAGCTTAAAAAATGTTATCTTTGGAAACAATATGTGGCTCAAATATTATAATTAGGTCTTCCACAAAATGCAACAATACAATTCTTTGGTATATACCCAAATGGTTGTATAATCTACTTCAGTTACACTTCTTTATCTGTTTTATTAACAGTAGCCAGGAAATGGAAACAACCTAGATATCAATCAACTAGTAAATGGACAATGCCGTTGTGATACCTTTATGGAATGGACATTGTTAAGAAAAAGGAAATTATAAAAATTTAAAATCAATAAGTGGAACCAGAAATAATCATTCTGCATGTTGCAAACTAACCTAAAAAACAAAACAAAACAAAACAAAACAAAACAAAACAAAACAAATACCACATTTTTGGATCATGGATTTCATTCATCTGGTATGTGTAGTTACCAGTAATGAACTGGAATTCATTAGAATCCACAAAGCTTAGCAGTCAGCAAAGTACAAAAGGGACATTCAATGAAAGGGAAATATAATACAACTGCATATAGAGGAAATTTGCAATAGAGAAGCAGGAAGGTTTAGGAAGAATGAGAGGTGTAATGGAAGTGTCAAAGACTATGTACAGAGAGGATAAATAACATTGAAAACCATAGAAAACATCATATACAAACCAATTATTGCAGAAGTTTTCTGACATATACACATATGCATACATACATCAAAAAAAATTAAATGCAAATATCCTACCATGGGGAAAATGCCTTTCCTAGACACAATAGACTCTCAGGTACAAAGCCAATCCCAGGTATGAGTGAAATATCATAAACATTCCTTAAGCTGCTGAGGAATATATAAGGAAATGGAGTAATTAAAAATATTAATATTGCATTTATGCATTTTATTTCAGTCTCATTATAAATTCTGAAAACTAGAATGTTTTCTTTCTTTGACATTAACTGGAGTCCCATGAACAGCTCTTGGCAGTTTTCTTCCATTATGTGATTTACAAACATCTTTCTAAGCTTTGATGAATCATCATATTATCTTAGTCTGCTCAAGCATCTAGTTGGCATAATTTTTCAATGACATGAAACATATATTGACACATAAGATTATGTGTATCATCAGTGCCTCTAGAAAACCTGCAGTGTATTCATCAAAGCTAGCTTTAAAAAAAAGTATTTGTTGACAACTTTATATAAAGTTGTGCATAAATATTTATGCATAAATATTTATATGTGCATATCCATATCTGGGATTTGCATGCTTGTGTATGTGTGTGGAGGAAGGAGACTAGCCTTGGATAGTTTTTAGGGACTATCTAACTTGTTTTATTGAGACAGAGTTTCTAACTGTCCTAGAGCTTGCCAAGAAAGTCTGGAGATCCATTGATTTCTCACACTCGGATTACAAATCTGTATATTAAAACCAGATTTTTATATGGGTTTTGAGAGATAAAAGTCAGGTTCATATACTTCCAAGGCGGACACTTTATGGACTTTGATAGCCCCCTAACTCTTCTAGGCAGTTACTTTGCAATTTCACAAGAATGTGAAAATTCTCATTCTCTTCTTGTGAAATAAACTGATAGAACTGAGAGAGGTTAAGATAAATGAAAAAAAATGTATCTCACTTCTACATAGAAAGGATGTACTCTTTCCAGAACAGCACTGGCTGCTGACTTCTCTATCATCATTCTTTCTCAGAAGAAATTAGAAACTAGAAAAAGTTTACCTAAAAAGAAATTATTGACTGTTTCAATGATGTAATTTTTACTTAATGCCTCAGGTCTGTTAACATTAGCCCCATCTCTGAAGGTTACCTACAGTGTTTGGTGATTCTGATTTGAGCCAAAAATGAACATTCAGAACCAGTGTCATTTGCAAAATAAAACTCACATTGTAACTTAAGACCATTGAAGGGTGAAAGGTAATTATTGTAAAATTGCTGTCACATAGAAGAGTGTGCAAAAATAGTGTTTAATATCATGACTCTGTAACTTTGGCAATTATTGATCTTGTTGGACACCAAATGGGGGAGAGGCCCTTGGTCCTGGAAAGGCTTGATACCATAGTGTAGAGAAATACCAGGACAGGGAAGCAGGGTGTGTTGATTGGGGAAGGAGAGATGGCTTACAGGATTTTCGGGGTGAGGGGGAGGGAATCCAGGAAAGGAAATAACATTTGAAAACAGCTGAAAAGCTGAAGCTGGGTCATGGAGATGTTATCCACAGAAAAATAATTAATCAATAACCCAAAAGACAGTGACAACATAAGTACTTGATGATACAGGGGCTCTGGAAAAGGCAGAGAATAATAACTAAATTTGTCTGCCCAAGGGCAGATAGCTGTGAGAAGTACTGTTTGGCTATAAATTGACCGCTGGCTCAATAGATCTTCTGAATGTATATGATTATATATTACAATTCCAAGCACCTCAAATGTCACAATACTGAACATAGAGTTTAATTCTTCCTGTGTTCAGCAGGCTTATATAAACTATATAAACTGAAAAGTGGCAGAAATCATGAAGTAGAGAGGGTATAAGGTTCAGGGCAACAGAAATATCTGCTACATAATTCTTATATAATTGGCAAGAAATTTATCTTTGAGATAGTAATTCATTTGCCTGAAAATACTCAGCTTGCTAACTGTCAGGCCCATGCTTCAGAGACTGTTCTTCCTGGTAACAGACAAATTTCTTCATTTACCAGAGCACTGACTCCAGGAAGCTCAGGGACTACACCCTGCTTGCATGGGAACTCTGGCAGGGGCTGAGAAGTGGGGGTGGAGTTGGGGTGTTCTGTTTTTCCTCACAGCTACTTGAACACAGGAGGATAGATTGTGACGCATTCATTACCAAGCCAGCAAATATCCTTGAAAATTTTACATATGTGTTATAGCTCTTCATGAGAAAGATGCTTGTTTTGGTTTTCTTTGAATTTGGGGGGGGAGCTGGTAGGAATTGGCTTTCTAACTTACCATACATTCATAAAAATTGTTCATTTATTGTCTATTAACTGTGATATATTGAGTTGTGAGAGCAGTTTAACTACCTATTAACTAGTATTTTTAGAATTAGACAACTGAGAAAATAAAAATACGAAAAGACATGATTTGTGTCACTTTTTCATAAAGGGGAAAAAGTCTTTCCTTTTGGTCTGTGTACTTAGTGTGTGTGTGTGTGTGTGTGTGTGTGTGTGTGTGTGTGCATCTTCTTAGCCAGTGCAGGCAATACTTTCATCTCTAATTCTTATCATCTCTCTCTCTATCTACATCTACATCTCCATTTCTATCTCTATCTCTATCTCTATCTCTATCTATAGATAGAGATGATATAGCTAGAGAAATATATATATATATATATATATATATATATATAGTTTCATAATATATAATAAAAAAGCAATTGAAGACTTCTCCTAAATTATGGCTTCAAAATAAATTCTTGGATTATAAATCCTAGTATCATCACCTACTAGTTGGATATTATATTCTATCCATCAAATACCATCACCTTCAAAGACTGCTGTGAGGTATAAACTAATGACTAATAAACCAGAAGCCTAAGGATAGTACCTATATATTAACATCACTCAATAAATATGTTTTTATTACAAAAGTACAATCAATGTATGAAGTATAAATTTTGCACACAATCTTTGTTCAACATGTAATAAAGGAGAAAAACTCACCCATATTTTCAACTTTCCAGAAAGATGTATTTTGAGAATTAAGTCTAAAATTTTCTGGAATTCTGTTTGTTTGTTTTTCCATAGGGCTAATCAGTAGCTATTGTTCTAGCTGTACAAACACAGTATTTATCAACTTAAGTCATAAATATCATAAGAAAATCCAAGTAAAGTGCTTACATTCAGGAACCACATGCTGTTCTAAAGTACGTGCTGTGTCCAGTTCTTGAGGATAAATATTCTGAGTAAAATTTCCTGCCATCTCAAATAGCAAAATACTTTCAAATTTCCATAAGCTATCATTATTTTCATACTGTTGCTCACCTCAGAGGAGACATCAATGACAGACAAAAGAAACAAGTCTACCTAAAAGAAAACTTTGTGAATCAGTGAGTACACTGGGATTAACCATGAGGATGGATGGCATGCTCACAAGCCTACCCATCATTGGGGTTGAACCATAAAAGCTGCATTCTCAGATATCTTTCATCAATGGATGGAAACTCTCCATGTCTGGTCATAGCACTACCACTAACCCCAGAGTAGATTCTGATTCACTGGGGAACCCCTGTGAATCTTACAAGTTTCAGGAACTGTATGATGCCTTTCATTTTAGTTTCTTCCTAGAGTTGTTAAACTTTATTTGTTTCTTGATTATCAAGGAAACTCTCTCCAAGATTGAATGTTTCAATTTAGAGGAAATTCCAACTGTGTGTGGCAGCTTTGTTTGTGCAATCTGAAAGAGTCATTCCTGAATTTGTTGCACACCAAATACTGTAGGACGACTTTGAGCAGCATTTTCTGTCTCATTCACCTTGTTAGACAGTTATCACTGACATTTCCTATGCTCACTTAGTACGGAACATAAGTAGAAAGTGGGACTGAATCATGAGACCAGCTATCTTGGGAAGTCCTGGGTTAGAGCTAAGAGATTTCCTGGGATGAAAATAATGCTGTGGTGATATTTTTGTATGTCTGCAGCAATTATTCCATAAATTAATGCTCCCTGAACTTTTACATCCAGCCTAAAGGAATCATGTATAATGAGATTCTGAAATGTCAAGCACATTTATATGAGACGAATTTTTCCTGAGTCCCAACCATGGTCAAAAATGTTGAGCATAGTTGATCCATTTTATTGGTTTCTACTGATGAAATATGGTGATATTCAGCCTTTGTGTCTAGTGAGGATCCATAGCTATATTCACAAATATCATTCATAGTCATGGTAAGGAGACACTAACACATCTTATTTATTATATTTTTCCACAGATAAAGTGTTATATTTGCTTGTTCATACGCTCGAGTATATGTGTGTCAGTATGAAACTGTTGGAAGTCTGAGAGAAACCTCAAATGTCAGTCTTTTCCTTCCACCCAGTTTGAGAAAGGGTTTCTTTATTGTCCACTGTCTTGCATAAGAGGAATGCAAGTCCTCAATCTTCCAAAGATTCTTTGGTCCCAGCTTCTCATTTCACCATAAATGTACTGGGATAATCAGCATACACTATCTTACAGGGGTTCTAGGCATCCCAAGTCAAGACTTTTGTTTAACAGCAAGACTTTTCTCTAAACCCAACTTGCATTTTTACTTTCAAAACCCCCTTTCTATTTAGTACATAGTGGAAAAGATATCAGTCCCCAAAATATGTCATTTGCATGTAAATTGATTCAACTAGAAAGAAATCACATTAAGTGAATTAAATCACACTAGACAACAAATGCTTAGCTGTTATAGACATGTAAAGGTATGCATATAACGATAACACAGAAGTAGAAGTGAAACAGTGAAACAAAGTAGATTGATACCAGGAATAAGGAGAAAGCGGGAAGGGGAATGTATGTCTGTGGGTTGGAATATGATCCAAATACAATATTTATGTGCATAAAAATCTCCTAAGCAAAAAAACTTCTTCATTTGAAATATGTGCTATACTATAACTGAGAAATGCATTCATTCCTTTATAGATAACTATTTTCTGTTACTATATACCATTACTGTCTATAATAGTTTTTTCTCATACATATTTAAGTGCCATCACAATGCACACAAATACAGTGCTTCTTATAGAACCTGAAATCATGTATTTAAAACTTCCCTCCAGCAATACTCCATTTGTAACAGAAAATAAGCTACTTATTTGTCTCAGCTAACAGCCCTTAAGGGATATGCACCTGATAACATTTCTCCTCTCTTGATTAAAGCTAAAAATCTACCTTATCCACTTCCTTCATTAAGTGACTTCATAAGTAGTCTGCATCTTAATCTTTCCTTGAAAGTTCTCTGGTGGGTATAAGTCAGTTTTAGAAACTAGAAAGAAGATGTTCAAAGGTGTTAGCTTCTTACATATATCCATTACATATAAGCATCTATCTTCACTGCTTCCTTTTACTGGGATTAGGCCTGAGATTATTGACTTTCTCCTCCTCCTCCTCCTCCTCCTCCTCCTCCTCCTCCTCCTCCTTCTTCTTGCCTTACTTCCTCCTCCTCTACTACCGCCACCATGACTGCCACTACTACCATCATGACAACTAATTACTAATTCATTTTATTACTCAGAAGTACCTTGATGCAAATATATAATCCCCTGGCACATTTTATTTAGCATAAATTGTAAGGTAGCCATAGAGTCATGTGCAGTGTTTTTCAAAATAGCAATGTATTAGGGATAATACTACAGGGTAAGAACACTTTCTGTCTAAGTATGAGCATGTGGGTTTAATCCAACATCTATGAGCACTAAAGTGTTACTTTGCAAGTCACTAAATCAGGACTAGAGGGATGGGCAGAGACAGAAGGATCACTGAGGCTTGTTGGCTACCAGCCTTACAGAAGAAACTGAACTCCAAGCTCAGTAAGAAACCCCATTTTCAAGGGAATTAGTTACAGAATGATACACAATGACCTCCTCTGACCTCCTCTTGGGCAATTCCACCAGTCCATACACACACACACACACACACACACACACACACACACAGCTCCAAAAAAGATTAAAAATGCACAAGGAACACAAACAATAACTAGAGATCCCATTCATCTACTCCCAGACTTCTAGGACAGCAATAATTCAAAACTTGTGCAATATACCAATCAAGATGAGACTACAAAGTATTCAAAATAAAAAAAGTATCTCACTATAGTGTCCCTTATTTGCCTGATCATAGTCAGTATCCATGTGGCCTCAAACTAATGTTAATTTTGGAAAGTTACCAACAGTTCTTCATCCAATAATCTCTTCATCATGAATGTTAAAAGTGTATCCACACTCTAGACACCATCAATTTCTCCTTATCACTTTACATAGTTCTCTACAGATTCACTGCTGCATGAACCCAAGCAACCATCATTTATCTATTTCTAATTCTTGCCCAGTAGTTTCCACAGAGTGATCATACTTTGCTTAACTTGTCTTTGCTGAAACATAACTGGATTGCCTAAATTTAACTGCTATTGGATATGAAATTGATGTAAAATGGACCAAGGTTTTTGTATAAATACATTAACTATTTTATCTTAAGTAAATACCAAAGAAAATAATAGCCAAGCTAGAATGTGTTGACACAACACTTTGAAAGTGCCAGTCAGCAAGTTCCAAATGTCTGTACAGGTTCTGAACTTCACAAAGATTTGCAAGAAAGTTCATTTCCCAAATCCCAGGAATTAATTGGTAGCACCGCTGTTTTTCAAGTTGTGCATTGCTATAGATATGTATTGCTCTGCCCTTGTATTTTAATTTGTGTTTCTCCACTGGCTAATGAGGCTGAATATCTTTCAGATGGCAAATTGACAATCTGAATGCTCTTTGAGTTGAAATTCCCCTTTGGCATATTTCCCTTTGATTACTGACTGTTTATTCCTTTTGAGACTTTGGAGTTAGGTCTCACACTAGATACAGGTGTTTGGTTATAGATAAAGTTTGAGTAAGGTTTCAGCAGTGTACTTCATTTTAACAGTCCCATTTGGAGGAACATTTTCTGAGTTGTAAGACATTGGATTTATCTGCATGGATCTTGTACACTTTGCCAAGCCTTTGGTGCCAAAGATTCTTTGCCAGGCTTTGCTTATTAAACATTAATGGTTTCAAAAGGTTATTTTTCTCCACTGAACAGCTTTTAGGCATTTTTTCTAAAAATCAGTTAGTGTGAATACCAATTCTATTGCACTGACCTATGCATCTGCTACCCCAACAACATCTCACAAAAGTTTAATTCATAGGGCTGCAACAATGCTGTAGAAGGCAAATTGATGTTGCTCTTCATGCCTTCCCTTCTTTTGGTAACATTTTATTTTAAAACTGAAATTATTCTGATTTTTCTTTGAATAGTCACATAGGTATGACCTTTGAGAAACAGAATGCATGCTTCAGACTCTAATGAGAAACATTGCGACAGCCGGGTGTGGTGGCGCACGCCTGTAATCTCAGCACTTGGGAGGCAGTGGCAGGCGGATTTCTGAGTTCGAGGCCAGCCTGGTCTACAGAGTGAGTTCCAGGACAGCCAGGACTACACAGAGAAGCCCTGTCTCAAAAAATCAAAAAGAAAGAAAGAAAGAAAGAAAGAAAGAAAGAAAGAAAGAAAGAAACATTGCTTAGTTGCTTATGTGTGCTTTTCTATGAGTAATGGAGCCTCTCCATATCTAAGTTTTGTACTATAGATATTCTTCAGTCTTCATTTTGAAGAATAGCTTAGAATATCATAATCAATTGCTAGTTTCCAACATATAAAATTTTTTCTGTATTTGGTTTAATTTTAGATACAACTGGTAATTATTGGAGTGTTTACAAATATATGTAATTTGTATTGCTATGTATACTCATTCTAAGTATATAAAATATATTATTATTATTATTATTATTATTATTACTATTAAAGTGTCTCTTAAATTCTTCAACTCATTTACCAATTCTTAGAGTCCTTTGAAAATTTTTACCTCATTATTTAGGCAATAATTTTGAACAGTCTTTCCTTTCCCCACATTTTGTGTACAAAATATACAGTGCTTTGCTAGGAAATATAGTGCTAGACACAATATTTTCAAAACTGCTTAAATTTGCTATTTTGTGCATGCATTATGTGTGTGCTGGGACATGTTTGCCATGGTGCCATTGTGAAGGTCACAGGGAGAGGACATGATCTGTGGTCATGTAGGCTCAAGGCATATTTCCATTTTAATGAGGTACCTAAAGACTTGGAAGACTTAGCCAATAAGGTTTCCTTCCTGGACACTCTTCCCTGCAAAAGGTATTTAACTTCAGGCTTATCCTAGAAGTGGGGTATGGTTTGACCCAGATGCCCTGACAATAAATGCCTTAAACTATGGACTGCCTCTTTTCTTTTTCTTTTTTCTTTTTTTATTTTCTATATTATATGTTTACATTCCAAAGGCTTTCCCCTTTCCCAGTTCCCGCCCACCATAGTTCCCATAGTTCCTCTCCCCCCCAACTGTTCCCCAATCATTCCCCCTCCCCCCTCGGTTTCTTTACTAAACTGGATGCAATCTTTACATGCCCAGGGTCCTCTCCTTTCTTCTTCTTGGGAATCATTTGACTTGCTATTTGTGTCTTGAGTATTTAGGGCTTCTGGGCTCATTAATATCCACTTATCAGTGATTGCATTTTATGTGCATTCTTTTGTGATTGGGTTAATTCACTCAGGATGATATTTTCCAGGTCTAACCATTTACCTACAAATTGCATGAATTCATTATTTTTAATTGCTGAGTAGTATTCCATTGTATAAATATACCACATTTTCTGTATCCATTCCTCCTTTGAGGGATATTTGGGCTCCTTCCAATTTCTGGCTATTATAAACAAGGCTGCTATAAACATAGTGGAGCATGTGTCCTTATTGCATGCAGGGTAATCCTCTGGGTATATGCCCAGGAGTGGTATGCCAGGGTCCTCTGGAAGTGACATGCCCAATTTTCTGAGGAACCTCCAAACTGATTTCCAGAGCGGTTTTACCATTTTGCAATATGCTCTAAGATCAAGAATCGACAAATGGGACCTCATAAAATTACAAAGTTTCTGCAAAGCAAAGGACACTGTCAGAAGGACAAAACGGCAACCAACAAAGTGGGAATAGATCTTCACCAACTCCACATCCAACAGAGGGCTAATATCCAATATATACAAAGAACTCAAGAAGTTAGACTGCAAAGAAACAAATAACCCTATCAAAAAATGGGGCACAGAGCTAAACAAAGAATTTTCACCAGAAGAAATTTGGATGGCTGAGAAACACCTTAAAAGATGTTCAACATCATTAGTCATCAGGGAAATGCAAATCAAAACAACCCTGAGATTCCACCTCACACCAGTCAGAATGGCTAAGATTAAAAACTCAAGAGACAACAAGTGCTGGTGAGGATGTGGAGAAAGTAGACTGCCTCTTTTCATCGGGATCTACTGTGTGGAACCATGGAGAAGGTCTTTGCCTATAGAGCTTCTTCTAATCTCCCTTAGAAGGCCTCTCTGTGATCCCAGCCATGGCCACCAAGTCTGCCACAAGCCTACAAGCAAGATCTCCCCATGAGTCTCCTGGAGCTCATCCCTTTTCCCCTAGACCCATGCCAGATCCAGACTTCGGACACCCCCCTCCAGTTTTCAGCTCTTCTGTGACATTTAGCAGCACCTGGGTGTCCAAGAGCCTGAGAACCAGGTGGTCCCCAGCATTGCCGCAGGCCCAGGGACCCCCAGAGCCAGCTCCAGCTCTTCTGCACCTCAGATTGTGCTTCCCTATCCCCAGAGTGACAGCATGAGGTAAGCACAATCTAACTTCCCTTGTCCTGCCTCCCCGAGTGGCTGAGTCCTGTGGCAGAGCAGACATGGGACACATAACCCTACACTTGGCCAAAACTCTAAAACTGATCTAGATCTCAGCCCTGAAGAACTTCTTCAGAAATAGTTAAGTTTTATCAAAGGATTTTATTACATTGATTCCAGATTTTCCCGTTTTATGCCCTTAAGGAAATGGCTTATGTTAAACTACTTTTAAATGTTTAATACCTATCTATAAACTTATCTGTGATGAAGATCATCTCATTTCAAAATAATACATAATTTCTTCTATATGCTAAAATCTGTGTAAAGATTTGATATCTCGATTTATGAAAATTGTTCTCTCTCTTCTCTTTGTGTGTGTGTGTGTGTGTGTGTGTGTGTGTGTGTATGTGTGTGTGTGTTTGTGAATAATCTATTAGTTGTTAGGTTTTGGGAGTGTTGAAATACACGTCTCCTATTAAGCCTTCATCACTATGTGATTGCATGATTCCTTACTACTATGTCTCCTGAGCTGGAAAAGATCCACTCTCTCTCAGAGATCTTTAGGACTCTGGTTGAAGGATCAGTGATGCCCAATGCCTTCAAGTACTAGCTGTGTACTCAGTCTGTGTTCTTATCATGCAGTTGCTTCCTTACAGTTTTCAGGGATAGGAGTCAAATTCTGTATTCTGTAAGCATATGTGGAGAAAACTTTATGATATTTAATTAAATAAAGCTGCACATTTCTGTAAGTTTTCTGATCTGTGATATTTCTTTTTTCATATCTATGTTTTGCTGCTGAACATCCTTGTGCATTGGGATGGTGGTGGTGTTTTTGTTTTTTAGTATAATTTTTTTGTTTATTTGGGGTTTTGTTTGTTTGTTTTTATTATTTGTTGTTCCTCATCAAACATTGGCTTTTGCAGGATCCAGTTTTTCAACTCCAAGTTTGTTTCATATGATGCAGAAAGAGAAGGTGGGACTTTCCCTGTGTTATGCTGAGAACTCAAGTTTCCCATCAGGTCTGCTTGAGTCTCCTAAGGCCTCATATTCTTCTGATATTTATTTGATTTATAGAGTCTAGATTTTTCACTTTTATTAAATGAGAAGAATGTGAACACTTTGTCTATTGCATCTCCTCTGAAATCATGATTTGTTCAATATAGGAGAGAAAAATCAACAGTTTGTAAAGCCACCATGCTCTGATCACTTCCTTGGAGGAAACTCACTGAATGTTCTCACTCCTGTTCAGTACAATACATCTCAGAAAGTTGATGGATGTGACTAGAGAAATGGTCCAGCAATTAAGAGAGACTGCTTGCTGCTTTTGCAGTGAACCTGAGTTTGGTATGCAGCACCCACATCAGGCAGTTCACAGTCTTTTAATTCCAGGTCCTGGAAATCGAGCACCCTTTTCTAACTTCTGTAGGTTACCATATGCACACATATACATGCAGGCACACAGACAAATTCAAATTAAAATTCTTCAAAGCAAAGGAAGAAAGGTGATGACATGTACTGTGAGCAATGCAAATAGAATATGGAGTATGGTGACTTTATGTGCATATGTAACTTCTAGCTCCAATATACTTGTTACTTCCCTTCAGTGATTTTATACATTGTCAGAACAGCCTAAACTTTCTAAAGTAATGGAATTTAAATAACATTTTAAGATCAGAATAGCAATATCTGATCTATGTGGAATATATTTTTGTTAAAACCATAAAATTTATTTCTTTCATCTCCAATGATGACTGACTGGCCTCAACTGGAAGTCTCCTACTCTGGATCTCTTTGCCCTATGTCATAATTCCTCCTTTGACAGAAGGCAAATAATTTTGTTGGTTTAATACTAGGTGAAGATAGCTTATTCCAACAGAGTTAATAAGTGAAAAAAATTGTTATAATTGACCATGGTTACCTAAGAAGCCTTGGTAGACCTTTACCCCAGTCTTCCTAACTTTTGTGTCTCTGTCTATTCTCAGCCTTCAGAGTTAACTTTGTGACAGTGGCCGTGCCTTCCGATTAAAGTGGCATCTCGCTAAGTCTACCTTTACCCTCAAGGGTAGAATCATTGATAGAAATCATTAATCTTTTTTTAAAATAATTATTTTAGTTGTGATTGTTTTGTTTATTTTGTTTTTGTGTTGTATTGTTTTGTTTTGTTTTTGTCTTTATGTATGTTTACATAAGTGACTGCAGGTGTTGTCAGAGACAGGTAGAGAGTATGAAACTCTAGGGACTTAAGCTAGAGATGACCATGAGCTTTCCAAAATTTGTAATGATAACCGAACTTAGTCTTCTGGAAAATCAGTGCACACTCTTAACTTCTTAGCTCTCTCTCTCCATCCCCACTAAGCTCATTGTCTTCCATTTTCCTATGGCATGTTCTTTCCCTTACAGGAATTGCTTCAAGAAATGATATTGAAATGATGTGTGGATAAGGAAAGGAAAGATAAACTACAAAATGATCATGCATACTTGTAGCATTGTTTCTTGATTGAATTAGATTTTTTTGAAAAAATAAAAAAAATGGTATTACATTGAAAAAGAATTTCAAGTGATTACAAAAATGATGCAGTATTAATCTGATATTTTTCTTTGGAATATTCTAAAAACAGAAGGAAAGAAAGAAAGATTAATCACTTACTTGAAAAAGCTGCTCATTTTTCTTAAATTAAAAATATATGAGTATAGAAAACTTATGAGGCACTGCTTCAAAAGTTTGGTTTCTGCAGAATCTATTTACCTAGCAGGAATTGATTTTAAGGCTGTTGATTTTCATCCACTATCTCCTGTGAATTTAATGTTTATTGAGTCCCTACATGTACAACAGATTTTAAAGTTAAATAGCAAAATTCTTTCCCCTTTACTTTATGCTATTTCTAATTGTTTTTAAAATATCTGTATATTTTATTTTAATCTATCTTTGATAGTTTCATACATGAAAATATATGCATATATGCTTCATTCTTTTTACCATGAACCTTGAATAATTATTTTAGAACTCACTTGTTTCTTGAACATATTTACTACCTTTCCTCACACAACTCCTCCTCCTTCCCATCACCTCTCTATTATGCAACTTCATAACTGTTTATTTTTTTAATTACCCATTTACTCCAATGTGTGGGACCAATAATCGAGGTTGAGAGGGCATCCTTTGGAGCATGGTCATTCTACCAGGGACCATGCCCTTAAGTAGAACAGACTCTCAGAGGTTGTCAGTGTCAATAGATCCTCAGCTGAGGTTGGGGAATAGAGAGCCCCTCATGAATCCATGCCTGAACAATGACCGGCTTGGTCTTGTATTTATCTGTACATTGAAATGTGCTTCAGCAGGAGAATACTTACTTTTCTATACAAAGCTTTGAGCTCAATCTTTAGTATGACTAATAAATAAGTAATATATATGCATAGAAAATGATGAAAACAATCACAGAATCTTTAGTGGAGCACTGAAATTTTTCTTTGTATATGTGTTACTATCACAGTAATGGGATAGAAATATGGAGTGAACTAGAAAGGCAGTACAGTGGTTAGGGATTCTTCCTATATTATCAAGAGGACAATGTGTAGGAATCCAAGAACTGACTTTACATGCATAACATGTCTTAAATACCTATTCTACCTGTTCAACTGGATTCAATGCCCTCTCAACATCTTCTGGCTTTAGCATATACATAAGTGTGTTGATCCCCCTACCCCAATCCATGTACATATATTCAGATACATACTCCTATAAATATTTTTTTTAAAAAATAGTATTCTTTTTAAAAAGAAAAATGTGATGAAAAAATATCCATTGACTGCAGACTACACAGTGACCAAGGCTCTTTCATGCAGCCTTTTCAGAGAAAGCTTGAAAAATAGACAATATTCATTCATATTTATACTCAAGGGAAATCTGAGATATTGAGATATTGAGTAGTCTGTATAGTACTACACACTAGTGGAAAAAATCTAAATTCATACGGAGTTTAAGATAAACAGCTCAGTGTTCTGTCAAATGCATTAAGCTTGTTGTTCTCAACACCCATCCAGAGTTTAATAAATATGCCTCTGAAGATTTGAAAGAAAAAGAGAATGAGAGGAATGTAGAATCTCCTTATGGTGAAAGATGTAGGATTTGCAGGGTTCTGATGCAAATTAGAGGGGGAAAGTAGGGCAAGAATCACTAACAGATCTCCCATACCTAAAAGTCAGGTGAGTGTCTCTAAGAGGGAAATGTAATAGGGAACAAACAGAGACTGTCATGGTAGCGCCAAACAGAGGAGAGTGTGTCAGTACTAACACATGCAACAGTGGATCACAATCATGACCTTTCAGTGAACATCAACCAGAACAGCTCTTAAAGTGGCGAATGATGTCGATGAACTACTTCCCAGAGGTGGGTGATGAATTTGGGACAAACAGGAATATCTATGTGGCTAATAGTAACAATACTTAGGGCCAGAGTATAGTACAATACAATTTTTATGATCTAACACTCAGTTTCAACAGCAGCAAAGTTGGAATATCTGGAAGACTCACTCTATATTGTTGCCATGAAATTCTATTATGTAGTGATATCATGCAGAATGATTATGCCCTTTAAAATATATATAATCCGGATTGGATTCCTTGGGTATAATATGTGGCCAGGAGAAACCAAAGGGTAGTAGGTTTATGATGGGAGAGATCTGACTCATAAGTGATTCCTAACAGTTCTATGTATGCCCTCTTTTTTTTTCATTTTTTATTGGTTATTTCATTTATTTACATTTCAAAAGCTAATCTTCTCAGATTCCCCTCCACAAGCCCAATATTTCCTCCTTCCTGCTCCTGGCTCGATGAGTGTGCTCCCCCAAACCCCCAAGTATATAAAGTCTTACATAAATATTGTACCTTTCCAATTAAGAAGAAAACAGATACAAGGAAGCATGTATAAATTTGGTGGCTCATAAGGGGCCCCACATGTAGTGGCAGATATTTGTTCTAGAGTCTAAAATAAGAGGAACTTTACTTCGAAAGATATATTTATTATATTTATGTGACTACATTATAGCTATCTTCAGACACACCAGAAGAGGGAATTGGATCCCATTACAGATGGTTATGTGCTACCATGTGGTTGCTGGGAATTGAACTCAGGACCTCTGGAAGAGCAGTCAGTGTTCTTAACTGCTGAGCCATCTCTCTAGTACTGGGACTTTATTTCAATGAAGTCAGCATTGTGCCCTAGGATTTTCTGCCCTACATGGCACTATAGATGCCTTATGCTGAGTCAGCTAGCAAAACTGAAAACTCTTAAGTAGGTCAGGTGCATACTACCAGAAACTACTGCAGACCACAGAGCAGATTTGACGTGATTTGATTGTATTATGAGTATCTTGCTTCATCAGCCATCTTAGTGTCAGTCTGCACCTGATAGTATACCCTACATTCAGCCTGAGCATAATACTTCCTTTTATCTGATTTTGATTTCTGAGAACCTAAGGATTCCTGGTCTTTAAGACAATGCAACATCGTTCTATTATCTTCAAATAACAGTCCTATACAATATTATGTTCTATCATTTATACATAAAGGAAAGATGACAGAGATCTCAACTTTAGGTAAGTATTCTTCCAGTATCTGAAAAATTTTATAAACAAACAATAAGTTAACAATTTAGTTTATTTTAGGCTATTCTTCCTGGTTCCCATCATTTTACAATGTGGCTTATAAGTTCCAAAGTCAGGGGAGAAAATTTATTTTATTTAAGGATAATTTTTAAAAGATTTTTTAATATGTTTGTTTGTGATATATCCCACACATGTGGTAGTGTGTGATAATCACTCCCGTAGGCTTATATGCTTGAATATTTTGGGCACATGTAAGTGCAGCTATTTTGGAACAATTAGAAGTTGTGGCCTTGTGGAAGAAGTGTGGTATTATTGGATAATGAATGTCACTGGGGGTGGGCTTGATATTTAAAAGTTCTTTGCCATCCTATTTTGTTCTCTTTCCTTCCCTCCATCTCTCTCTCTCTCTCTCTCTCTCTCCCTCCCTCCTTCTTGCTCCATCCATCCCTCCCTCTCTCTCTCTCCTCCCTCCCTCTCTCCCTCTCTCCCTTTCTCTCTCACTCTTTCTCTCTCTGTCTCTGTCTCTGTCTCTCTCTCTTTCACTCACTCTCCCCCTCTTACTTTTACTTTGTGCTTATGTGTTTGTGTTTGTGTGTGTGTGTGTGTGTGTGTGTGTGTGTGCATATGTGTGAATGTGTGTGTCTGCCTGTCCCTCTGACTTGAGATTTTTCATGCCTACTTGTTTCCATGATTACTGCTATCATGGTCTTAGAAATACCTTCCAGAACTATAAACATGCTCCCAATAAACTTCATTTTTATTTATGTTGCCCTGTTATAATGCCTCTTTACATCAAAAAAAGTAATGAAGACTATTTATGTCTATGCCGTGTGTATTACCTCTTAGAATGCCTGCAATCGCCAGAACAGGGCATCAGATTCCCTGATTCTGGACTTAACAGTTGTTGGAAAGCTCCTCACATGGGTGCTGGAAGCTAAAACAAGATTTTGAGAAATAGTAACTATTTTAACAGCTGAGCCATATTTCCAGTCCTGAGCACAGAACTTGTCTATTTTGTAGTTAGGGTGTAGTTCAATTACAGATTTCTTACTTAGCTAGTAGGAAAGCTATGCATTGTGGAGGTGGAAGTTGAGGTAGAACAGTGAGCTCCTCATGTTTAGCAAATTTGAAAACCACCCAGGCAAATGAGACACCTCCCCATTCCCATGGGGGAAAAGTTTCTTTACATATTTTGTTAGCCAGATTTCTGTGACTGTGTCAGATGTCTGGGTAATCAGTTTATGATCCAGTGAGCGTGCATTTCCCAAGATTCATGGCAGAGAGGTTCTTCCTCCTTTCTTCTATGTCTCTATCCTCATGGCACACACTCTCTTCTTTCCCTCACAGATATATTTCCTCCTGAAGAATTATTTTTCCGTTCATATTTTATTCCCCTTTCCCAATTTAAATGCATGCAGATTTTCTTCGATCAATTGTACTACTTAAGGTTGCTAATCATAAAAGGTTTGACTATAGTTTATTTGAGTGTGTGTGTGTGTGTGTGTGTGTGTTTGTGTGTGTGCGCATTTAAGTCAGAGGATAACCTTCAATATTGTTCTTCAGGTACATCTGCCTCATGGGTGAAACCTTGTCTTTCAATGGCCTAGTTCTCCATATAGTAGGTCAAGCTGTCTGATCAGAGAGGTGGTAGAATCTGCCTGCCTTTGACTTCCATTTCACCATTCTAGGGGGTGACAAGCACAAGCTACTTTGCTAGGTTTTTGTGTGCATTGTGAACACTTTACCTTTATGATTGAAAGGCAAGTGCCTTCCTCACCTATCTGCTCAACCCTCTGACTGCCTTGTAAATCCTTGTGCCAAGATGCCCAGTGAGTAAATTTCTTCTCCATCATAGGAATTGGAGGTAGTTAGAGGAGGTGGATATGATCTAAACACCTTGTGCTTATCCATAAAATTAAAAAAGTATATATTATAAAAATAAAGAATAAAGAAAATATATATCTTGTGTATTACTCACTATACCTGAACAGTAATATGATGAACCTTGGACTTGAGATTGTTTTTTGAACAACCTGTACTCACTTTCAAATATAACTTATCTCTCCTTCAGTCTGTTATACACCCAGCCATGTGAACTTGCTGAGTATTTCATTAGCATCCTTAGATTATATGCAAAGTGGCTTTATGCCCTTTCACAACAAAAAAGCAAAATTTTCCCCAATGGAATTCTTGGTGACAAGTGGTATCAGGTTAAAGCAAGGATGAGTGAGGACATCAAGTCAAACTCTCACAGAAGGCTGGAACTTCCAGGCTCTTTTCCATGTGTTCATGGATATGTATTTCAGGTCTGATAGTATTTATCAGCAACATTATGGTTCCCAGCCTCTGAACTAGAATATTATTCTGTCTTTAAAAATAAAATAAAATTTATCCTTATGTGAATGTGTCTATGAGTCCAGCATGCTTGTATTAATTTGTATGCATAGAAGTGACAGAAAAGCTTTCAGGAGTCATTTCTCACCTTCTACCTTTTTGGGGTTATGTCTCCTCTATATTTTCTGCCACTGTATGATATATTCCAGGTTAGCTTTTTCCTGATCTCTGGCTTTTGAAGTCAGCTGTAGGGATCAAAGTCATGTTGAAAAGCTTATATGACAGGTGCTTTGTTGCAAAATTTATTATTCAATGACTATGTAATAAGACAGTATTTAAAACACATTGCTATTTTCAATAACTATCTTCATACTGTATACTATGTACTAACTTCAGTATACTCTTTCAGACCAAGGTGTCAAGTGAATAAATTCTTTCAACATCCCAGAATTTGGAGCAGATTGGAGACACACACACACACACACACACACACACACACACACAAGTATTAACAAAGGATATTGATAAAATAAAGAATAGTCAAATAAAATATTAATCTTGTGTAGTGTTGCTATGTGTTTAAAACAATGCCTTGATATTTCTGATCTTTCTTTTTAATCCATGAAGTACAAAATAAGGATAGCTTTCCAGGAATTCCTGGTGAGGAACTCCTGGTAAACATGTCACTCCCTCTAAAGAGGATGAAGTGTCTCTACTTCCCATATCGACTCCAGCAGGAATGTTCTGGGATCACAGACCTTTGACTTTGGGTACAGACTTGTAGACTAGTATTTTATAGGAGGATTGAATTCAAAATACACATAGCTACAGCTCTCTACTCCAGAGTAAAGATCTCTCAGAACGCCCAAATCCCAGGGATCTCACAGAATGTGTTTACTTCAACATGTATGTTAACAGGGCCCTTTTATTTTAGGATGGGTGAGCACATATAGATATATTACAAAGTAGAAAGCATTTAACAATGTGAAAAGCAAAACGCAATTTCCAGAGTGATGTCAACTAACGTGGAGTTTTCCTAAGACAAACTCACATACTGAAGCAAAACACATGGTGAGGCAAGACCTGTGTAGTGTAGGACATGTGACATTTGGCAGGAGTATAAATAGGACTCAAGGGACTGTGAGGGAGGCTTCTTTATAGAGATAGAAACAATTCTTGGTCTTGAGTCTTCCTTGAGTTTTGATTTCGATAGAGAGGCACAGCCAAGAACTTCTGACATTTCTGCTGGTCCTAATCTCTCCTGCTGACTCATGCTGATTTGGCTGAGCCCTGGCTATTTCTGCTAGTTTGTGCCACTATTGCTGCAATGTCAGTGAGATGTTTTCAAGTGGATTGAGCTATCCTTCCAATACCTGTCTGTGGGCTTTCAGGAAATATTGAGAGTTTGCATAAGAAGCTTCTGTTCATAACTGAAGTACTATCTTGGAACCATTACAGATATGAAGGGACAATGAAATGAACAAGGGAAACAGACTTCAATTTCATACCCAGACTCTCTGACTTGTGATCCTGTGGGAACACATTCCACCCTGCCACTGGCCATGACTGCTAGGGGAAAAATGTGAAATGCAGGGACCTTGATTGCCTTTATCCCATGCAGGTGCCATTGGTTCCTGGGCTGTAGGAAAGCACTGAGTCACCACTCTCGGGTTAGGAAAACACAGTCTGATGTGAAATGCCAAAGCTGATATTTCCTGACTCATGGTCATCTAATTAACATACAAATTGGAAAGAGAGGTAGGGAACTAAGTAAGAAGAATAGGCTGGGACCAGTGGGACCCAATGGCTGAGGATGTCCTCTAGCCCAGGGTTTGGACCAGGGCTGGGAGTTCCAGCTTTGCACATACTCTAAAATAACTGTGGCTTTCTGGAAGGTCAGAGAGGCCTTCTACACGAGACTTCGGTGGCACCATTCTGTAGGTGAAGGCCTTCTCCATGCTCCCCATGATGGATGCAGATGTAAGAGACAGTTTTTAATTCAAAACTGTGTATTCATCATAGAAAGTGGATGTGTACCAAGTTCTGAATGTGGGTCAGTAATATCTTTTGCAAGGAGGAATGTTTGGGAAGAGGAGCTGATCTGCTAAACCTTAAATTCTCAGGCTTCTAGGTACCTCACTCTCCTCAAAAATTTTGTTTTGGACTGATGTAGGGATCATGGAATATGTTCCAGTCCAGGAATCTAGCAGGGAGCAGGGAGGCACCTACAGTCTCAGGTGTGTTTACCCAAATTTCTAGGGCTTCAGACCTACTTTTCCATAACAATTTTCCTACCATGGTCAACTGTCCCACATGATCCTATTCATACAGCAGAAACCCTTCATTGTCTTGGTGTTTATTGCTATCCTCTATTCAGAAGTCAATACAAGGGCATGCCAATGTGAGCACCAGAGTTAGAAAACAACAAAAGATCCATAGCAATGAATAGCAGGGGAAAAAAGTAAAAGCACAGAACTTGCGTGAAAGATACTTCAAATATATTTACTATTATTTTGTGACCAGGAGTTTTATCCTAGCAGCATGCAAGCCTATATGTCTACACATGTAGATTATGCATGTATGCTCATACAAATACAGATGTTAACAATGCAAAGAGAACCCAGATGTTTCTCAGTGGAGGAATGGATACAGAAAATGTGGTATATTCACACAATGGAATAATACTCCACTATTAAAAACAATGAATCATGAAATTCTTAGGCAAATGGCTGGAACTGGAAAATATCATCCTAAGTGAGGTAACCCAATCACAAAAGAACACACATGGAATGCACTCACTGATAAGTGGCTATTAGCCAACAAGCTTGGAATTCTCAATATACAATTCACATATCAAATGATACCCAAGAAGAAGGAAAAATGAAGTATGGATATTCTGGGCCTTCTTAGAAGATGGAACAAAATACCCACAGAAGTAGATACAGAGACAATGGGTGGTACAGAGTCTGAAGGAAATACCATCCAGAGACTGCCCCACCTAGTGCTCCATCCAATATACAGTTACAGAACCCAGACACTACTTTCAATGCCCACAAGTATTTGCTGACTGGAGCAGGATATAGCTGTCACCTAGGAGTTTCTACCAGTGCATGACAGATACAGAGGGGGACACTTTCAGCCAGCCATTAGACTGAGCACAGGGTACCCAATGTAAGAGCTAGAGAAAGGACCCAAGAAGATGAAGGGTTTTGCAGCACCATAGGAGGAACAATAATATGAGCCACCCAGTACTCCTAGAGCTCCCAGGGACAAAAACATCAACCAGATATTACACATGGTGTTATCCATGGCTCCAGATGCATAAGTGGCAGAGGGTGATCTTGTTGTACATGAAAGGAGGGAGAGGCCCCTAGTTCTGGAAAGGCTCCATGCAGCAGTGTAGGGGAATACCAGGGCAGGGAAGTGGGAGGGCTTTGATGGGGAAACAGGGGAGGGGGAGATGGCTTATGGGACTTTAAGGGGGGTGGGCTCAAGAAATAGGAAATCAATTGAAATGTAAATAAAGAATATATCTAATGAAAAAATGAAATGCAGAGACACAGGCTGCATCCCAAGCACTACTATGACTTCCCTTTAACATTTCATCTTGCTTAAATATAGAGACTAAAATGTAAATCTAAATAAGAAAATTTTCTCTATTTATTGAATATGTGTCCTAGATTCAGTCAGATGATTATATAATCCATCTGCTTACTGTGTTTAGCTTTATTTAAACTGTGAAGCCCAAATTCTACAGGTTTTGCCACCAAAAACTCATGCAAAACCACAAGCTTATATTGACACCCACTGATTATGTAACTGTCTACACCAAACTTGACACTTACTTAAGGCCTCTCTCCAAAAATATATCATTACTGACTTTCTTGTCACATTGGTCTGTCTCCACTGCTCAGTAGAAGTGTTTAATACCCATTGCAAATGTTAAATAGAACCATAACCTCCTTATGAGATGAACTTCTTCAAAACACTGAGGTTTCCAATCTCTCTATTACCACTGTGTCAGGAGTAAATACTAAGGAAACCAAAAATATGGAAAAAAGTGACCATTGAATTTTGCTTTGCATATAATAAAGACTGAATAAGTATAAGAACTAATTTAATTCCTGAGGCAACTTTTCAAAGAAATTAAGAAAATATAAAAGTAAACTGCTCTGTGAAATAGATAAAGAAACTACCAACTAAAATTGCTGAACAGTTCAGTTAAAAAATGTAAATTATCCTCAGGGGACAATTATAACCTGAACAGAGTGACTTTCCAGATGAAAAGAGCGTGGGGCCAGAAGCTAAGTGGGTCATACACAGGCTTTCTAGCCCCTTCCTTGGCAAGCCAATGGGATTTGATTTTAGTCAGGGGGCGCATATGACTCTGTTACAGAGAAATAAAAGCAAGTAAAGTTGCAGAGGCAGACCCGAAAACAATAAGAAGCTATGTTTAGTTTGTGTATCTATTTTCCTTCTACTAATTAATTCAAATGAGAACAAAGTCAAAATTTTTATCCCTGATTTAAGATCTCATCCTTTGGAGCAAATCTGCTCTTTCCATGTGTACCCTCGGTTTTCCTCCCACACCTTGGGGCAATGTGTCCTGAAAAACCCATTTACCTTCCCAATACCCAATATTTTAATCCACACCCATAATATTTTTGCTAAATAATGTCATTTGCCTCACATGGTTGTTTGGAGGATGAATGGATAACCTGAGAAAAGCTCCAAGGAGTGTGCCTTCACGGTATACTGTGAATGCTGAGTACAGAAAGTTCTGTGGAGATGACTCAAGAGTAAAGCCTGGCAATTTAGGCTGGGATACTGAGGTTCAGTGCCTGGAAAGACACAGAACTGGGATAAGGTAGAACAAATTTCTAACTTTAGAGCTTTTCTGGTTAAAAACAAAACAACAACAACAACAAAAACAAAAAACAAAACAAAAAAAACAGAGATTCCAGGAAATTCACAGGACAATTAGTTTGGTATACACAACAGGAGACAGTTCTTCAAACATGATGAAAGGTAGACAAGAACTAACACCTGGGTCTATCCTCCAACTTCCACACTAAGACCATGGTACAGAAACAGTTACACACACACACACACATACACACACACACACACACACACACAGAGAGAGAGAGAGAGAGAGAGAGACAGAGACAGAGACAGAGACAGAGACAGAGACAGAGACAGAGAGACAGAGAGAGACAGAGAAAGAGAGAGGAGAGAGAGGACAGAGGAGAGAGAGAGAGAGAGAGAGAGAGAGAGAGAGAGAGAGAGAGAGAGAGAGAGAGAGAGAGAGAGGATTGAAGTGGAAACTTATGGTTTCTTTGGAATGTCAGTTATGTCAAAGGATACATGCCTAAAGCAGACACAGGTGAAGGGATGTTTTACTAAAGCAAACACCTGAAAGGATGATTGATGTTAAGGATCCAACAGATGGTTGATGATGTTAGATGGTATTAGAATTCTTTGCCATTACTTAGTGGTCTTTGTTTCTCATGGCATCATAGGAAAAAACACACCAAAAATCTTAAGGTGGTGTTATGTCAGCTTCTTGCTGTGTCCGCTGACTCAGGCCAGTTGGAATATGATGTCAGCTGATACAGACTCACATAGAGTTTTACTAAGACAGATTCATATAGTAAGGTGTTTTGTTTTTTGTTTGTTTGTTTGTTTGTTTGGTTGGTTGGTTGGTTGGTTTTGTTTTTACTTGACCACATTTTATTTACTTATTTTTTATTAGATATATTCTTTACTTATATATTACAATGTTGTCTGCTTTCCTGGTTTCCCCCGAGAAAATCTTCTAATCTGTCCTCCCTCCCCATGTTCACCAATCCACCCACTCCCACTTCACTGTCCTGGTACTCCCCTACAGACCAGCATAGTGCCTTCTCAGGACAAGGGGCCTCTCTCAGCTTTGTTTTCCAGCAAAGCCATACTCTGCTACACATGGATCTGTAGACATGTAGTTGGTTTTGTCCCTGGGAGCTCTGGGGGGTACTGGGTGGCTTACATTGTTGTTCCTTTTGTTGCCCTGCAAAACCCTTCTGCTCTTTTGGCCCTTTCTCTAGCTCCTACATTGGACACCCTCTACTCAGTTCAGTCACTGGCTGAGAGTACTCCCTCTGTATTTGTCATGTACTGGCAGAGCCTCCCAGATGATGCTATATCAGGCTCCTATCAGCAAGCACTTGTTGGCATCCAGAATAGTGTCTGGGTTTTATAACTGTATATGGGATCAATCCCTAGGTAGGGCAGTCTCTGGATGGTCTGTCCCTCAGACTCTGGTCCACACTTTATCACTGTATCTCCTTCTGTGGGTATTTTCTTCCCCCTTCTAAGAAGAACCAGAGTTTCTATACTTTGTTCTTCCTTCTTATTGAGCTTCATTTGCTCTGTGAAATGTCTATTGGGTATTCCAAGCTCTGGCATAATGTCCACTTCTCAGTGAGTGCATACCATGTTTATTCTTTTGGGATTGGGTTACTTCACTCAGGATGATATTTTTTAGTTCCATCCATTTTCCTAAGAATTTCATGAATTCATTGTTTTCAATAGCTTAGTAGTATTCAATTGTGTAAATATACCACATTTTCTGTATCCATTCATGGTTTGATTTTCATCTGGGTTCTTTCCAGCTCATGGCTATTATAAATAGGGCTGCTATGAGCATAATGGAGCATGTGTCCTTATTACATGATGGAGAATCCTCTAGGTATATGCCGAGGAGTGGTATAGCAGAGTCCTATGGAAGTGTGATTTTCTGAGAAACCACAAAACTGATTTCCATAGTGGTTGTACCAGCTTGCAACCCTACCTGCAGTGGAGGAGTGTTCCTCTTTCTTCAAATCCTCATCAGCACCTTCTTTCTCCTGAGTTTTGATCTTAGCCATTCTGACTGGTCTGAGGTGAAATCTCAGGGCTGTTTAGATTTACATTTTCCTGATGACTAAGGATGTTGAACATTTCCTTTGGTGCTTCTCAGCCTTTCGTTATTCTTCAAATGAAAATTCTATTTTTAGCACTGTACCACATATTTAATAGGGTTACTTGGTTCTCTGGGGTTTAACTTCTTGAGTTCTTTGAATATATTGGATATGAGCCCTCTGTCAGATGTAGGGTTGATAAAGATCATTTCCCAATATGTTGGTTGCTGCTTTGTCCTCTTGACAGTGTCCTTTGCTTTACAAAACTTTGTAATTTTATGAGATCCTATTTGTCAATTTTTGATCTTAGAGTATAAACTATTGGTGTTCTGTTCAGGAAATTTCCCCCTGTGCCCTTGTGCTTGAGGTGTTTCCTCACTTTTTTTTTTCTATTAATTTCAATGTGTATTGTTTGATGTACAGGTTCTTGATTCACTTGGGCTTCAGCTTTCTGCAAGGGGATAAGATTAAACCAATTTGCATTCTTCTGCATGCTAATGTTCAGTTGAACCAGCAATATTTGTTGAAAAGGCAATCTTTTTTTTCAACAGAATGGTTTTAGCTCTTTTGTAAAAGATCAAGTGGCCCATGGGTGTTTGGGTTCATTTCTGGGTCTTCAGTTCTATTCCTCTGATCTACCTCTCTATCCTTGAACAAATACCATGCTGTTTTGAATACTATGTACAGTGCTCTGTAGTACTACTTGAGGTACGGGATACTGATTCTCCTGGAAGTTCTTGTACTTTTGAGGATAGTTTTAGCTATTGTATTTTTTTCTTTGTTTTTTGTTTTTCCTGCTAAAATTGAGAATTGATCTTTCTAACTCTATGAAGAATTGAGGTGGAATTTTGATGGAGATTGCACTGAATCTGTACATTGCTTTTGGCAAGATGGCCATTTTTACTATAAAAATCCTGCCAATCCATGAGCCTGGGAGATCTTTGCATCTTCTGAGGTCTTCTTCGATTTCATTCTTGAGAGACTTGAAGTTCTTGTCATACAGATCTTTCACTTGTTTGGTTAGAGTCACACCAAAATACTTTATACAGTTTGTGACTGTTGTGGAGGGTGTCGTTTCCCTGATTTTTTCTCAGCTTGTTTATCCTCTAACAATAGGAAGGCTACTGATTTGTTTGAGTTAATTTTATAAGTAACCACTTAGCTGAAGTTGTTTAACAGCTGTAGGAGTTCTCTGGTGGAGTTTGTTTTGTTTAGTTTAGTTTTGTTTTGTTTTTTGGTCGCTTAATTATACTATCATATCACTGCAAATAGTCATAGTTTGAATTCTTCCTTTCCAGTTTGAATAATTTTGACCTACTTTTTTGTATAATTGCTCTAGCTAGAAATGTAAGTACTATATTGAATAGATATGGAACGAGGTAAGCCTTCTCTAGTCCCTGATTTTAGTGGGATTGCTTCAAATTTCTCTCCATTTAGTAGGATGTTGGCTAATGGTTTGCTGTATATTACTTTTACTATGTTTAGATATGGGACTTGATTCCAAATATTTCCAAGACTTTTAACATGAAAGGATGATGAATTTCATCAAATGCTTTTTAAGCAACTAATGAAATGACCATGTGGATTTTTTCTTTGAGTTTATTTATGTGGATTCAGTTATTTTTTGTGAGTTTGTTTAAGTTTTTGTAGTGGATTACACTGATGGATTTCTGTATATTGAAACATCCCTGCATCCTTAGAATGAAGCTTATTTTATCTTGGTGAAAGATCATATTGACGTGTTCTTGGATTTTGTGTCAAGAATTTTTTTGAGTATTTTTGCACCAATATTCATAAGGGAAATTGTTTTGAAGTTCTCTTTTTTGTGAGATCTTTGTTTGGTTTTGGTATCAGCATAATTGTGACTTCATAGAAGGGGTTGGGTAGTGTTCCTTCTGTTTCTTTTTTGTTGAGAAATTTGAAGAGTATTGGTGTTAGGTCTTCTTTGAAGGTCTGATAAAATACTGCACTAAAACTGTCTGTATGCGTAGTGTTTTTGGTTGGGAGACTTTCATTGATTCTTCTATTTCTTTAGGAGTTATGGGACAATTTAATTGGTCTATGTGATCCTGATTTAACTTTGGTATTTGATATCTATCTCTAAAATTGTCCATTTCATCCAGATTTTCCAGTAGTGTTGAATATAGGCTTTTGTAGTAGAATCTGATGATTTTTTGAATTTCCTCAGTTTCTGATGTTATATCTCCCCTTTTATTTCTGATTTTGTTAATTCAGATAGTGTCTCTGAGTAGTCTTGGCTAAGGGTTTATCTATCTTGTTGATTTCTCAAAGAACCAGCTCCTGGTTTTGTTGATTCTTTGTACAGATCTTTTTGTTTCTACTTGGTTGATTTCAAGCCTGAGTTTGATGATTTCCTGCTTCCTACTCCTCTGGTGTATATTATCTTCTTTCTGTTCTAAAGCTTTCAGGTGCTCTGCTAAGCTGCTAGTGTATGCTCTGTCCAGTTTGTTTTTGGAGGGACTCAGAACTGTGAGTGTTCCTATTAGCACTGCTTTCATTGTGTCCCATAAGATTGGGTATGTTGTGCCTTCATTTTCATTAAATTCAAAAAGTCTTTAATTTCTTTCCTTATTTCTTCCTTAACTAAGTTATCATTGAGTATAACATTGTACAGCTTCCATGTGTATGTGGGCTTTCTGTTGTTTTTGTTACTATTGAAGACCACCCTTACTCCATAGTGATCTGATAGTAGGCATGGTATTATTTCAATCTTCTTATATGTCTTGTGGTCTGTTTTGTGAGCAATTATATGGCCAACATTGTAGAAGGTACCATGAGATGATGAGAAGATGGTATATTCTTTTGGTTTAGGATGAAATGTTCTATAGATATCTCTTAATACCATTTGGTCAATAACTTCTGTTAGTTCACTGTGTCTCTGTCTTCACTTCCTTGAGAGAGAGGCACAGCAGAGAACTTCTTTAGTATCCTATCTTATCTTGGTTGCTCCTTATGACCTAAGGCAATTTAGTGGAAGCCTAGCTCTTTCTGCTAGGCCATACCCCCATTGCTGCTTTATATTTGCTATCCTGGCTCTAATGAACTAGACTGCTGGTATCCTATAAATTGGAAATTGAAACCACCCTCATGAAGTACTTCTAAGCAGCATATTTATGAACAGTGCTTATGCCTGGATCAAGCTGCCACTGTTGATTTGTTTGAACTGAACTGCTCATATCCTGACAATGCAGATTGGATTTGCTCCAAGGAAATATTTCTAAACAGGACCATTTCCACTCGATTCAAATAAGCTCTTTTCTACTATCTCTTGTAGGTGGCAGGCTAGAAGTGAGGTTAATGCGTTTAAGAATATTTGCTAAATGTAGGTTTTGAAAAATGTAAGGCAAGAAAGCATATTTGAAACTGAAAGAGTGTATATATCACTGGAGTCCAGAGTCTGGGCTACTGTAGAATGTAAATGCTAAGTGCAAATGCATGCATCTCAGGCTGCATTAGTATATTGAGAACCACACTAAGGAAATGGAAGTTTGAGAAGAATTACTGTTGTGATTAAGAATATTATATATATATGTGTCTCTATGTAAGTTTGTGATTGAAGTTCAAGACACATTTTTGGAGATATGAATTTAAATACTATTTGCTATAAGATGCAGTCATATCTATCAAAAAGGATGGTGATATTTCAGGACATTTACTTTTCTGACCACACCTTCATTGTGGTTGGCAGCCATGGTAAAGACAGGCTCTGAGTTGATCTAGATCATAGAATTATGAGTCAAAATACCCATGCACAAGGCCTGACACCACATCCAATGTATTTCTTCTTTATGCAAAAGGACATAGCTATTCATATTCACAATAGCTTGGTAACTTGTATAGGATTGTTCTGGAGTTTAATTTCTTTGTGGTTATGAATACAAAGTGGTAAATCTACATAATGGTATTTGAAAGTTACCTGAAGACTGGAGAGATTGCTCAGCAATTAAAGCAGGTGCTGTGCAAGTTAGCAGACAAGAATCTCAATACTCAGAACTCTTGTAAATATCAAGTGGATATGGCAGCCCATTGCTACTTGCATCTTCTGAAAGCAGGCAAGGTATTTCAGTGAGACTAGTGAGATAGGCAAGTTCTGGGTTTAAGAGTCCCTAACTCAAAGACTAAGATGGAGAAGGACTGAAGAGATTTTCACTCATCAACCTTAGGCCTGTACATACATGTGAAAACATCTGCATGTCTACCTACTTGCCTGTGAACAGAGA
The DNA here is from genome assembly GCA_964023405.1 of Apodemus agrarius. Lineage (NCBI taxonomy): Eukaryota > Metazoa > Chordata > Mammalia > Rodentia > Muridae > Apodemus > Apodemus agrarius. Next base: position 88,046,860 of record OZ030017.1, on the reverse strand, counting down.
AGTAAGATATGAACACATCCATATAAACCACACATATGTAATTGATAATGAAAAAAAGATAAGCATCTTGATATCTTTATTCTAAACAAACCCAACATTCATGTTCTGGATCTGTCTTTGTCATTCAAAAATGCAATATATTTTTGCATACATACAAAAGGAAGTCTTTTTGTTGTTGGTGGTGTTGTTTGTTTTGTTTTGTTTTGTTTTGTTTTGTTTTTAAGACAGGGTTTCTCTGTGTAACCCTGCCTGTCCTGAAAGTCCCTCTGTAGACCAGGCTGGCCTATAACTCAGAAATCCATTTGCCACTGACTCCCAGTGCTGGGATTAAAGGTGTGTGCCACCACTGCCCTGAGGAAGTCATCTTTCAATGTACATGTCCTGCATATACGTAAAACTATTAAACATTGATCTTTTTTCACATAAGTACATATCTTAATGAACCTATCAGATCAGTAAGTTAAAACCTCATGTTTTTTCAAAGATCCATGATATCAAATTGTGTGTGTGTGTGTGTGTGTGTGTGTATCATAATTTCTTTCAACCTACCTTCAAATAACAGGCATGTAGCTTGTCACAAATTACTATTTCCAAAATACAATGGGCTGAGGATAGGTCAGTAAGAAAAGATTTTGAAACACAAAAATGATAACCTGCTGGGAACCTCCCAGCCAGGAGAGAGTAGTGGCAGGGGCACAGAGTAGGACTCTCATGATGACTTTAAAGTCTGGGGGTCTCAAGACATTCTAGCTCTCTTACTGCACTGGAAAGACTTTAGATAACTTCTAAAAAGACCTAAAAACTTTCTTGCTCTTTCTGAGGATAAAAGGCTGCTGGCTTGGCTGATTAACACATGTAGCCTAACACCAGAGGATTAAGCAATGTGGCCTTTCTTCTATCTCAGCAGGAACTCTGCTGCTCTTTTTTCTTGCTAGTAACAAGTTAACAGGAAGAAAAGTGACACTTATAGAAGTGAGTATAGAGATTATGACTAAGTTGTAAAAGGTTTTGTATGAAAGCTGTCTAAGGGGAAATCAGAAAGATCCTAAGTGGGGAAAAGAAAAAAAAATCTACTAAACGAAAACTTCTAAGGGAAAACATTCTTCTAGGCAGAGGAAAAGGTAAACACAAATCTCTCCTCTCTTCTCTTTGTCTTCAATACTTGCACATCTTTCAAAATACATGATCACATGTTACAAAGTTCACCACATGTTCACACAAATCATCAAATCAAAACAGAAATAGAAGTTTACAACAGAGAATGTTTATATGCATATCCATTAGAAGTAATTATCTGGCTACATCCTTCACCTGTCTCTGCTCCACAGGTTCAAAGAAGGTTTAATACTATAACTTAGTTATTAGTATAGAAAAACCCAGTCAATATTTTATCTTCTGTCCTAGCACCTATAACAAATCATTAGTTCCTTTTTTGTGAACTTTGCTTAATTGTTTTACAACCTCTTGGATTGTGCTCTGAGGAGGAGAAAGTCAGGTTACTATATAAGAGCAATTAACTGATGACACTTGGGAGAGTTGCAGAGTTCTTATTACAGTTTTTACTATCAGAAAAAGACCTAATATCAGTCACAATATAAAATAGCTTAATAATAATTAATATAATTTTAGGAATTCTTATAGGATCTTCATTAAGATCTTCATTAGGATCTTAATTAAGTTTTTATTTGTCTATATAACATCAGTACAGGACAGTGCATCTTCATTGACTGCAGAGATCACCGCCAAATGGGCATGCTATTACATAGTGATCATTATATATGTTTAATAATAACAGGAAAAGCATATTAATAGCAGGAATCTTTCCTAAAATGTATCCGTTAAGTACCCTATTGCTTCTCTAGTTTTTGTCAGTTTATAGCCACAGCAATATATTTCATGTTAGAAATTTATACAAATATATAACTACTGTATCTCTTATCTCCTAAATTGTCTTTCTACTATATTTAATCCTTTTATTTTTTTAATACTAAACATTGCTACATGTTTTTGTGTTTAATATTAGATTTTCTCATAATAGGCCTCCTATTTCATTTTCAATGACTGTAAATGAGACATTTGAATATTTTATTTATGACTGATAGCTAAAACAGGTGCTGGAAAGACGTTTCATCTTTGTATTTGATAAAATGGGAAGATTTGGACATTATGCAAACCAAACATTTCTTTATTATTCAGTTAAATATTGGCACTGTGGGTGGCAAATTACTTCAAGTTTATTTAAAGGTAAATATATATTATAATGTAGACACAAAAATAAAACTACCATGACAGTCATGGATGAACTAGTGTTGGTATAAGGAGAATAATCATCAAAACAAAGTATAAATAAAAGGTCAAAAACATAAAATACAGTTTTACAATAATAAAATAATTCAAATTATAATAATAATTATACTTAGTAAAAAATATAATTAAAAAAACTTGACATTGAATGTAGTCACTTACATACCTAGAATTGAAAACATATGTACAGTATCATGGATGGCCAGCTATTCATTGATTGGTGGAGGACAAATTGGGAAAGCCAGAAAAACAGTGGGTGACCCTTGCATCTACCCACCCCTAGAGTACCACAGGCACCAGACCTCTTCATCAGTGGGTGAGGACACAGCACAGAGACTGGCTGCTGTAGCTTCAGTTGTGGTCTTATTCAGCTGTCTGCTGACAGTGGGACAAGCAAGAGAGTGGCTGTCCTTTTCATCCCATGACACAGCTCTATCTGTAGGTTTTCTACTGCCTGCTGCAATGCCAGCATTTGAAGGTACTGCCTATGGTAATTCTACTAGAATAAACTCTAAAGGGCAAGCAGAGTCAATTTTCATGACCATGGTTGTTGAGGAAGGCTGCCAGATCATAGGATAAGAAGCATGTGATGCTAAGCTAAACACAGCTGAGAGGTAATTCCTGGAAAAGAGCTAGAGAAGTGGTGGGGAACAAAGGAAGAAAAGAATCTATTCACATTGGTGGAGAAAAATTTGTCCCGCAGAAGGGTGGCTGGAAGAGACTAAGGTCAGGATCAGGATATTACAGAGGTAGGTGATGGACAGGAAAAGCTTCAGCAGTGGCCAAATGAATATTCATTTGCCTGAAGTCTCACCTCTGCATCTGGGGTGAGAGATTCTTCCATATAAGAAGGGTCTTAAAGAGCAAGAGTTCAGATGGGAGTGGCAAAGAAAGTGAAGTAGTAACTATAGACAGATTTATGAGGAAAAGCAGAAGGCTAGACATCATGCAAGGATTTGCATCCTCCTGTCCCAAGGCAGTGAAAGGAAGAGAATCTGAGCTGTTAGAAGAACAACAGAGCAGGGACAAAATATTTGGAGTCCAGGCATCAGTTGTGGAGTAGAAGTAGTGAGGTGAGCAGACTGAAGACCCATGAAGGCTGCTAGCACCTGCCTCCTATGTCTGATATACAGTAGAACTTTCTCAGCAGCCAAAGGCTTAAGTGATATCACTGTTCTTTATATACATTCTTATTGGCCATTTGTTGTCTCCTATTCTTCCTGCCCCCCTCCATTCTGCCTTTCTCTCCCATCCCATTCATCCTCTTCTCCTTTCCCTTTCTCTATGTCTTCCTCTTCTTTCTCCTCTCCCTCTTCTTTGTCCCCCTCCCCACTCTCCTGTAATTTTTCTTCACTTATTTGCATTCTTATTTGATGTTCAGCACAATGTTCCATAGTTTGGGAAAGTGGAAGTGAGCCTCTATACTGGGCTACACAGCCCAGGCTATCTACAGTTTTCAAGCAGGCCTGACAGTAAACTTTTGCTCTGGGAGGGGGTTTGCTGAATTTGGGAGTTCTGGAAAATAAAGATTTTTTTAGCTGATTGTAATCCTTGAAGCCAGTCACAAGACTGTCTCTTATGATATGCAGATTCAACATGTATAAGATTGACCTGGCATGCTGGTGGGTACTTGTAGTCCTATGTCAGGCAATTTATCTACTGAATCCCCATTTCCTCAGTTTAAAACAGCTAAAACAAGGGCTAAAATGAATTACATTGTTCTTACAGGTCACTCACATACTTTGGCATTCGGAGGCATGACTCTCAGATTGCAAATCATTCTTCTTACAGATTCTGCCTTCCAATGATACATTTCTTAGTTTATTCAGTCCATTTACCATTCAGAGAACTTTTCCATCTATTCCTTCTTTTGATGATCAGAAAGGCCCTTGCCTGAGATCACCAGACAGGGAAGCCAAGGTCACAGAGAAGAAGAGCCAAAGTTCATTTTAGATTCATAAGAGTGTCTCCTCTGGTCTCCTGTGTTCTCTAGCTTGTATGGTAAATGGCTGGACTGAAAAATGACTGTACAATCAAAGTGTGGTTTGTCAGGGTGGTGCACTATGAATAATGCATGCAGCATCAACAGCAATGGATGCAGCACTTAACCAAACCCTTGATCAGATGCCTCTTATTATCTGGCTGTCAGTCAATGAAAAATACAATGAAATCTGGGCATATATAGTTTGTGAAAAGTCATAGTGAGCAACAGAAGAATACAAAAGGAGAGAACTCTTGAGGGTTCAGGGTACATTCGGATGTCTTAAATATTTGAACACCCATTTTGGCAAAAGACTTCCATGCAGTCCATATGTTAGAGAGGAAACCAAAAGTTTATGCAATAGCTGTGACTGAAAATAAGGGAAACTTACCTTTCTAGCTATGATATGGGTAAGTATGGCAGGTGAGTTGTTTCATGAGATTTCAGCCTATGTTGATGTATATGCCTAGGTATGAATCTTGAGGGCAACCAATGAGGTTTTCAGTTCTATGCACCCAATGACAAGTAATTGTAGCAGGAATATATACTTATAGGTAGAAACAGAATCATTTTATTTAAAAAAGTTAAAGCATTCTGAGAATCTAAGTGGGCCAGCGGTCTGGGAAAACACTTGTTCTTAAATCTCTAGGCATGAGGTTTATAACACTTCAGCGATCATTTTTTCATTGCACCTACCTCTTCTACAGTGGTCTATCATGGGCTTTTCCACATTCATGCTCTTTTTGTTTTTTCTTTATTGTATCCTATCTGATGAAAAATATCTAGTCTTTCCCTAACTGGCTTCTTTATTTTTTTAAATTATTTAGTGAATTATGTACATGTTCTTGTTTGTGTAAGTGTATTTGTGTATGTGTGTATGTTAGTATGTATGTATATGTATGCATGCATGTATCTAAATGAGAAAGACATAGACAGAGGCAGAGAAACAGAGGAGGTAAGAGAGGAAGGGAGAGAAACAGTAAGAGGTAAAAGAAAAAGGTGAGAGAGAAAGATTTGGACAGAGACATGGAGATATAAATGCATTCATGGAGGCTAAATAATAAATATGTTGGTCCTCAGTTTCTAAATCATGTCGTTAGACTTTATATCCAGATTCTCTATGTCCAGAGCAAGCTGATTCAGCTTCTTTAATGTGTCAATCAGATCTATTATTTATAACCTTCATGTGAGAGACATGGACTTAACCAATGAGCCTAACATCTCCTGAACCCTGAAACATACTTGCTATTAGAGTGTTCATCCTATTATCTAGAGGCATGGTGGCATTGTCTTCTCATTGATGCTCCAAATAATTATATTCTCTGTCCATACTCCAAAATTGATGTGAATTATTACAAACACTAAACAATCTACAGCATGATTGATACAAAACCAAAAGGGCATCTATGAGGAGAAATGGCCAACACTGCAAAGTTGAAGGAACAATATTAGTGACTCACTGCTGCTGACATAAGTACTTCATGACACCAATTAATCTTCTTTCTGACCCTTCCTCACATTCATCATATGCCTGTTCCTCTTCTTGAATAGTAGCATTAATTTGTATTTCTATATTTCCTAGCAACTATAAGCTCTGAGTCACCAGATTGTGTCTATTCTGGATTTTTCCCGACAGGCACAAACCAGTGATTTTCCCTAGCCAGGCCAATAAGGCTAGGCAGGCTTGTGAGCTGCAGATTTTTATACATATTTATTTCAAATTAAAATAAATTTCTTATGCTCTCAAGACAAGTATGTTACAAATTGAGCCATTTCCATTGCTTCCACTGAATGAGTTCTGAGAGACAAAATATCAGTTAAACTTTAAAACACAATTGATGCTTCACTGGCATTAATAGTCTTCTGTGCTCATTCCATAAAAAAACATTCAAGAATAAAGGAAATTATTAAATACCTTAAGGGTCAGCTTTATTTTGCTTATATTTGGCAAGTAAAAAAGCAACTAACAAAAAAGGGAAATTTAACAGCAACTTTCAAAAGAAATTGATTAGATGGTCAAGGACAGATTCAACTGCATAGAGAGTTCAATATCTTCCTGAGAAATATGGGACCATATGTCAAAATGGGAAAAGAAAGGAAGGGGGAAAGGAAAGGAAAGGAAAGGAAAGGAAAGGAAAGGAAAGGAAAGGAAAGGAAAGAAAAGGAAAGGAAAGAAAAGGAAAGAAAAGGAAAGAAAAGGAAAGGAAAGATGAAGGAATTTGAGGAGAGATGAAGAAAAATTCCAGAAATGGGAGGAAAAAAATAACATAAGGAAAAAGATGAATCAAAGATAAAAGGCATTTAGCTATAGTTTCATATAAGTGCCAGCTCTGAAAATCAGTAGTATAGTGTTATGTTATGATATATGTCTTATGCCTTGCAGTGATTTCTTATACCTTTCCTGCCATTTGTATCTGCACTGGATCACAGTGTTCATGAACTACACCAGATACTATTGTTAGTTCCTGATGACTTGAGTATTCCTAAAATTGCCCCATCTTCACAGAAACTTACATGTCTTGCAGCATCTTCAAACATTGGGGAGAGTTTTTCATCTGAGTTGTGCATTTATATATTATGAGTTTTATGCATTAGAGGTTCTATAAAAACAACTTTAAAGACAAGGGCACACTTCCAGAGAAAACTAATAACATATTTCTCTCCCTTTTCTCTTCATTGTAGATCATGAATATTTCAGGGCTACATAAGTTTCACGTCCAAATGGGGTTTTAATGTATGTATGTATGTATGTATGTATGTACTACATATGTATTTACTTATTTATTTATTAATCTATTTATCTATTTCACTCCACTTCCCTGTCCTGGTTCACCCTCTGACTTTTCCACATACCATACCTCCTCCCCACCCACTGTGTCCAACCCCCACCCCTGCCACTCCCCACACAATCAAACCTCTAAACTCCCTGGGGCCTCCAGTCTCTTGAGGGTTAGATGGATTTTCTCTGATTGAACCTAGCCCATCAATACTCTGTTGTATATGTGTTAGGGCCCTCATATCAGCTGGTATATGCTGCCTGGTTGGTGGCCCAGTGTTTGAGAGGTCTTGTGGGTCCAAGTTAATTGAGACTGATGATCCTCCTTTGGGGTTGCCCTCCTCCTCAGCTTCTTCCAGTTTTTTCCCAATTCAACTACAGGGGTCAGCAGGTTCTGCCCAGTGGTTGGGAGCAAATATCTAATGCTAGTATTTGCTTTTGCTTTTTAGTTATAATCTAGAGAAAAGACAAACTATATTTAATCCCCCATTTTAAATTAATTATTTGAGAATTTCATCTAAAGATTTTTGATCATATTTACTCACTCCCCTTTCCAATCTCTTTACTAAATTCCCCCTTTCCTTACACACCTAACTTTTTGTTATATTCTACATTTCTCTTTTTCTTTCCCCCTCTCTTTTGAAATATTAATAAAAAACAGGTACAATTAGTACTACCTCTTTATTCTTATATGTGTGACATACACTGAAACCTGAATAACCCCTCCTCCCCCACACACAAACAAAGGGAGAAACACAGACATACATACACATACAGAGAGAGGGGGGCTGGACAGATGGTTACAGAGAAAAAGACAGGCAAGCAGGAGTGGAGAAAGAAAATTGACTCGTCTCAACTTAAGGTTTCCCAAGTCTTGTGTGTGATATCACAACTGCTGTGGGTTCATATGTGCAACTTATTTGTTGTATCCAGCAAGCACTCTTTCCTTATCTCTGGATAGTCCAGTCTTTCTTCCACCTTATCTAAAATGATCTCTCAGTTTCAGAGGAGGGGACAATCATATTTTTGTTGTCTACATATTGATCCCAGTATTCCATAGCATTCCTTGACCACACAGAAGGGGTGATGTAGATGCCCTGTTTACAGTTGAGCACTCAAAAGTCACTTGGTCTTATTACTTTGATGTGTCTGAACTCACTGCAACTCCCTGAAAATAATAAGCTTCTTTGATACACTTGAAACTAGTGAGATTCTAGAGGATTCTTTCCTTTGGACTGATCCACTGGACACAATATCTAAAATTTTACACTTGAAATTTTCTTCTGTAACTATTTGACATGTAGTATTTGAATAACTTTTCTCTCTTCTTAGCATCCCCAAAAGGTTGCTAATACTGCAAAGATCAAATACTACAAGTCCCAAATATGTAAAAACAAAAAAGTACATTTCTCAGTACATTTTGTTGAGATAATCCTTATTTCAATCAAGAAATGCTGACGTATAAACTTTCAATAGGTTTTCAGATAGGAAATTGCTGTGCAAGATGAAGGAAAACAATATCCAGGATAGTATGAAGTACCAATTTAATTAATACTGAGTTTGCTACAATTTCAAATAAAAAAGACCTTGGTCAGGAACAATGTATCATCACTTCTGTAGACTCTGCTATCTATATACCCCCTTTTAATCTCTCCTACCCTGCATTTAAGGATAAAACTCAGTAAAAGCAGTGGATACTAAATGTGAGTTCTAAGGCAGGTGCGAGATGACTAAATCAGATGACTCAGACAGTGCAGCAGTGAGTGGATTTTAATAAATGAACATGTGATTTATCAGTCTATGTGATTTTTTGTTGTAGTTTATAATGAATTTCCGTTTTTGTATTTAAATTTTCTCTTTAGACCCAAAGATAAAACTCTGTTGCTAGGATACTGACCTAGCAAGTACACAATTCTAAGTTTGCTCCCCAGTACTATGTAAATTTCACTTCATGTGGCATGCCTATAATCTCGGCATTGAAGAGAGAAAGGCAGGAGATTTAGATGTCCAAGATCATCATTGAATACATAGGAAGTTTGAAGCAAACCTTTTCTACATGAAGTCCTGTTACAAAAGTTTCCAATCCTTTCAAGAAAATATAACAAAGATTAAAATGGTGATAACAAAGAGATAAGAACACATTCATGTTTTTCAGTGAATACATTTGTACAGCACATGTACATACGTATGTATGTAAGCCTGCAGTTGTGTGGACATATACTTCACTGTACATGAATATCCTCAGAGAGTATTTAGGACAAAAAATATCCTTACATCAATATTTTGAAAATTTCAGTACCAAAAAGCAAAATTTTTGCTTTGGATTGCAGTTTATCCAGATAACATAGTCAGTGCTCAACCTAGAAGAGATGACAAAATAATCTTAGGCCTATGTATTCCAGAGGACAACTCTGCCATTAAGTAGAATGGAAAGTTTGAAAAGTAGACTAAAAAACAATGAAGTTGTTGTCCCTTGGAAAGTGCTGTGATGGTAACCCAATTTATTTGCAAAGCAGCATGTCTTGATCAGCTGTGGGAATCCTGGGCTTCAGAGAGAACACTGACAGAAGGACCTGTAGAGAGATAAGTCTAGCTGGAGGTCAATGAGGCATAGCAACACATGCTCCATAATGCATGATGTCTGCTATGAGACTTGTGTTGTTGCTACGCAACAGTTGCATAACATAGAATATCAAAGAAAAGCAAACATTAAAAACACTATCCATATATTAGGAATGCATGTGAATAACCCCATCTCTATCGTAACCAACAAAACAATATCAACATTCAAACAAAGCTTTGTCCTCAAAGAAAGGGAGAGGTTATTTATTATATATTCAAATATAAATGAGACCTCTGAAACCCAGATTTAGATTATTTTACATACCATCATACCATGTTTTAGTATATATATATATATATATATATATATATATATATATATAAACATTTGCCATTTTTCTTGGTTCATGAGTACATGGGTGACAAAAAGAAATAATGCTATGTCTGTAAAAGTATTTGGGGGGCACTAAATATATAAACTGTAAATTATGGAAAATATAGAAGTAAATAACATAAAACACTAATTATAAAAATACACATAGTTTACAGTGGTGGCAAGTGCCTATAAAACAAGTTATTCTAAGGTGATTTTAAGAATGTGGAAGTTCAAGGCTACCTTGAGCTACAGGGAGGGAGGGAGAGATAGAGGGGGGAAAGGGGAGGGAGGGAGAAGGAATGAGTGAATGAATGAATGAAGGAAGGAAGTGAGGGGGATATTGGGAAGAATTGCAAGAGGCTGAAGAAGGGAGGAAGATGGAAGGAAGGGGAAGAAAGGAAAGTAAAGAAATTTAGAAAAGATCATGTGAGAAACATAAATAGAAAAGGAAATATGTGTGCATACACTCTGATCAAAATAGATAATTTTACCAGTGAAAAATTTATGATACAAAATTTCCATTCATTTTTCCTGAAACAAGCAACAAGGTTTTGGTGAAGACAGTGTAGACTGCTATATGAGCCTGGCAACTTTTGTGCAAGAATGTCTGAGATTTAGGATATTAATTTGACACGAGAGAAATATAGATAAATACAGAACATAGAAACGCATGCCATCTGTTGTTTTGTATAACCTGACAGAAATTCCTGGCTAGTCAATTGCCCTTTCTTCAATCTGTTCTCCAAAGATGTTCTTATTTTATTAGATGCTATCCCTTGGAATAGGAAGGCGACTCACTTGGTGACGTGCCTGCTTTCCTAGAATGTGGAATTCATGTTAAATATCTGAATACAGTAGTAGGGCTTACTACTCTACATACCTGGCTAGGTATGTACGCATAGGCAGATCTCTGAAGATCATTGGCCAGCCAGCCCAGCAATATTGAGTTACAAGTTTATGATACATCATGTCTTAGAAAACACCATAAAGAACATATTTTTTCTTACTTGCTTTCCATGTTGGATTCATGTTTCTTGAAATCATTCAGAAGCATTCTCCTTTTTCAATATTTTAGTTTCATCAGGTAACTGGGGCTGAGACCATTGAGCTGCAAGAGAGAAACAGCCTGTGACTGGTATGCTTGTACAGTCAAACAGTTACTGCTCATGCCTGGCTTCCAAGACTTTTATTATCACTGAAACTTACAGAGATAAATGCATGTCTTTGTGATCAAATGGTGATTTAGATTTAAACATAGTCTACAGATGGGAGAATACTGACATAATTTCACTTACGAGCTCTGACATAGGAAATGAGTTAAGGAATTTATTGCTTCCACTGTCCTTCACTACCCATTGTATTCTAGTTTTACAGACTGATTGGAGATACGAAATCTTGCTGCCCAAGCAGCACATCTCTTTCTTTTGGGAATAACATCTGAGTTTTATAGTGTGTACCCAACAACATAACACATAAATTTAATTATGTGAGGTTAAATGAAGTCATGTCTGAAAAAGTGCCTATTGTGAACAGTACTAAAAAATGCATGGCAATATTTCTGCCATTAGTTAGATTAATTGTCTTATGTATGCATTTATTTCATTCTCAATGCTTTAGTAAGATTTCTTCTGGTGGTACAATGTCAGCCAGTTCATGAAAGAAAAAAGAACAGATACTAAATGGCTGTGAAATTATTGTAGGTATAGTTACTTGATGAGGCAAAATCTTGGTGATTTTATTTCTTCTTACGAGCGTTTTCTCCTTGAAAATTCTCACTCATCTTCACAATTCCAGAACCCACAGGAAGCTATATTTAGAGAGCCAGAAATGAAATAACTATGATATGATAGATAATGTTAAGTCCTGGGAAAGAATTCTATTAATCAAATTGTGAAACATTATATGGGCTGTAAAGCACAGACATCTTTAAAGTCATAACAGTTCTTTCTTGTTTTTATTGTTTGCATATTGAGTGATTCGGTTGAAGCTGTTTCTATTAGTCAGGCCAAGTCTCAGGTACTTATCCCAATGGAACTGGCAAGGATAACAGTCAATCTGAAATAAGTCCATGCCCAAGATGACAATTTCTTCCATTACCACATTCTCTCAAAACCTTTTGTGTGTATGATCCTTCTGCAATTTTAGAGTTAAAAGGTCCAGGCTTTTCAGTTTCTACAAACCAAAGTGCAGTTTGAAAAAGGAAGAAGTAAAAGGCTGGAGAGACAACTATGATGTAAAGCATATTCATCCTTGGACAGATCCATTCTATCATCAGATTCATGACTGCACCTTTTGTGTTTGGCACATTAGAAAAACAGAGCAAAACACCAAGAGAACAAAGTAAATAACTAAACATACAAAATCATCCTCTCCAACGATATTCTGTTTAAAAAGACAATATTTTATTTTAAAATGTTTTATTAGTTTGTTAGTTTTATTATTTTAAAATGACTAATTATATGATTTATTCTTTGTAATGATGGGGTTTGCTTTAACATAAGCTATTTTATACATGTACATGACCTAATATGATCACATTTACCAAAATAATCCTCTGTTGTCAGGTGATAATTCTAATCCTCTTCTTGCTGACTTCTACATCTATGTGCTTAGTGACCCAAGAAATTGTATAGAGATTACTCACAGAAGCATAAAATGGGTTGTTTATAGAATTGTGAGCTCCTCACTGTTGGATATACTACTAAAGAAAATCTCTATCTGGTATAAGTGATCTTTAAATGCAAGTAGTTCATAGGGAGGAGTGGGAACATCATATAAACATCTGTACCTGTTATAAGGATGAATTCTTTTCTAGTAAGGTACTTTTTTTCTCCCACAATCTGTGTATACTTCCATATGTCCTCAGCACACTAAGTAGACAAAATATAACAAATAAAAGCAGAATTTTCCCTCAGAGGTGGTTACTTCCTGAGTTAAATAATATCAAGGACCATATACCTGTAACTCCTGAACAGTGAAAAGAAATGTTGGCTTGATGTCAAAATTATCTCTGGTTCCAAGTTAGGTCAGGTGTAAAATTATGTGAAAATTATTACCTCACACATAATTATATCCATTTACTTCACTAAAATGGAATAATAATATACACTCTGTTGGTTAAGACAAGATTGAACAAAATACATTTTTATCAGCCTACAAGAAAGCAAAAAGGACAGAACAAGATGCTTAATTAGTAAAGTTTAATTGTTCAACCATAAAGAGCTAGGTTATAATTTCTGGAATGCACATCAAAGCCAGGAGCAGTAATAGCAGATTCTTTCCACAGAAGTGGGAAGAAGAGGCAGTCGGATCCTTGGAGCTCATTGACCAGATAATCTAGCTGTATCTCTGAGCTCCAGCTTCACTGAAACACACATTCAAAACAAAGTGAAATGGAACTGAAGAATGACTGCTTCTTTCTCTCATGTGCGCATATCCACAAACTGGCACTAGCAGACACACACGCATATACATTCACAATTACACACATAGCATACACATACAGACTCACATGTGCACATGATACACACACATATGCATGTATATATGTGTTCATGTTCACACACATGACAGAAAAGAATGAAGGTAAAATAAGAAACCACAATTTCAAAATAATACTCATGAACTTGCTTGTTTTATGAATAAATATACACTTAAATAAAATATATTGCATATTTTAAAGCACCACTTGTGCATCATATTCATCACATATTATACTGAGTACAATAAATATGTAGCTTAAGAGAAAGCGCTTGAATATTTGATTAATGTATATTCAGAAAACTTTAATTGAAGTTTAAAATGATTGCCTTTAAAATCTCTTTATCTTCCTTTGTGATTTCAACATCTAATCTTAGAGAAAGGGAGCTACTGGCTGACCTCCTTGCATACCAAAATACTGTATGTCATTTTCCTTAATCGTTAAAGCAACAAATAAATCATAGGAAATTAAATGCACAGGAAAAACTGGCATTTGGGGCATTTAATTTAAGCCTGGGACATCATGTTCTTTTCATATATATTGTCACCTTGCCAGATGGAAGACCAGAAGCCATGGCTATAATTAAACATTAAATTCATTTCTCTCTCAGGATTTCTGTTGACAAGGATTTGTACTTGAAATTAAAAATTATAAATGTATCATCACAGGCAACATCTGGTCATCTTTCAGTTCATTACTTGGTTCTGAGAAATTTCTATAACTATAGATTTTGCTCTTTACCTGTTTGTGTATAAATGTGTGGTGGTTGGTTATGAGTGTGTTCATGTACGTATGTGTGTGCATGTTTACATGCCTGTTTGCATATCTTGGTGTGTTGTAAATTTGACTGACTTTAAAGTATTTATGATGACATGAGTGAAGATGAAGGAAAGTAAATTATAACTCATCTTTTCTCCTGTAGTCTGTTTGTTTCTTAAGTGGAAATCTGCATTTTCAAGCCTCTGAGCCTATCTAACTCCTATCACACATGGAGTCACACACACACACACACACACACACACACACACACACACACACATACACAGACATCACACCAATACAGTTGCCTACACTTGCCTAGATTCCTACCAGACCCACCTACCGTCCCCCTTTTTCATCAAAGTTATTCATCTAGAATGACTGTCCTCGGCCTATTGATGGATTTACAGCCTAAGACTTGAAAGCAAAACAAACAAGATACTTGTCACTAAAAGATTTTTAAGATAGTGTAATCATATAATACCAGGCAGAAATTCTCACCATCCCTCCAGTATATAACTGTTCTATATTTGGGGATATCCCTTTTGGCTCTGGGGTCCTCTAATCACTTCAAGCAACACATGATAACCCCATATTCGTTTTAGCATTTAAACTTTCATTTTCTATGATTTTTATAGATTTTGATATAGTTTTTATCACATGAGAGTTTACCATGATTGTCACAAATAGCCTATTCCTTCCACACCAGTGCTATACTACAATCTTAGTATACATCCAAATGCTATCCAAGTTACTTTTTCTTTCACTGTGTACAAATGCCTGACAGAGGTAACTTAAGAATACAATAGCATATTTGTGTTTGCAGTTTACGAGGATACATTTCTTCTATCGTGGCAGGGAAGTCATGATAACAGGAGCTGGGATGACAGGTCACATTGCATCTGCATTCAAGAAGCAGGAAGAAATGCAAGCTTGTGCTAATCACAATTTCTCATCTTTATTGGATTCCTGCCTATGGAATGAATTGGCACATATCCAAGGTGTGAGTCTTCATTTCTTACTTAATACAGAAACACACACACACACACACACACACACACACACACACACACACATACACACACACACACACAGACACACACACACACACACACACACACACACACACACACACACACACACCTAGTCTTCTCTTTCCCTGGTGATTCTATATTGACAAACTGAGACTCAAGTTTAACACTCACAACACTAAACCAATCAGTACAACAAATATGTTTCAATTAGGATGAGTTGCAGTTTCTACACTTGTTGTATGATGCCAAATATTAGAGATAAAAAGATTCTGTGAATCACAGTTCCACTAATATTGGTAATAGTAGGCATTTTGGGAGTTTAATATTTAAAAAATTCTGAAAGTCAGAATAATCTACTTGTCTGTATCTGTGTGTGTCTGTGTGTGTGTGTGTGTGTGTGTGTGTGTGTGAGAGAGAGAGAGAGAGAGAGAGAGAGAGAGAGAGAGAGAGAGAGAGAGAGAGAGATAGAGTTGAATAAGGTACAGAGGCTTGACAATACAGCCTTCCACTTGAGAACCAAACAGGAGGCTACCCAATACTCTAATTCTCTGTGTGTGCATTTACACTTCAGTAGTGAGGAGTCTCTGATGGAATAGTAGTAAAACCCTATGTGTATTCTCTCAAGTTAATGAGACCTCAAGTTTTTACTTGTACTTTGGTTTAACATGGAAACTTTTTTTTCTTTTTCTTTTTCTTTTTTTTATTTATTTATTATTGGATATATTCTATATTCACAATTCATTTCCCTTTTTCTGGTTCCCCACCCCCCAAAGGTCTCACATGCCCTTTTCCCTCCCCCTGCTTAACGCAATGTCTTCCTGTGATAGCATGTTTGAAACCAGTGCTTTTAAAGGCCACATGCAGTGTGGGAGACACCCCATTTTTTATGCTATGATAGTGGCTGAAGAAGATTCTCCCCAGGACCAAGTTAGTATAAGATTCCCATATTCCTAACCCCATTTGCAGGTCAAAAGATAGTTTGCTTTTGGATGAGCTAAGAGGCACCAAGGGATTACCAAGGATACCTACACTAAAATTTGACCTCAAGTTTAATTGACTCAGGGATCTAGGTTCTATTTTTCATTCTTCAGGCTCAGAATATTCTTTGCATTGTTGACTGGGATAATAAATCTGAGATTTGTCTCAGGATTCCTTTAGCTTGGGGGCTTTGTTCTGATTTGTTTCAAGTACTTGTTCACAACTGGCTAAAGGCAATGAAACTCTTTCTCACTTGAAGAAAGTGGTTTGTTTCTGTGCTGGAGCCAAATAAAAGAGGACTAAAAAAGAAATAAATGCTTCATCATTATATTTGATATTATATATTATAATTATCTTTACTTTGTATATTTTCCATTCTACTCCTATATGCATTTACCAAAGGAGATTATTCATACTTACCCACAGTTCTGGGATACAAATCCAATTAGTGTTATTAACCCCACTTTCCAGATAAGGGATATGGCAAATCATTGATAATGTTTAGTGGTGTGTCTTGGGCTACACATTACTCTCATTGCTATACTAACATTCAAAAGCTACAATGCAATCATATTTGTGCTAATACAACACTAAAAAGGCTCATATTTCATTATTGCTCTTTTTGTGTTAGTCACCTAACTAATGACCATCTTATTTTTTCCTCCAGTAATTCAGAGATTTAATTTGGCCTGATATATACATAGGACTGTAGAAGCATGTGAAAAATGTCTCGAAGAATGATTTGACTTGCTGGAAATTGTTCACCAACAAGCGTTCATTTACACAGTTACTGGCTATGCAGAAAGATCCATCTCTAAAACAAAGTACAAAACCCAGCTCTGGCGCTCAAATCACTTTCTTTCAACTGCAACTCCATGTCAGTATCTCACTTTAATTCCTTAAAAGCAATATCAGTAACACAATATTGATGGGTTGTGGTAATAACAAAATAACATTCTTCTCCATTATAAGAGCTTACCTAATTTTCATTTTTCTGTATTTCCTCAGCAAAGTCTCCCTTGTGAAGATAGTAAAGCACGTATCATGTTTTTTTTTATTTTTTTCAGAGAAAGTAATTGTGATTTAGATCCAATAGCTGTAGCCCATTTCAGCTGCAAAGACAAATCCATACCATTCTTTTACCTTCCAGAAATCTGCTTCATCCAGCGTTTATATCCCTGTCCTGAAAATCTTTCCCTAGTTAACTGTCAACACCTTCTCCCACACATTTTCCACATTTCAACAGTTCCTTTTAGGCATCAGACCAAATTATATCTCTTATTTAATGGAGTAAATATTGAGATGGACCTTAGCTAGGTGGTTAACACATAAAGAGCAATAAACAAATATGAGCTTTGTGTAAACATTGTATTAGCATAATTATGATTGCATTGTAGCTCTTGAATGCTTATACATTCTTCACCTTCAAAACCTTTGCCCATACAATTCAGTAATCTCTCTTGTTTTTGTGATTCTACTGAACACAGCTTGCACTTTTCATAAAGTACTAGAAACACTGGAGAGTTCTTAAAATTACAAATCGATAGCACATCATTGTTATGCCATTTTGTGCATAACCTAGCACAATATGTGGTGCATAATAAACAACCAAAAGTTTTTGGAGCAAAGGAATTTATAATTCTTCAGATGTTCACTGCACCTGTTAGGGGACAGAGCTTCTATCATCTCTGTGAAGCAGTTGGGATGTGCTGGGTACTGAAGTGTCTGAAGTAACTGCCTCATTCATTGTCCATTAATTGCTGTTCTTTCTTGAAACATTACTGGTGCAATGTGCTGGTTCTTTATACGTTTCACCCTGACACAATTTGCTAATGTTCTTAGCATCTAATTGTGTTTGTATTCATTTATAAATGCCAAAGTTGGTACAGTGCCAATTTCTTACTCAGTTGTAACATCAAGATTCTCAAGGGTTCATTCCCCATGCCATTAGTGGCCCAATTTTATACTCTCCATATTCTTACATAAAAACAAACCAGAAAAGCTGCAGAGATGACTAGACTGTCTTCAGTAAAGGAAAAGAAGGGTGCATAGATTTAGAATTGTTCTCCAGACTAATTGGAAATGGAAATCAAGAACAAAGGTACAATCATGTTGGTCTATATACTACTGAGCTCACATTCCAAATGGAAATTACTTGGTATGTTAACAAAACTTAGTTTACAAAAAGCAGTATAGTGGGTCCTATTATATAGCAGCCTCTTCTTCAGAAATGCTATTAGTCACATAACTGCAGCAAGTTGTGTGGCATGATTTGTATGTCATTTCATAAAATCCAGACAGTCTTCTTTTAGTCTACAATGTCCAGAAACACATTTGTGTATGGCCCTGAGTTAACTGAAATGACAAAAAGCAAAAGTATAAACAATTGGCTAGAGTCAATAGTGCTGATGATCATGACCCATGAGTCTTTCAATGTATCTGCACTTATGAGCACATTCCCACATCCTGATTAAGCATTATTGATGCACTCTATACTGTATGCCTGCTTGAGAAAGGTTGTGAGACTGGAGAGATGATTCTTTTTTTTGGGGGGGGTGGATTTGTTTTTTTGAGACAGAGTTTCTTTGTATAGCCCTGGCTGTCCTGGAACTCACTCTGAAGACCAGGCTAGCCTCAAACTCAGAAATCTGCCTGCCTCTGCTTCCCAGAGTGCTGGGATTACAGGTGTGTGCCACCACTGCCCAGCTGGAGAGATAATTCAATGGATACAGTGTGTATCATATAAGTATGGGGGATGGAATTTGGATTCCTAGAACACCCAGTAAACTGGTTACTGTAGCATATATATGTAATAACACACTCCTTTGCGAAGATTAAGGTGGTGGGTGACAGAAAGTCCCTCAAATATCTAAGGCAAGCGAACCTGTCATATTTACTACATAGGCAAATGAAAATCTGTAGAAACCATCAGGAAAGAAGAGACCAACAGTCAACATTGCTCACTGATATCACATTTGTTCTATGGAATGTGCTGGCACATATGAAATATACACATAAGCACACACACAATTATACACATTTTTTCTGCACACAACTTGTCTGCAAATCCAGTTCAGCAGCTCAGGGGGAGGCTGGCTCACTTCAGGAAGCTGCAGATCTTCAGTGAACAATAGCCCTTTAACTGAGTCAGAAGGCTCCGCCCCCTAGTGGGTTAGGAGACTGTGGCAAACAATGAGGTTTGGATTTCCTGGACTGGGGGAGGCCACAATTTATACTGCAACTTGCTGGCAAAGAACTCTCTATGCCCTGAAGGATTACTTGTTGTGTCACCTAGGAAGTGCCTCTTAATCAGGAATCATCTATCCATTGTGAACAATGTGCATTTTTTCTCTCCTGAGTGTATGAGTGTGTGTGTGCGTGTGCATGTGCATGTGTGTGGTTTTTTGTGTGTGTTTGTGTGTGTGCATATTTAACTTGTGTACTGGTGAAAATGTACATATCTATGCATACATATGGAAGCAAAAGGGTAATATTGGCTCTATTTATCTTTCCTCAGATGCTGCCCACATTCTTTCTGGATATTATGTCCTGTAATATGACTTGAATTTCAGGAACTGAGCTAAGCTTGCTTGTCTTGTTTCCACCTCTTAAGCAGAGATTATAGCTGTGCATTGCCATGACCAGCTTTTTCCATTGGTTATTGAAATATAAAATTCATATACTGGTGTTTGTATAACAGGCTTGGTATCCGTTCAGCCATCTTCCTAGAACCTCAAATGTTAAACATACTTTTCTTAAACTTACTTTTCTCTGGACATCCTATGTTGCTAAGTTGTTTATTATTAACTTCTGGGTGTGGCAATATGTCCACAGGACAGCATCTGGCAAGGACTATCATTCTGATCCTTTCAGACCCAGGTAGAAAGGCAATTAGACACAAAGAGAAAGCAGGAGGGGCCAATTTGTACTTATTATAGGACTTCAGTACTGTGTTAATGATGTCATCAGTTCACTCATGAGGAAGTTGACAAAAGTTGTCTATCACTGCTCATTAGCCCCAACTGGAGGGGCATTGCCCAACATAAGCCTGGTGAGAAACACCATCAAAGTCTTTCAACTTTCCATGATAGGTTGAAATAGATTAAGAATACATTTACAGTGATATAATAGTTTTAAATCAAGTTTCAGAAGAAAGTTTAATGTCTGAGAAATTTTTATTTATCCAACCTCATGTACTGATCACATAAAAATAGTTGATTTGGGGGCTATAACAGAAGAATATATGGACTTAAAACTACTCTCCAATTTTAATGAGCTTAGACTGTCATAAGGAACATATAACACATGAATTGCCAGGGACTTCCTGACCTTAGGACAATGAGCTGAGGTGGAAGAGAGCATCAGACACAGGACAAAAGATAGTTTTTACAGATAGTCTCTGACCTTGTAACTTTCTCTAATTGTACAGGATGCTATTAGCTGATGGCTTTTAGATACTTGAGCCTCTTTTGCTTATTCTATGACTGAAAATTTTAGGCCTTGGCGAGTAACACTTGTTGTACAGCTGGCCAGGAACATGAAGAGGAGGGTAGAGGAAGGGGAGAAAGGGGGACATCAGTCAGAGAGAGAAGAGATTCAGAGTGAGAAAAGGGCCAAGAGACCTAGAAAAGGCAAAGAGTCCCATTTTAGCAATCCACCCTTACTTGGCTATAGGTAGGTGACACTTGGGCAGAGCCTAGAAGAAATATATAATTGTTAACAATTACATTAATTTAATAATGACAGGAAAGACATATCACTTTCAAGAAGCAATCATGTGATGACTTCTTTTGGACATTGCCTCATTGCCTCTCTTAACCCACTCATCTTAGGCCAGGCAAAAAAGATGGGATACCTCCAGGAAGACCACATTCTAGCCTTTGCCTACAAGATGGCTCCTCACAAAGAATGTAAAAACATTGTTTGAAAAGGAGCTGGGAAGTTACTAGGTCTGCAAAGCAATTGACCAGAATTTGGATCACCAGAGCCAATGCAAAATTTCTGGTGTAGTGGCACAGGAATACAAGCTCAGTAATCATTAGATTTTACTCATATACAGGCAGATACCTGGAAATATCTGATCAAAAATTCTCAATTAGAGAATTTCCAGGTCAATGAGCAATTCTGTATCAAACACAAAGTAGAAAGCCCCTAAGGAATGATACCTGAGATTGTCCCCTAACATACACACACACACACACACACACACACACACACACACACGCACGCATGCACGCACGCACGCACGCACGCACGCACGCACACACGCACACAGGCACACACGCACACACACGCACACACACGCACACACGCACACACACACAAGGGGGGGGAGAGAGAGAGAGAGAGAGAGAGAGAGAGAGAGAGAGAGAGAGATGGAGAGACAGAAAAAGACAGACACTGAGACTGACAGATGGAAGGACAGACAGACAGACAGAAAAATGGACAGGGACAGAGTCAGAGCAAATAGAGAGAGAGCATCTAAAAAGGGGTATTATACTGGGTCCTACTATGGCAAATGGTGGTAAGGCAAGACAGTTAGAAAAACCAGGAGGGACAAAATTGTGCTTTTAAAGGCCCTGTGATAATAGAAACAAGTAGTTGTTCTAAAGTAAGGAAAGAGAAATAGGACATGTAGTGGAAAAGGCAATCTTGCATAAAATATATATTATACATTATCATATGTAATAATATTGACTATTGTAGATCACAATTTCTAGGTGCACCAAATTCAGGTTGATGCCAAGTAAGTCATTTGTAAAGGAGGGCATTGGAGTACAAATCTAGAATTCAAAAGAATGACAAGCCCTTCCCATGACTTCCCTACACCTCAGGATTCATATAAGAACAGTTCATTTCTACAATTAATAATCAATAATTTCAGCAGTGCACATATTTTATTTTTAAACAAAATAGTCAACAATCATGAAGCATACATTAAATAAAAAAGTTGAATGTTATTTGTATTTTTACTTAAAATTACAATTCTCAGTATTCAGAAACTGAAAACAACATGAAACTAATAAATGGACTTCTGAAAGAGAATAAATGATTGGTGAACAATTATTAATTATTTCTCTGATGAAGTTTACTGTAAATTTAAATAGAAACAGATGTGTCTCCTCATAATGAAAGGTGTTATGCTATATTAGCAATAGTGAGCATCCCATGTTTTCTCACCTTGCACAGAGAAAGTGACCAAATGTAAGGTTGCCTAAGGGGTGATTTATGAGGAGGTAAATTTACAACAACTAATATGACACAAGTCCATGGAATACAATTCCTGGATCAATGACTTTATTGTGAAATTGGACTAGGAGATATAAGCTCTCCTAGTCATACTTTAAAGGGCTCTAACTAGATAGCTTGATCTCTAGAAAGTGTTTAGACTGTGTTGGGTGACATAAAGGATGTTGGAAGGAGATAAGAGAAGAGCAAAAGGCAGAAATGAAATGCAAGTAAATTCTTTGGGACTCTAACTCTGATCAGCAGGCTAGCATTCAGAGAGTGGGCTTTCCTGGAAGACCTTCAGTTACATACCTGTAGATAAAAAGCTATAGAAATTAGGGCAATAAAAACTGAACACTTAGTGAATGGCATCAACTGATACCTATGCTGGGCCTACACAGAAAGCTGAGTGAATATTTATATTGTGTGTACTACTTAATAGCTCCTGACGGTCAGAATCTCTCAGCTCTACAATGGATGTAGTTATTTTACAGAAGTCATTTATTATCCTTGTACCTCATTTTTGTCTTCTGTCAATTGAAGACAGTATTACAAATAATACCTACATTGAGTGCTGCATAGATGGCATACTAGACAATGCACTTGCCACACAAGGCTGAGAACAAAACTTTGGATATCTAGAACCCACATATACTATCAAAGAGTCTCAGAAGTTCATGAGTCACCTAGCCTGTACACAGCAGTAAATATACAACAGTAAAACAAACAGACAAAGAAACACCTTCTAAAAACAATAAAACAAAAACAAACAACAATAAAACTGGAGAGTTTCGCAAACAAGGTCAAAAAGTCTAGAACCAAAACACAAAACCCAAGATTGTCTGCCTGACTTCACTAATAGTCAAGAATACACACACACACACACACACACACACACACACACACACACACAGGGAGAGAGGAGAGAGAGAGAGAGAGAGAGAGAGAGAGAGAGAGAGAGAGAGAGAAACACTATATATATATATATGCACACAAACACATACACAAAATAATATTCATGTTGTGAGATGATTTTGTGGGTAGAAATTATGCAAAATCTTATGGAATAGGGCCTTGTGATCTATAAAAATGAAGTGAGCTAGTATTTGAAGTTCTTTTCCTCAACTGATTCTTGCTAGTCAGTTCAAATCCACAAGGTCAAATTCACACAAATAGAGCATTTTTTGAAGGAAGACACTGACTTCTGTTCTAAGTAATTTTCTAACACTTGCATCCCTTCCCCAGTGCCTTGTAAGACTGGTTCCACAACTGTCTCTCAAATCCTTCCTCTTCCTAGGTACAGAAACTGGGTTTTTTTTCTCAGCACCTGGGTATTATGTTGTGGCAGTCATATTTTAACTGTCATATAACCTTTTCCTCTTTGTTGATGTTGTTAGTGTTCTCTCTCTCCCTCTTTTTTCCTGCCTGTGTTTATATTTCCCACCTCTCATTGAAACCCTGGGATTATAAATGTACCATCAGATTCAACTTTGTGTGTGCCAGGGATTCAAATTCAGGTCCTCATAGTGTAAGGAAACTGTTTCATCCATTGAGTCCTAGCCTGCAATTCTTTTTACATTAATGAGTGAAATTGTACACAGTGAAAATCTATGACATGTCTTCTGTAACTTCCCAGCTTGGTTTCTCTGTTTACTGGTGAGTAAACTAGGTGTTCGACCCTTAGAACAAAAATCTGAGAATATTTCTTTTTTTTTTTTTTTTTTTTTTTTTTTTTTTTGCTGTAGCAAGGTGTGCTATGGGTTCGCAAATAAGTCTGCATCCTTATTATTCTGAATACCAAGCAAATTTCTGCTGTTTTCACAAATATGTTTGTAAGTGTTCAGAAAGTGACTTTCAAATTTCTTTTTTTTTATTTTTTTATTGTATATATTCTATATTTAAAATTCATTTCCCTTTTTCTGGTTCCCCACACCCAAATGTCCCACATGTCCTTTTCCCTCCCCCTGCTCCCGCATCCACCCCTCCCACTTTACTGTTCTTGTACTCTCCCACAATGATGTTTTGGTCCATTCTAGCACCAGTGTCCACTCCTTTCTTCTTGTGAGACATTACTTGATATGTGATTTGTGTCTTTGGTGTTCCAAGCTTCTAGGCTAATATCCACTTATCAGTGACTGTATACCATGGGTATTCTTTTGAGACTGGGTCACCTCACTTAGTATGACATTCTCCAGCTCCATCCATTTCTCTAAGAATTTCATGAATTCATTGTTTCTAATGGCTGAATAGTACTCCATTGTGTATATATACCACATTTTTTGTATCCATTCCTCTGTTGAGGGACATCTGGGTACTTTCCAGCTTCTGGCTATTATATAAAAGGCTGCTATGAACATAGTGGAGCATGTATCCTTATTGCATGCTGGTGAATCTTCTGGGTATATTCCCAAGAGTGGTATGGCTGGGTCCTCCGGAAGTATCACGCCCAGTTTTCTGAGGAACCGCCATACTGATTTCCAGAGTGGTTGTACCAGCTTGCATTCCCACCAGCAGTGGAGGAGTGTTCCTCTTTCTCCACATCCTTGCCAACACCTGATGTCTTCTGAGTTTTTAATCTTAGCCATTCTGACTGGTGTGAGGTGAAATCTCAGGGTTGTTTTAATTTGCATTTCCCTAATGACTAGTGATGTTGAACATTTTTTAAGGTGTTTCTCAGCCATCCGAATTTCTTCAGGTGAAAAGTCTCTGTTTAGCTCTGTAACCCATTTTTGGATAGGGTTATTTGGTTTTCTGGGGTCTAACCTCTTGAGTTCTTTGTATACATTGGAGATTAGCCCTCTGTCGGATGTGGGGTTGGTGAAGATTTTTTTCCCAATTTGTTGGTTGCCGATTTATCCTTTTGACAGTGTCTTTTGACTTACAGAAACTTTGTAGTTTTATGAGGTCCCATTTGTCTATTCTTGCTCTTAGAGCATAAGCAATTGGTGTTCTGTTCAGGAATTTTTCCCCTGAGCCAATGTCCTCAAGGGTCTTCCCCAGTTTCTTTTCTATTAGTTTTAGTGTGTCTGGTTTTATGTGGAGGTCTTTGATCCACTTGGAGTTGAGTTTAGTGCAAGGAGATAAGAGTGGATCAATTCTCATTCTTCTGCATGTTGACCTCCAGTTGAGCCAGCACCATCTGTTGAAAAGGCTATCTTTTTTCCACTGGATGTTTTCAGCTCCTTTGTCGAAGATCAATTGGCCATAGATGTGTGGGTTCAATTCTGGGTCTTCGATCCTATTCCATTGATCCGCTTCCCTGTCACTGAAACAATACCATGCAGTTTTTAATACCACTGCTCTGTAATATTGCTTGAGGTCCGGGATATTGATTCCCCCAGAAGTTCTTTTGCTGTTGATGATAGTTTTTGTTATTCCAGATGAATTTGAGAATTGCTCTTTCTAGCTCTATGAAGAACTGAGTTGGGATTTTGATGGGAATTGCATTAAATCTGTATATTGCTTTGGGCAAGATTGCCATTTTGACTATATTAGTCCTGCCAACCCACGAGCATGGAAGATTTTCCCATTTTCTGATGTCTTCTTCAATTTCCCTCTTCAGAGACCTGAAGTTTTTGTCGTATAAATCTTTCACATGTTTGGTTAGCGTCACTCCAAGATACTTTATATCTTTTGTGGCTATTGTGAAGGGTGTCATTTCCCTAATTTCTTTCTAGGCCTGCTTATCCTTCGCGTATAGGAAGGCTACTGATTTACTTGAGTTGATTTTATAGCCAGCCACTTTGCTGAAGTTGTTTATCAGTTGCAGGAGTTCTCTGGTGGAGGTTTTTGGGTGACTTAAGTAAACTATCATATCATCTGCAAATAGTGATAGTTTGACTTCTTCCTTTCCGATTTGTATCCCTTTGACTTCCCTCTGTTGTCGAATTGCTCTAGCTAGTACCTCAAGTACTATATTAAAGAGATATGGCGAGAGGGGACAGCCTTGTCTAGTCCCTGATTTTAGAGGGATTGCTTCGAGTTTTTCTCTGTTTACCTTGATGTTGGCTACTGGTCTGCTGTATATTGCTTTTACTATGTTTAGATATGGGCCTTGAATTCCTGTTCTTTCTAGGACCTTTAGCATGAAAGGATGCTGAATTTTGTCAAATGCTTTTTCAGCATCCAATGAGATGACCATGTGGTTTTTCTCTTTGAGTTTGTTTATGTAGTGGATTACGTTGATGGATTTCCGTATATTGAACCATCCCTGCATCCCTGGGATGAAG
Organism: Apodemus agrarius; assembly: GCA_964023405.1. Classification (NCBI taxonomy): domain Eukaryota; kingdom Metazoa; phylum Chordata; class Mammalia; order Rodentia; family Muridae; genus Apodemus; species Apodemus agrarius. The sequence goes on along the minus strand of OZ030017.1, from coordinate 88,020,152 downwards.
CCAACTTGATCATGGTGAATGATCCTTTTGATGTGTTCTTGGATTCGGTTGGCATGTATTTTGTTTAGTATTTTTGCATCGATATTCATAAGAGAAATTGGCCTGTAGTTCTCTTTCTTAGTTGGATCTTTGTGTGGTTTTGGTATCAGGGTAATTGTGGCTTCATAGAATGAGTTGGGTAGTGTTCCTTCTGTTTCTATTTTGTGGAATAATTTGAAGAGTATCGGTATCAGGACTTCTTTGAAGGTCTGATAGAATTCTGCACTAAAACCATCTGGTCCTGTGCTCTTTTTGGTTAGAAGACTGTCTATGACCCCTTCTATTTCTTTGGGGGTTATGGGTCTGTTTAGACGATCTATTTGATCCTGGTTTAATTTTGGTATTTGGTAACTGTCCAGGAAATTGTCCATTTCCTCCAGATTCTCCAGTTGTGTTGAGTATAGGTTTTTGTAGTAGGATCTGATGATTTTTTGAATTTCCTCAGTTTCTATTGTTATATCTCCCTTTTTATTTCTAATTTTGTTAATTTGAATACTGTCTCTGTGCCCTTTAATAAGTCTGGCTAGGGGTTTATCTATCTTGTTGATCTTCTCAAAGAACCAGCTCCTGGTTTTGTTGATTCTTTGTATGGTTCTTTTTGTTTCAACTTGATTGATTTCAGCCCTGAGTTTGATGATTTCCTGTCTTCTATTCCTCCTGGGTGAAATTGCTTCTTTTTGTTCCAGAGCTTTCAAGTGCACCATTAAGTTGCTAGTATATGCTCTCTCCTGTTTCTTTTTGGAGACACTCAGGGCTATGAGTTTTCCTCTAAGCACTGCTTTCTTTGTGTCCCATAGATTTGGGTATGTTGTGCCTTCATTTTCATTAAGTTCTAAGAATTCTTTGATTTCTTTCTTTATTTCTTCCTGGACTAAGGTATCATTGAGTAGAATATTGTTCAGCCTCCAAGCGTATGGGGATTTTCTGTTGTTTTTGTTGCTATTGAAGAACACTCTTACTCCATGGTGATCTGATAAGAGGCATGGGATTAGTTCGACCTTTTTATATTTGTTGAGATCTGTCTTGTGTCCAATTATATGGTCGATTTTGGAGAAGGTACCATGAGGGGCTGAGAAAAAGGTATAGTCTTTTGCTTTAGGGTGAAATGTTCTATATATATCTGTTAAATCCAATTGCTCCAAAGTTTCGATGAGTTTCTCCGTGTCTCTGTTTAGTTTCTGTTTTCCTGGTCGGTCCACTGTAGATAGTGGAGTATTGAGGTCCCCCACAATCATTGTGTTAGGTGCAATGTGTGCTTTGAGCTTTAGTAAGGCTTCTTTTACAAATGAGGGTGCCCTTACATTTGGAGCGTAGATGTTTAGAATTGTGAGTTCCTCTTGGTGGATTCTTCCTTTGACTAGCAGGAAGTGACCTTCTGTGTCTCTTTTAATGACTTTGGGTTGAAAGTCAATTTTATCTGATATTAAAATGGCTACTCCAGCTTGCTTCCTGTGACCATTTGCTTGCAAAATTGTCTTCCATCCTTTTACTCTAAGGTAGTGTTTGTCTTTGACTCTGAGGTGTGTTTCCTGTAAGCAGCAAAATGTAGGGTCCTGTTTCCGTATCCAGTCTGTTAGTCTATGTCTTTTTATTGGGGAGTTGAGTCCATTGATGTTAAGAGATATTAAGGAATAGAGATTATTACTTCCTGACATTTTTGATGTTATTTTTGTTTTTGAGTAGTTATCTTCCTTTGAGTTTGATGGAAGAAGTTTACTGTCTTGCTTTTTCTTGGGTGCCATTTCCTTCCTTATGTTGGAGTTTTCCTCCTATTATCCTTTGTAGAGCTGGGTTAGTGAAAAGATATTGTGTAAATTTGGTCCTGTCATGGAATATTTTGATTTCTCCATCTATGTTGATTGAGAGTTTTGCTGGGTATAGTAGTCTTGGCTGACGTTTGTTTTCTCTTAGGGTCTGCATGAGGTCTGCCCAGGATCTTCTAGCTTTCATGGTTTCTGGAGAGAAGTCTGGTGTGATTCTGATAGGTCTTCCTTTATATGTTACTTGGCCCTTTTCTCTTACTGCCTTTAATATTCTTTCTTTGTTTAGTACATTTGGGGTTTTGATTATTATGTGACGTGAGGTGTTTCTGTTCTGGTCCAGTCTGTTTGGAGTTCTGTAGGCTTCTTGTACATTCATGGGCATCTCTCTCTTTAAGTTAGGAAAGTTTTCTTCCATAATTTTGTTAAAGATATTTGCTGGCCCTTTAAGTTGTAGATCTTCACTCTCATCTATCCCTATAATCCTTAGGTTTGGTCTTCTCATTGTGTCCTGGATTTCCTGGATGTTTTGGGTTACAAGCCTTTTGGATTTTGCATTTTCTTTGACTGTGGAGTCAATGGTTACTATGTTATCTTCAGCATTGGAGATTCTTATTTCTATCTCTTGTATTCTGTTGTTTATGTTTGCATCTACGACCCCTGTTTTCTTCCCAAGGTTTTCTATCTCCAAGGTTGCCTCCTTTTGTGATTTCTTAGTTGTTTCTACCTCTGTGTTCAGATCTTGGATGGTTTTGCTCAGTTCCATCATTTGTTTGTTTGTGTTTTCATGTAATTCTTTAATATATTTTTGTGCTCCCTCTTTCATGACTTCTGCCTGTTGTTTCAAGTTCTCCTGCATTTCTTTAACTGATTTTCTCACTTCCTCTTTATTGGTTTCTGACTGATGGCCCATATTCTCCTGGAGTTCTTTAAGTGTTTTTTGTGTTTGGATTGTAAGAGCTTCTACTCTATTGATGTTCCCCTGCATTTCTTTAAGAGATTTGTTTATGTCTTTTTTGTGTTCCTCTAGGAGCATCATGACCTGTGCTTTTATATCTAACTCTTGTTTTTCTGGTGTGCTGGGGTATCCTGGACTTGCTGTGGTTGGCGAATTGGGTTCAGATGGTGCCATATTGCCCTGATTTCTGTTAATAACGTTCCTACGTTTGCCTTTTGCCATCTCTTTATCTCTGGCGTTAGTTGGTCTTATTGTAGATGGCGCCCTGCTGAAAGCACAGCACGCCTGTCCCCAGGAGACAGATCCCTTCTGGCAACTTGTCTGTGCTGGACTATGCTCGCTCTGAGTCCAGGCCCCTGACTCCAGCTGCTAGAGTGCCGAGCTGTGCCCTGAGGCGGCCCGGTGGCCCCTCGCTGCTAGTCCGCTCAGAGAGCTGGTCCCGGCTGGTAGTCTGCACCCGCAGCTGAGCTTTCTGTGCCCGGATCTCCTGCAGAGCTAAGCTAAGCTATAACTCTGGCCACGCACCTGATTCCAGCCGCTCACTGTGTCCAGTGTGCCCGCTGTTTGCGGGCGCGGGGGTCTCCTGAGAATATTTCTTACTGTAATTTCCCTACTTGTTTAGCCTTTTCTCTTAAATGTCTATCAATTTAGCACTTTTACTAAACATATCTTTTGGTGTTGTTATGTTACAGGTAAAATGTAATGTTACAGTTACTTTTAGAAAAATATAACATGTCTTTTATGTAAATATCTGGTAGGATCATCTTGTGAGGATGTAAGCTTTATTTTTGCTCATGGTTTAGGAGACTCAGCCATGAATGCTGGCCACATGGCTTTTCAGCCAACTTGAGTTTATCAGGACAGGAGTTCCATATCTCATTGTTCCCTTTAAGTCCATGGGTCCAGTAACTTAAAACTGGCAAGGCATTGTGATAAATCTCCATAGAACTTTTAAAAAGAACTTTTCAGGGAACAATCACCTAATTTTTTTTCTATTAAACATTTGTCAGAGCACCAATATGTGAAACTTAGAAAAGGGATCCATGGAGAAAATCAACATGAGGAAATATAAAACTCCATGGACTCTCAGCATTGTTTCTGAGCTAAAAGAATTCAGGCGAAGCTGTTCCTTTTATATTGTACAAGATGAGTTGCTTCCTCTCCAGTTGATAGTAACTGGTTTGGATTTTTTTATGATTTCATGTCTCCTTTGGAGAGCATCATCCTATCATATAGGATAAAAGGTGTTGATGTTGTACATAATTTTTACATGTCATGTATAATTCTTCTTACCAAAGTATCCCACTTTGGAAAACCCATGATGTGTTTTCTGGTTGTGAAGATAAATCTGACCATTATCTTTCATCTATGGCAAGCTATGTGTGTGGTTACCAGACGGTTTATGCATCTTAATTGAAATAATAATATCTTCTGTCTCAGAAAAGTCCTATAGCTCAATACGAAAATATCTTTCTTTTAGAAGTGTGTGTGTGTGTGTGTGTGTGTGTGTGTGTTTGTGTTGTATGTACTTACACATGTGCACATGGGCTTATGGATGCCAAATGTCAATATTATATGCTTTCTTCAATACCTTTTTATCTTATTATTTGAATGTGATCGCTCTCTGAACCTGGAGCTTCCTAATTCAGCTGGTCAAGATGGCCAACAATATCCTCTGTCATTTCCTAGCAGTGGGACAGGCATGCCCTGTCAAGCTACAGATCTTAAACCTTCATGCAATAATTTTATAAATCAAATTATTCTCTAAACCTCAAATATTTCTTCTTTATAAAACAACTCCTTAAAGGTCACAGAAAACTTGAGGGTTGAATCTACTTAATGTGATTCTCAGAAACATTTTCTTTCTTCAGCTTTAATATTTTCTCTTTAATATTTATTCACACCCCCTAATAATATAATATGCCTATGTACATATATGCATTGGCATTGCTTCAGAGACACAAGCAGAGCAGTTTGCTGTTCATTGATTTTATTCACTTGATAATGCAAAGTTTGCAGCTAGCTCAATTTGTGAGTTGGTATTTGGTATTCATTTTTTATTTCTTTTTTCTTTTTTTCTTGGCTAGTCTAGTTATTTTCATATCAAGTGTTATCCTAGTTCCTGGTTCCTCTGCACAAGCTCCCTATTCCATTCCCCCTCTCCCTGATTCTCTGAGGGCACTCCCCCATCTATCCACTCACTCCTGCCTCACCATCCTAGCATTCTCCAACATTGGGACAGCAATCCTTCACAGGACAAAGGACCTCTTCTCCCTTCAATGCCAGAAAAGGCCATCCTCTGATACATAGGTCTCTCCATATGTATTCTTTGGTTGGAGGTTTTGTATCTGAGAGCTCTGGGGGTTCTGCTTCATTGATATTTGCGAGGTTTGGTTGGTTAAGCAGAGGTCAGAAAACATTCTGCAAGAGGCCAGACAGTGAATAACCTTGGCTTTTTAGGCCATATGTTTTCTGTCACAGTTAGTTAAATTTCTGTTAGATCAGCAAACTACACAGTATGTAAATACATAAGTGCATGACCACTACAGTCAAACTCTCCTTGCAAACATAGGTAGCAGGTGATATTTTGCCTCTAGGTCATAGGTTTCTAGCCCCTTGTCTTACTCAGTAGAAAGATCAATTGAAATTTTGTGACAGTTTTCTCCCTAACCAACTGTTTTACCATTTCTGAAATTATTTACCCTTACTTAATTCTACTTTTCTTCCCCCTGGGAAACAAAAGTTTGAACAAAGCGATTATAGATTTTCTTCCAGAGCTCACAGGTAGCATTCTGTGATGTTACTGACATTTCACAGACAAGCACTGTACAATATGTGTTTATATGTATACATATATATTCATATTTATATACATACATACATATATATATACATACATACACATGTATAACATACACACATTATACTTTTGAAGCAAGCCAATCAGGTATTGCTGGTAAGCTATCAACACAAATGATTGTAATTAGCATTACCCCTACATGGGCAAGCCAATTGTCAAGTTTTACCGTTTTTATTGTTTAAAGATTTTGGGGATTTATAAATAAGCATCACTGTTGACATACTTTATAATTAGAGAACATAAGAGTTTGGAAATTTGTGACCAAAGTGCTATGTTTATTTTTTTATACTTACTTACATGTTTCCTGATAGTGTCTTATGAAATATTGCCAGTTTTCTAAAAGGACCTTGTGTATCACCTAAAAAGCAACTACTGGTGCTATACTAAAAGCATAACTGATTATATAAAAAACATTAGGATCAGAGGAAACACCAAGTAGGAAATAAGGGACAAACAATAGAAATGACTAAGTTCCTTGTTCCTTCTAGCCATGGTTAGGTGAAATGAGGTACTGAAACTAATCTACAAGAATATACTTCAGGAGATAAAGACTAGTGTTTGAGATCATTCTACATAAATAAGGCAAACAAATTCTAAGCATTTCCTTACCTTTATACTTAATACAAAAAACAATGAGTTTGTTTAAAAATTCCATTTTGAAGTAAAATAGATTTTTCTTTATGTCTAGACTTTAGAACATCTACATCGATCTTTGAAAACTATTGAGATTGTACCCTCCTCCATGCCACTTTGACAGAACTCCTTTGTGTTCTAATCTATTTCTCCATGTTCCTTGTATGTTTGTCAGTGTTCATGTGCATACCGACACATGTATTTATCTGTCTATACACCTGGATATATATGTATATGCTTGTTGAGATCAGAGGTAAACAATTGATATATTTCTCACTTCATATATATATTTCTCACTTCAAGAATATATTTTGTACTTCATTGTTGTTTTTTAATCAAAATATATCCATGACTCTGAAGCTTATAGATTCTTCTTGTCAGGCTGAACAACAGATGCCACAGATTCTGTCTGCTCACTCTAGATTGGATTACAGGTACACATGACTAAAGTTGGCTCTTATGTGTGTCTGGGGTATGAACTCATGTCCTCAAATTTATGCGACACATTTTATTAACTGAGATAACTGCATATTTTCATGGTTCCTTCACTTTGAATAAAAACTTGATGACAAATAATATTTAATTTCCTTTGTCAGTAAAAAAAAACTGTCCTTTTAACTTCAAATTATATTCTCTAAGTGCACTTTTTACAAATAAAATAACTTTCACCAAAGTAAGCAGTGAATTAGAATTTTCAATATTTCTTCCAAGATCTATGACTTCCATGGCTTAGTTGAAATTTACCTTAAAGCATATTCTGCTTACATCTAGGTTTAATGATAATCCATGTCGTACAGGATTTTAAAACATAGCAATTCTTGTATGTCTATGCATGCTTGCCTCCCTCTAGTGCTAATGAAGGAACCTACTCTGATCACAATTACCTGGAGATCATTCTGATTGTCAGAGCTGTGCATATCCCAACCATATGCCTAAACAAAACTTAAACTAAAGGGAAGGAAAGAGGAAATAAGAAAACACACAGATTATACTGTAGTATATTTTAAATGTCCTGAACTGTAATGAAAATCATATAAAAACCAGTTGGTTCTTCCTAAAGATGGTACAGACAATCCATGCTTGTTAAGGGAGTGAACATTTTCTTCAGGGCTTTAGACATGAAAATGCCACTCTTCCAAGTTGATTCGCCTTCCATCCATGGGTGTACAAGTGACTAATTAAACTCAGTGAGTCTTAAAAGAATATGGTAAAATAGGAAGGGGACTTGATGAAAAGAATTTTGCCAGTGAAAGCGGCATGAGAGGTCTAATCAAGAGAAGGCACAGTATTAATGCATGAAACTCTAAAATAATTATCTTTAAATGAAAGGAATGGGAAAGATGGCTCAGTAGTTAAGAAAGGAGTGGCTGCTCTTCCAGAAGAAACAATGTGCTTCTCACGCCCTTCATGGAAGCTCACAGTTATCTGTAATCCAGTCCCTGAGGGTCCAATGCCCTATTCTTGCCTCTGTTAGTACCAGGAATTCTTGCAGTTTACAATCATACATGCATGTAAATACTCATGCATATAAAATCAAAATAATTTTAAAAGTATCTTTAAAAAACAATGAGAATAGAAAATCTATTTTGAATGATGTATTTCTGTTCTTCTTTATAAAGTAATGTTTTTCTGAGCAAGTGATATTTCAACAGACACCAAAATAAAATGAGAACAAAGTTTTAAAAAAGACAGTTTTTAGTAGAGAAGGCAATCCACCATGGCAAAATGTCCCTTAGTTCTCAGAGCTCATCTAAGACAAAAGTTTGACAGCAACTAGAGACTGGGTAAGTGGAAATTGGGAAGGTGTAACAAAGAGATCACAAAAAATCATAAGAGTTACAGGAGAAATGTGGATTTCTTTCTAAATGTAATACACAGCTTTTGGAAGCTTCCAAACAGACTTTTAACAAGACTATTTAAATGGCCTTCAACACATCTAGGAGGCTTTGTAAAGGCATGCCTTAGCTGGAGAAAGGGAAGGCTGTGGACGGCTCTGAGCTATTTTAATAAGTGAAGATGAGATAAGTACAGGTAACCAGGAGATGGAATACAAGAAATAATGGTGTCTTGACAGGCAGAACAGGAATATGGTGTCTTACAGGGAAGAAGTTGATCCTCACATGGTAATCTTTCTCAAGATGATTAATATTTATATGGTGTGTGTGAGTGGCTTGCTTTCAACTGTGAAGTGTGGACAGGTTGTGTAATCTCATTACTGGATCTGCAGTACTATAAGGAGCCGTTCTATGATGAGACTAACATAGCAGCCATTATATTATAGGAAAAGTTATGATGTGCTTTGAGTCATACATCACATCAATTTAAGTCTCTGTTTGCACAGTACATTGGTTTTCAATCTTGTCCTGTTACAAAAGTCCCTGGGGACAATTTTCTGATCTGAAACAAAAGCTTATGCAATGTTGTATAGCTCACATAATGGTTAGAGAATTAAATTATGTATAAAGACTTCAAAAATACAAATGATGTGGTTCAGTAGTTGCATAAATTTGAAATAATATTCTTAATATCTGCTATAATTTACTTTTTAATATTTTTATATGTATATATGTGGTGACAAATAATATGCACATCACTTCACATGCAGATATACTTATCTGTGCTTACATATGCACATGTGTATATGGAGGCCTGGATTTGGTGTTAGGTTTCCTTCTCAATTGTTATTCAACTTATTCATTGACACAGTGTCACTCAGATTATCCCAGAGTTCACCAGTGCCTCCAGTCTAGCCAGCAATCTTGCTCCATGAAATCTAAGAGTTGGCATTACAGCTTACTGACACATCGGCCATATTCCTGTTCTGTGAATCTAAAGACTAATTTTCATACTTCTGTGGAAAATTCTTTATTCATTAGTCCATCTCTCCACCCCACAATTTCCTTTCTTATATCATAAAAATATGCATTTGAATATTATATAAAAATTACTTATTAAATAGAGTGTCTTACAGGAGTAACAATGCAAGCAACTAGTTACTACTGTGCCTCTATCTTCTTCCATGAACTTGAAACATATTTCTATCCTGAGTCAATGAATTATCTATTTTTGAAAACTCTTCCTGCCACTTTTTGTAACTAAACCTAGGTAAATGACAATATACATTCTGAACAGGAAGTCCTACTATGTCACTACAGCTGATATGTTCTTCCATGAGCCTCTTGTGTCAATTCACTTACAACTATGATATTACATTTTAATTTCCTCCACACATATATGTGATTTATTTTAAGTGGTATGCACATTGAAAACAATATCTAATATCTATCTGTCTATCTATCTATCTATCTATCTATCTATCTATCTATCTATCCATCCATCCATCCATTCATCTTGCAGTCTATTTTTCTCGTTCTGTGCCAGGATTCTGTTATTTATTCTAGAAATGTTTATAGCTCAGACCTAAAGCTCTCAAATTATGGCCTATTGATAGCTTATAGATAACCATTAAGAGGAAATAAGCTACTCTCATTTTAAAGATTTAAAAGCTGGGAATTTCTGGTAAAAATCTGAATATTCTACAATTATATGGAAAAATAGAGAAACTGGCTAGTTCAATGCAACCCATGCACCCCCTTCACTCCACTGCTGTACCCCTTCCTGCCCTAGGATATTCAAGGACTACCAGATACAACCTGTTGTGCAGAGGATGAAGAGTGGAAAGGTAATCAAATGCAAGAAGAGGGGGAATAGCGGCTCAACTGGTAAATTGCTCACTGTGAAAATATGTCCTGAGTTTCATTCCTTTAAAGCCATAACAAAAATATAGGTTAGCTAGTACAAACCTAAAAATACAGTCATGATAAGGAGCAGGTGGGGTCACTGTAAAGGGTTATATATGCTCTGCAAAGGGTATGTTACTGTTAGAGGGTGTGGCCCTGTTGGAGTAGGTTGGGTCTATTGGAGTAGGTGTGTCAATGTGTATGTGGACTTCTAGCTTCCTGGAAGCCAGTCTTCCTCTAGTAGCTTTCAGATGAAGATGTAGAACTCTCAGCTATACCTGCAACATTCCTGCCTAGATGATGCCATGCTTCCTGCCTTGATGGTGATGGACTGAACCTCTGTACCTGTAAGATAGCCCCAATTCAATGTTGTCCTTATCAGAGTTACCTTGTTCATGCTGTCTGATCAGAGTTGTAAAACCCTAAGGCAGCTACCATTCAGACTTCCTCTCCTGTTATTCTAGAAAACACACACACACACACACACACACACACACACACACACACAAGAAAGAGAGAGAATGAGAGAGAGGGAGAAAGCTAGAGAGAGAAGTCTTGATCTGAATGAGACACTGTCCCACAATAGTTTTGGGTGGAATGTGAATATCAGTGATGCCCAGCAAAACAAAAGTGAAAACAGCACATTTTCCAGTCTGAGATTTGCCCCTTGCATTTCCACTTCCTTTAATTCAGTGGCTTAACATCTGTGATTCTGTAAACATTACATGGTTTGAATTACAGGGATGGTTGTTTTGTTTAAATGAATGTGCTATAATCCTGATTAAAGTATCATGTGGGAGATGTTATAATAATAATTGTATGTAGTTCTTGTTAGATAGGGAGAACCTAAATCATGTTTAATAATCTAAAGATTGGAGCTAGTCCCACTAATTTACATTGGGAACCTGGGACTGAATGTGGTATAAGGAGGGCTATCACCACTGGTGGTCTTACACAGAAAGTAGTAGTGGCTTGGTCTGGCAGGTTTTTGGCAAGTGGCCACTCATCCCTCTTGTCCCTTGCTTCCACTTTACTTCCTTTCCATGCCTGTACATACCTATGCTTTTGCAAATAATTCTGGATAAATAACAGGAGCTACCAAAAGTTGGAGTTAACTTATCTTCAGTCAGAGGACATTTTCCCTGAAATGGCACTACACAGGGAATGATCCAAGCATTTGACTTGGCAAAGATGTTCTACCCTAGAACAGCTAGAGTGTCTATAGGATCCCAAATTCCCAGGTGACTAATTCTATTAACTTGTTCATCCCTTCCACCAGCTTTCTTTAAATCTCTCTCAACATGAAAATTGTGTCCAGCTTTTGTGGAATTTCTGGTGTGTGTGTGTGTGTGTGTGTGTGTGTGTGTGTGTGCATGTGTGTGTGTGAGAGAGAGAGAGAAAGAGAGAGAGAGTGACAGAGAGAGATTGTGCTGAAATGTTGGCAAATATTGGACTTTTATAGCTGAGGCAGCAAAATCTTGTAAACAGCTATGGGAACTCCATATAATGGACTGTCAATATGTCTACACCTATCTTTCCTCTAGTGTTTGTGGGGGGTGGGGGGAGTGATGAAGGGGGGAACAAAAAATCAAAAAAAACCTTTGCTTTTGTAGTGGACTCTGTAACAGTTACCTTTCTATTTGTTGTGTCAAAATCCCTGCAAAGAGAAAGCCACAGAAGAAGTGGTTTCTTTTGGCTTATAGTTTGAGGAAATGTCTATCATAGCTGAAAGCATAGCATCAGAAGCAGAGGGCATCTGTGTGAAGCCACTAATAGGAAACGAGAATAATGATCACTGGTGCTCAGCTGGTTTCTCTGTTTGATTCAGTCTGGGGTCGCAGCCTGCAAAGGTGCTGACTACAGATAGTGGAGATTTCTAACATCCAAGTAACCCACTACAGGTACTCTCTTATAGATATGGCCATAGACTTGTCTCTTCCACGATTCTATACATCCTTTAAAGTTGCACATAAGTCAGAACACCTGAAGGAATGTGGCCAGAGCAAATAGAGGATGTGGGGTCAGCCTTACACTTTTTTAAAAATACTCTTTCCTTGTAAATTCAAAGCCCACAGAAAAATGCATTATTCACTTTCACATATTCTATACCTATCACCCCAGAACTCGCCAAGGCTTCACAGGTCGTTCTGTAAATTATTCCTTACATATTTACTTTTGTCAAAATAAGTCATCCCAAAGGTATACTAGGGCCACTCAGGTCACATGTGGCTTTTGCTGCCTCCTAAAGCCTTAATTGTAAAACTCACATGTTTACGAAACCATATATGTTTCAATTAAAAACTGTTGCTTAAAACTAAAAGGAGGAGTTGTCTCTGATATATTTTCACATAGTACTGTATTCTTGCATGGAGAGTGTAGGGATGGGTTCTACAGAACCATACACAGGTTTTGTTGTTGCTCTGATTTGGCTGGTTGGTTTGTCTCAGGATTTTTTTGTGTGTTTGTTTATTATTATTATTTCTTTAGATGAAAACTCTTTATTTCTTCAATACTGACAATAGAGTTAGCAGAGAGTGTAGAACATTATCCCCCAGACTTGGTTGTAGGAAGAAAGGCAATCCGTTCATTATATTCTCATTTCTCCAGCCATCTCTTTTTGGGAATTGACTTGTCCAGTAGACAAGGAACATGAATAAAAAGCATCTAAAATCACATAGTCCCTGCTATGTCATCAGAATACCAAAGAAAGTGCAAATAAATGAAGTAGCTCTGGGAATTATCACCTCTTAAATAATTTTATTTGTTATAGAAATCTAATCTGTATTAGTCAGCTTTTTGACAATACAACAGAATACCTGGTGCAGGTAAATTTCATAAAGAGATATGAGTCACAGTGATAAAGTCTGGCCAGGGATTCTTTGCATATTACAAACCATCTCCAGAAAAGTAGCTTGAGAGAGTAGACGGTGTGTGGACCTCCTTGCACTTTTGTAGCACTCCTCTCTGGAAAGTTCAAAGCCTATAAGATTAATGCATTACTCAATTTCAGAGTCATGAGCCCCTCATTAGGTTACACAATTAAAAAATTTCATAGTCATTTTTGAAGGACTTGTGGACTATATTTAAAATCAAAAAGGACATTTGGGGATACACAAAAGATACCCAAAGCTTAACCACAAACTAAACTCATGTATATTATATATTAATACAAATTTGAATTTGATCTGCAAACTGATGTGTGTATAAAAATGCTGTGTAATAATTTCTCCTTACTTAACCACACCTCCTGAGGAGAGAACTGGAGTTCTTAAGACTCAGAGTGGAAATGAAACTCATCAAGCTAAAGATGTCTGCTGACACTGAAAAAATTAGTAGGGTATCTCCCCAGGGTTATATAAACAGTAGCAGGACCAGAGGAATGGGTGTTCTCTGCTTGCCAGTCTGTCTGCAAGTTATACAGTGTTCCAGGGCTGCAGCTTTTGGGAGTCATTGTTTATGCTGGGTGGGCTTTTCAGTGATGCAGCTTCCTAAGTCATCAATTCTTCTGTAATTAACCCCAGTAACTTCAATGATACAGTTTAGAAGTTTTAGGTTGAAACATCCTTTTGGTCTGTCCTTTGTGTCCTAACTGACTTAGAAAAAGATTCTATGGCTTACCAGATAATTTATTTTTTTATTTATTCTTTAATTGCTTTCTTAAAGTTCAGACTTTATCCCCCTCCCTTATCTCCAAGAAGATGTTCCCACTCCCCTACCCCTACCCCACCAGACCTCTCCACTCCCTGGGGACTCAAGACTCTTGAGGATAGATAGATCTTTTATGACTGAGTCTAAACCCAGCAGTTCTCTGCTCTATATATGTTGGGAGCCTCATACCAGCTAGTGTATGCTGCCTGATTGGTGCCTCAAAGTCTGAGAGATCTCAGCCGTCCAAGTTATTTGAGACTGCTTGTCTTTCTATAGGGTCACCTTCCTCCTCAGCTTCTTCCAGTTTTTCACTAATTCAACCACAGAGGTGACCTGTTTCTGTCCATTGTTTGAGTATAAATATTTGCCTCTGACTCTTTCAGCAGCTTGTTGGGCCTTTCGGGGGGAGGGGGGTTTAGCAATGCTAAGTTCCTGTTTGTAAGCACACCATAGCATCAGTAATAGTGCCAGGCCTTGTGAACTCCCCTTGCCGAAATGATGCAGGTTTCTAAGACTGCTCCACCTGACTTCACAGCACACTTAGAGCACATAGTGCTCTCTTTTAGATCTTACATATGAACCACTAACTTTTTTGTTCATTTCTTCTTGGATATTGTTTCAGATTGATTCAAACACATGGTTTCTTTGCCATTGTTCTGTAAACACTGAATGCACAGGTCACACATTGTGTTTGTTGGTTTTTATTGTGAACTTGAGAGAACCTTGAGTCACTGGGCAAGAGGAACTTAATCAGAAGAATTGCTTCAATCAGATTCTCCCATGACAGTGTCGGTGAGATATTGCCTTGATTGTTGATTGATTTGATGTAATAGGGTCCAGTTCTCTGTAGGTGACACTATCCCCAGGTAAATGAGTCTAAGCTATATAAAGGCCACGTGTTATTTTTGGTCATTTTGGGTCATGATGTGTACCAGAAAGATAAAAGTTACATTAGAACACTCAGTTTTTTCACATGCATGAACAAACTTCACATGGCTTCTTCCCCTTCATTGCTGTGGTACTTGCTTGGCTAAATATAGAACGATCCTAGAGACAATGGATAGAATATCAATGTAGATATTCCTAAGAAGACATGGACTTGTAGCAAAATTGAGGAATCCTAAACAGAATACTTGTCTTATCCATAAGATAAAATTAACTGCAAGGAAGATAGAAAGAACAATGAAGAAAAAGTACAAGTCCTTATTTAACCACACCTCCCGAGGAGAGAACTGAATTTCTTAAGACTCAGAGTGGAAATGAAACTCATCAGGCTAAAGATTTTTGCTGACACTGAAAAAATTAGTAGGGTATCTCCCCAGCATTATGTAAACAGAAACAGAAACAGAGGAATGGATATTTTCTGTTTGCCAGTCTGTCTGCAAATTATACACAGTGTTCCAGGGGTGCAGCTTTTGGGAGTCATTGTTTATGCTGCATGGAATTGGGAGAAGAGGATTGGAGGATGTGACTGGGAGAAGGAGGGGACTGCATTTGGAATACAAAGTGAGTAAACAATATAATAAGAGCCCCACTTATGTGGGCAATATATGAAATTATGAATAGAAAAAAATAAGGAAGCTTTAGCATTAGTTGTTCTCAATAAGTAATAAAATACTTATTGAGAAATTATAGTATACCTCTAATAAAATCCAACTAGGAAACTCTACTAACTAATAACAACTTCTCAAGGACTCAAGACCTATGATGCATCTACAGTAAAAACAAGGCACCTGATACCACTCCTTGCTTTCCTGTCTATTTAAAGAGCAATGGAGAGGACTGGCAGAGCTTCCTGATCTTTGGCGCCAAGAGGCTGAGGAACTAATCTGAAGGGAGCACAGTGAGGGCAACAGTGCCCGATTTAAGAAGCTAGTAACTGTACCATGCAATTTTTAATACTACTCAAAACAACCCTGAGATTTCACCTCACACCAGTCAGAATGGCTAAGATTAAAAACTCAGGAGACATCAGGTGTTGGCAAGGATGTGGAGAAAGAGGAACACTCCTCCACTGCTGTTGGGACTGCAAGCTAGTACAACCATTCTGGAAATCAGTCTGGCGGTTTCTCAGAAAACTGGACATGATACTTCCGGAGGACCCAGCCATACCACTCCTGGGCATATACCCAGAAGTTTCCCCAGCATGCAATAAGGATACATGCTCCACTGTGTTTATAGCAGCCTTATTTATAATAGTCAGAACCTGGAAAGAACCAAGATGTCCCTCAACAGAGGAATGGATACAAAAAATGTGGTATATATACACAATGGAATACTATTCAGCCATTAGAAACAATGAATTCGTGAAATTCTTAGAGAAATGGATGGAGCTGGAGAACATCATACTAAGTGAGGTAACCCAGTCTCAGAAGAATACCCATGGTATGCAGTCACTGATAAGTGGATATTAGCCTAGACTGTTGGGACACCAAAGACACAATCTACATATCAAATGATATCTGACAATAAGGAAGGAGTGGACACTGGTGCTGGAAAGGATCAAAACATCAGTGTAGGTGAATACCGGAACAGGAAAGTGGGAAGGGGTGGATGGGGGAACAGGGGGGGAGGGAAAAGGGCATGTGAGACCTTTGGGGGATGGGGAACCAGAAAAGGGGGAATGAAATGTAAATATAGAATATATCCTATAAATAAATTTAAAAAAAAAGAAGGTAGTAACAATGGAGCTGAACATCAACCCTTCCATGGCTCCCAGATTTGCTTTATGCTGTAGTGCCTATGGTTAGACAAAGCCTGACCAGGAAACACCCATATCTTCATGCCTAGTAAATGACTCAAGTAAATATATGTAGAAGAATAGGTCGTATGCTACCCTTTGGGAAAAGAAAACGCAGAAAGATGTGGAGGGGAGAAAACTGCCATCTGAGAACGTGCAGAGTAGGAGTACTTTCAGGCTTGCAACAGATAGACACTTTTAAGGGAACCCTCTTTGAGACCTAGCCTTACATTTCTTCAATTTTCTCTTGCCTTCAATAATGGCATGGGGTTGATTTCTGTTTCAGGCACATGACCTTGGTTTTCTTCTTATACGTTGCCTTGGGAAAAGACCAATATCATTTGACTTGTTAACTTGGCATGATTGAGTACCTCAATGAGTCTTCCAGAATCCTTGCCAATTTTATTGTGTACAGATGCTGCTCAAATAATAATCACTCAAGGCTCTCAGTGAAATTAAATCACACAACAGTGACCTTCTCAATTCTGTGAAAACAATGCTCTTGTTCTGTGTTAGAGTTCATCTTTGAATGTTCATTATCCAGTCAATGGTGGGGTTCTTCTGAGTTTGTAAGGTGAAATTTCACACAGATGAAATGCTTGAGTGAAGGGTCAGGAGGGGATGAATACTGGATCAGAAAGAAATATGAGGCTTTTCCCACAACATGTGACTGACTGGCTTTCCGGGCTCCATGGTGAAGGGAAATGAGGATAAAAATTAAGAGGAAAAAAAATTGGAAAAAGCTGTGTAAGACATAGCCATTGAAATAGATAATTCAAAATTAACATGGATACAGAAATCCAGTGTTCATAGAGCTCAGTGTGTGTCCCTTCCTGCTACATGATATTGTATCTGTTACTCTGATCTGCCTGAGCAGAAGAATTATGACTTTTATTAATCATACACAGTATGGACTGTTAGAGCCCCATCCTCATCCATGAGTCATTTAAGTAGTTCTGTGACTTCCATGATTGCCTCCTTCATTCCTCCATGAAGTTTGATTATTTTTTGTTCCAAAATTGTAGAGAATTATATTAAAAATTACCCCTGTGCTATAAGTTAGAGAGAAATGAGCATATTTTCAAAATGGCATAGAGTGACATAAAGAATATACCAGGTTTCTGTATTGACTATGTTCAAAAGTCCTGATGACTTTTGTGTGGATGTTCTTCCCGTGTTCACAAGTCTGACTACATTTCCTTGAGAAATGTCGACAGTTGAGAAATTGAGGAGTAATTAAGAAGTAATTTCTTTAGAGATTGAGAAGTAATTGAGAAGTAATTTCTGCTAGTCACTTAATACACAAACCATGGTACTCGCTTGACTCTAAGGAGTGTCTTTGGTTTGCTATTCATCCTTCATAGTTGTGATGGCAAAGCTTCAGCATGCAGCTAGTCTGAGCTGTTCTCTTTATGATAAAGCAGAGAATGGGATGTAACATTAGAAGCTGGGAGGATAGAAGGACTCAGAATGATGGATGAGATGGGCTCTGAGGTATAAGAGCCACCCCAAAGTCTCTGGGCCCACTCTGCTAGCTAAATAAAAAAAAAGTCTGTGGGACTGAGCAAAGGACAAAGTGTGCATCTTGATCTCAGACTTTCAACTTTCCCTTGCTCAGGTGTTCAAAATGGATTGCATCCCAGAAGCCCAGGGCTGAATCTCCTTATCATGCTGTTCTGAAGATAAAGGTCAAGCTTTTGTAGGACAGATGGTAGATGCTGATATAACATTCTCTGGAGAAAAGATACAGAAAAGTTTTCTGTCGCCTGATTTGGCCAGGTTTCATATTGCTGCTCAACAAGGGAAGCAGTGTGACTCCTCCTCTCACTTAAATCAAACCCAGAGTCTCCTGTTTAACTTTGCAATCCAAAGCTGTGCCCATTTGTTCTTGTGCTGTCAAAGACATGGCTAAGGAGAATTTTAGGGCTAAACAGAGTTCCTGCTACACAGGTAGTGAGAGCTTGAAACCCAGGACAAGTATAAATGACAAGCAGGTATGGCAACCCATTGAAACTCCAGTTGCCATAAGGTGGAAACGCCAGCTTAAACAGCAAGTTCTGAGTAAAGCTGATAGATGTATACATGATTGCTAGCTGCAGTAGTCAACAGGACACAGCCTATGTTCACATGGTTGGGTGTCAACTTGTAATTGTTCTATAGTCATATTTAGAGGACTATCAATTAAATCATGCGACAGCGGCCACATTATGCTAGCTCCACTCCTTTGGCATGAGGTCCTGAGTGGAGGAACAGAGCACAGTGCAAATATGTGAGGGTGCATGTGTTCACCTCTCTCTTCTGTGTATGAGATGTGACTCGTTGTTTGAAGATCCTGTTCTGACTCCAAAACAATGATAGACTATAACCTGTAATTGTATGCTGAAACAAACATCTGTCTCTTTTGACTTGTGCTTTTTCAGTATTTTATTACTGCATCAAAAATGAAATTAGCACAGTCTTCTTCTGTGAATAAAGTGTAGCGAGATGAAGAATCCTGATGTTAATCTTGGGCTGCCACATGCATGCACATACATAGGTACCTCCACACATACATGACCACAAATATGTAAAGAAATGAATACTACACTCTGATTTCTTTTTGAGGAAAGCTTGTCCATGTCTCGTGCTTTTAAATTCAAGAATTTTTGTACACCTTTTCTTTTCTCGAACAGAATTTCATAAATTTATTCTTATTTATCTTATGTTTTCAAAAATTTCTACATCCCTACAGCATACACTTTAAAAGGGTATATAGAGAAAAACCACATTCGTTAATATTAAAAACAGTAATTTGGACATTACTACTATTCCTTCCTCCTGCACTATGAGTTTTGAGAAAATTATTAATTATTAAGATACTATAAAATATGTGTATATTTGTTTGCTTGCAAAATTAACAATCTTCACTTTAGAAACTAAAAAGTTCCATTTTTATAAAATATGCAATTTTATAATAAAATTGATTCTGAATAAAAGTGTTTATATCGTACTGCGTAATTTGGCTTTTAAGTTTATTCTTTCTTGATATATGCCTCTATATATTGCATATAATAATGTCGTGGACATAAACATAGGTATGTAACTGTATATGTGTATTTACATGAATTCACTATGTATGCATAATTGTGCTACATATACACCCACAAGTAGATATATCCCTCAAGTATATATGAGTAAAAGCATATATACTTATAATTTTGTATATTGATGGTTTCCATTTTTCCAGTTTTTAAAATCAATTTTGAACATTAAACTTGATAGATGTAGAAAAAATGTCTTATGAAGTCCTCTATGATAGAAAATTGTGACAAGTTCCTCGTTAGACAGAAACTGTTTCATCTCCAAGGGAATATGCTCAGGTTAAATGTAGCTTCACCTACATGTGCACCATAACATATAATCCTATACACCTACTCTCTGTACACACACACACAACCACAGTCACATACACACATACACAAAAACTCATACTCACACATAGAGAAAGGGGGCAGAAAGAGAAAAGACAATAAATGACTTTAAAACACTTTTTAGAGCTCATATATTATTGATAATTCCACAAGCCAAGAGAAATCATCCTTCAAGTTGTTTCCTTTAATTACATGAAATTCTGTTCTTAATGCTGCACTGAGTAAATGTATGGATTCCACTTCAAACAAAGAAAAATGCACTTCCAATTTCCAACAATTAAAATCCAGTGCCTGTGGTTTCCCCTAGGATTAATAGGATTTTGATGTATTCCTCACAGGTTTAACATTTAGATTCCCAGAGTTAGTGCCATGCCTCTGCTGGTGGGTCTTCATCTGATTATTTCTGCTCCACATGGTGAAAACTAAGACAGAATATACATTTTCCTAATGCTAGGGAGGACTGGTTTAAAAAATAAAATAAATCTGGGAGGTTTTTATTTCCTTTGTACCACTATGACATGGATGGTTCTAATGGTTTGAATCTGCAGAAATGAAGAATTTGGCTCCTGGTATCCTCCTCCAACAAATTTATTAAAGAATATTTTGAAATATTAAAAACAATGCAAACAAATATGTGATTGTGATGAACACAATGTCAAAGAAATTGTGGGGCAGAGATGATTCCCAGCCTAGAAAATCAATTTCCTGTAAACAGTAAAGAGGTAGATATTTGAGGCTAACATCATATATTATTCTGAAGATTCTGTTTTCTGCTTGTTTTTTGAAAACACTGGCTAAATATTTGAAACTGATCATTACACCCTAATTTAATTCATCTGCATTTTGCCATTTCCATTGGTGGTATCACTTACATTGTATGAATTATTTAAAACTGATTTTATTCCAAAAGAGATCAAGGAAGGAAGCAAAATGTATAAAGTTGTGTATTAAAGAAGACATTTCTAAATATATAGATAAGGTTAAAACTACACATAAATTGAAGAGTAATTTCATTATAATTCACTGTAATTTCAATAGTTGATGGAAATCATTTTAAGAATGATGATATTGAGTCAATGGTAACGTGTTTGTAGGACAAGTGTGAGGAATTGTGTTACAATTGTTAGAGCCATCCAAAAAGCTGGAACCTAAATTGGACATGTGCAATTTCACCATTCTTCTGATGAAATGGGAAGTAAATAAATCCAAAAGGACAGCTGGCTGATATCTATTGATGGCAAAGCAACAGAGACAAGGCCTGGAGGAAGTGTGAGCTCAACTGATGTCTCAGTAGTTAGGAATACTTGCTCTTCATTCAGAGGATCTGGCTTCAGTTTCTAGACTAGAGAAAATGGTGTATACACACACACACACACACACACACACACACACACATCATACTCACATACACATAAATCATGGTTAGAAAAATAATTATGTTACCAACTGGAAATATCACACATGACATTCATAGTTATAAAATATATTTTTTACCTCAGCACAGAAAGCTAAGAAAATAATAGCCTCCCTCTTAGTGAGCCCTCCCCCAATAATATGAGCTCTGCCATGTAAGCCACAGAGGACACCGAACACCTTCTTTTGATAGATCATTTTCTTTTATTTTTCATGTTAGTTCATTCTTGTGAGCCACAGTTTCATGTTAGCTACAGTTCTGTGAGTCTTTCTCTGAATACACTGAACACGATTAGAAGCATCCACAGAGGAGGAGCTCAGTCAGATATGCCCATAGATGCTAAACACTCTCATTCTATAATGAAACTGAAGATTAGTCTAATGGAGGTCACAACTTTTTACCTTGGTTGTGTTTACAGAAGACTGAATTTTCCTCTAATTTAAATACAGTTTACTGTTAGTACCATGGTAATTCTACATTTGTATTTTTACTTACTATTATGTCTTCTCTGACAACTTTGGTAATACTTTAAATAATATGTTCATTACTTTTGTTTCACTGAAAAGAAAAAAATCAGACAAAACCAAGGAAAGAAAGGTGAATTTTGGTTTAGTTTGACAGCACACTCTGTCATCAGAGCGAAAGCATGGCAGCAGGCATGGAATGCAGCTGATTACATCATGTCCAAAGTTAAGAAGTGGAAGGGGGTGGATGCTGATCCTCAGCTTGGCTTTTCTTTTTAATTATGTCTGGGTTACAGACCATGATCTCATACAGCCAGCATTTAGGATGTCTCTTTGCAGTTGAATTTGATGATTCTAAAAATTCTCTTGCAGAACTTTCGAGAGGTATTTCTCACAAGTAACCACATCACTTCTAACTTTGGGAACTCAGTAAACAATTTGAGATGAATTGAAGACATAAACAGAAATTTCCATATTCTCGGGACTGTTACAATAATTGTGAGTCAAGATTTGACCCTACAAACCTCTTCCTTTGTGTAAAATCAAGCTGCTATAGTACAACATGTAGGGTATTCTAGATATGCTTAGAAATGTACAATCCCAATTTCTTTTTCAGTGTTTGTATTCTTTCCTTCTTGCTATCAATATATCTTCCATGATTTCATTCTATATCCTGTGTTGCTATTTTATCTACTAAACAAGACAAACAGGATTATGACAAGGATTTTTCCAGGTAGATTTTGCCCTACCTCTTATGGCAGCAGCTGAGTAAATTACTTCCATTTATGTGTGATATCCATCCTTTGTGAGTTAATAAAGCAATGCATCTCCTGTGTAGAGCCTGGCCTTTTGGGAGGAGCCACTCAGATTATTGATTTTGTACTTGAAGCCTAATAGGCCCTGGTTGTTTAATTCAAGATTGATTAAGCAATGACAAATACTGCAGACTGACTTAACAAACTGAACAAAATTGTTTGTTTCACAATTTGATCATAATTCAACCAGTAGCCATCCTTGTATTTGCATTATGGTGACATTAAAATTTGGTGATAAGACAGAAAGGCATGTTGTGATTTTAAAATGTGTTAGACAAACAGTCATTCAAGCAGCTAAGTATAGTTTAGAGTTGAGTTTTGTCAATTTAATTATCTACATTTTAGAGAAAGTACATTAAGCATTAAGCATTGCTGTGCATCAATTGTTCTCAAAGTATTGGCTTTGTGAGCTTTTAGTCAGTAGATTAATCCATCTCATCCACTGAGAGAAAACAATCAGGGAGTGGGTTCCTTTCCTATTTTTCTCAGAAGTGGTATTTATCACAATGAATATATCCTCTTCACATTCTATTTAAAATAAAGGTGTATGTGTGTGTGTGTGTGTGTGTGTGTGCCCATGCACACGCGCACATGCAGGCACCCATGTGTCAGCGAGTAACTTTGGATCCTCTGTCTCAGAAATTACCTGACTTGTTTTTGTTGTTGTTGTTGTTTAGAAACAGATTTTCTTGTACACCTGGAATGTGCCCACCAAGTTGGCAAGTCTGAGCTATTCTCTCCTCTCCACTTCTCAAACACTGGACTTGTAATTGTATATAATCATGTATTGTTGCTTTTGCATAGATTTTGAGCAATGTACTCAGGAACTCCTCCTTGGAAGGCAAGCAGTTTCCTGACAGGAATTATCTCCTTAGCCCTGCACACATCTGTAGTTTTCATGAATAAACCTCTGCCCCCCCAATTAAATCTCCTTTGAACCAGAAATGCATTTCTTTCATTTTTTAAAATCCCAGCCAACTTATTCTACGTTGACATTCACAAATGTTTCATTTTCACATTTAACCTCTCTTGAAACTTCTGCAAATGATATTTTGTTCCTGAGTAGAACAGAATAAAAACTACATCTCTCAAAATAGAGCCCCATCCACATTTTACTTACTCCTATCTACTTTGTTCCAGTGCTTCACTATTTTGTGATAGCAAATCTCTAATTCAGTGTGCCTGGCACATTAGGATGATAAATATTTCCTACTATCTTTGCCTGGCAATTCATATACTCTACCCCAATTACAGGCAAAGAGATGTAGTCTACTAATAAAATATAATAATGGGTTGCAAGGCTGATAATAAATGATTATGAATGCTCATCTCTAGAGCAAACATCTATATTAACCTTTTTCTTTAATGCTCAGCGATTATACCAGAAGAGCTTCAAAAAGAATGTAATAGCCAGAGGATGGGCAGGAATGTTGTGAAATACTGCTCTATACATGACATATCTGTTGCACGTATAAACTGTCAGTGACTCTAAGTCTTGCACAACATCAAGAAAATTAAAATCCCAACATGCAGTTGGAAAAAACTACAGCAACTGCACCCACACTGAGGATATTGACAATTGATAGCTCATTGATGAGACTCATTTTCTCTTCAGAGTTGTAGTACCTGGAAGATTCCCTGTACTACAGTGTTAAGCCCACATGTATGTGTAGCAGATGAAGAGCACTAATTGCATTCAGTAGTAAACATGTATTTAAGAAAGGACATGAAGTTGGCAAAAAGATATACTTTGTGTACTACAAAGATTTTCACATGGGCTTGAGAGGTAGATGTGATTAAGATACATTATATTCAGATACTAAATGTTCAAATAATTAATATAAATTATTGTTAGAAAAAGCTAAATGAACAAAATTAATATCTGAAAGTGAAGAGCCAATTTGAAGTAGAGTGAGTCTGTTCAGTGTTATAATTTCAACTCCACAGAGGCACATTCTCCGCTTATTATTTTATGGCACCCTTGAAATTAATAAATGTATTCTTCTTAATTATATAAAATATAGTAAAATGTAACTGTCACTTTGAAACATACTTCATTTTTTAGAAGTGAAAAAAATTAAATGTATAATCAATATGTCATAATCTAGTAGAAATTACTGATATTGAATATGTGTTACTGTGCTTGGGCTCAAAAACCACCCACTCTTTAGTATTATTCAATCCATTCACAGAGTAATGTACTTCTTTTTTCTCTTTTGGAGACTAAACTTTATAATTTCTTCCAGCTACCATGAACCCTTTGTTATAAATCATTACTGTGAGGCTTAATATTTGTATATTCATTGAAAACATGTTTTATTTATTGGTTTGCTTTATATGTACTGTGAAAAGAACTTGGAAATCAAGGAATGAAAGGTAGCTTCTCCTTTACAAGCCATTCAAGATCAAGGTGGGGATGCCAATTAGTGTGTGAAAATATTGGATGTTGTGATACATTTCTGTAGTGTCCAGAAGCTACATGCTGGTTCTCTGGAAGAAGAGATGGGAATAGAAAGAACAGGGTGGCAAGAGACAATACAAGGAGAAAGGCGTGACTTCTTGCTCAAATCTCAAACTCTTTTTTTTTATTTTCTATATTATTTGTTTACATTCCAAAGGCTTTCCCCTTTCCCAGTTACCCCCCACCATATGTCCCATAATTCCTCTCCCCCCCATGCTATTCCCCACACTTCACCCCCCACTATTTCTCTGTTCTGGGTCTACAATACTGGATCCAATCTTTACAGGCCCAGGGTCCTCTCCTTTTTTTCTTCTTGAGAGTCATTTGACTTGCTAATTGTGCCTTGAGTATTTAGGGCTTCTGGGCTCATTAATATCCACTTATCAGTGATTGCATTTTGTGTGTGTGTGTGTGTGTGTGTGTGTGTGTGTGTGTATTCTTTTTTGATTGGGTTAGCTCACTTAGGATGATAGTTTCCAGATCTAACCATTTACCTACAAATTGCATGAATTCATTATTTTTAATTTCTGAGTAGTACTCCATTGTATAAATATACCACATTTTCTGTATCCATTCCTCTTTTGAGGGATAAATCTCATCTCTCCCAAGATAAAAAGGCAGGCCAAGCCCCTCCCCTGAAGGCAGGAAACTGGTTCTGCTTGTTCAGTAGGAGAAAGGTGGTCTGGTTGCTGGCTGCAATTCTTTCAGAACAATAGGCTGGAGAACCGTCACACATTTTGGTCAAATAGATGCCCAGGACAGAAAAAAATTCCGTGAGACCAGGACATGTGATGGATAAGAGAGGTTTGGACTACAATACTCTGGAAAGCTTATAAAGAATGATTTAATAAACAGACAATGATATGGATCAAAAGTCATAGAACTTACATACATGTTTTGGGGGTCTCAGATATAGTGACTGTATCATACACACATTGAATTTTCAAATCTAAGAAGTAAATCTGGGAACACAAGCACATTGCATAAAGGACTATCCTTCTCAAGTTTGAGAAGTTTGGTGCTTTAAAAATTTAAGAGTAATCAGAATATAGCACACGCCAGAAAGGATGTAGAGCAAGGGCGATACTTTTCTCTTTTAGGTGGGAGTGCAAACTTGTACAATCACTTTGATTTTCAATTTTCCCATTTATAAGAAAATTTGGAATCATTCTACTGCAAGACCTAGTCTACACACACACTGGGGAAAGATACCCTCTATACCATTTGCTCCACAATCTTCATAGCAGTTTTATTCATAACAGTCAACAATTGGAAACAACCTAGATGTCCCTCAACTGAAGAATGGGTACAGAAAATGTGGTATATCTACAAAATGGAATACTATTCAGCTATTAAAATTGGTATTTCTTCTCCATTTCATCCTTTACACTGCCACTAGTATGAAGCTGGGAGACTTAGTGTATAAAAATGCATGAATCCAATTGTAATGAGTTTCAGAATAATAATAAGATATTCCTTTTTATAGTATATAGATGCCCCAGTCAAGACATAAAAAGGATTATTTTTAACATAAACATCACTTATATATCTGAAATTTCACTGTATTTTATATGTCCATCCTGATCTAAGTGGCTAAACTGTTATTCTTATTTTTCTGTTTACATTCAAAGATTTATTCAAAATTTTTATTTTTGTTTATCCTCCTCCTCTTCCTCCTTCTCTTTCTCCTGTTTCTCCTCATCTTCTTCCTCTTCCTCATTATTATTCTTTTGAGAAATTGTCTTACTATATATCAATAGCTGTCTGGGAGCTCCCTTTTTAGATCAGGCTAGCTGTGAACTTCCAGAGATTCTCTTGCTTCTGCCTCTTGAGTTTTGGAGATAAAGACCTATGCTATTTTGTTTGTTATTTTTCGTTTTTAAAATTATGTGTTTATTTATGTAATAGAATGTGCACTTCTGAAGATGACTGCAGTGATCTTAGTGGTAATAAGAGAGCTTCAGATCCTCTAGAGGTGAAATGACAGGTAGTTCTGAGCCACCTGATATAGGTTTTGGGAGCCACCAAGCTCTGTTCCTTTGCAAAGGCAGTTTGTCTCCCCAACTCATAAAGAATCTCTTCAGCCTCACTCTCAAGATTTTCTTTCTTTTTTTTCCCCTACAAAACAGGTTTTTATTTATATACTATAAAAATACTGTATGGACCCATAACGTAAAAAAAAATGATTAGTCTTTTTCTTATTCACTTTACATTCTGCTCACTGTTCCCTTCTTAGCCATCCCACCCCACAATCCATCTTGCCTTTCTCAACTCTTTCTCTTCTGAGCAAGTGAGGCCCCCTGCCCAACTGGTATCCCATTACTCTGGTACATTAAGTCTCTGAAAGGCTATCAAATTCTCTTTCACAGAGTCCAGATAAGGCAGCCAATCTAGATGAGCATATTCCACATTCAGAACACAGCTTTTGAGATAGCTCCCATTCCAGTTGTTTTGGACCAACATGTAGACTAAGCTGCACATCTGCTACATATGTGAGGGGAGGCTGAGGTCCAGCCCATTCATAGTCTTCAGTGGTATTTCAGTCATTAAGAACCACTGGGTCCAGGTTAGCTGACTCTGTTACTCTTTCTGTGGAGTTCCTATTCCTTTTGGGCTTACAGTCCTTCCTCCTATTCTTCCATAAGTGTCCCCAAGCACCATCTACTCTTTGATCATGGATGTTAGCATTTGTCTGAGTTGGCTACTATGTAGAACTTCGGAGATAGCTGCCATGTTTGACTCCTACCTGCAAGTGTAACAGAGTATTATTAATAATGTCAGAGATTGGTACTTATTAATGGAAAGGGTCTCAAATTGGGCCTGTTATTTCCTGGACATCCCTTGGTCTCTGTTCCATCCACCATCCCTGAATTTCTTGCAGACAGGCTAGATTTTGGGTCAAAAGATTTGTGGGTCCATTCATGTCATTATTGTTCTACTGAGGCTCCTGCCTGGCTAGAGAAGGTGGTTTTTCAGATTTCATAGCCCCAATGCTAAGAGTCATAGATAAGGTCACCCCCACTGATTCTTCAGAGCCTCCCTTATCCCAGGTCTCTGTCTCTTCCTGGAGATTCCCTTCATCTCCCCATCCTCATCAGTTACAGATTTCCATTCATTATCAAGGCCATCAGGCCATTTCTCCTGTCCCTCCCCACACCTGATCCTGAGCCCCATCTATTCCCATCCTTATTGCCTCTCCTACCCAGATCCTGCCTCCGTCTACCTCTGATGTCTATATTATTTCCCCATATAAGTGAGATTCAAAGATCCTCCTTGTGCCTTCCTTCTTGTTTAGCTTGTTTTTGTATGTTGAGGATAGCATCCATATCCTGTGTTTTATGGCCAATATCCACTTATAAGTGAGTGCAAAGCATGCACATCCTTTTTGGACATACTTGATAATATACCCAAGTTCTATCCACTTGTAGCAAAATAAAACTCAGCAGAATGCTGAGAGCTCATATCCTTTATGATATGTAAGAATGAGAGAGAGAGAGAGAGAGAGAGAGAGAGAGAGAGAGAGAGATACCATGAGTCTTAAAGTGCTTCAAGATTTCCTCTGCTGACACACTCCCTCTAACAAGAACAAGTCTTACCATCTTCACCAGCTGGAAACCAGCCATCCAAATATATGAGCCTATGAGGAGCATTAACATTCAAACAATTTTGTACCCTTACCTCCTTTCATCATAGGTCTTTTCAGTGCAGCAGATAGAAATGACAAGTGTGAAATGGGGTCTCAGGAATAAAAAATAACCATTTATGGTAAACCAGAAGTTCAGGCAGAATCGATAAACCCCTCTTTGTGAGAGAAGGCATTTGCTCAAGGGCCCCACTAGTTTGAAACCCTGTAAGAATTTGAACCCAGGCCTCTGCTGCTTTATCCCGTGAGTCTCATTTTACTCTTGTCCTTCAGGAATCTGAGGAAAGTGGGGTTCAGGCTGTTGTTAAGTGTTCACAGCATTCTCGTGCCACTAATCTCAATCACCATAAAGGATGTCATTTATTTTATTATCTGAATGATGAAAGATTGACCTTAAATTCTGGTAATGAAATAACCTCATTTTGCTTTTATTTGGAGATAGTCAAGAATTTTGAAGTATCCTTAGTAGATAAAAGAGGAAAAGAAAGAAAGAAAGAAAGAAAGAAAGAAAGAAAGAAAGAGAGAGAGAGAGAGAGAAAGAGAGAGAGAGAAGGAAGGAAGGAAGGAAGGAAGGAAAGAAAGAAAGAAAGAAAGAAAGAAAGAAAGAAAGAGAAAGAAAGAAAAAAGGAAGAGAAAGAAAGAAAAGAGAAAGAGAAAGAAAGAAAAAGAAAGAGAAAGAAAGAAAAGGAAAGAGAAAGAAAGAAAAAGAAAGAGAAAGAAAGAAAGAAAGAAAGAAAGAAAGAAAGAAAGAAAGAAAGAAAGAAAGAGAAAACGGGGAGGAAGGAGAAAAAGAGGAAGGGCCTGGTGCTTTGGCAGGCTACGGACAACCTTCTCTTTGCTTTTTGAGAATGTGTCTGTACTTGTTTTCAGCTTGCCAAGAGAACTAGTCTGGATTGCAATTGAACACCTGGGAGTCAACCTTCCCCACCTCAGTGTTGCAAGGCAAACACTAACAATTGAGCTGTGTCCTCAACCATATGCTTGTATGTAAGCTAAGTGTTAAAACACAGAAGTAAATAAAGTGAAATATGTTAAAGTATAACAATACACTATGATTGATTTATAATTAGGAAATACATGCTTTATAGATTTGCTATTTATAAAGTTTGTAACAACCAATACTATTGCATTAGGCTTCTCTTTCATGACCTGTTCTGTCCTTGAACCAGGCAGAACATCTTTAAAATATGAATTCTGTGTTCAAAACAAGTACATGGCACTATATATTTGCTGTGGATTTTGTAAGTTTAGGAGTGTTAGGTACAGAAATTCTTACTGCTGTATCCTACTTGCTATGGCACTTCATATGGTAACACTCTATATGAGCTGGTAATTGAGAACAATAGTCTGTATCATTTGGTCTAGATATGTTTGTAGGCTTGGCCATGCAGTTTCTCATAAACTGAGATGTTTGCATAAATATAAAATCATATAACAACATGTTTCTCAGAGTGCTGCCTAGTTTGTGAGCATCATGTCAATTTCATACTAATCATCTCATGGGAGAAGGGATGTTCAAAACTTAACAGAATTTATCTAAGATTCTACATTAGATTGACTAAAAAAGAGACTCCAGGCTTCACTCTTTTTGTGAAAGTACGAGTTTCCAGTTTGGAGAGAATATAATATTATGAGAGCAATGGTCCAAGAAATTACTTAGTTGTAAGCAAATGTTCACATTACCAGGGAAAGTACACTACAAGGCTCAGATGTCAGGCCATATGTGAAACTCTGGCTGTCTTAGTTTTCCAGAATTTTGATTTAATCCTAACTATTGAACTTACAGAAAAATCTTGCACTGTTTTAAGGTCATTAACAGAAAAACCAATAATACATACACACACACACATACCTAAATACACACACACATACATACACATACATTTATATATATATATATATATATATATATATATATAGAGAGAGAGAGAGAGACATACATACATACATTATATACATATACACATATATACAAATATACACATATATACATATACACATATACATATACACATATGTATATATGCATATACATACACATATATGTATATTCATATATGCATATATACATATATACATACACACATATATACATGCACACAAACACACATACAAACATACAAATATACACATATACACATGTATATGTATATATATATATATATATATATATATATATATAGAGAGAGAGAGAGAGAGAGAGAGAGATTGAGATATAGGTAAAGATAGATGGAAGGAAGGAAGAAAAGAAGGAAAGAAAGAAAGAAAGAAAGAAAGAAAGAAAGAAAGAAAGGAAGGAAGGAAGGAAGGAAGGAAGGAAGTTACCAGAACAGGGAGATGAATCTCTACCTTGTTTGTAAGAAAGCTCTGTGTTACCTTGTTGAGCATTATGCATGCAGGATACCTAATAATATCCTCAAACATGCACCATCTTAGGAAATGGCTCAGAATATTAGGTGTACTTTCTGCTCTTGCAAAAGGAGCCAAGTTTATATTCTAGGATCCATGTTTGATGGTTCAAAATGGTAATTGTGTCTCCTGGGTATCTTCTGCTCTCTTCATGCCTCTGACAATATCTGCATATGCATGGAATACCTTCAAACACACAAAAATATAAACATACACACAAACACACAAATACATTTTTAATTCTTCTCTCATACAATCCAGCTCAACAAAAGTTACTACTCCTTCTTCTCTTCCCAGTTCCTTCTCCAACTTCTCCCTTCCCCACATTCATTGCTTCAACATTTTCCTTCAGAAAATAACAAGTTTCCCAGGGATATCAACCAACTATAGCATAACAAGATCCAGTAAGCATAGGAACAAATCCACATATAATGGAGGGAGGAGGCAACCAAGTAGAAGGAATGTGGTCTTAAAAGGCATAAGAGTCAATGACACCTCTACTCCCACTGTTAAGAGTTCTATAAAACCCAATGTTAAACAATCACAATACACATATAAAGGACCTAACAAAGTCCAAGGCAGACTTGATTATTGCCACTTCAGTCTCTGTCTCTGTGATCCACAATGGACCCTGCTTAGTTGCTTCTCTGAACCTTGTTTCCTAGAGTTCTTGAACCCTCTGGTTCCTACAATCCTTCCCCCATACCCTTCTACAAGTTACCCTGGCACTGCCTAGTGTTTGACTGTGAGTCTCTATATCTGCTGCCATCATTGCTAGATGATGGCCCTCTGATAAGAATTGGGCTAGATAGGAGTATAGCAGAAAAGCAAACTATCATTAGAAATAATTATGTTTCCATAATATTTTATTCTACCATAGGTCTCTGTCCTATCCAGGTTCCAGTTTCAGGCAGAGATACACATGGACAATCTCTTGTAGAATGGACTTTGAATTAGACCAGTAATTGGTTGGCCACTCCATCAAAATATGAGACAACATTGCCCACAGTTGTCTTGCAGGCAAGACATCTTTATAAGTCAAATGTTTTGTGATTTTGTTGATGTGATTTTAAAAAGTAGGAGTGCTGGTATCCAATTTCTAATGGACTTCCTGGGATGCCCTGCTTAGTACTTGGCTCCTTTTTTGATCTATTCAATTCAGTGTTCCTTAGCCACTGTCTAGGTTCTATACTATGCTGGAAAGACGTGTGTGAGTTCAGTTTCTCAACTTATCAAGGAAGGTAATGCCCCAATTGCTTAACCTGCACAACCTTATAAGCAGTTAAACCATATCTATTATTATAATTCAAAGATAGTAGCACTTGTTAAATGGGTATATTTCTCTAAATAAAACATATACAAAGTCCATTTCCTAAGAAATGGATTATAAGAGTCATATTCATGGTCCAGTGTAAATCAGAATCACCCATAAGGATTGTTACTTCCCAACATGGAAATCTTGAGGATGAAAATCCAGTAGGTCCTCATAGGTCGGAGACTTGGCAGATATATCAAGTTAACAGAGAAGACTAACTTTGCTAAAATGGAACCAAACATTGGAAGTAGTTGGCACAAGAAATTCATTCTGGCTGGTTTCTGTATATGACTGGAGAACATCCTCTGAGACAGAGCTCCATTCCCTGGAAGCAAAGGAAGATAGCTAACCTCCCAAGAGTGAGGAGATGCCTGAGAGCACAAGTAGGAACACCCATGCTGCTCAGAAAAACCTGCCTGAAAGTCTGAGTACACAAGAACCCAGAGGCTGCTGGGGACAAGAGTGTCTTATTTCCATATGCTCCCAAGGCTGATCCTGGGCCACAGAGCTACATACACAAATACCACCACAAGAGAGCTAGTCTCTTAGGAGTGCTTACATACCTGTGTGTCCAGGTAAGACTATGAATTCTCTTCAAATTCCTGGCAAAAGTAGGACATTCCCAGAGGTATCAGGACACAGGAATGAAAGATCAGCTGAGGACAGGATCCTTCTGGTTTCTGTCTGCACACCTGCACTGACCCTGTATGACAACTCTCTATACCTAAATTCTCTCCATAGAAAACTGGTCTACTGGGAGTACTGATATGCAGGTTTAGAGGAAAGATAAGCCACAGTCAGAGACATAAAGACCAGCCAACACCAGAGATAACTAGAGGGCAAAAGGTAAATGCAAGACCATTAACAACATATACCAAGGCATTATGACACCATCAGATCCCAGTTGTGCCACAACAACAAATCCTGAATGCCCTATCATATCAGAAAATCAAGAGATGGATTTAAAATCATATTACATGATGCTGTAGAAGACTTCAAGAAGGATACTCTTAAAGAAATAAAGGACAACCTGGGTCAAAAGGTAGAATCCCATAAAGAGGAAACAAAAAATCACTTAAAGAAATACAGGAGAACATGGGTAAACAAGTAGAAGCCCTTAATGAGAAAACATAAAAATCCCTTAATGTACTACAGGAAAACACAAACAAGCGAGTGAAGGAACTGAGCAAAACCATCCAGGATCTAAAAATGGAAGAAACAAAACAATGAAGAAATCACAAAGGGATCACTCTGGAGATAGAAAACTTTGGAAAGAAATCAGGAGTCACAGATGCAAGAATCAATAACAGAATTTAAGAGATAGAGGAAAGAAAGAATTTCAGATGCTGAAGATCCCATAGAAAACATTGACTCAACAGTCAAAGCATATGCAAAATGCAAAAAGCTTGTAAACACAAAACATCCAAGAAATCCAGGACATAATATGGAGATCAAATCTAAGCATCATAGGTATAGAAGAGAGTGATGATTTACATCTTAAAGAGCTAGGAAAATCTTCAACAATTTAAAGAGTAAAAATTCTCTAACCTAAAGAAAGAGATGCCCATGAACATACAAGAAGCCTATAGAAATCCAAACATACTGGACTAGAACAAATTCCTCCTGTCACACAATAATCATAATACCAAATGCACTAAAAAAAAGAATTTTAAAAGCAGTAAGGTAAAAAGGTCAAGTAACATATAAAGGCAGACCTAACAGAATTACACCAGACTTCTCACCAGAAACTATAAAAGCTAAAAGATCCTGGGCAGATGACATACAGACCCTAAGAGAACCTAAATGTCAGCCCAGACTAGTATACCCAGCAAAACTTTTCAATTAAAATAGACATAAAAATAAGATTTTCCATTACTAAAGCAAATTTACATAATATCATTCCACAAATCCAGCTCTACAAAGGATAATGGGTGGAAAATACCAACACAAGGCAGGAAACCACAATCTAAATAAAGCAATATAGTAGTCTTCTTTCAACAAACACAAAAGAAGATAGCCATAAAAACAGAATTTCACCTTTAACAAAGAAAACAACAGTAAGCTAACATCACTATTCCTTAATATCTCTTAACAACAATGGCCTCAACTCCCCAATAAAGAGACATAGACTAAATGACTAGATACATAAAAAGTAACCAACATTTTGCTGTATACAAGAAACCCACATCAGTGACAAAGGCAGTCACTACTTCAAAGTCAAAAGTTGGAAAATAATTTCCCAAGCAAATGGTCCCAACAAAGAAGCTGGAGTGGCCATTCTTATTTCCGATAAAAATGACTTTCAACCAAAAGTTGTCAAAAATATAAGGAGGGACACTTCATACTAGTCAAAGGAAAAGTCTACCAACATGAACTGGCAATTCTGAAAATCTATGCTCTGAATGCAAGGGCACCCACATTCATAAAAGAAAGTAAACCGCTCTGGAAATCAGTTTGGCGGTTCCTCAGAAAATTGGGCATGTCACTTCCAGAGGACCCTGGCATACCACTCCTGGACATATACCCAGAGGATTCCCCTGCATGCAATAAGGACACATGCTCCACTATGTTTATAGCAGCCTTGTTTATAATAGCCAGAATTTGGAAGGAGCCCAAATATCCCTCAAAGGAGGAATGGATACAGAAAATGTGGTATATTTATACAATGGAATACTACTCAGCAATTAAAAATAATGAATTCATGCAATTTGTAGGTAAATGGTTAGACCTGGAAAATATCATCCTGAGTGAATTAACCCAATCACAAAAGAATACACATGAAATGCAATCACTGATAAGTGGATATTAATGAGCCCAGAAGCCCTAAATACTCAAGACACAAATAGCAAGTCAAATGATTCCCAAGAAGAAGAAAGGAGAGGACCCTGGGCCTGTAAAGATTGCATCCAGTTTAGTAAAGAAACCGAGGGGGGAGGGGGAATGATTGGGGAACAGTTGGGGGGGGGAGAGGAACTATGGGAACTATGGTGGGTGGGAACTGGAAAAGGGGAAAGCCTTTGGAATGTAAACATAGAATATAGAAAATAAAAAAAAATTTAAAAAAAAGAAAAAAAAAGAAAGTTTACTAAAGCTCAAAGCACACATTACACCCCACACAATAATAGTGGGAGACTTCAATACCTCACTCTCAAAAACAGACAAATCATGGCAACAGAAACTAAACAGAGACACAGGGAAACTAACTAAAGTCATGGAACAAATAGATCAAACAGATATTTATAGAACATTCCATCCTTAAACAAAAGAATACACCTTCTTCTCAGCACCTCATGATACCTTCTCCAAAATTGACCATGTAATTGATCACAAAACAGGCCTCAACAGATACAGAAATATTGAAATTATTCCATGCAACTTATCAGATCACCAGAGCTTAAGGCTGGTCTTAAATTCAATTAAAAACAATGAAAAACACACATACACTTGGACTTTGAACAATGCTTTTCTCAATGATAGCTTGGTCAAGGAAGAAATAAAGAAAGAAATTGAAGACTTTTTAGAATTTAATGAAAATGAAAACACATCATACCAAAACTTATGGGACACAATGAAAGCAGTGCTAAGAGGAAAACTGATAGCTATAAGTGCCTCCAAAAAGATAATGAAGAGAGCTTACACTAGCAGCTTGACATTGCACCTGAAAGTTTTAGAACAAAAAGAAATACACACCCAAGAGGAGTAGACAGCAGGAAATAAACTCAGAGCCGAAATCAACCAAATAGAAACAAAACGAGTTATACAAAGAATCAACAATACCAGGAGCTGGTTCTTTGAGAAAATCAACAAAATAGATAAACCCTTAGACAGACAAACCAGAGGGCACAAAGCCACTACCCAAATTAATAAAATACGAAGTGAAAAGGGAGACATAATAACAGAAACTGTGGAAATTCAAGAATCATCAGATCCTACTACAACAGCTTATACTCAACAAATTTTGAAAATCTGGACAAAACGGACAACTTTCTAGATACCTACCAGGTGCCAACCTTAAAAGCAGGTTTAGATAAACCATCTAAATAGTGCCATAAGTCCTGAGGAAATTGAAGCAGTTGTTAATAGACTCCCATCAAAAAGAAAAAAAAAACCCAGGGCCAGATGAGTTTAGTGGGAAACCCTACCAGATCTTTAGAGAAGAGCTAATACTGATACTCCTTATTTCACAAAATAGAAACTCAAGTAACACTACCCAACTCATTCTACAGAGCCAAAATAACACTTATATCTGGAATATTAGAAATGGAAGCAGTTGTTAATAGGCTCCCATCAAAAAGAAAAAAGAAAAACACCCAGGACCAGATGGGTTAGTGGGAAATTCTATCAAATCTTCAGAGAAGATCTAATACTGATACTCATTATTCCACAAAATAGAAACTCAAGGAACACTACCCCACTCATTCTACAAAGCCACAATAACAATTATATCTAATCCAAAGACCAAACAAGGAAAGAGAATTTTAGACCAATCTCCATTAAGAACATCAATGATTAAATACTCACCATTCTGGTCAACTAAATCCAAGAATGCATCAAAATGTTAATTCACCACATTCAAGCTGTCTTCATTCCAGGGATACTGAGATGGTTTAGTATATGGAAATCCATCAATGTAATCCACTACATAAACAAACTCAAGGAAAAAATCACATGGCATTTCATTAGCTGCATTAAAGGATTTTAACAAAATCCAGCATGCCTTCATGATAAAAGTTTGGAGAGATTGGGAATCCAAGGTACACACCTAAACATAGTGGAAGCAATATACTGCAAATCCATAGCCAATATCCAACAAAATGGAGAGGAACTTGAAGCAATCCCACTAAAACTGGGGACCAGACAGGGCTTCCCACTCTCTACTTATCTATTAAATATAGTACTTGAAGTCCTAAACAAACCAATCAGAAAACTAAAGGGGGTCAAAGTATACAAATTGGAAAGGAAGAAATCAAAATATCATTATTTGCAGATGATACGATCATATACTTAAGCAACCCCAAAACTTCCACCAGAGAACTCCTAAAGCTGATAAACAACTTCAGCAAAGTGGCTGGATATAAAATTAACTCAAGCAAATCAGTAGCCTTCCTCTATTCAAAGGATAAACAAGCTGAAAAAGAAATTAGGCAAATGATAACCTTACAATAGTCACAAATAATATTACATATATTGGTGTGACTCTAACCAAGCAAGTGAAAGATCTGTATGACAAGAACTTCAAACCTCTGAAGAAAGAAATCGAAGATCTCAGAAGATGGAAAGATCTCCTATGCTCAGGGATTGACAGGATTATTATAATATAAATGATCATCTTCCAAAAAATATCAACAAATTCAATGCAATCCCCATGAAAATTCCAAATCAATTGTTCATAAATCTAGAAAGAGCAATTCTCAAATTCATCTGTAATAACAAAAAACCCAGCATAGCAAAAACTTTTCTCCAC
Source organism: Apodemus agrarius (assembly GCA_964023405.1). NCBI lineage: Eukaryota > Metazoa > Chordata > Mammalia > Rodentia > Muridae > Apodemus > Apodemus agrarius. Next base: position 87,982,379 of record OZ030017.1, on the reverse strand, counting down.
AACATAAGATCTCCTTGGGGAATCAGTATCAGAGATCTCAAGCAGTACTACTGTGCAATGGTCATAAAAACTCTGTCTCTGTATTGATACACAGACAGGCAGGAAGATCAATGGAATAGAACTGAAGGCCCAGAAAAGATCCCACATACCTACTGTAACTTGATATTTGATAAAGGAACTAAAAACATCCAGTTGAAAAGACAGCATTTCTAACAAATGGTGCTGGATCAACTGGTGGTCAGCATGCAGAAAAATGCAAATTGACCCATTCTTATCTCCTGTACAAAGCTCAAGTCCAAGTGGTTCAAGGACCTAGACATAAAACCAGACACACTGAAGCTTATAGAGGAGAAAGTGAGGAAGAGCATTGAACACATGGGCACAGGAGAAATATTCCTGAATAGAACACCAATGGCTTATGTTCTAAGAAAAAGAATCAACAAATGATATCTCATACAACTGCAAAGCTTTGTAAGACAAAGGACACTGCCAATAGGACAAAACAGCAGCCAACAAATTGGGAAAAGAACTTTACCAGCCCTTCATCCGATAGAGGGCTAATATAGAGAAAATATTTTTAAGGCTCTTAAAATATTTCTTTTTGCTAGAGGAGCAGGAGTCTCTGACCATCTTTGAATATTTCAAGAAACTCAGTGAATGACATAATAGAATTATGATTGTTAATGGGGACTCAAAGTTGAGGTAGTTGTGAGGTAACAGGATTCCAGTTCAGCATATGTCACTCATTGTACAGGATTTTGGTAGACTGTAAGCCACCAAAGGGGTATACCAAACTGAAGTGATGCATCTTGCCTACAAGAATTTAAAGAAAATTTGAGAAAATATATTAATGTTCACAAATATGATCAATGATGCTCGGTATTATGACAGACAAGTGCAAGGTCTATGTACAGAAATGATATCTTGGAAAGCTGGGACTTCTGTGGTAGGTTGAATTCACTGATCAGAATTGGCACACAGCAAAAGTGGTATGAAGTTTATCCTTCCCATTTCTCTTGTCTCCACGTACTGTCCCTGATAGCTTGTCCTGCTTCCCATTTTCCTGGGAAGAGAGAAGTCTTTATAGAAACTGTTACCACTAGTGACACTCAATAGAATTTTGTGAGATTATCTCTTTTTCAAGGGTAGTACAAGTTCTAGGATAAGGAGTAGAAACAGCTTTCCAAGGTCAAGGAAAAAGGAAACAACTACCTCTCCCTGCAGAGTAGTGCCTCAGTGTTTCTGATGTGAAAACATAGGAGGGAATTGGATGGTGACATCAGGCTAAAGAGCTTAGCAATGCCTGAGCCACTAGCTAAGGCTTTAGATTAAGACTTGTTAATGGATTCTAAGACAAATTCCCTGCTGACAAAAAAAAGGAAACTAATAGCCTTCACTTAGTGAGAATATCAAGCTTCCTTCATATCTCTTTCAGACACTGTAGGCTTTTAACATCTTCAATTTTCACACTGAAGAAAGGAGATAAAACCTGGTAACTTGAACACTGTGGAATTCCTTCATTCTGAGGAAAATACCTGCTTTTCAAGTCAAAGTTCTTTCCTGAAAATTTGGATTCTTTCTATAATAACTTATAGTTTCTCACTGCTGTGACCAGATAAATGATAGAAGATCCTTCATGAATGTAGGGTTTGTTTGTGTCCAGTTTGAGACTGCAGCCTACCATCTTGGGAATAGGAGTTGGCTATCTACTTTATATTTGTAATTGGGAATCAGAGATATGAGTGCTGGAGAGCAGACTCCTTTCCCTTCTCTTATTTAATGCAGGCACCTGACAAAGGTATCTCTCCCCTCTTCAATTAACCTTCCACAGGGCATATTCATGGATACACTCAGAGGTGGTTCTAAATCCCATGAGTGATTAACAGTGAGGATTAACTGTGATACTACCTCAGTCACTTTGCTTTCTTCCTCAATTCTGATGGTTTATTTCTCAAAATATGTCAGGACTCCACTATAGTGAGGCCAGAATATACATAGTGCATTGCATCCTTGGCCCAGAAACTGAGAAACTGCTTTTCCTTACAGAATATTGTGGCTCCTATTCTTTCTCTCTGATTCACCTTTTTGTCCTGGTGTGGTAACTATTTCCACAGAGGACTGAAACTCACTGATCACTGTCCAGAATTCAGTAAAATCTAAGATTTTCTCCATTACTCCACAACTTAGAGACAACATCTTTGTTTTATTCTCTTCATTGGGAGCATCACCTGCTGCTCACTGGTGCCATGATGGATATTGATATTTATTGACTATTTCCCATTCAACATGTCAGGAAAAAACTTCCACTATACTGCCTACCTGGCAATCTTTTATATCCTCTCAGTTGTGGGAATTACTTTTCACTGGTTGTCAAACTCTAAATCTCAGGGCCCATAATTCCTGCTGCCTACTTCCTCTTGTGAACCACACAGAATCACTAAGGAAATCACACTGGCTCTACTTTTGACATATATCCAGAAGCTCAGTTTTCTCCTCTTTCCAGCAGTTCAGTCCAAGTTCTACATTTAGGTTTAGTTTTCATTGCCCAGTTTAGTACATTGGTGCTTTAGTGGTCTTCAGTTTCTGGTGTCCAGTTCAACCCATTGTATGATCAAATAGATCATGTTGTACCTCTTTTTGGGTCCCACCTCAAAATGAGACACAGGGGGAAAGTTCCTGAACAGAACACCAATAGCTTATGCTCTAAGATCAAGAATTGACAAATGGGACCTCATAAAATTACAAAGTTTCTGGAAGGCAAAAGACACTGTCAAAAGGACAAAATGGCAACCAACAAAGTGGGAAAAGATCTTGAAACACCTTAAGAGATGTTCAACATCATTAGTCATCAAGGAAATGCAAATCAAAACAACCCTGAGATTCCACCTCACACCAGTCAAAATGACTAACATTAAAAACTCAAGAGACAACGAGTGCTTTTGAGGATGTGGAGAAAGAGGAACACTCCTCCACTGTTGGTGGGATTGCAAAATGGTAAAACCCGCTCTGGAAATCTGTTTGGCGGTTCCTCAGAAAATTGGGCATGTCACTTCCAGAGGACCCTGGCATACCACTCCTGGTCATATACCCAGCGGATTCCCCTGCATACAATAAAGACATATGCTCCACTATGTTTATAGCAGCCTTGTTTATAATAGCCAGAAATTGGAAGGAGCCCAAATATCCCTCAAAGGAGGAATGGATACAGAAAATGTGGTATATTTATACAATGGAATACTATTCAGCAATTAAAAATAATGAATTCATGCAATTTGTAGGTAAATGTTTAGATCTGGAAAATATCATCCTAAGTGTGTTAACCCAATCACAAAAGAATACACATGAAATGCAATCACTGATAAGTGGATATTAATGAGTCCAGAAGCCCTAAATACTCAAGGCACAATTAGCAAGTCAAATGATTACCAAGAAGAAGAAAGGAGAGCACCCTGGGACTGTAAAGATTGGATCCAGTTTTGTAGACCCAGAACAGAGAAATCGTGGTGGGGGGGAATGATTGGGGAATAGTTGGGGGGGAGAGGAATTATGGCACATATAGTGAGGGGTAGCTGGGAAAGGGGAAAGGCTTTGAAATGTAAACATAGAACATAGAAAATAAAAATTAAAAAAAATGCGGCCCCTGCAAGATAAGCAACCCAGTTCTTATGTTTCAACCCTCTCACCCTCAGCCCCATCAGCTAAAGTATGCTGAAGACCCTCCTGAAATCCTATGACTGCATGTCTTTCATACAATCCAGGCCCTTCCTGACCATATTATGTAAATGTGTCCCATTCCTTGCTGCTTTCAACACTTAGGTTTAACCTTGCTTTTCCATTTTCCGTTTCTCAGCATGTTTATCTTGTTTCCATGGTATGTTACTTCTCTCAGTGTGCTCAAAATAGTTACAATTTTTATTGCTGGGACAAAGTGCCTAACAGACAGAACTTCAGAAGGGGAAGGTTTATTTTGGTTCACAGTTTGAGGACACTGTTACAGAAGGGAAAGGAGGAGAAGTGTGAGGCAGAAGGTCACATTGCATCCATAGTGAAGAATCAGAAGTCAGTGCTGCTCTTCAGCTCACTTCCTTCTCTTTATTTACTCCATGATTCCTGAACATAGGATCATACAATTTGAATTTATGCCATCTATTTGAAAATGTTTACATCAAGTGTTCATACTCAGTGTCAAAAAGAAAAGTGGGGAGGAACTTATGTTTCTTATAACATTGTTTTGCTTAAGCATTCAGGGCTGTGTGGGAAAGAAAGGGGTATTCAACAGGCATTTTGTAAATGAAAGAAAGGTCTGAATAAAATGTTATTTTAAGAATGAATGTGACAATGAATTTGCCCTAACATGAGGATGATGCCTTGGATGCTCTGGCTTATCTCCTGAAAACCAAATGTGTTATAATTGGGAACAATACCAAGTTACTAACCTTTCATTTGACAAATACTACCTCAGTGGATACTATGTGAATCTATGGTTCATTTTAATGAAATTTTTTCTCTATTTTACAGTCTATACATAAAGTTTACATCTTAATTTTAACTAATCCTTGATAGTTTTCTGAGATTTAGGCCTGACAATTTAGATGGTTGATATGTGCCTTGGAAGGAAAGAGAAGGTAGAGTTAGGTGTGAGAAGGTGACCATGGACCCTAACTAACTTCATTAGATAAACAATGTAAGTCTCAACATGTCCATGAATGAACTTTGAGATCAGATGATCTATACTCATATCCTTCTGATATTACTTTGTGCCTGGTCACTAGCAATGCTCTATGTCTTACTCACCCTGTTGGTTGCATACCTGTTAGGGTTCTAAAACCACATGATGCTGTAATACCTTTCCATTTCAAACAACCTCCCAGCCAATCTCAGGATATTTACTCTTTAGAGAGTAAACTTTCTTTATACCTTTTTTGGAAATAGTGAATTCATTGCACACAAAGGCAGGCCAGATATGGAGGAACATATGAAGGTTCCTCTTACATGTAGCTGATGTATATATTAAAGGGCTAGATTGTACATAGTGTTTTCAGAAATTAGACAGCATGAGCAGCTTAGGGTGTGTGTTTAGATCACCATATGGAGCCCAAACTTCTGATCTGGAACAGGTGGGTATTTGTTAAAGAAATATCTCCTGATTTCTCTGATTGCTTTAGAGAACAACAAATAATTACAAATATTGAATGATATTTGCAATTTATTAAAATTATAATTACTAGATTGCTGTATCTTAATAACTTCACATTAATAATTTAACAATATATCACATTATTATAGCATGTTTTATTTAATTGATTTTAATTTTTATGGGTTAATTGTGGATTTCACATCATGTAGCTCAATCCTACTAATCTCTCAGTCCAGTCACACTTGCCTTCCAGCATTGCAATCTTCCCCATAGCCCTCTGGCTTTCTTGCTCTCACATCTTTGGGGGCCAATTCACTGGTAACCTCTTCAACCAGGGCCAGCTCTGCCCTGCTGCACAAGGGAGGCTCAGCGTCTGTTTTACTGAGTATTGCAGCCAGCGAGAATCAGGGCCAGTTTGCACACTCTCATTAATCTAGCACCAGCTCTCTAGCCACCTGTCAGAGGTGACAAAGGATGACAGAGGGGTGAATGACATTTTCCCCTCACTAGTGCTACTAAACAACAAACCAGAAACATAGCTGACTCATCTATGGTCACAATCTGGAAATCAGCTCACCGGCAACCACCACATCCAGGGCCAGCTCTATTATGCTGCCATGGTGAGGGAAAGGGCTCTCTCTAGGGTTCTGCAGGACATGAACAGGTTCAGCTTTCGAGCTCTGATGACCTGGAGGCCAATTCTCCTGCCTGTCATAGGCGACAAGTGGCAAAAGGAGGAGATATCTATCCTTTGCTCTTGTCATCTTGGGGGTTGGGATCAGTTCTGCACATTCTTCAGATATCAAACTGCACACAGGCATCAGACCCAAAGAGGGATTCCCCACCCAGTCTTTGGTTGTAACAAATCCCCACTGCTATAGGGCCACAGATCCAGATGCGGCTCCATTGGCAGCACAGGCCAGGGCACCACCATGATCTCAGGGCACATAACTGGCTACTTACATCAGGCTGCTCCTCAAGTCCTTCAGTTGTGCATCTCTTCAATATGGCAATGTCCTTCTCTTTCTCTTCCACTTCTCTACAACTGACTTTTTCCTCTTTGTGGAACCAGGGGTCTCTGAGTGTCTGGGGTCACCTCAAGAGTGCTATGCTTTGCTAGCGCATTCAGGTATCAGGCCGAGGTCATCTCAGGTGTGGTCGAGTCTTTAAATCTGTAGGCTCCTACCTTATCAGGCCTGTGAACTGACAAGCAGGAGATACTCTGTCTCTCTCCTGGTTAATTCACACTGCCCTCACTTCACTGAAAGTAGCCTTATAGTTCAGATGAAAAGGAAGGGATCATGATACAGTGACATTTGGTTCAGAAAAATGAAGCCAGAGGTCAGAAGAGATGGCTTGGTGTTTAAGAGTACTTGAGGAGACTCAAATTCTTTTCCCAAGACCCTTTCCATATAGTTCATAGCTGTGTCTCACTTCAGTATTAATGTTTTCAATGAATCTACTGAATATGGCATGTACTTTAACACACACACACACACACACACACACACACACACACAATTTAAAAATCTTAAGTACTAACTCTTCAAAAACTAAAAAGAAATGGGCTGCTTTGTCCCAAGATATTATTTCTTCTTTGCCAGATCCTCTACAGTTTATTCTAATGTTTAGTTTTGGGTGCCTGAAAATTAGCAATGTGAACTATAAAACCCATTTGGATTTATATGGATTATCTTCATTATATATATATGGAAGATAATGGAAGTACTATAATAATAAACAACTTAAAAAGAGAAGAATGAAGAATCTGAGTCAATTAATAAACCACAACATTCAGTTTTATACTTATGCCACTATGTTACAGGTTCACTTCTGTGAGTGAGGTATGTATGTGTGTGTCTATGTCTGTGTGTATGCATTTTTATATGTTATGTGCTGTGTGTATGACTATATGTACATACATAATTTATATGTGTGGAAAGAATTTTTTGATATGTGTGAATTGATGTATTTATTTGTGCATTCGCACATGTGTTTATGTGTCTATTGTGGATGTGTTTGTGTTGCTGTGTGTTTGTGTTTGTATGTGTATCTGCATGTGTTATATGCATGTATATGTGTAGATGTTTGTACTTGTAAACACACACAGTGACTACAGGAGGAAAGGTCATCAAATATCTTGCTTTATCAGTCACTGTCTTAGTCACTTGGGAAAGAGTCTCTTACTGAATCAACAGCTAGACTTGTGGCCAGAAAGTTCCTGTGATCCTCCGGTTTCTACTCCCCACAGTGCTCAGTTTCCAGAAAAGTATGTATCTATACCCTGCTTATTAAATAGGTGTTAGGTATTCAAATTCAGGTCTTCATGCTTATACAATAAGTGTTCTTATTCATTAAGCCAATCTCTTTAGCACCTTATTTAATGGCATAATGATTTGGAAATGCCCAAGGGAAAGATAAAATTGTCAAGATTTTTGTACAATAGCTTGCAGTGTTTGAGACATGACCTATGGAAATGAATTAATAAATGCCTAGTTTATGAGATACCTTGGTATCTGGTTGTGAAAGTATAAGAGATGCATGTGTTACAATTGGAAATGAGAGAACAGATCAAGATTTTGCAATTATATCTTCCTCTTTCATGCTAAGCTTTATCCTCTGTCAGCCTCAGTTTCCATGTGTTACAGTTACAATATCTCCCACATTTTGGGGCTGATTTGAGGACTTATCAGTCTGCTGGTAGAACAGGGTGAATGCACAGAAATGACCCTGATTGTGGCAGTCCTGCCAGATATTACTGTAACAACCACTGGCAAAACAGTATTACTCCCTATATCAATTTCATTGATCATTGTTGTGACCTCACTCACAGTTGGAAGGTACAGTCCAAGATAATGGGAAAATAATGGACTGCAGGCATGAACCAGAGACCAATTAGTGCTGGTGGTTGGCCTGTTTTCTCCTGTTTATCCAGTCAAGTCCTCAGAATACATACGGCATGGTGCCACACACAATTAATCTCAGTCTTAAAATACAAAGTCCTGAGCTGCATATACATTCTATATTGTAAACAATCACAAAACATTTTTAAATGAGACAACATATAAAGGAAACATTATGTTAATAAACTAGCAAATGAATGAATTTAGAACTTAGCAGAGAAGAGCTTTGGAGTACACTTATTAAAATAAGTGAAAATGTTATAAAAGATTTTAGAAAATAATTAGAAAAGACTAAACAATAGAGAGAAATACAAAATGTCTAAGAGAGATACCATATTATATAGATTAGGCCACAGACAATACCTTAGTATCTAGAATTCCTTAGTAAAGAATCTGTGAGTTTTATTGTGTATAATTCCATCTAAGATGTCATGCCCCAAAAAGTTGTTGTCTTCATAGTGTTTCTGCCCTGTTTTCTTGACAATTTTTTTTCACTTAAAGAGAATCTGGACATACACCACCTACCTTTTACAAATCACAGTATAGGCAAAATGGTAGTTGGAGTTGTCTGTGTAAATGAGAGATAGCTAGTGTTTCAGATTCCTCATGAGCTCATAAGTATCTACATACTTTAGTTTTTCTTTTTTTTGTATGCTCACAATGTGTAGAAACTTGCCTATAAAAGAACACATTTAAGTGAGTGTACATATTTATACAGGATATGGAGGCTCGTTTTTCTTTATTCCTCTTTCTTACAGACCTTGCTTTAGTATTCTCCTTGTTTCATGTCCTTCATACATACATTTACATACATTTAATCAAGCCTGTAGTATTTGTCTTTCTGCCTCTAGATTATTCGGCTCACCATGATGATTTCCAATTCCATTCATTTTAATATCAATCATATAATTCTACTTTTATTCACAGAAAAATTCAATTTTGTTGTGTATATAGATCACATTTCTATACATTATTATTATTGGTAGCAAACAATTCCAGCTGATTCCAAGTCTTGCCTACTTAAATTCGTGCTATATATACATATTCATGAGAGTCCATGTGTGGATGCTGACTTAGATTCCTTGAGAAATTTTTCTGGCAGTGTAACTGAATCTTATGATAGTTATATTGTTACCTTTATAAGGGACATCCACGTTGAGTCCCAGAATAACTGTAACTGTTGATATTCATGCCAACTGTGTGCGAGAGCAACTTCCCCATATTCTCACTAGCATTTTTTTTATCTCTAATGCTTAAAGTCACTTAAACTTTTTTAAAAGTTTCAATGACAATTTTGTCCATATTTTTAGAGCAATTCATTGATGTATTGGTTGATGAATTGATAGGTGTTTTTGCTTAATATTTTGAGTCCACTATAGAAAATAGCTTTTAAGAATATTATTTGAGCATATCATCATTACAGTTTGTCATATATACTTCTGATTGTGCATGTTCATTTTCATCTTGAGTAGTGTTAAAATCACCATGAAAATGGATATAGATTTTATCTGTTACAAAACTCACATTTTCCCTTCGGCTTTTAATTCTGAAAATAATATTGCATAGTGTTCTATGTAAAGCCAATCTTGTCATGTTTACTCATGCTGTTCTTTTAGGTTTTCTTCCTTCTCAGTGACATGTTTACTATTAATACAGTTCTCCTCCAGGCACCAATCATTGTTTTCACTGCTCTGCAAAACCTTTATTTTTATTATTGTCATATACCTATTTGGCTTTCTTATTTTAAAACCGTGTGTTCATCTTAATTCATATCCAAATTATAGGACAGAATATGTGATCTATCTATTGGGAGTTATTTATACATACAATACACTGTTGTCAAAGATGGGAGAATTGTAAATGGATTGGCAAAAGGACAAAACACTTTTACAAATTCAAACCATTGCTAGTTTCAGTCTCTAGCCTTGCTGAAAGGTTTCTGAGCTTTCTTATTCTACTTATGTTCTTTCTTTTATTAATGCTCCTGAGTTTGTTCATGTGTGCAGATGGGAGAATGCATGCTGCTGTATAAGCACAAGTGTTTGCATGGGTGTGGACAGTAGGGGAACATTTCAGGTGATTTTACTCTAGTTCCATCCACCTTGGTATTTGGTACAGGATATCTCAATTTTACCTTGAACTCAAGAACAATGCACTTATCTTCACATCAACCCACACTACCTGCTACACGCACTTGACTATTTCATGTGCTTTTTAGAGAATCAAACTCAGGTCTTCATGTTTGTGTGTCAATCACTTTACTGATTTAGTCAATCTGTCAGCTCGATACAATATATTTTCATACCCTAAATGGATTGTGACTTACATGCAAGAGACATAATTAACCCACCAAGTTATCTAGTTTCCACTTGATTGTCTGACATTTGCATGCTGACTATAACCTGGATTCCCTTCAGCTCTTCCCAAACTCTCATAGACTTTTCTCTCTGGCCCCAAAATTCTTTAGAATCTGTAACTGTATATAAGAACGATGTTGAGTGACTACTTTGCTCACTTCCCCATGCATGAATCCTAGAGCTGACTAGTATTGTGTGTAAATAGTTAATGAAGTCATTCATCATTTTCAAAGCTCACTCAAGTGTCTCACACCAGATCCAAATGAACAAAACTGCATTACTTGTGGATCACCCCACCCTCACAGACTAGAACACTTTTATGTATGCATGTCACTTCTAAAGGATAAAACAATATTAAAGAACAACAGTTTCTAAAGAACTCATATCTGTCTGCCTGGTAACCAGAATTTATATAACAGCATGGACACTTATTTGAAAAAGAAAGTGAAGGCTCATTTCAGGAGTCTGACAATGGGCTGCATCCTTGATGCCCCAATCACATTTAATCCTCTTACAAGCAGTGCAGCTAGGAAAGGCTGATGGCCTCATATTTGCCAAAGAGAACAAATTTCAAAAAGCATAAATAGATTACTCAGCAATTTTCATCCTAAACTTTATTTTTTCCACATGACACCAGGCTTCTTATGGTACTTAACATCAGGAACATAGAATAATGCTTATCTCAGCCTCATGGGAGATAAGAACATCAAGGATCAACTGAAGCTTTCTGGAATGAGGCCAGGTGTAAGGGAAAGGACTGCAACCATGCAGGTGAGGAATAGAAGAAAGGAAAAGGAATGCTTGACAATATAGGGCAGTGCTCTGCTTTCCTTTGTTATTGTGATGAAACACTTGGACAGAAAGCTACTTAAAGAAGGAAAGAATTTATTTAGCTCACACTTCCAGGCCGCAGTCTGTTATTAAGGGAGGTCACAAAAGGAACTGAATCAGAAACCACCTGGGAGTATTACTTGCTGGCTAGCTTCCAGGTCTGCACTCAGCTAGCTTTCTTACAAAGCCCAGGACCAAAGAATGTGCCACTCACAGTGGAATGTGCTTTCCTACCTCAACTAACAGTCAAAAAATGGCCTCAGACATGCACACAGGCCAATGTGATGTAGGCAATCCCCCAAATAATAGTCTTTTTCAGGTACCTTAGGCTATGTAAAGTTGACAATATTGCCACAAAAAAACCCAGGAATTTTATATACTTAGTTATTTTTCTAAAATATCTATAAATGTACAAAAGTAATATTCAAAGACACACTATACAACTCAAACTCATAATTAATCTTAGACACACAAAAAACAGCTTAGAATTATATGGACATTCTCAATCAGCATTGCTTTACTTTTGATTTTACATTTGCTTGAATTCAGAGCTTGCCTAATTGAGATCTAAGCCAATTGCAGATCTTTAAAGGAATTTTTGAGGCCCATGTTAATGTATTTTTTGTTAAGTAAACTAATGTATTGTTAATTTACATATGTATATACTTCTTATGTATGCTTTAAATCTCTGAAGGGAGTAAATATCAAAATATGATTTCAAGCATTAAGTTTGGTAGAATGCTCAAAGTAAAGGTGCTTGCTGCCAAGCCTGCCAAGCCTCCCAAGCATTGACTGCTAGACCCATCATAGTAAGAAAATACAGTTTGAGTTTCCCTCAAACTGTATTCTCACCTCAACATAAATAGTACATAAACATAGCATAATCATGTGAGGTTATTCCTATCACTTCCTTGTGACTCCTGGGGTTTCAGACTGAGCTATATGGAAGTGATAGAGAACCATCCCTATCTTCTATTCTCATTCTGGATGCATCACTGATCACCCCAAACTCTGAAAGAGCTACAATAAGACTCAATGGTGGGAGTGTCAAAGCTCCCCACACCACACATATGTAAGTAAATAGGTGTACTCTCATATTTAATGATTTTTTTCAAATTCTGATATTGATGTAGTTTCAGTAGTACAAACCTGATACAGACTTGAGGAGATCATGTGAGGGCCTGACTCTGAAGAGTCCAGACAAGCTAATTCCAATGCAACATGGGTACATGAGCATCTCAGTGACTGAAGGCCAGGATACCACAGTAGCGTCAGGGAAGCATGGAGACATGAATATCTCCTTGAGCGAAGGCAAGGACCTCAGGGTGTTAACGTAATTTATAAGTGATGTTTTTTACTTTATCTCAACTAGTTCCCAAATAAATAATACAGAAACTATATGATTTATTTTATAGGCATTGTAGCACAATAATCTAATCCTCTAGGGTAACTGTAGACCTCCCACCCAAAATCTCTGAGACACTCACAGTTTAGCCATGACTTGGCTCTCTTTGATCCAGGTGTCTTATCACAGTGTTTCTTGGATTAGGCTATCCATGGTAAATCCTCCTTTATTCTCTCTCTGTGTCTGTGTCTGTGTCTGTGTCTGTGTCTCTCTGTGTCTGTGTCTGTGTCTGTGTCTGTGTCTGTGTCTGTGTCTGTGTCTGTGTCTGTGTCTGTGTCTGTGTGTGTGTCTGTGTCTGTCTGTCTCTCTCTCTCTCTCTCTCTCTCTCTCTCTCTCTCTCTTCACCTCTCTATCTGCCTCTACCTCTCCCTCACCCCAGCAGTAGAATTCTTGCTCTAATCCCGCATCTCATCAATTATTGACTGTCAGGTTTTACTGACAAATAAGAGAATGAATGGAGAGCAATGTTTACACAAACTAGACACATGAGCTTCTTAGAATAAATATTACAATGCCATATTCAGATTGCAAGCAGAGAGAATGGCAGAGGAATCAGTATTTAAATAGTAGAAGGATAATTTTGCCACAGTAACACTATGTCAAATCAGGGTTCAGTCTGTTCTTCTAGGATGATCCTTAGAATCCAAAGGAAACTTTTTAGGCCAGTAAATCTAACAAGACTCACTGAACAAGCCACACTTTTGTGTCAAGGATACAAGGTTCCTTATTGTTCAAGATAGCAAACACAACCAGATTTAGTTCCAAGGCAGGAGCTGTAGTGTATATTGTTGCATATGTTTTCACCACAGATAGAAAACCAAGAGCAAGTTCAGCTTAGTGAGCCAGTGATTTTATTGGTGTTAGTTGTATGTGTGGTACAGGGTATACACAGGAGCAACATGGCTCAAAAGTTACTTCCTTAACAAAAGACCACGCCACCATGTGATGATTCACTAAGGTAGCAACTCTGGAACTCTCTGAACCACTTGCAAGCAGCTCAGCACTTCTGAGAATCTCCTTTCAGGAGATCTGCTTGGCAGAGTCTCCCCTCCCTCTCTGGGAGGTGTTTCTTGCAGTTAAAATCTTGAGGAGGCCCCTAGTGAACATTGTTTCAGCTCTCTCAGTCATGTGACATTACATTATGTCTCCAGTTTCAGAATTCTCATAAGTTTCCCCTACCCTTTCATTGAAAAGCTACTGCTCTACAACATAGACCTAAACCTAACTTGGAGATGGTTTCATTTTTACTGTTGTAGTATGTCTTTCTGGCTGTGTTATAGAAGAAAACTGAAAAACCATGAGGTACCAAACTAAGCAAGGTAGGAGATTCCTGTTCTGAAAGCAGAGGCCTGAGTTCAGTCACACATTGCTTTGTATACTGCTTTGTAGCCATTTAACTTTCTTCTCCCATTTGTGGTTAAGCATACCCATGAAATAGTTCTGCACATTGGTTGATTGATTATTGGAATCTGGAAATATATTATTTTTTCCATCAGTTATAGAATTTGCCACAAATACAGAAAAGATAACAAAATATGCCCAGGTGCAACTGGTAATGATAAGGAGTCTGAGGGCTGCAACAGACTTGAGACTTACAGGAAGTCCCTGAGGTGGTCCACGCTACATAACTTGTGGAAAATCCTGAAGCCAAGATCTGGGAGCTACTGCAAGCTCTTTTGTCATGTTTGTAGCCCACCAGAGATACTCTTTAGGGTTGCCTCTCACATTGTCATAGCTCTAGTGGACCTTGAAGTTACTTCCAGGTGTGCCCTCAGGCTATTTTCCAATCTCTGGACAAAAATCTCTTTGAATGCCTAGAGTCTTAAGTTGGAAGTCTTTCCCTTGAACTTGTAGTTCAGAAGAAGAAGAAGAAGAAGAAGAACAAGAAGAAGAAGAAGAAGAAGAAGAAGAAGAAGAAGAAGAAGAAGAAGAACAAGAAGAAGAAGAAGAAGAAGAAGAAGAAGAAGAAGAAGAACAACAACAACAACAACAACAACAACAACAAGAACAAGAAGAACAAGAACAAGAACAAGAACAAGAAGAAGAAGAAGAAGAAGAACAAGAAGAAGAACAAGAACAAGAACAAGAACAAGAACAAGAATAAGAACAAAACAAGAACAAGAACAAGAACAAGAACAAGAACAAGAACAAGAACAAGAACAAGAACAAGAACAAGAACAAGAACAAGAACAAGAACAAGAACAAGAACAAGAACAAGAACAAGAACAAGAAGAAGAGTGGACCAGTGGTTTAGGTGTGCTCTAGTAGTATAACAGTCCTGAGGCAAGTGTGAGTAGATATTACTTTCTAAATTCTCAACATCTGTGAAAATCTGAGTAGGTGTTGCAGACCTCTAAAATCCACACTTTGTAGTCATATAGACAGGGGAATCCCTGGGTCCACAGTAGGCAGATTGAGGAACAAATAACAATGTCTGTATTTTGTTGATATGTCATAACTGTAATTTTGCTGCTTTTGTGAATTTTAATGTACATATATGATATGTGACTCTCAAAGGGGTCACAATCTACAGGTGGAGAACTAGATCCATCTTGTCTGTATCCAGAGCCCAGGCATTACTGTAATAAACTTGTGCTTTAATTTTAGAGGAGTCAAATCTATGTGGCTTGATATTCTTCCTTATTATTCATTCATGTTTTTGAATATTTATTTTAATTTGGTCTGTGTCTGTGTGTGTGTGTGTGTGTGTGTGTGTGTGTAAGCATAGTAATTAAGGAAGAAGAAGCTATAGAGTTGAGGAGTGGGGGAAGCACAAAGAGCTGGAGGAATTAGAGGGAGTGATGGAAAATATATAGAGGACCCATTTATGAAATTCTTGAAATATATAAGTAATTTTAATAAATATGAATTTGTATTTATGGTTTGATTCTGCGGCCTAAGCCTCAAGACACTTTAGATTAAATGCGCACCTTGAGTTACTTCACCCAAGATAAAGGTATCATGGTTTTGCTTAAAATTTTTTTTGAGTAAGAAAGGGTTTATTTGACTTACAGTTTATCAGTGGAGGAAGTTAAAACAGGAACTCAAGGAGGGCAGGAGCCTAGAGACAGAAAAAAAAAAAACAATGTCTGTGTTCAATTGGGAGATGCCATGTCAATAACTACAGTAAAAGTTAATAGCACATTTGAGACTCTACATGTTAAGATACATAAGTGCACACCATATACACACATTAACTAATAAGAGGAAAAATCCTAAATTTCAAGCCAACTCATTGTCAAGAGCCTTAAACCTATGAAATAAAATGCTTAGAAGGTTAAGAAAAAGTAAAGAAAGAGAAATAAATGCAATTATAATAGATGTTACAGAGGACATCAGTTGCTTCCACCACTACAAATCTCTGCTCACGGTTTTGAAACACAAGGATTTGTACTGAGCACTGATATGAAATTTTCCCAAGGTTATTATTGCTTTTCAGTGGGTCTTTTTCTTCATTTTGCATAATTGCTAAAGAATTTCTCTAAAGTAAAAGTTATTTGTTGAATACAATACAGTATGATTTCCTGCAGTTTTTCATCCATTCTTTCATAATTGGAGAGGCTATAAGAGTTTAAAACAATGAAGATTGGATTCTTCTGACTATAACTCTGACTCTTTTAAACTTTATTGATGATTTCAAATTATAAAACAGAGTCCATGGACATGTATATGTGACGGTAACATTTATAGAATTTTATTTATTTCACTATAGCTACAACCAGCATTTGCCCAAGAATTAGTTGTGACTTAGGACATGAATAGAAACAATTTGACAAGGAAATGTAGAACATGCTGAGGCACTTTTCCAGGAAAATGTTTTTTATATTTTTTTTAAATATCAAATATTCATTTTCAACAAATTTAAAATACTTCTACTGAAAATATATTTTTATTTTATCCCAGATCCTTCCCACCTCTCTATCCACCCAACATTATGTTCTTTTCCTCTCTCTTTAAAACAAACAACGCAAAAACAAAAATACATGCCTACATAGAGGAAAATAAAAAAAAATAGAAAACCAGTAAGAATAAATAATAAAAATAAAATGCCCTGACAAAATAAAATGTGACAAATATTCTACAAAAGTTCCATTGGATTTTTTTTGTGTGTGTGTGTTGGATATATAGTCCTTGCTGTAGAACCTTCCCTGAGGTGTGGTTAATATATTTAGTGAGATTCCATTGGAGACAAAGGATATTTCCCCCTTTGCCAGTAGTTATCAATGGCTGATAGCATCTTGGTTACAGATGGGATTCCACATCCACATCCACTTCACAGTGCTGGGATCCCGTCTATCTGAAATCTGTGCCAAGCACCACATATGCTTTCACAGTAGCTTAGTTCATATGTGCATCATTCCTGATATGTATCGAAGATACAGTTTCTTTGGTGTCATCTGTTATCTCTAGCTATTACAATCTTTCTGGCTCCTCTCCAAATATATCTCTGAGCCTTGAGAGGAAAGATTTTTATGAAGAAATTTAGATGGAGCACTCCCAAAGTCCCTTATTCTCTATGCATTGTTCAGTTGTGTGTGATGTTAGGTCCCATTTCCTGAAAGAGGAAGTATCTCTAATGAGTGCTGAGTGAGGTATTAACATGTGGCTAGAGTACTATGTCACTGTCACTAGAACCCATTTTATCACTATACTCCTTTAGCGGGATCATAATATAAGGTTTTTGACTAGAAGCTTGAACTTTAGTCTCAAGTTCTTGGCCACTTGAGCAGTGCCAGATATGGGTACCATCTCCTGAAGTTGGCCTTAAATCCAGTCAGAAAATGGTTGGCTACTCCCATGACATTTACAGGCTAGTGTAGTTAATAGGAATTGTAGCCGAGTGCTTCTGGTGACTATAGTAGAGTTGAAGCTACTAATTAGGGACCAGTTTGATTTCTCCATGTTTTATGACATAAGTGTCTTCTGCCAGGTAAATATCTTATAAGTTGAAGAGGGAGAGTGACCAATAGCCTTTGCAGGCTCAAACTCTGTGATGTGTGAGTATATCTATTGGGTCCCTTTAGCCAACAACCAAACAAGATCTGATCCATTTCTTGTACTGGAGGTTTTACTTAGTGGCATAAGTTGTTTAGTTGTGGCTTTATCTCATTATTTTGTGATTTCGTATAGATTCTGTCATATATGTATACATTGTAGGAAGCTTCTGCAGTAGTAGTTTTCCATATGGCTTTTCAAATGGCCTTTACTGTTAGTTGTTCCTCTCCCTTATCCTCTTTTATCCCTCTCCCTGTATAATCTTCCTATTCTAGTTTTTCCTTATTGCTCCATTATCTTATCTCACCATATTAAGTAATTAACTTCTCTGGGAATTATAGCACAGACATCAAAGGCTTTAAAACTTTCAACCACATAGAAGAGAAGACATGCAATATTTTTCTTTTGGTCTGAGTTACCTCATTCAGGATGATTTTTTTTTTTTTACTTCCATCAATTCACCTGTGATTTTATTTTATTTTATTTTATTTTATTTTATTTTATTTTATTTTATTTTATTTTATTTTATTTTATTTTATTTTATTTTATTTTATTTTATTTTTATTTATTTATTTTCTTCTTTCTTTCTTTCTTTCTTTCTTTTCTTTTCTTTCTTTCTTTCTTTCTTTCCATTTTCTTTCTTTCTTTCTTTCTTTCTTTCTTTCTTTCTTTCTTTTTTTCTTTCATAACAGCTGAATTCCATTGTGTGAAATGTACTATGTTTTCATTATCTATTCATTATTTGGTGGACATTTAGACTGTTCCTAATTTCTGGCTATTATGCATAAAGCAACAATGGGCATGAATAAACAAGTATCTCTATGGTAGGATATAGAGTCCTTTGTACCCAAAAGACTTATGCCCAAGAGTGGTATAGCTGGATCTTGATGTCAATAGATTTCCACCTTTCTCAAGACTGCCACACTGATTTCAATAGTGCTGGTACTAGTTTGCACTTCCACTAACAATGAATAAGTAGTACCCTTTCGCCCTCTTCTGCACCAACATGTGATCTGATTTGTTTTACTTATCTTGGCCATTTCCTTTTTTGTTTTTTCTTTTTGTTTTGTTTTATTTTGTTTTTTTTCAGTAACTTACTCTTTGAGTTCTACTCACTGTTGAACAGTAAGAGTATTCCCCTACCTACTCACCTACTCCTGCCTTTGTGCCTTGGCATTTTCCCACAATGGGACATCCATCCTTCACAGGAGCAAGGGTCTCTCCTACCTTTGATGCCCAACAAGGCGATCTTCTGCTACATATGCAGATGGAGCAATGGGTCCCTCCATGTGTACTCTTTGGTTGGTGTTTTAGTTCCTGGGAATTCTAGGGGATCTGGTTGGTTGATATTGTTGTTCTTTCTAGAAGGTTGCAAACCCCTTCATCTCCTTCAGTCCTTTCTCTAACTCCTCCATTAGGGACTCAGTGCTCAGCCCAGTGGTTGACTGGAATCGTCCACCTCTGTATTTGTCAGGTTTTGCTCAGCCATTAAAGGCTAGGCTTATAACCAAAAATATAAGGGATTTTATTTTCAGTCTATCCCCCAACAACCATTATCTACAATCTAAAAATGTCTAAAATAGCAGGACATTTGAGAAGCAACAGGTCATTCCACAGAGCCTGTAGGACAGTGATTCCTGATGGCTCTCTTTTCGAAACCAAGGAACTTTGTTTGCCATAGATGAGCACTACTGGGAACAGTTTTCCCTCTATCATCCAGCATGCCAACCAGCTCTGTGAATACTGTTGCAACACAAAACAATTCATATTCTGCCAGTGAATTTCCCAGGGTTTTAACTGTTTTGTTATTAAAACAAATATGTACACAATTAAAATCTGGGTCTCTCTGGCTTAGATACATTTTAAAAAATACCATAATAAAGTTTATAAGCACCAACAGTGATAGAGAGACTATTTCACTGCAATCTCTATCCTGTCTCTTTCAGAAAGAAAATTACTTTCTAGAGACTTGGGAGGTGGTTGCATGAGATGTAAGTATAAGGACATGAGTTAAACTCTGTAATATCCACTTAAAAGCTAAGTCAGGAAATACTTTCTTGTAACATCACAATGAGTAGTAGAGTCTGGATGATGCCCAGAGATCACTGACTTTAGCAACTATAGCCAAATAGTATCTGAAAATTCTAGCAATTTCAGGAAATCTGATAACTGAATGGGTGCACATACCCACATAAAGGAAACTAACATGCATGCACAAACACACACAAACACACACACACACACAAATAGAAATAAAATGTCAGAAGTGAGTATCTACTTAATTTCAAACCACATATAAAATGGAAAGATTGTTCATGAAGACCACTCATATCCTTAGTGACCATTCCTAGATAATAAATAGCTCTATAATGAACATAAAATACAGAAATTCAAGCAGCATGGAGCCTGGTGGTAAGTCAGAAGTGTTATCAATTTACAAGTTTCTGATTCGTACATAACAGTGTTGTAGTTACTGCTAACTGAGCCTGTGCCACAGGCACTATTTTCTTCCTGTGGCTTCTGCTATCTTTGTGTGACAATTCCTTGTAAAAAAAAAGATACATCATTCTTTCAGTCCTGAGCACACACTACAGCACACAGAGAAGATGGGTTTGCTTGAATTCACAAGCCAGTGGGTTGAGTAACATCTTAGCAATGGGGTGGTAGAGACAGCTATAAATTTTATTTTGCTTCTTATGACTCACAAATTTATAAGACTTATGAACTCTTTAAAATCAGACTCTTTTCATTTCTGTTACATTTCATGTATCTTTACTGGCAAAATATGTGCACTTGCTAGAGTAAGTGTCTTGTTCCCCAGAAGATCCCACATAACTTTGGATCCTAATGCTCCATTGTCTGTTGGATAATGGGCATCATGCTTGGTTCTAACTGCCTGAGATAAATTTAAATCAAATAATCACACATGTTTAAATATAATATTTATCTCCATTCCACCTAAAGAGTTCACATTTCAACAGTGTGTGAATTGGTAAATGGGACATTTTAGTGATATTTGATGATATATTAGAAAAGTTAAAGTGGTTGTGTTGCAAACACTAAGTTCTAAGTTTGATCAACAAAATACATATTTAAAAATATTTGGTCACAATCCCTGCTACAGTGACTGATCAGACAGGTATATACAGGAACACAGGAAACATCTGTGTGTAAGATCACTTGGGACATGCTATGCCAGGGCCCCACATGTACCCAGGAGATGGGCAGCACCACATCACTCTATGCCAGGGGAGAGCCAGTCACCCAGGGGTGCTAAGACAGGCTTGCAGGCAAACAAGGGGGACAAGCACCCCAAAAGACAGCAGGAAATACTAACAACCAAGATAACCAGATGGCAAAGCAAAATATAGGACCATTACTAACATAAATCAAGGCAATATGGCACCACCTGAACCCAATTCTCTGACAACAGCAAGTCCTGGATACCCCAACACACCAGAAAAGCAAGATTTTGATTTAAAATTAGAACTCATGATTCTTTTTTTTTTTTTTTTTTTTTTTGGTTTTTCGAGACAGGGTTTCTCTGTGTAGCCTTGGCTGTCCTGGAACTCACTCTGTAAACCAGGCTGGCCTCGAACTCAGAAATCCGCCTGCCTCTGCCTCCCAAGTGCTAGGATTAAAGGCGTGCGCCACCACCGCCCAGCTAGAACTCATGATTCTTATAGAGGGCTTCAAGAAGGACATAAATAACTCCCTTAAAGAATACAGGAGAACACAAGTAAACAGGGAGAAGCCCTTAAAGAACTACAGATAAACACAACAAAGCAGGTGAAGGAATAGAACAAAATCATCCAGAATCTAAAAATGGAGGTAGAAACAATAAGGAAATCACAAAGGGAAACAATTCTGGACATAGACAAACAAGAAAAGATATCAGGAGTCACAGATGCAAGCATCAAAAACAGAATACAAGAGATAGAAGATGGAATCTCAGGTGCAGAAGATACTATAGGAAGCATTGACACAACAGTGAAAGAAAATGCAAAATGCAAAAAGCACCTGACCCAAAACACACAGAAAATCCACGACAAAATGAGAAGACTAAGCCTAAGGATTATAGACATAGAAAAGAGTGAAGATTTCCAAATTAAAAGGCCAGTAAATGTCTTCAACAAAATTATAGAAGAAAATGTGTCTAACCTAAGGAGATGCCCAGGAACATACAAAAAGGCTACAGAACATCAAACAGACTGGACCAGAACAGAAGTATCTCCCATTACATAATAATTAAAATGCCAAATATACTAAACAAGAAAGAATATTCAAAGCTGTAAGGTAAAAAGGTCAAGTAACATATAATGGCAGACCTATCAAATTACACCAGACTTCTCACCAGAGATTATGAAAGCCAGAAGAGCCTGGGCAGATGTCATACAGACCCTAAGGGAACACAAATGCCAACCCAGACTGCTATTCCCAGGAAATCTCTCAAATACCATAGATGGAGAAACAAAGGTATTCCATGACAAAAACAAATTTACACAATATCTTTCCACAAATACAGCTATTCAAAAGATAATGAAAGGAAATCACTAACAAAAGGAGGGAAACAACACACTAAAAAAGGCAAGCAATTAATCTTCTTTCAACAAACCTAAAAGAAGATAACCACACAAACATAAAAATTACATCAAAAAGACAGGAAGCAACAATCACTATTGTTTAATATCTCTTAGCATCAATGTACCCAATTCCCCAATAAAATGTCATAGACTAAAGACTGGATACATAAAAAGGACCCAATATTTTGCTGCATACAGGAAACACATTTCAGTGTCAAAAACAATCATTATCTCCGAGTAAAAGTCTGGAAAAAATTTCCAGGCAAATTGTCCAAGGGACAAGCTGGAGTAGCCATTCTAATATCCACTAAAAGAGTCTTTCAACAAAAAGTCATCAAAACAGACACAGAAGTACACTTTATACTCATCAAAGAAAAAAATCTAGCAGGAAGAACTCTCAATTCTGAACATCTATTCTCCAAATACAAGGGCAAAATCATTTGTAAAGGAAACTTTACTAAACATTAAAGCACACATTGTACCTCACACAATAATTGTGGGTGGCTTTAGCACCCAACTCTCCTCAATGGACAGGTCAGGAAAATAAAATCTAAGCAGAGACACAGTGAAACTAACAGAAGCTTTGGATCAAAGGATTTTAATAGATATCTATAGATCACTTCATGCTAAATCAAAAGAATAAACTTTCTTCTCAGAACCCCAGTGTACCTTCTCCAAATTTGACCATATAATTGATTACAAAACAGACCTCAACAGATATAAGAAGGAACTAATCCTATGCCTCCTATCACATCAATATGGAATAAAGGTGGTCTTCAATAGCAACAAAAACAACAGAAAGAACGCATACACATCAAAGCTGAACAATGTGCTACTCAATAAAACTTTGGTCAAGGAAGAAATACGGAAAGAAATCAAAGACTTTTTAGAAGCTTGGAACACCAAAGACACAAAACACATATCAAGTGATGTCTCACAAGAAGAAAGGAGTGGACACTGGTGCTAGAATGGACCAAAACATCATTGTGGGAGAGTACAAGAACAGTAAAGTGGGAGGGGGTGGATGCGGGAGCAGGGGGAGGGAAAAGGACATGTGGGACCTTTGGGGGTGGGGAACCAGAAAAAGGGAAATGAATTGTAAATATAGAATATATACAATAAAAAAGGTAAAAAAAAAAAGAACTCAATTAAAATTAAGGCACAACATAACCAAATTTATGGGACACAATGAAAACAGAAGCTGGAGAGAGCATACACTACCAGCTTAGCAGCACACCTACTTTATAACAGAAAGAAACTAATACACCCTAGAGTAGTAGAAGGCAGTAAATCATCAAGCTCAGGGCTGAAACCAACCAAGTAGAAACAAAAAGAATCAACAAAACCAATAGCTCTTTCTTTGAGAAAATCATCAAGATAGATAATCCCTTAGCCAAACTAAGCAGAGGGCACAGAGACAGTATCCAAATTAACAAAATAAGAAATGAAAAGGGGGATATAACAACAGAAACTGAGGAAACTGAAAAAAAATCTTCAAATCATATTACAAAAGCCTATACTCAACACAACTAGAAAATCTAGATGAAATAGGAAATTTCTTAGACATATACCAAACACCAAAGTTAAATCAGGATCAGAAAGACCATCTAAATGGTCCAATAACACCTAAATAAATAGAAGTGGTCATTGACAGTCTCCCAACCAAAAAAAGCACGAGTTCAGATGGTTTTAGTGCAGAATTCTATCAGACATTCAAAGAAGACATAACACAAATACACTTCCACAAAGTAGAAATTGAAGGAACACTACCCAACTCATTCTATGAAGCCATGATTACACTGATACCAAAAACCACACAAAGATGCAACAATGACAGAGAACTTCAGTCCAATTTCCCTTATGAATATTGATGCAAAAATACTCAATAATATTCTTCCCAACTGAATCCAAGAACACAGCAAACTTATAATTCATCATGATCAAGTAGGCTTCATGCCAGTGATGCAAGGATGTTTAAAAATACAGTAATGTGTAATTCATTAATAAACACCCCCCCAAAAAAAACACTCATGATCATTTCATTAGATGCTGAAAAAGCATTTGACAAAATTCAGCATCCTTTGATGTTAAAAGTTTTGGAAAGAACAGGAATTCAAGGTCCATATGCATACATAGTAAAAGCAATATACAGCAAACCATTAGCCAACATCAAAGTAAATGGAGAGAAACTTGAAGCAATCCCACTAAAATCAGGGACTAGAGAAGGCTGCCCTCTCTCTTCATATTTATTCAATATAGTACTCCAAGTTCAAGCTAGAGCTAATAGACAATAAAAGGAATTCAAATGGATATAAGTTGGAAAGGAAGAAGTAAAATTATTTCTATTTGCAGATGATAAGATAATATACTTAAGCTCCTCCAAACCTCCACCAGAGAACTCCTACAGCTGAAAAAATCTTCAGCAACATGGCCAGATATAAAATTAAATCAAACAAATCAGTCAACTTCCTGTACTCAAAGGATAAATAGGCTGAGAAAGAAATTAGGGAAATGACACCCTTCACAATACTTACAAACAATGAAACATATCTTGCTGTGACTCTAACCAAACAAGTGAAATATCTGTGTGACAAGATCTTCAAGTCTCTGAAGAAAGAAATTGAAGATGGAATCAGAAGATGGAAAAATCTCTAATGCTAATGGATTGTCAGGATTAATATAGTAAAAATGGCCATCCTGGCAAAAGCAATCTACAGATTCAATTTCAATCCCCTTCAAAATCCCAACACAATTCTTCATAGGGTTAGAAAAAGCAATTCTCAAAGTCATCTGGAATAAGAAAAAAAACAGGAAAGCTAAAACTATTCTTAACATTAAAACAACTTCCGGGAAATTCAGTATTCTGGACTTCAAGCAGTACTATAGAGCAATAGTGTTAAAAACTGCATGCATGGTACAGTGACAGGCAGGTAGATCAATGTAATAGACTTGAAGACCCAGAAATAAACCCACATACCTATGGTCACTTGATCTTTGACAAAGGAGCTAAAACCATCCAGTGGAAAAAAGATAGCCTTTTCAACAAATGGTGCTGGTTCAATGGCGGTCAGCATGAAGAATGAAAATCAATCCATTCTTATCTCCTTGTACTAAGCTCAACTACAAGTGGATCAAGGACCTCCACATAAAACCAGAACAACTGAAACTAATAGAAAAGTAACTGGGGAAGAGCCTTGAGCTGAGCACATGGGCACAGGGGAAAATTTCCTGAACAAAACACCAATAGCTTATGCACTAAGATCAAGAATTGACAAGGACCTCATAAAATTACAAATCTTCTGTAAGACAATGGAAACTGTCAATAGGACAAAATGGCAACCAACAAATTGGGAAAAGGTCTTTACCAACCCTATATTCTACATAGGTCTAATATCCAAGATATACAAAGAACTTAAGAAAGTAGACTCCAGAGAGTCAAATAACCCAAATAAAAATTGGATTACAGAGCTAAACAAAGAATTTTCACTTGAGGAATATTGAATGGCTAAGAAGCACCTAAGGAAATGTTCAACACCTTTAACCATCAGGAAAATTCAAATCAAAACAACCTTGAGATTTCACCTCACACTAGTCAGGATGGATAAGTTAAAAATCTGAGGAGACAGCAGATGCTGGTGAGAATGTGGAGAAAAAGGAACACTCCTCCACTGTAGTGGGAGTTTCAAGCTGGTACTACCACTCTGTAAATCAGTCTGCCGGTTCCTCAGAAAACTGGGCATGATAATACCAGAGGACCCTGTTATACCACTCCTGGTCACATACCCAGAGAATTATCCAGCTTGTAATAAAGACACATACTCCACTATGTTTGTAAGGTCCCTATATATAACAACCAGAAAATGGAAAGAACCCAGATGTCTCTCAATGGAGGAATGGATACAGAAAATGTGGTACATTTACACAACAGAATACTATTCAGCAATTAAAAACAATGAATTCATGAAATTCTTAGGCAGATGGGTGGAAATGGAAAACATCATCCTAAGTGAGGTAACCTAATCACAAAAGAACACACATGGTATGCACTCACTGATAAGTGGATATTAGCCCAGAAGCTTATAATACCCAAGACAAAATTCAAGTATCAAATGATACCCTAGATGGAGGAAGAACAAAGCACAGATACTCTGGTCCTTCATAAAAGGGGGAACAAGATACCCACAGAAGGAGATACAGAGAAAAGTTGTAGAGCAGAGTCCGAGGGAAAGACCATCCAGAGACTACCCCACCTAGTGATTCATCCCATATACAGTTAAAAATCCCAGACACTATTATGGATTCCTGCAAGTACTTGCTGACTGGAGCCAGATATAGTTGTTACCTGGGAGGCTCTGCTAGTTCATGACAAATACAGAGGGGGACACTCTCAGTCCGATATTGAAATGAGCACAGGGATCCTAATGGGGGAGTTAGAGAAAGGTCCCAAGGAGCTGAAGGGGTTTGCAATGCCATAGGAGGAACAACAATATGAGCCACCCAGTACTCCCAGAGCTCCCAAGGACAAAAACATCAACCAGATAGTGCACATGGTATTTGTAACCCATATCTCCAAATGCATAAGCAACAGAGGATGGCCTTATAGGACAACAGAGCCAGGAGAGTCCCCTGCTCCTGGAAAGTCTTGATAAAGCAATGTAGGAGAATAACAGGACAGGGAAGCAGGAGTGGGTAGATTGGGGGATAGGGGGAGGGGAGATAGCTTGTTGGACTTTTGGTTGTGGGTGAACCAGGAAAGGAGAAATCATTTTAAATATAAATAAAGAATACATCTAATAAAAAATTAAAAAAAATAAAAACAAAAAACCGCGAGTATGATGCTGGAAAGGAAAAAAATTAATCGAATACAAACGTCAAAATAATAAAGAAAAATATTCTTGAAATGTTACAAACTTATAATTACAGCACTGGTTAGAATATGGAGAAAGACAGAAAATAGGGTTTGTCTGCAGGAAGGACTCAGTTTACAGTAACTATAAGACTATGATGGTGAAGAGATCCTGGTGTTCTCTGACCAGGCATTCTAATATAATCTGTGAGATATTGTAAGATCCTCTATCTCAGAAAACAATCTATAAGGTATTGGCAAGAAGCCCTGAGGCTGCGTGTAGCATAATTACATAAACATATATCTACTTGTATATGCATATACAAACCTATACATATGTATATATGTATACATATATGTATACATGTGCACACATCTCACACATATACACATGTGCATGAATTCATAGAAAGCTTCTCAATACCTAGATTCTGGTTCAGTTTAAAACTTTATGCAGCATATCTTGTGTGTAAAAACTGTTTTTATCATTATTGAGGAAATACTTGGTGAACCTCCCTGTTCAAAGTAAGGAAGACATGATCTCTGCACACAAAAGGAGAAGTCACAATGTGATATCAACCCAACAAATGTACATATTAATTAGGTTTAATTCTGGGGGAGGCATCATACCCAGAAACTGCCAGTAAACTAGGAAGGAAGGGAGCCAGGATATAAAATTAACAATTGTCTGATCAACAAGAGATATCCAGAAAAAATGTAGTAAAATTATATTTTGACCCTGTGTGTACTCACAACCTCAGTGACATGTCATCTCTCATTTTTCTAAATAGAGAACCCATAGTTCCCTGTTTGGACAATCAAAAATATAGCACATTACATCATTCTGTGACTTGCTACTTGAAAGTTTACAGAAAAACCAAGATCTTTAAGTTTTTTCTCCATTGCTGAGGTGGTTAATTATGAATGAAATGTTCTCCATAGGCTCAGGTGTTTACACTAGGTCCCTGGTTGACAGCAGTTTTCTGAAATTTAGGGGTAGAATTGTGGGAGGAAGAACATCATTGGGTTTGGGCTTTGAGAATTGAAAGCTTCAAGAACTTCTAAACTTCTGTGTCCTTGTTCCCTTGATGAGAAAAAGTCAGAAATGCACTAAAGGAGAAATCAGACAACAATGAAGATGGAAAATCCTTTGAAAATGTCTTGAGTTTCTTTTGGGTTTCTATTGTCAAGAAAACAACTTGCTTTTACCAATAAAAATATTAATAAATGCTATTTACTATGTTAGTTATTTTCTCATCATTGTGGCAAAATATATTGTTTTATGTGTCAGAAGGCACAAGCTGACCGGGAAGTCTGGATGAGCTTCAATCCCTCAAGACGTGCCTTTAACACTCCATTTCACTGAGCCCCAGTGGAGGGTTCAATAGCTTTCCAGATACCACCACCAAAACCATGGTCTTCTGTACACATTTCTCACACAAAACACAATTCTCACTAAATAAATAGTTATGAATAATATAAACAGTGGCAGTGTGCCACACAGAAATGGTACTTTGCAGTGGACACCTGTGTACAGTGATATATCTATGTCCTGGTCTAGACTGATTGAATAAATGTTCTGAATGGATTGTCTTTCATATCTTTTGCCCACAATATCCTCATATACAAAGTGAATTCTGATGTCTGTCTATTTCCATAGACACAACAATCTTTGAATATTAGAATATGTTATTGATATATGGATCAAATATTTTGTCAACAGTTTTTGATCATAAAAGTAAATGTGGTTTTGGTCCTACCATGCAGGCTTATATTAATGTTGATGTAGGCACAGAGTATAGATGGTATTTCATTTTTAAGTAAAAAAAAATAGAAACAGAAGAGGACTGAAGAAATGGCTTTTCAGTTAAGAGCACTTACTGAACTTATAGAGAACCTGGGTTCAATTCCTACACTCAAGTCAGGAAGCTCACAGTAACCTGTTTATTCTGTTTCAGATAATCAGTTCTGGCTTCCACAGACACCCACCCACATGTGCACATACCCACACAGAGACACACATCTACCTAAATAAAAAAAATAAATTTAAAAGCAAAAAGAACATTAGCTGTAATTTTTCCAATCTACTTTAATAAATGTTCAACTCCCCCCCCCCTTTAGTCTACCACTCAGCAGATATAGCAGAAGAGAAAATCATTAGCACATGGGGAAAGTTAGACCTGCATAGAAATAGTTCTTCGGTGGCAAGTCCAATATTCTTAGTCATTCTCACTAGTGTAAGGTGAAATTTCAGGGTTGTTTTGATTTGCATTTCTCTAATGACTAATGATCTTGAACATTTTTTAAGTTGTTTCTCAGCCATCCAAATTTCTTCAGGTGAAAAGTCTTTGTTTAGCTCTGTACCCCATTTTTGATAGGGTTATTTGGTTTTCTGGGTTCTAACTTCTTGAGTTCTTTGCATACATTGGATATTAGCCCTCTGTCAGATGTAGGGTTGGTGAAGATTTTTTCCCAATTTGTTGGTTGCAGATAGCTAAAACTATTATTATAAACAGTAAAAGAACTTCTGGGGGAATCAGTATCAAAGACCTCAAGCAATACTACAGAGTAATAGTGTTAAAAATTGCATGGTATTTGTACAGTGACAGGGAGATGGATCAATGGAATAGGATTGAAGACCCAGAATTGAACCCACATATCTATGGCCAATTGATCTTCGACAAAGGAGCAGAAAACATCCAGTGGAAAAAAGATAGCCTTTTCAACAGATGGTGCTGGCTCAACTGGAGGTCAACATGCAGAAGAATGAGAATTGATCCACTCTTATCTCCTTGCACTAAGCCCTACTCCAATTGGATCAAGGACCTCCACATAAAACCAGATACATGAAAACTAATAGAAAAGAAACTGGGGAAGACCCTTGAGGATATTGGCACAGGGGGAAAGTTCCTGAACAGAACACCAATAGCTTATGCTCTAAAATCAAGAATAGACAAATGGGACCTCATAAAATTAGTGTCTGTAAGGCAGAAGTTAGATTATCTAAGTAAATTGTGACTTGAACTGCCTTTAGATACTTTTTTTATTTTCTATATTCTATGTTTACATTCCAAAGGCTTTCCCCTTTCCCAGTTCCCACCCACCATAGTTCCCATAGTTCCTCTCCCCCCCAACTGTTCCCCAATCATTCCCCATCCCCCCTCGGTTTCTTTACTAAACTGGATGCAATCTTTACAGGCCCAGGGTCCTCTCCTTTCTTCTTCTTGGGAATCATTTGACTTGCTATTTGTGTCTTGAGTATTTAGGGCTTCTGGGCTCATTAATATCCACTTATAAGTGATTGCATTTCATGTGCATTCTTTTTTGATTGGGTTAATTCACTCAGGATGATATTTTCCAGGTCTAACCATTTACCTACAAATTACATGAATTCATTATTTTTAATTGCTGAGTAGTATTCCATTGTATAAATATACCACATTTTCTGTATCCATTCCTACTTTGAGGGATATTTGGGCTCCTTCCAATTTCTGGCTATTATAAACAAGGCTGCTATAAACATAGTGGAGCATGTGTCCTTATTGCATGCAGGGGAATCCTCTGGGTATATGCCCAGGAGTGGTATGCCAGGGTCCTCTGGAAGTGACATGCCCAATTTTCAGAGGAACCGCCAAACTGATTTCCAGAGCGGTTTTACCATTTTGCAATCCCACCAACAGTGGAGGAGTGTTCCTCTTTCTCCACATCCTCACCAGCACTTGTTGGCTCTTGAGTTTTTAATCTTAGCCATTCTGACTGGTGTGAGGTGGAATCTCAGGGTTGTTTTGATTTGCATTTCCCTGATGACTAATGATGTTGAACATCTTTTAAGGTGTTTCTCGGCCATCCAAATTTCTTCTGGTGAAAATTCTTTGTTTAGCTCTGTGCCCCATTTTTTGATAGGGTTATTTGTTTCTTTGCAGTCTAACTTCTTGAGTTCTTTGTATATATTGGATATTAGCCCTCTGTCGGATGTGGAGTTGGTGAAGATCTTTTCCCACTTTGTTGGGTGCTGTTTTGTCCTTCTGACAGTGTCCTTTGCTTTGCAGAAACTTTGTAATTTTATGAGGTCCCATTTGTCGATTCTTGATCTTAGAGCATAAGCTATTGGTGTTCTGTTCAGGAACTTTTCCCCTGTGCCCAAGTCCTCCAGGGTCTTCCCAAGTTTCTTTTCTAATAGTTTCAGTGTGTCTGGTTTTATGTGGAGGTCCTTGATCCACTTGGAGTTGATCTTAGTGCAAAGAGATAAGAGTGGGTCAATTCGCATTCTTCTGCATGTTGACCTCCAGTTGAACCAGCACCATTTGTTGAAAAGGCTATCTTTATTCCACCGGATGGTTGTGGCTCCTTTATCAAAGATCAAGTGACCATAAGTCTGTGGGTTAATTTCTGGGTCTTCAATCCTGTTCCATTGATCTGCTTGCCTGTTGCTATACCAATACCATGCAGTTTTTAACACAATTGCTCTGTAGTACTGCTTGAGGTCAGGGATATTGATTCCCCCAGAAGTCCTTTTATTGTTAAGAATAGTTTTAGCTATCCTGGGTTTTTTGTTGCTCCAGATGAATTTGAGAATTGCTCTTTCTAGATCTATGAAGAATTGAGTTGGAATTTTGATGGGGATCGCATTGAATCTGTATATTGCTTTTGGCAAGATGGCCATTTTTACTATATTGATCCTGCCAATCCAGGAGCAAGAAATATTTTTCCATCTTCTGAGGTCTTCTTCGATTTCTTTCTTCAAGGACTTGAAGTTCCTGTTGTACAGTTCTTTTGCTTGTTTGGTTAGAGTTACGCCAAAGTACTTTATGTTGTTTGTGGCTATTGTGAAGGGTGTTATTTCCCTAATTTCTTTCTCGAAGCCACAATTATGCTAATACCTAAACCACAAAAAGATCCAACAAAGAAAGAGAACTACAGGCCAATTTCTCTTATGAATATAGATGCAAAAATACTAAATAAAATTCTTGCTAACCGAATCCAAGAGCACATCAAAACGATCATCCACCATGATCAAGTAGGCTTCATCCCAGGGATGCAGGGATGGTTCAATATATGGAAATCCATCAATGTAATCCACTACATAAACAAACTGAAAGAAAAAAACCACATGGTCATCTCATTAGATGCTGAAAAAGCATTCGACAAAATTCAGCATCCTTTCATGCTAAAAGTCTTGGAAAGAGCAGGAATTCAAGGCCCATACCTAAACATAGTAAAAGCAATCTACAGCAAACCAGTAGCCAACATCAAAATAAATGGAGAGAAACTTGAAGCATTCCCACTAAAATCAGGGACTAGACAAGGCTGCCCTCTCTCTCCATATCTTTTCAATATAGTACTTGAAGTTCTAGCAAGAGCAATTAGACAACATAAGGAAGTCAAAGGGATACAAATTGGAAAGGAAGAAGTGAAACTATCATTATTTGCAGATGATATGATAGTTTACCTAAGCGACCCAAAAACTCCACCAGAGAACTTCTACAGCTGATAAACAACTTCAGCAAAGTGGCAGGTTATTAAATTAACTCAAGCAAGTCAGTGGTCTTCTTGTACTCAAAGGACAAGCAGGCAGAGAAAGAAATTAGATACTTTTTAAAGGAGTATATTTAGTTCTAGTTTATAAAAATACAAATTTGGAGATAAAAATTAAAGATGCTTTCTTATAAATAAGAAAGCCTTAAGGGATGATCAAAGCCAGGAACACAGCACTTATAAGGGTCATCCATCATACATGGGAAAATAAAAGAAGCCTGATGAGGATAACTGTAGTGTGCATGCATGTGCATGTACATGTGTGTGAGTGAATAAGTATGTGTGTGTGTGTGTGTGCGTGTGTGTGTGTGTGTGTGTGTGTGTATGTGTGTGTGTGTGTGTGTGTGTGTGTGTGTGTGTTCATGCTCTACTGTGCAGGTGCACATGTTTGCAATGTTTGTCAATGCATATGACTCTGGTACCTGTCTATGTCTATGCAAGTCAGAGGTCAATAAAATATCATTGCTCAGGATGTGCTTCCCCTTTTCTCACATTGGGCTGGGCTGGAGCTTCCAACATAGGTTTTTCTGGCTGACTAGGAACCCGCAGAATTTCACTTGTTTCTTTCTTCTCAGTGCTGGTATTAAAAAGGGGTAGCATATTACCCAGGATATGTAAACCTTATGGGTATATTGTAAGTACTATTCAAATAAGCTATGTCTCTAGATTTATATGATGTTCTGATAGTTCCTGATAATAAAAGATTCATAAGCAAAAGCAATGTCTGCCTTATATTTGTGGGGATGGTGATGCTAATCTAATAAATGTTTTGTGGTACACATGTGGCTCTCTAGTATCGCCCTGTATTAGAAGTAAAGCACCTTCAAATGTCTCATGTTTGCCTGCTTGAATGCCCCAAATCCCAGAGCCTCTAAGCTGCCAATAATTGGATTTTGATATTTTCCTCTGCAGATGAGATATGCCTATGTTTCATATTGTCACACAGTTTTAGATATTTGCATATGGGTGAAATCTGAAGGACATTTTAGTGGGTGATTTTTAAACACAATCAAAACACAGGAATTTAAGTCTCACATCTCTAATTGTTTTTCCTGCAATTACCTGAAACCCAGCTTTGTAAGAGTTGTCTGGATAGTCTCTGGATGGTCTTTCCCTCAGTCTCTGCTCCACACTTTGTCTCTGTATCTAGTTCTGTGGGAATTTTTTCCCCTTACTAAGTACCAGAGTATCCAAACTTTGTTCTTCCTTCTTCTTGGGCATCATTTGATATGTAAATTGTGTCTCAAGTATTCCATATTCTGGGTTAATATCCACTTATCAGTGAGTGCATACCATGTGTATTCTTTTGTGATTGGATTACCTCACTTAGGATGATATTTTCTAGTTCCACCCATTTGCCAAGAATTTTATGAATTCATTGCTTTTACTAGTTGAGTAGTATTCCATTGGGTAAATATTCCACATTTTCTGTATCCATTCTTCCGTTGAGGTGCATCTGTGCTCTTTCCAGCTTCTGGCTATTATAAATAAGGCTGCTACAAACATAGTGGAGCATGTGTCTTTATTACATGATGGATAATCGTCTGAGTACAAGCCCAAGAGTGGTATAACTTGGTCCTCGGGTAGTATTATGCCCAGTTTTCTGAGGAAACTCTACTCCACCTAATGGTTCATCCCACAGACAGTTATAAAACCCCGACACTATTATCAATGCCCACAAGTACTTGTTGACCTGAGCTGGATACAGCTGTCACCTGGGAGGTTCTGCTAGTGCATGATAAATACAGAGGGGGGGCACTGTCATCCAGCTATTGAACTGAGCACAGGGTCCCCAATGGGGGACCTAGAGAAAGGACCCAGGAGCTGAAGGGGTTTGCCTCGCATAGGAGGAACAACAATATGAGACCCCCAGTATTCCCAGAGTTCCCAGGGACAGAATTATCAACCAGAGAGTAAACATGGTGTTACCCATGGCTCCAGAAGAATAGGTAGCAGTGGATGGCCTTTTTGGACATCAAAGGGAGGAGAGGACTTTGGTCCTGGAAAGGCTAGATGCCATAGTATAGGGAAATACTAAGAGAGGAAAGCAGAAAGAGGGTTGATTGGGGAACAGGGAGAGGGGAGATGGCTTATGGGATTTTAAGGGGGTGGGGGCAGGAAAAGGGAAATCATTTGAAATGTAAATACAGAATCTAATAAAAAATAAAAGAATTGTCTGGATAGACACTCGATCTCCTATGCAAATATTTTTTCAAATGTAAAATCAGTTCTTCCCAACAGCCTATATACCGGAAAATTTACCTTGAGTAGCACATTTTAAATCTGTTTTCCATAGGGTCTGTTTAGATGTTATGGAGTTATTGTTCAGTGTCTCAGAGAACCAATTGTGGTATAAAATAAAATAACATAAATGAGAAAAGAATGTTGGCTTTGGAAGTTAGCTCACTGGTTGACTGATTGGTCCTTTCAGTTGTCCATTCCTTCACCATTTTCCACCTTACTCTTTTCATAAATGTTATACCAGTTCTATAGTTCAGTAGATTCAGTACTACGGAGCCACAAAACCATGGACCCCTCCTTGGAAGATTCAGAAAAAATATATTATTACAACTCATTGGGGATCATGTCCCCAAACATGTCTTGTGCTACTCTACAGAATATCTGTGATAGTGTCAATTACAATGAACAGTCATTGGATGAAATTTCTGGAGGGTAAGAAGTCTGATATCCAAGTGACAGTATATAGGAAGACCAACTTGTTGACTCAGTATGTGACTGAAGAAAAGAGAATGAGGAGCTGCACTTCTGAAACACTAAACCCACAGTGAGGGTAGCAATTTTAAAGATCCTATGTCTTAGTATTGTGGCATAGTAATTAAACATCAATGATAGTTTTGGCACACACTAATTTATAAACCAATTATGCTTATGGTATGTACTAACTGAGAAGACCAAGTCCCTCTATTTAAAATCCAAAGGCTATGAATCCATGTGAACATGGAGGAACATAACTCTTCTATCAAGATATGTATTTGTCTATCACCTCATTGTATTTAATATTATCAAAGCAGGCTTAAAATGTACCTCATCAGAGAAGGACAGAAAGTTAGCTATTGAAGTTCCTATCCAGCTTAAGATTATACAACATATGTGACTAATCTTTTTCACTTGTTTCTCTTCCTCAAATTATAGTAAGAAATATTTTAATAGACATTTACTGCAAGGGATCTTGGAAGCAGAAGTTAGCACAAATATGATGCTCTGTAAGAGTCTCTGCTCTTAGGTTTGCAGCACCGTAGTAGGGACAACAATATGAAGAAACCAGTAACCCCACAGCTCCCACGGACTAAACCACCAACCAAAGAGTGTGCCTGGAGGGACCCATGGCTCCAGCCAAATATGTAGCAAAGGATAGCCTTGTTCAGACATCAATGAGAGGAGAGGCTGTTGGTCCTGTGAATGCTCAATGTCCCAGTTGTATAGGAATGCCAGGACAGGGAAGCAGAAGTGGGTATGTTGCTGAGCAGGGGGAGGGGCAATGGGATAGGGGGTTTCCAGAATGGAAATTAGGAAAGGGGATAACATTTGAAACGTACATAAAGAAAATATCTAATAAAAAAAGAAACACACACACAAAAGAATCTCCCCTTTCACGGACTAAGCACAGACATGCTATGAGGCTTTGGTCAAATGCTCAACTAAAGGAAAGAATGGGCAGC
Source organism: Apodemus agrarius (assembly GCA_964023405.1). Classification (NCBI taxonomy): domain Eukaryota; kingdom Metazoa; phylum Chordata; class Mammalia; order Rodentia; family Muridae; genus Apodemus; species Apodemus agrarius. The sequence continues at coordinate 87,946,107 of OZ030017.1, read as the reverse complement.
AGGGCTTTTAACTCAAACAAATCTTCCTGAGAGTTTTGCTTATATTATTTACTAGTGTTGTGTGCTTAAAGTTTTCCCGACCTCATTTTCTCCATCAATTAAAGGAAGTCATGCCATATTTGAGAGTTATGAAAAGTGGCTGTAAATACACACACTGAAAAATAGTTCTCAGTTTCTTCAAGAGTAAATGGTTAAAAGATAGTGTGTATAATTTCCTTCTAGTAAAATTTTTCCTGCAGATAGAATCTGACCTCTTCTGCTTTTTCCATCTTTTCAGACAATTGTGATGATCCATTGGCATCTGTCCTCTCACTAAGAGCTTTCTCCAGCTCCTCGGATCTCACTGGAAGTTTCAGCCCAGCTCAACTCAACTGGAGAATGGGTAAGAGTAGTGACAAAGCCCACAACACATGTGTTAGATGAGGACATCATGAGTGCTTAGGAAAGAGAAAGTGCTCTGTCTATACAGAGGTCTTATCCAAAGTCGTAGTCAAGAAGGAAATCTGCGAGGTTAAGTCTATAGCAAATATACTTTCCAGCATTTAATTGTCCACATGTTCCTGCAACCCAAAGATCTACCAAGGAATTCTTTGTGTTTTCTTGTTGCTGCTGCTGCTGCTGTTGTTGTTGTTGTTGTTGTTGTTGTTGTTGTTGTTGCTGCTGTTGCTGCTGCTGCTGCTGCTGCTGCTGCTGCTGCTGCTGCTGCTGCTATTATTTGAAGTACTGATGCTGGAACCCAGGGCACATGCATTTTAAGAACATGCTTTCTCATGGGGGACACTAGCCATCCTGTGAAAATCTTTGTATATATGAACTTGCTGTGTGCAAAAAACGATGTGAATGTTTATGTATGCTTTTATGTATATAACTGTATATTGTGGGAGAAGCAAAGCACAACCTTGATGAAATTTCTTAGATGTCATATATTTTTAAGAAGATGGGTATCTGATTAGCCTGGAGCTTGAAAGTTAGGCTGCCTGTATTCCTGCCTCTGCCTCCCAGATTTGTGATGATAAGCATGCACCACTCTGCCTGTTTGACTTTTAACAGAGGTTCTGTGGGATCAAACTAAGGTCCTCATGATTGTGTTTAACAACTCCATACACTTAACCATCTCAAAACCAGTGAATTTTCTTTCTTTCTTTCTTTCTTTCTTTCTTTCTTTCTTTCTTTCTTTCTTCCTTCCTTCCTTCCTTCCTTCCTTTCTTTCTTTCCTTCCTTCCTTCCTTTCTTCCTTTCATCTTTCTTCCTTCCTTCCTTCCTTCCTTCCTTTCTTTCTTTCTTTCTTTCTTTCTTTCTTTTTTTGTCATCATGAGAATTGGTAGAAGTCAATTATTTAAAGCTTCTTTTATGTTTGTTTGAGATTTTTATTTGTCTGTTTTTTTTTCTTTTTTTGAAAGATTTATTTATTTAATATATGTGAGTACACTGTTAGTCTCTTAAGACACACCAGAAGAGGAAAACAAATCCTACTACAGATGGCTGTGAGCCACTATGTGGTTACTGGGAATTGAATTCAGGACCTCTGGAAATGTAGTCAGTGCTCTTAACCATTGAGCCATCTCTCCAGCCCTAGAAGTCAATTTTTTAATGTTTGTTTTGTTATGTACATTTTATATGTCAGTATAAATACCTATCAAAGCATGCTTCATGACAAGTTAGTAAAATGTTTATTAAAATACTTTAATATATTTATTCATTATGAAATTAATATTTGAAGGTATATTTTAAATATACTTAATTAAAAGTAAAAACACAATATGTAATTTTTCCAGGTAGTGTGTACCATGTGTAAGCACTTGGTCTGGGAAAATCAGATTGCTTAAACCTCTGTAAAGGTCAGGAGGATGTAGTGGCTGCCTGTAATTCCATTACTCAGGAGGCAGGGACAGCCCATGCCTAGAGCAAGCTGGCTAGATAGAGTAGTCAAATAGTAAGATTCTGGTTTTTAAGACAGCTTGCTCCAAGAAGTAAGGTGACAAACAACTGAGGAATGCCTGCTAGAGTTTCTCTTCTGTTCTTGTGATAAGAATAATTTAATCAAAAGTAAGTTAGGGAAGGAAGGTTTTATTCAAGCTTTTAGATTATAATGCATCATTAAAAATACCCTGGACATGAATCCAAGCAGGAATCTGAAGCCTGGCTTGCTTGCTTGCTGTTACATTAGTTCTAACCAAACTTCTCATTCACTGCTGAGGACGGAACCTTAGAATAGAATGCTGTCATGCTGCCTGATCAATGCTTACAGGCTTAACAAGCTTTATTTATTTATTTATTTATTTATTTATTTATCTATCTATTTATTTATTTTTAATTTTTATTTTCTATATTCTATGTTTACATTTCAAAGGCTTTCCCCTTTCTCAGTTACCCCTTACCATATGTCCCATAATTCCTCCCCACCCCTGCTATTCCCCACTCATTCCCCCCCCACGATTTCTCTGTTCTGGGTCTACAATACTGGATCCAATCTTTACAGGCCCAGGGTCCTCTCCTTTCTTCTTCTTGGGAGTCATTTGACTTGCTAATTGTGCCTTGAGTATTTAGGGCTTCTGGGCTCATTAATACCCACTTATCAGTGATTGCATTTCATGTGTATTCTTTTGTGATTGGGTTAGCTCACTTAGGATGATAGTTTCCAGATCTAACCATTTACCTACAAATTGCATGAGTTCATTATTTTTAATTGCTGTGTAGTACTCCATTGTATAAATATACCACATTTTCTGTATCCATTCCTCTTTTGAGAGATATCTGGGCTCCTTCCAATTTCTGGCTATTATAAACAAGGCTGCTATAAACATAGTGGAGCATGTGTCTTTATTGTATGCAGAGGAATCCTCTGGGTATATGCCCAGGAGTGGTATGCCAGGGTCCTCTGGAAGTGGCATGCCCAATTTTCTGAGGAACCGCCACACTGATTTCCAGAGCGGTTTTACCATTTTGCAATCCCACCAACAGTGGAAGAGTGTTCCTCTTTCTCCACATCCTCGCCAGCACTTGTTGTCTCTCGAGTTTTTAATCTTAGCCATTCTGACTGGAGTATTTATTTATTTTTTATTCATACCTATTCACTTTTCTTTTTTCTCTCTTTTTTCTGTTTTTTTTTTAATTCAATATATTCTTTATTTACAATTCTAATGATTTCCCCTTTCCTGGATCCTCCCTCCCTAAAATTCCCATAAACCCTCTTACCTCCCTCTGTTGCCCAATCAATCCCTTCTTGCTTTCCTGTCCTGGTATTCCCTTACACTACTGCACTGAGCCTTTCCAGTTTCTAGGGACAAAATAGCAACCAACAAATTGGGAAAAGATCTTTACCAACCCTACATCCAACACAGGGCTAATATCAAAGATATAAAAAGAACTAAAGATGGTAGAATCCAGAGAGCCAAATAATCCTGTTAAAAATGGGATACATAGCTAAACAAAGAATTTTCACCTGAGGTATATAGAATGGCTGAGAAGCACCTAAGGAAATGTTCAAATTCCTTAGTTATCAGGGAAATGCAAATCAAAACTCTGAGATTTCACCTCACACCAGTCAGAATGGCTCAGATCAAAAACTCAGGAGAAAACAGGTGCTGGCGAGGATGTAGAGAAAGAGGAACACTCCTCCATTGCTGGTGGGATTGCACGCTGGTATAACCACTCCGGAAATCAGTCTGGTAGTTCCTCAGGAAACTGAGCATGATACTACTGGAGGACCCCATTATAACACTCCTGGGCATATACCTGGAGGATTCCCCAGCATGTGTAAGGACACATGTTCCACTATGTTCATTGCAGCCTTATTTATAATATCCAGAACCTGGAAAGAACCTAGATGTCCCTCAACAGAGGAATGGATACAGAAAATGTCGTATATTTACACTATGGAATACTACTCAGATATTAAAAGCAATGAATTCGTGAGATTCTTAGGCAAGTGGGTGGAATTGGAGAATGTCATCCTGAGTGAGGTGACCCAATCACAAAACAACATGTATGTTATGCACTCACTGATAAGTAGATATTAGCCCAAAAGCTCAGAATACCCCAGAAACAATTCACATATCAAATGATGCCCAAGAAGAAAGAACAAGCATTTTAATACAGTCTTGGACCACCTGTTCAAGTAATAATATTTTCCATGATATGCTGGCCTTCCTACATTCTATTTACAACCAAGAAAATAGTCTTAGACATGCCCTTAGACACAATTTACTCAGTCACTCAGGAATCACTCCTTAGGTGACTCCAGGCTATGTCAGTTTGATGGTTAAATCTACATAGTACAACATTGATATCAACTTTGGGCCTTTATACATGTAAACCAGTACATGTACAACTGCATACATTCACACACACACACACACACACACACACACAAACACACATACACACAAACACACTTATATGTATATACATACAAACAAATGTATATAAAATTTTGTAAATGTGGCACATTCATTGACCTTTTCTCATTTATGCCAACTCTTCTCAAATGTACATCACATAAGTATACTAGGCTAGTGATCATGTATTTTTTTTCTATTTTTATTTACCTTTGCATTTGGGAATATATGTTAGTCAGTTTTTGAATTATTGATATTTTAACCCTCAATGGCTTTAATTTGTTAACACTTTCTATCTTTGAATCCCCACATTTCAGATTTATACATTTGTTTATACTCTGGCAGTGTATTTCATGTAATACACAATAAGACTACTGTTATAACAGTATCCATAAACAAAATTAGAGACATAATTTATTTGATAATTCCATCTAAGAATACAGATGCCTCTTCAGTTTTTTCAGTTGAAACAATAGAAAAATTGCTTATAGACTGAACGTGAGTGTTTTTCTTATCATTGTTTACAAAGTATATTGGACAGCAATTATTCATTTAGTATTAACAACATATTATATGTTGGGGGAAAGAATCACTAATCTATTATTTGATATCAAGAACTCAAACAACTCTGGATGTTATGCAAAAGGTTCTGTAGTCCCTAAGTCCCTGGGATATTAAAGGACTATAATATTATAAAAGGTAAAAAATCCCACCACAGTACACTGAAGAGACGATTAATATGATGTCTGTGCTAATAAGGAGCTTTTATTAACCTTCCAAATTAGTACCAAATTTAATAATTTTTTTATATAATCATATTAATCCATAGCAAAACTACTGTAAGTTATGCATTTCACCTTTTTCTACCAGATAAAGTTGCTGAACATCAGGGAAATTACATAGTTTGCCAACATATAGTTGGAAAAAGAAAACACTTAGATTCAAACCCAATTCAACTGAATTACTGAATCATGCTCATTGCTGCTCTAACAGCAGCTTACCCTATTAACAAAGCTAGAAGATAGATGAAACTGAGAAAATGACTTAGAAACTAAACAGCAAGAGGTCACGTGCCAGTGATGACACTTCAGGGTTCCATGGGCATCATCAAGCCACTTACTAAGCATAGATTTATATCTTTGGTATGTCTGGATGATACCTGTCTTATATTATTTCTGAGAGAAACAGACTGGAGACCTGGGACCAGAAGAGCTTCCCCGCAGCAAGACAGAAAGCAGGAAGATAAGCAATGAGGCCATACTTTTTATTTCAGGAAAAAAAAAAAAAAAACACTTGTTGAGACAGTTTAATACAGCTTGAGAATTGCTTCCCAAGACAATTAATCTCATTTCTACACAAAATGTGTGATAGGAGTTCTGCACTGTCTAGGAACACCTTATCCACTTACAGGGAACCTAAAAGTTTCACTTTAGGCTTGTCAGCTCTCTATAGACAGATATTGACTAGAGACAGTGTCTCTGCAATGATTAATCATGTCTGTCCTCTTTTTTCTTGTTTTGTGGGGATCTTGGAAATTCTACCTCAGACCAGTTTGTGAGAGAGAGAAGACAACTCCTTGCTGAAGCTCCAGTCATGAATTTGAAACTAGAACTCCCCCTCCAGTCCAGTATGCAATGTTCTGTCAGACTCTACATTTACTGGGTTTTATCTTGCCTTAGGAGATAGAAAACTCAGGCTCTAGGGAAATTAAAACCCTGGTATGTTCTCTCTCTCACACTCTATACCCCCCATCTGTCTCAGTTTCAATATTTGTCTCTGTTCTGTTTCTCCTCTCTCTCTCTCTCTCTCTCTCTCTCTCTCTCTCTCTCTCTCTCTCTCTGTGTGTGTGTGTGTGTGTGTGTGTGTGTGTGTGTGTGCGCGTGCGTGCGTGCGTGTGTGTGTGTGTGTGTGTGTGTGTGTGTGTGTCTGTGTGTGTGTGTGTGTCACCTGGGGAACATTTGCTAATGACATTGCCTAATACATATCAGATATTTTATCTGTATATTGATTGTACAAATTTTTTTCTGGAAGGTTTTGAAATGCAACCAGAGTTTCAGGCTAATACTTTAGACAAATTAATTAACAGTCAATGCTTCTCTGACTATTTAAGAGTTTTGAGTGTTAGGCACTAAATGGGAACCTACACATGTGGTTGCTCTAAACAGGGATGAACACTACTTAAAGAGTTGATGGTTTGAGGCGATCATTTATTGGCTAAGTGCTTACTGTTCAAACATGATGACCTGAGTCCATCACCCATATAAATATCCAGGATTGCTAGTGTACACAATAACCCATGCCTTCTGAGCTATAAATGGAATCAGGATGACCTTTGTGCCATAGTGGCCATAGAGTCTAACCAAACCAATGTGCTCTCAGTTCAGTGAAAGACCCTACCTCATTATACACAAAGCAACTGTCATAATGGGTGCCTTGCAACCATCTGTAATGCCATTTTCAGTTGTGATGTGATCTTCTGGACTGCACAGTCACATCAAAACCATTCAAATATCCACAAAAAGACAAATATACACACAAAACAGCATAATACAGAAATGAAAAAATACATAAATATACATAAATGAAAAATAACAAAAAAGTACCTTAAAAATTTTGTTTGCATCCCCTTTGGGAATATAAACCCATAACCCAAGAACTCAAAGAACTTAAAATGTAGGCATACATGAGTGAATAAAGTTATTAATATGTATGTGTGTATGCAACTATATGTCCAATAAGGAATGCTTAAGCGGACATGGGTTATGATTACATTATTATAAAACATGAAAGAATTATAATGTTGCAAAGGACACATTTTGTCTTGTGAATAGACAAGAAAGTGCAAAACTCAGCAAGCTAAGAAAATAACATTTAGCATTAATTAATGGAGAACACTGCAGAAAATGATTTATTTTTTTACTTCTCAGACTAGACTTATGTCCTGCCTATATATTATTGGAACTCAAAATGACTAAGAGCCTGAGCATTCCTTTTCTACATGCAGTCCTTTAAATATCTGCTTTCACTTGCTGAATATACAGCCATGAAATATATCCCTTTCCTAGAGCAAATAGTTACACAGCTACAAAATGCTGAATAATCTGATAGCCACCATGCTATCAAAGAACTTCTCCATTAGTACTGAATGGTGTGTCTAAGAATTCAGCCATGCTGAAAGCTTATGTACCATGTAACTGAAAAAAATCACAGGATAAACTTTCTATGTACCAAGCAGAAGTACTTGCTGCTGCACCTCAAACAAGATCAGCTGCTTTCCACAGAGGGGTTACCCTGATCCCAGTTTCCAAGGTTACAGAGCTTCAGCATAAGATGGAATGCCATGCTCATTCCAGAAATCCATTAAAACTTCTCCTTCCATAAAGTTACTCTATCCAGGGGACCCTCTACATATCTCTGTTTAGAAGATACTCCTAGCTTCAATAATGCACAGAAAAATAGATTTGCATAAATCTTATTAGCACAATTATTTCCCCCATGGTATTACTGAAGCATAAGTAAAATAATTGTATATATTATAATCTATGGTGTGATGATTTGCCATCCATATATTTTGTAAAATGCTTAGCACAATTAAATTCATTGCTACAGCTTTCTTTTACCATACACCCTTTGGGTGTTTGCATGTATGTGTGTTTGTTTTACGGCATTGTTAGATTTCAAGTGTACAGTAGAAGTTTGCCACAGGTAACACACCAAACTGTGTCACTGGAACCTCAGAATTCTGTCTTTTCATCAACTTGGTCTGGTCTGAATCTCAATTTGCAGGTGAAGATTTCCTTGGACTTCTAATCCTCTACCCTACAGCTCCTCAGTGCTGTGAACATAGACTTTTAGTGACATAAGTGAATTGTACAGTGCTGGGAATCAAGCCCCGATGAAGCATTGACCTACTGAGCTGCATCGCATCCCCTCTAATGTAGTATTTTCCATAACAGCAAAAATTTCAGCAGCCTGTTTCAGTTAATTACATTCATTTCTTCCCTTCCTGTCCCCAAACAATATAAAATCACTCCCCCTTCTAAATATCTAAGCCCTGGAAACATGAACAAATATGAGCTCAAACTCACACCAATCTGCTCTAAATTAGATTTAAACTCTTAGAGATTGGGGATTAAGATACATATAGCCAATTATAAGGGCATGGCTTAAAATTGCTAAACAATAAACGCCTGTCAGAGTATGATGTTTGGTCAATTAAAAACACAGCTCTCATATAAATGTAGAATGACTTCATCAAAGAACATCTAATTCATTAAAAATTGAAGAGGCCTAAAGTTGTTCAAGAAAGGTGGAGCCTTGAAGAACAGAAGAAAAGGGAAGTTTTATAATAAAATTCTCAATAGGTACAAAACTGGTTGGTTTTGGTACTCATGAGGATAGTCTAGCCAAATGGAAGAGCATACACACACACACACACACACACACACACACACATATATATATATATATGTATATATATATTAGGCTCAAATGCATGTATTTACATTTATATGAAGAAATACAATAAATAATTAGGCATATGAGAGATAATACAGATATGCAGAGAGGGGCTTGAGAAATTTGGTCATGTAGTTACACACATTCTGGATGACCCCACCATGTGCTTCTACAAACTAGAGAACCAGGGAAGCCAGCGCTTTCTTGGATGCCCAGAGATCTGAGAACAGATAAGGCTGTTGGAGTAATTCTTGAACTGAAGGCTGAGAATAGGCAAATGCCTCTGTAACTCTCTAAGACAAAATTTGAGCCTGGAATTCTGCAAGCCAAGAACAGGAGAGAGCAGGAATCTCAGCCCCAAACAAGGGGCTGTTCTCTTATTTTATCTTATTTATCTCTATTCCAGGGATTTCATATCATCTTCTCAAATGGATAAGAATTGATCTGCACCACTAAGTGCAGCAATCAAATTGACAGTCTCTCCCAGATCCATCCTCTAAGGCATAACCAGAAAGAATATTTTACCAACTATCTAGGTGTGCATTAACCAAGTCATACTGATACTTGTAACTAAACATTACCATATCTTAAGTGATACCAAAACTCTATGAGGCAGACATTCATTTGCTAGCATGTAGCTTCCCAGCATCTGAACTTTAATTAGTCTTCCAATAGAAACACACTGTGATTTGCAAAGATAGCTGGCTTGATCCAGACAAGTGAATAATTAGGAAGGAGGAGTATTATAAATGAGTCCTAGATGACACTGAAAGCACGCTCTTCCTTTATGAGGTTTGTTTAGGTTCTTGTAGCATAGACTATTCATTCACTTTTGCTCCTGTCACAATCCACTATATTCATAGTAGCCTTATTTATAACAGCCAGAAGCTGGAAAGAACACAGATGTCCCTCAGTGGCGGAATGGATACAGAAAATGTGGTATATTTACACAACGGAATGATACTCAGCAATTAAGAACAATGAATTCATGAAATTCTTAGGCAAATGGTTGGAACTGGAAAATATCATCCTAAGTGAGGTAACCCAATCACAAAAGAACACACATGGAAAGTAATCACTAATAAGTGGATATTAGCCCAGAAGCTCTGAATACCCAAGACACAATTTACATATCAAATGGTTCCCAAGAAGAATGAAGAAGAGGGCCCTTGTCCTGGAAAGGCTTGATGCAGCAATGCCAGTGATTACCTGGACAGAGAAATTGGAGGGGTTTGATAGGAAATGGGCAGAGTGAAGAGGGTTTTTGGGACTTATGAGGAGGTGGGAACCGGGAAAGAGGAAATCATTTGGAATATAAACAAAAAATGTAGAAAAATACCTTCTGTGTTTTAACATCTAGCTTTCCACGTGTTATGGATTGTTCTCTTATTTTCCTGAAGGTTAAATCCAAATTGTTAAAATCTTGTTTCAATGATTTTTTCTTCTTCTGACCTACAGGCTCAGTAATAGTGACTGTCACTTTCTGGGATGATGTCAATAAATATCATTTCACTACAGACAGGGCACTAAAGACATCCCAAGCAAGGAATACACTCTAATCAAGCTGAATGAACCCTTGAGTGTTTGGGCTGAGAGGCCACTTAAAGCAACATGGATGACTCATTAACAGTTAATCTCTGGCCAGACCCCCGCGCACAAACTGCGGGCACACTGGACGCAGTGAGCGGCTGGAAGCAGGTGCGTGGCCAGAGTTATAGCTTAGCTTAGCTCTGCAGGAGATCTGGGCACAGAAAGCTCAGCGGCGGGTGCAGACTAGCAGCTGGGACCAGCTCTCCGAGCGGACTAGCAGCGAGGGGCCACCGGGCGGGCCGCCTCGGGCACAGCTCGGCACTCTAGCAGCTGGAGTCAGGGGCCTGGACTCAGAGCGAGCACAGTCCAGCACAGACAAGCTGCCAGAAGGGATCTGTCTCCTGGGGACAGGCGTGCTGTGCTTTCAGCAGGGCGCCATCTACAATAAGACCAACTAACGCCAGAGATAAAGAGATGGCAAAAGGCAAACGTAGGAACGTTATTAACAGAAATCAAGGCAACATGGCATCATCTGAACCCAATTCGCCAACCACAGCAAGTCCAGGATACCCCAGCACACCAGAAAAACAAGAGTTAGATATAAAAGCACAGGTCATGATGCTCCTAGAGGAACACAAAAAAGACATAAACAAATCTCTTAAAGAAATGCAGGGGAACATCAATAGAGTAGAAGCTCTTACAATCCAAACACAAAAAACACTTAAAGAACTCCAGGAGAATATGGGCCATCAGACAGAAACCAATAAAGAGGAAGTGAGAAAATCAGTTAAAGAAATGCAGGAGAACTTGAAACAACAGGCAGAAGTCATGAAAGAGGGAGCACAAAAATATATTAAAGAATTACATGAAAACACAAACAAACAAATGATGGAACTGAGCAAAACCATCCAAGATCTGAACACAGAGGTAGAAACAACTAAGAAATCACAAAAGGAGGCAAACTTGGAGATAGAAAACCTTGGGAAGAAAACAGGGGTCGTAGATGCAAACATAAACAACAGAATACAAGAGATAGAAATAAGAATCTCTGATGCTGAAGATAACATAGTAACCATTGACTCCACAGTCAAAGAAAATGCGAAATCCAAAAGGCTTGTAGCCCAAAACATCCAGGAAATCCAGGACACAATGAGAAGACCAAACCTAAGTATTATAGGGATAGATGAGAGTGAAGATCTACAACTTAAAGGGCTAGCAAATATCTTTAACAAAATTATGGAAGAAAACTTTCCTAACTTAAAGAGAGAGATGCCCATGAATGTACAAGAAGCCTACAGAACTCCAAACAGACTGGACCAGAACAGAAACACCTCCCGTCACATAATAATCAAAACCCCAAATGTACTAAACAAAGAAAGAATATTAAAGGCAGTAAGAGAAAAGGGCCAAGTAACATATAAAGGAAGACCTATCAGAATCACACCAGACTTCTCTCCAGAAACCATGAAAGCTAGAAGATCCTGGGCAGACATCATGCAGACCCTAAGAGAAAACAAATGTCAGCCAAGACTACTATACCCAGCAAAACTCTCAATCAACATAGATGGAGAAATCAAAATATTCCATGACAGGACCAAATTTACACAATATCTTTCCACTAACCCAGCTCTACAAAGGATAATAGGAGGAAAACTCCAACACAAGGAAGGAAATGGCACCCAAGAAAAGGCAAGACAGTAAACTTCTTCCATCAAACTCAAAGGAAGATAACTACTCAAAAACAAAAATAACATCAAAAATGTCAGGAAGTAATAATCTCTATTCCTTAATATCTCTTAACATCAATGGACTCAACTCCCCAATAAAAAGACATAGACTAACAGACTGGATACGGAAACAGGACCCTACATTTTGCTGCTTACAGGAAACACACCTCAGAGTCAAAGACAAACACTACCTTAGAGTAAAAGGATGGAAGACAATTTTGCAAGCAAATGGTCACAGGAAGCAAGCTGGAGTAGCCATTTTAATATCAGATAAAATTGACTTTCAACCCAAAGTCATCAAAAGAGACACAGAAGGTCACTTCCTGCTAGTCAAAGGAAGAATCCACCAAGAGGAACTCACAATTCTAAACATCTACGCTCCAAATGTAAGGGCACCCTCATTTATAAGAGAAACCTTACTAAAGCTCAAAGCACACATTGCACCTAACACAATGATTGTGGGGGACCTCAATACTCCACTATCTACAGTGGACCGACCAGGAAAACAGAAACTAAACAGAGACACGGAGAAACTCATCGAAACTTTGGAGCAATTGGATTTAACAGATATATATAGAACATTTCACCCTAAAGCAAAAGACTATACCTTCTTCTCAGCCCCTCATGGTACCTTCTCCAAAATCGACCATATAATTGGACACAAGACAGATCTCAACAAATATAAAAAGATCGAACTAATCCCATGCCTCTTATCAGATCACCATGGAGTAAGAGTGTTCTTCAATAGCAACAAAAACAACAGAAAATCCCCATACGCTTGGAGGCTGAACAATATTCTACTCAATGATACCTTAGTCCAGGAAGAAATAAAGAAAGAAATCAAAGAATTCTTAGAACTTAATGAAAATGAAGGCACAACATACCCAAATCTATGGGACACAATGAAAGCAGTGCTTAGAGGAAAACTCATAGCCCTGAGTGTCTCCAAAAAGAAACAGGAGAGAGCATATACCAGCAACTTAATGGCGCACTTGAAAGCTCTGGAACAAAAAGAAGCAATTTCACCCAGGAGGAGTAGAAGACAGGAAATCATCAAACTCAGGGCTGAAATCAATCAAGTTGAAACAAAGGGAACCATACAAAGAATCAACAAAACCAGGAGCTGGTTCTTTGAGAAGATCAACAAGATAGATAAACCCCTAGCCAGACTTACTAAAGGGCACAGAGACAGTATTCAAATTAACAAAATTAGAAATGAAAAGGGAGATATAACAACAGAAACTGAGGAAATTCAAAAAATCATCAGATCCTACTACAAAAACCTATACTCAACACAACTGGAGAATCTGGAGGAAATGGACAATTTCCTCGACAGTTACCAAATTCCAAAATTAAACCAGGATCAAATAGATCGTCTAAACAGACCCATAACCCCCAAAGAAATAGAAGGGGTCATAGACAGTCTTCCAACCAAAAAGAGCACAGGACCAGACGGTTTTAGTGCAGAATTCTATCAGACCTTCAAAGAAGTCCTGATACCGATACTCTTCAAATTATTCCACAAAATAGAAACAGAAGGAACACTACCCAACTCATTCTATGAAGCCACAATTACCCTGATACCAAAACCACACAAAGATCCAACTAAGAAAGAGAACTACAGGCCAATTTCTCTTATGAATATCGATGCAAAAATACTAAACAAAATACTTGCCAACCGAATCCAAGAACACATCAAAACAATCATTCACCATGATCAAGTTGGCTTCATCCCAGGGATGCAGGGATGGTTCAATATACGGAAATCCATCAACGTAATCCACTACATAAACAAACTCAAAGAAAAAAACCACATGGTCATCTCATTGGATGCTGAAAAAGCATTTGACAAAATTCAGCATCCTTTCATGCTAAAGGTCCTAGAAAGAACAGGAATTCAAGGCCCATATCTAAACAGAGTAAAATCAATATATAGCAGACCAGTAGCCAACATCAAGGTAAACGGAGAAAAACTCGAAGCAATCCCTCTAAAATCAGGGACTAGACAAGGCTGTCCCCTCTCACCATATCTCTTCAATATAGTACTTGAGGTACTAGCTAGAGCAATTCGACAACAGAGGGAAGTCAAAGGGATACAAATCGGAAAGGAAGAAGTCAAACTATCACTATTTGCAGATGATATGATAGTTTACTTAAGTCACCCAAAAACCTCCACCAGAGAACTCCTGCAACTGATAAACAACTTCAGCAAAGTGGCTGGCTATAAAATCAACTCAAGTAAATCAGTAGCCTTCCTATACGCGAAGGATAAGCAGGCCGAGAAAGAAATTAGGGAAATGACACCCTTCACAATAGCCACAAATGATATAAAGTATCTTGGAGTGACGCTAACCAAACATGTGAAAGATTTATACGACAAAAACTTCAGGTCTCTGAAGAGGGAAATTGAAGAAGACATCAGAAAATGGGAAAATCTTCCATGCTCGTGGGTTGGCAGGACTAATATAGTCAAAATGGCAATCTTGCCCAAAGCAATATACAGATTCAATGCAATCCCCATCAAAATCCCAACTCAGTTCTTCATAGAGCTAGAAAGAGCAATTCTCAAATTCATCTGGAAGAACAAAAAACCCAGGATAGCTAAAACTACCATCAACAGCAAAAGAACTTCTGGGGGAATCAATATCCCGGACCACAAGCAATATTACAGAGCAGTGGTATTAAAAACTGCATGGTATTGGTTCAGTGACAGGGAAGCGGATCAATGGAATAGGATCGAAGACCCAGAATTGAACCCACACATCTATGGCCAATTGATCTTCGACAAAGGAGCTGAAAACATCCAGTGGAAAAAAGATAGCCTTTTCAACAGATGGTGCTGGTTCAACTGGAGGTCAACATGCAGAAGAATGAGAATTGATCCACTCTTATCTCCTTGCACTAAGCTCAACTCCAAGTGGATCAAAGACCTCCACATAAAACCAGACACACTAAAACTAATAGAAAAGAAACTGGGGAAGACCCTTGAGGACATTGGCTCAGGGGAAAAATTCCTGAACAGAACACCAATTGCTTATGCTCTAAGAGCAAGAATAGACAAATGGGACCTCATAAAACTACAAAGTTTCTGTAAGGCAAAAGACACTGTCAAAAGGATAAATCGGCAACCAACAAATTGGGAAAAAATCTTCACCAACCCCACATCTGACAGAGGGCTAATCTCCAATGTATACAAAGAACTCAAGAGGTTAGACCCCAGAAAACCAAATAACCCTATCCAAAAATGGGGTACAGAGCTAAACAGAGTCTTCTCACCTGAAGAAATTCGGATGGCTGAGAAACACCTTAAAAAATGTTCAACATCACTAGTCATTAGGGAAATGCAAATTAAAACAACCCTGAGATTTCACCTCACACCAGTCAGAATGGCTAAGATTAAAAACTCAGAAGACATCAGGTGTTGGCGAGGATGTGGAGAAAGAGGAACACTCCTCCACTGCTGGTGGGAATGCAAGCTGGTACAACCACTCTGGAAATCAGTATGGCGATTCCTCAGAAAACTGGGCGTGATACTTCCGGAGGACCCAGCCATACCACTCCTGGGAATATACCCAGAAGATTCCCCAGCATGCAATAAAGATACATGCTCCACTATGTTCATAGCAGCCTTATTTATAATAGCCAGAAGCTGGAAAGAACCCAGATGTCCCTCAACAGAGGAATGGATACAAAAAATGTGGTATATATACACAATGGAGTACTATACAGCCATTAGAAACAATGAATTCATGAAATTCTTAGAGAAATGGATGGAGCTGGAGAATGTCATACTAAGTGAGGTGACCCAGTCTCAAAAGAATACCCATGGTATACAGTCACTGATAAGTGGATATTAGCCTAGAAGCTTGGAACACCAAAGACACAAATCACATATCAAGTGATGTCTCACAAGAAGAAAGGAGTGGACACTGGTGCTAGAATGGACCAAAACATCATTGTGGGAGAGTACAAGAACAGTAAAGTGGGAGGGGTGGATGCGGGAGCAGGGGGAGGGAAAAGGACATGTGGGGCCTTTGGGGGTGGGGAACCAGAAAAAGGGAAATGAATTGTAAATATAGAATATATACAATAAAAAAAATCAAAAAAAAATCTTTAAAAAATATGAGAGCAATAAAAAAAAAAAACAGTTAATCTTCCCAGCTTCATTCTTCAGATAGCTCAGCTGATTTCAGAGTTTTATCTTTCTAAACACTTACAGTTGCAATAACATCTAGGAGGGACCTGGTGAATATTGTAGCTTTCCAGAATTTCATGAGATATGTAACTTTTGTTTGATTCCTTGGACTCCTAAGACTTTCTTATATTTCCAAGAAGGATTATTCAATTCAGTCTTTTTCTATGCAACAAGCCATCTCCTTGCATGCAAACCTGGTAAATCATTTCAAATAGAGAAAGGAATTTCCCTGCATGTCTTGGTCTTCATTTAAAATATTTGAATTTCCGGGAAACCACATAAAATATATTATGCATTGAACATGTGTAAAATATTTTACTTCCAACATACAACACCAGAATTGAATATATTCAAGTCTGACTACACACACAAAAAGTATATAGCTGTTAAATGATTACCACATAGAATGATTGTCCAGAATGAGAGCAACAATCCAGGACATCTGTGATCCAATCCCAAGCAAAAGAGATGTAATGTGTTTTTGGTGATGAAATAATTTCTTAAAACATAAAATTGAAAGTAAAATAGCACCCCTAATGCAGTTGTTGGGAAGAAAGAGGTCTGGCCGTCCAGCCATGGAGTTGAGGACTATGAGGTTAAATTCTACCTTTCCCTCCCAGCATTCTAGGAGATTCAGTGTAGGAGATATAGCTAATGAATTTTGCTGTTTCCCCTTTCACAGCACTTCAGCTTCCATGTCATCTCACACACTTGTAATTCTAGCACTAAAAATGGATATTGAGGCTTGTAGATCAGAAGTTCAAGGTCGTCCTCCACAACACAGACAGTTTGAGGTTAGCCTGAGCTAGATATCCTGTCTCAAGAAGTAACAAACAAACAAACAAAAGAAGAAGGTGGCCTACTCCTTCCCTCTTCTAGCATCATCTTTCTCAGGTTCATTAAGGTCAGCACTTTCCTGTCTTCCTGTCCTAGCTGCCCTAAGTAGAGCATCCTTGTGTATATATGCTATTTTGGAGGCCTCTTATGCTCTCCACTGGAAAGTCTTCACCAGTGGAAAAAAATATACATGGAGGAAATGTGGCTTCAACAGGGACAGTAGGATGCATATTTGTGGTTATTAGAAGCTATTAGTGGCACAGACAAATGGACATATAGACAGACATCAACAGAGAATGTATCTGAAGAGGAAATAAAAAGCTGTGTGGTTAAGAAATAGGACTCTTTCCTAACTCTCTAAGGCTGGAGGATGTTTCACAGCACACGCCTGCTTGCAGCTAGGATCTCCATTTCCAAATCAGAATAAAGATATGTGGTCACCAATCCTCCCTTTTGATATAAACTCACTTTTGGCAGGGAGAGACCTCAGCACCTGGAGACCCACAGACAACATCTCGTTAGGGTACATCTAGGTATCTGTGTAAAGGAAAGGCTCCTGCAGGTATTGTGGCCTAAGCAGCAGCTAGAGTCTGACATCTTATTCTTACATTCTGTCAAACTACTGCTTCAACATTTTTTATAGTGATTTTGTTCCTTCCGGCATGGGAAACATTATTCTAGAATACATCTGAAAATTATGCAAGTTCAATTCTCTCTGCTGTATATTATTCACCATAGATTTGAGTGACTAGGGAGCTTTTCTGAATCTTTTTATAATGAAATCAGTATTCTAAAATATTTCTTTCTGTTACTTTCCTTTCTTCCCCCATTTTCTATTCTCTTACATTTCTTCCGCTTTCTGTCCCTTTCCTTTAGTCTCACTTCTTCATTTCTTTGGATCATGAATTTAGTATTCGCTCAGGCTGGCCTTAAACTCACGACCATACTCCTCCCTCTGCCTCTTGAGTCCTAAACATAATTCCTAGATCTGAAACAATTTCTTTTTTTATAGGATATATTCTATATTTACATTTCATTTCCCTTTTTTGGTTCCCCACCCTCCAAAGGTCCCACATGCCCTTTTCCCTCTCCCTGCTCCCTCATCCACCCCTTCCCACTTCCCTGTTCTGGTATTCCCCTACACTGATGCTTTGATCTTTTCCAGCAGCAGTGTCCACTCCTTTCTTCTTGTCAGAAATCATTTGGTATGTGAATTGTGTCTTTGGTGTCCCAAGATTCTAGGCTAATATCCACTTATCAGTGACTTCATAGTATGGGTATTCTTTTGAGACTGGGTTACCTCACTTAGTATGATGTTCTCCAGCTTCATCCATTTCTCTAAGAATTTCATGAATTCATTGTTTCTAATGGTTGAATAGCACTCCATTGTGTGTATATACCACATTTTTTTTGTATCCATTCCTCCTTTGAGGGACATCTGGGTTCTTTCCAGCTTCTGGCTATTATAATTAAGGCTGCTATGAAAATAGTTGAGCATGTATCCTTATTGCATGCTGGGGAATCTTCTGGGTATATTGCCAGGAGTGGTATGGCTGGGTCCTCCGGAATTATCATGTCCAGTTTTCTGAGGAACCGCCATACTGATTTCCAGAGTGGTTGTACCAGCTTGCAGTCCCACCAGAAGTGGAGGAGTGTTCCTCTTTCTCCACGTCCTCGCCAACACCTGATGTCTTCTGAGTTTTTAATCTTAGCCATTCTGACTGGTGTGAGGTGAAATCTCAGGGTTGTTTTGATTTGCATTTCTCTAATGACTAATGATGTTGAACATGTTTTAAGGTGTTTCTCAGCCATCTGAATTTCTTCAGACGCAGTCCTTCATAAATGCAGTATGTCACAACCTGAGGGTTATAAGCTGTCAGGGCTGCTTGTATTCACCAGTTGATAGTTTATTAGTTAAACACAGTAACTTAAAAAGTAAAAAAGAAAAAAGAACATGATTGCAAAATCACCTTGTTTGTCTAAATGCTGCTAGTTTATTATTTGTCATTATCAGAAAGAAAATAAGAGACAGTCTCCTGTCTCTTAAATATACTGCACTATAAGACTTTCCTCTTCAGGAGAATATACAGCATGTTATATTAATATTTTTCATGTTCCTGCAACAAAATATCTCACAGTTGCAACTAAATGATTTGTTACAGCAAGCATCACTTTTATGATATTATCATCTGTGGGTATGTGCCACTCTGTGATTGCATGTGTGTGCGCATGCATGTGTAGGTGTGTATGTATGTTTGTGTATGTGTGTGTGTGTGTTTATGCCTATGTCCTAGGGACAAGAACCTAGAATCTCATGTATGTTATGCAAGTACTTTAGTGTTTGTTTATATATGTGTGCATATGTGCCACTTGTCTGCAGAAGCCAAAATAAGACATCAGATACAATTTAGCTGTATACAGTGAGTTGTAAGCTGCCTGATACAGGTGCTTTAGTCAACGAGAAGACCAATAAATGAGACATTTTTCTAACTTTATCCTATGGAATTTTCATCTTTTTAACATTATAGTGGGTATTTGGTAAAATTCCCACTTAGTTTTCTTCTGGAGCTTTGCTAGTCCTTAAACTGTAGCTGTGATAAATGAGTGACAGTCACCTATAGCATCCTATCATACTATAAATTCCCAGATGCACAAGAATCATGTGGGTGATTCATGCACCAGTTTCTCAGCTCTAGGAACCTTTGCTTAGCCCGGATCCTGTTTAACATAGAGGAGAGTGCTCTGAAAAGAGGAGCAGGTGCCCTGTTGAATATTTCAGGTTGCAGGCATATATGAGAATAACCTCATTACTCTTAGACACATGATGCAGTGTTATAGTCATAGAAGTGCCTCTCATTGTGTAATGTATGTGTGTTGTTGTATGAATTTGTGTGTGTTGGTCAATGAACAGCCTCCTCATGTGTCATTCTTCCAACTCCATCTACCTTACTACTACTTTTATTAATAGATGTTATTATTACCATTATTATTTACTAGAAGTAGTGATTGTTATAAATTAATATAAATAATAAATATTATTGTTATTCTTCTTATTATATTTTGGTTGAGACAGGCTTTCCCAATGGCCTGAAATTTGTAACCTTTTCAATTATTTATCATTTATACCAATAAAGACGTGAGGCATAACCTAAGGTAAAAATTTGCTAGTTCATGGAAGTATCTTTATTCTCTGAACCATATACACAATATTTATTTACAAGCCTGAGTCTACAACTAAACTACTATCTCTTTAGAAATCTTTTTCTATCTTTGTCACTCTACCAGCCTAGTTTACCTTTCTCTTGATTTTCTCCAAACTGAAGAGAGGTGTTTAGGTTTTTTAGGGAAATACTCTTTTACTTGCATCCTGACAGTTGCTTCTCTGATGTTCCTATAAGGCCAAAGAGGAAATCCCTACATCTTATCCAGAGCTCCTTCCATAAAGACTCTTCCAAGCCAAAATGAGAAAGGAAGAGAGGGAGTAAAGAGAGAGAGAGAGAGAGAGAGAGAGAGAGAGAGAGAGAGACAGAGACAGAGACAGAGAGAGACAGAGAGAGAGACAGAGAGAGAGAGACAGAGAGACAGAAAGAGAGACAGAGAGATCTAAGGTCCAATTGCTACTAAAGAAGTCTCCTACACCCTTGGCAAGAAGTGGGTTCTAAGTCAAGTCAGTAGGAGTTGAACCATTTAATCTTTACACTGGGGTAGCTTGATTCTAAGAAGCTCCCTGTGCCTCTAGTCATAAAACAAATACAAAAAGTCCTCTCTAAGCAACTTGTCTCAACATAAACAAAAATGTTATATTCTTTAGTATTCTTATCTCTAGAGGCTTTTAGAGGCATACCCAAACTGCATTATTTCTTGGCATACCTAATGGCATCTGACAAATGCAATGTTTATTTAAACCGTATTTTGCTAACAGTTAGGTTTTTGCTTGCAATAATTAAGTATCCTGTGACAAAAATCTTATAACTTACCAAGTTTGCTTATCACTGAACCTCAGTGATCTATCTACCTGTTTTCTCTTTCCCAGAGCTTGTAGCTGTAAACCACTGTGTTCTGCATGTTAATATGGGTGTTGGGATTTGAACTCAGGTGTTTATGTTTGCAAGGCAAGTGTTGAGTCTTCGTACCAGCCTCAAGATCTCTGTTTACTTTTTTACTTTGTTTTACTTATTAATTAGATTTGTCCATAAACCAAGTTTGAATCGTGGCTTACAGAGCTACCAAGTATGTCATAACTGAGACTCCAACTCATCCTTTCTGGGAACTCCTCCTTCATTCATGGAAAACTGTTGTTCAAAGGGCTTCTATATGATGTATGGGAAGCACGGGTTTTGGAAAACTGTACCTTTAAAATTTATTTTAGGGATTAAATAATTGTTACGAACTGGAGCAATACCTCAGTTTTTAAAAATCAGGTGTATAATTGAGGATGAAGGCTCAATAACTTGTGTTCAGTTGTTCTCTGTTTTATTTGGATATAAAATCTTTCACTGACCCAAGTGCCCAGTCACCCTGCTAGTACAGCTTGCCTGTTTCCTTGGGGATTCCCTTGCCTTTACTTCCTGTGCACCGAGATTGCAATTAGGCCACAATCTGTGCCCAGATCTTCAAGAGTACTGTGAACTAAACTCAGGTCTTGCACATCAAGCACTTTACCAGGTGAGTTATCACCCTGGAAGTCCTCTATTTTTTATTGTACATATTCTATACTTACAATTCATTTCCCTTTTTCTGGTTCCCCACCCCTAAAGGTCCCACATGTCCTTTTCCCTCCCCCTGCTCCCGCATCCACCCCCTCCCACTTTACTGTTCTTGTACTCTCCCACAATGATGTTTTGGTCCATTCTAGCACCAGTGTCCACTCCTTTCTTCTTGTGAGACATCACTTGATATGTGATTTGTGTCTTTGGTGTTCCAAGCTTCTAGGCTAATATCCACTTATCAGTGACTGTATACCATGGGTATTCTTTTGAGACTGGGTCACCTCACTTAGTATGACGTTCTCCAGCTCCATCCATTTCTCTAAGAATTTCATGAATTCATTGTTTCTAATGGTTGAATTGTACTCCATTGTGTATATATACCACATTTTTTGTATCCATTCCTCTGTTGAGGGACATCTGGGTTCTTTCCAGCTTCTGGCTATTATATATAAGGCTGCTATGAACATAGTGGAGCATGTATCCTTATTGCATGCTGGTGAATCTTCTGGGTATATTCCCAGGAGTGGTATGGCTGGGTCCTCCGGAAGTATCACGCCCAGTTTTCTGAGGAACCGCCATACTGATTTCCAGAGTGGTTGTACCAGCTTGCATTCCCACCAGCAGTGGAGGAGTGTTCCTCTTTCTCCACATCCTCGCCAACACCTGATGTCTTCTGAGTTTTTAATCTTAGCCATTCTGACTGGTGTGAGGTGAAATCTCAGGGTTGTTTTAATTTGCATTTCCCTAATGACTAGTGATGTTGAACATTTTTTAAGGTGTTTCTCAGCCATCCAAATTTCTTCAGGTGAAAAGTCTCTGTTTAGCTCTGTACCCCATTTTTGGATAGGGTTATTTGGTTTTCTGGGGTCTAACCTCTTGAGTTCTTTGTATACATTGGAGATTAGCCCTCTGTCGGATGTGGGGTTGGTGAAGATTTTTTCCCAATTTGTTGGTTGCCGATTTATCCTTTTGACAGTGTCTTTTGCCTTACAGAAACTTTGTAGTTTTATGAGGTCCCATTTGTCTATTCTTGCTCTTAGAGCATAAGCAATTGGTGTTCTGTTCAGGAATTTTTCCCCTGAGCCGATGTCTTCAAGGGTCTTCCCCAGTTTCTTTTCTATTAGTTTTAGTGTGTCTGGTTTTATGTGGAGATCCTTGATCCACTTGGAGTTGAGTTTAGTAAAAGGAGATAAGAGTGGGTCAATTCTCATTCTTCTGCATGTTGACCTCCAGTTGAGCCAGCACCATCTGTATTTATACAATGGAATACTACTCAGCAATTAAAAATAATGAATTCATGCAATTTGTAGGTAAATGGTTAGACCTGGAAAATATCATCCTGAGTGAATTAACCCAATCACAAAAGAATGCACATGAAATGCAATCACTGATAAGTGGATATTAATGAGCCCAGAAGCCCTAAATACTCAACACAAATAGCAAGTCAAATGATTCCCAAGAAGAAGAAAGGAGAGGACCCTGGGCCTGTAAAGATTGCATCCAGTTTAGTAAAGAAACCGAGGGGGGAAGGGGGAATGATTGGGGAACAGTTGGGGGGTGAGAGGAACTATGGGAACTATGGTGGGTGGGAACTGGGAAAGGGGAAAGCTTTTGGAATGTAAACATAGAATATAGAAAATAAAAAAAATTAAAAAAAAAGAAAAGAAAAGGCTATCTTTTTTCCACTAGATGTTTTCAGCTCCTTTGTCGAAGATCAATTGGCTATAGATGTGTGGGTTCAATTCTGGGTCTTCGATCCTATTCCATTGATCCGCTTCCCTGTCACTGAACCAATACCATGCAGTTTTTAATACCACTGCTCTGTAATATTGCTTGAGGTCCGGGATATTGATTCCCCCAGAAGTTCTTTTGCTGTTGATGATAGTTTTAGCTATCCTGGGTTTTTTGTTCTTCCAGATGAATTTGAGAATTGCTCTTTCTAGCTCTATGAAGAACTGAGTTGGGATTTTGATGGGGATTGCATTGAATCTGTATATTGCTTTGGGCAAGATTGCCATTTTGACTATATTAGTCCTGCCAACCCACAAGCATGGAAGATTCTCCCAATTTCTGATGTCTTCTTCAATTTCCCTCTTCAGAGACCTGAAGTTTTTGTCGTATAAATCTTTCATATGTTTGGTTAGCGTCACTCCAAGATACTTTATATCATTTGTGGCTATTGTGAAGGGTGTCATTTCCCTAATTTCTTTCTCGGCCTACTTATCCTTCGCGTATAGGAAGGCTACTGATTTACTTGAGTTGATTTTATAGCCAGCCACTTTGCTGAAGTTGTTTATCAGTTGCAGGAGTTCTCTGGTGGAGGTTTTTGGGTCACTTAAGTAAACTATCATATCATCTGCAAATAGTGATAGTTTGACTTCTTCCTTTCTGATTTGTAACCCTTTGACTTCCCTCTGTTGTTGAATTGCTCTAGCTAGTACCTCAAGTACTATATTGAAGAGATATGGTGAGAGGGGACAGCCTTGTCTAGTCCCTGATTTTAGAGGGATTGCTTCAAGTTTTTCTCCGTTTACCTTGATGTTGGCTACTGGTCTGCTGTATATTGTTTTTACTATGTTTAGATATGGGCCTTGAATTCCTGTTCTTTCTAGGACCTTTAGCATGAAAGGATGCTGAATTTTGTCAAATGCTTTTTCAGCATCCAATGAGATGACCATGTGGTTTTTTTCTTTGAGTTTGTTTATGTAGTGGATTACGTTGATGGATTTCCGTATATTGAACCATCCCTGCATCCCTGGGATGAAGCCAACTTGATCATGGTGAATGATTGTTTTGATGTGTTCTTGGATTCGGTTGGCAAGTATTTTGTTTAGTATTTTTGCATCGATATTCATAAGAGAAATTGGCCTGTAGTTCTCTTTCTTAGTTGGATCTTTGTGTGGTTTTGGTATCAGGGTAATTGTGGCTTCATAGAATGAGTTGGGTAGTGTTCCTTCTGTTTCTATTTTGTGGAATAATTTGAAGAGTATCGGTATCAGGACTTCTTTGAAGGTCTGATAGAATTCTGCACTAAAACCGTCTGGTCCTGTGCTCTTTTTGGTTGGAAGACTGTCTATGACCCCTTCTATTTCTTTGGGGGTTATGGGTCTGTTTAGACGATCTATTTGATCCTGGTTTAATTTTGGTATTTGGTAACTGTTGAGGAAATTGTCCATTTCCTCCAGATTCTCCAGTTGTGTTGAGTATAGGTTTTTGTAGTAGGATCTGATGATTTTTTGAATTTCCTCAGTTTTTGTTGTTATATCTCCCTTTTCATTTCTAATTTTGTTAATTTGAATACTGTCTCTGTGCCCTTTAGTAAGTCTGGCTAGGGGTTTATCTATCTTGTTGATCTTCTCAAAGAACCAGCTCCTGGTTTTGTTGATTCTTTGTATGGTTCCCTTTGTTTCAACTTGATTGATTTCAGCCCTGAGTTTGATGATTTCCTGTCTTCTACTCCTCCTGGGTGAAATTGCTTCTTTTTGTTCCAGAGCTTTCAAGTGCACCATTAAGTTGCTAGTATATGCTCTCTCCTGTTTCTTTTTGGAGACACTCAGGGCTATGAGTTTTCCTCTAAGCACTGCTTTCATTGTGTCCCATAGATTTGGATATGTTGTGCCTTCATTTTCATTAAGTTCTAAGAATTCTTTGATTTCTTTCTTTATTTCTTCCTGGACTATGGTATCATTGAGTAGAATATTGTTCAGCCTCCAAGCGTATGGGGAATTTCTGTTGTTTTTGTTGCTATTGAAGAACAGGAAGTCCTCTATTTTAATAAAATATTATCTTACATATAAATATCTGTAAAAAGGAAAAATTCTAAAGCATGAATAAAAAGTTTAGACAGGGACTATTGGCAATAATGGGCAAATTATGAAGGCTTGAAAATGTTCAATTCAAACTAGTTAACCTCATTCAAAAGGGGTTAAGTCCTACATTATTCTGCTCATAGTTTTTTATTTATTTATTATAAAGATACACTAAAGGAAAATGTCACATGAAAAAATAACAAGAATACAAATCAACCCATTTCCTGTCAAGGTTTGGTGTTGTTCAGGTGATATTGCTTAAAACTTTGGAATTTTTATATTTGAAAATTAAAGAAGCAGCTGAAATGAGCAACAGGAGTCACTGGGCATGTTGAATGGTCCTAGGATTAGTATGTATTTCCTTGGGAAATGAACATATCCTTCTGTTGTAAGGAGTTAGCAGAGAGCCATGAGTACTGGTTGGGAATTTTGAGTTTGACGAGGACCATAGTAAGAACCACAAACATATTTTTTTTGGCTGATATCTCAGGTGACTTAAATGCTTCCTCTCATGAGTATAGCCTTTATTGAATTTGTTTTTCTCTATTACTGATTGAAACATACATACAATATAATTTGATCAAAGCTACCCTTTTTTCCTTCTACTCTAATTCCTCTTCAATGCCCCTAAACTTTATCCCTCTAATCTTTATATATTCTTACATTTTGTACTGCTGTTGGTGGTGGATGTATTTGTGTGATTTTAAATCCACTGAGTTTATTTAGTGTGTCCTCGGTGTGAACATAGCTATAAGACCATCTACTCTTTATGTATAGATTCTCAGCAGCCATGCCAAAAATAAACCTATATTTCTTCCAATGGAAGCTATTAGTTGCTCATCAGCTAGAGGTAGAATTACACAAAGCCCAATCCCTGTCTGTGCTGACATTTTATTTGTCTTGAACTTCTCTTACACAAAGAGCCATAGAAGCTATGTGTTCATAAGTGAACAGTCCTGTATCCCTAGATTATTGAGTCCTATCTGCACCATCATCCAATATGATGCCAGAGTTATGGAGAGAGGGAATCTTATAAAAACTGTCCCATTTAAAGCTGAGCACTCTGCATTCTCTGTTTTATACATGTTGAAAAGTTTTGTCTCTGTATTAATCTCTATCCACTGTAAAAACAATCTTCTCTGATGAGGATTTCTTTATGGGCATAAGGATAAGCAGAATAGAATTATTAGGTTCTTCCATAGGATCTAGGATCAAGCCAGCCTTGTATCCTTGGCCCAGTTTATGGTAGCAGGCATGAATTTTGTTCTGCAAAGCAGGATTTGAAGCCTGACAATCAGTTTTGAATCAGGCTTGGCTTGCCCTTTCAGAACAGGACTTAAGTTCAACCAAAATATGGTTTGTTTCTCCCCTCACATACATGCCATTACTACACCAGTGGATATGTATTGCCAAGGCAATCACCATTGTAGCTCACATGATTCACAATTAATTAAGACTGATGGCTATTTATTTTCCCTACTGTGGTAGATGGTACATCACCTTCCACATTATGGATGCTAGAATGAAGTTTCAATATCAACAAAAGTTTGATTTTTCCATATCTTATGACTCAAGTATATTGTGTATTCACTAACAGTGTCTTGTGTTATCCTAAATATTTGAACTCAAATTGGGGTTTCTACCTGACCTTTGATCACTCAGTTCCAAGACAAAACACACACAACTTTTATTATTATAATAAGCCTTCATCAGTACTAGAGCTGGGCAGGAGTGTACCTTCTATATTATTAGAATCTATTTTTTCCATCAATAACTCCAAGTTAAGATTGTTCCATCTGGGCATCTCAACTCCAATTGGTAAGTCTTCATTGCTAGGGTTTCATGATTTATTTACCTTATGATGGCTTCCTTCTCTCTGTCCTTTCTTCTCCTTTGTGATGTCCATAGACCCAAAGCCTATTACCTCAAGAACCCCACCTATTTATCTTCTTTCTAATTATGGGCTGTAGGCACCTTTATTCATCAATCAGATATAACTTAGATAACAAGGTTTTATAGTATCACTTGAGTATATCAATTGGGTACAGGAACACTCTCATAGCTGGGGGCAACCAGACCTTGGGGGGCAATATTTGACCTTAAATTATAAACAGATGACCAAACCTCAGCAGTCTTGCCTTCCAGATTTGGAAGGCAACCAAGAAAAAATGGCAGAAGGTTGTAAATTTATAGGAGAATGTGAAATCCCACTGACAATACTGATTAACAGTTAACATATAGGTAACAGATACCCAGTCACTGGTGTTTTTATTTGAGTTTATATAGTATGTGGGGAGACAGTGCCACCAATTATAGGCTAACTGCAGTCACATTCTTTTGTATGTGTTCATTTAATTATGGTAGGAAGCTCCATCAGTTATAGCCTTTTTTTTTAGAATTGAACATTATCTTGGAAAATTTTATATAGATATAATAATGGTAGGCATAAAAGTATTACTAAGTTGTTTAAAAGTGGAATTATAAAACATTTTCTGATAAACTTGAAGATTTACATGGAAAATATTTCTGATACAATTGTAGAAATATATAGGAAAAAATGTTAAAATTAAAAATTAGCATAGAAATCATATAAATTAAATGATAGGCATAAAGATAATTCTAAGTTGATTGAAGGTGGAATTATAAACATTTTCAGATAGCATTGAAGATTTACATGGAAAATATTTCTGGTAAAATTCAAAAAATAGACAAACATTAAAATTGACTACTTGATGGAAAATTTTACAAAAAAATGGTTGATGTAAAAACTTTTTAAATTAATTGAAGGTGGAAATTAGAAACATTTGTGATAAAATCAAAGATTTACATTGGAAACATTTCTGATAAAATGGAGGAAATATATAGAAAGACATTAAAATTGAAGATTATCATGAAAAATAATACAGATAAAATGGTAGACATAAAAGTAATTACTAAATTAATTAAAATGGGAATTACATACGTTTTGTGATAAAATTGAAGATTTACATGAGAAATATTTTGTTAGTCTATGTCTTTTTAGTGGGGAGTTGAGTCCATTGTTGTTAAGAGATATTAAGGAATAGTGATTGTTGCTTCCTGATATTTTTGATGTTATTTTTATGTTTGTGTGAGTATCTTCTTTTGGGTTTGTTGAAAGAAGATTATTTTCTGCCTTTATCTAGGGTGTAGTTTCCCTCCTTGTGTTGGCATTTTCCATCAATTATCTTTTGTAGGGCTGGATTTGTGGACAGATATTGTATAAATTTGGTTTTATCATGGAATATCTTGGTTTCTCCATCTATGATGATTGAGAGTTTTGCTGGGTATAGTAGCCTAGGCTGGTATTTGTGTTCTCTTAGGGTCTGTATGATGTCTGCGCAGGATCTTCTAGCTTTCATCGTCTGGTGAGAAGTCTTGTGTGATTCTGATAGTTTTGTCTTTATAAGCTACTTGCCCTTTTTCCCTTACTGCTTTTAATATTCTTTCTTTTTTTAGTGAATTTGGTGTTTTGATTATTATGTGCTAGGAGGAGTTTCTGTTCTGGTCCAGTCTGTTTGGAGTTCTGAAGGCTTCTTGAGTGTTCATGATCATCTCTTTCTCTAGGTTAGGGAAGTTTTCTTCTATAATATTTTGAAAATATTCACTGGCCCTTTAAGTTGGAAATCTTTGCTCTCGTCTATACTTATAATCCTTACGTGTGGTCCTCTCATTGTGTTCTCAAGTTGCTGGATGTTTTGGGTTACCAGCTTTATGCATTTTTCATTTTCTTTGACTGTTGAGTCAATGTTTTCTATGGTATCTTCAGCACCTGAGGTTCTTTCTTCTATCACTTGTATTTGGTTGTTGATATTTGCATCTATGTCCCCTGATTTTTTCCCAATGTTTTCTATCTCCAGAGATGTCTCACTTTGTGATTTCTTTATTGTTTTTACTTGCATTTTTAGATCTTGGACAGTTTTGTTCATTTCCTTTACTTGTTTGTTTGTGTTTTCCTATAATTCTTAAAAAAGATTTTTGTGTTTCTTCTTTAATGGCTTCTGCCTGTTGACCCATGAGCTCCCGTATTTCTTTAAGGGATGTTTGTGTTTCATTTTTAAGGGCTTTTACCCGTTGATCAATGTTATCCTGTATTTATTTAAGGGAATTATTTAAGTCTTTTTTGAACCCCTCTATCAGCATCATGAGATACGATTTGAAATCCAATTCTTACTTTCCAATGTTTTGGGGTATACGGGACTTGCTGTGGTGGGAGAACTGGATACTGATGTTGCCATGCGGCCTTGGTTTCTGTTGGTAGGTTTCCTGTGCCTGCCTTGGACCATCTGGTGCTACTTGGAATTCTTTTTTTTTTAATTTTTATTTTCTATATTTAATGTTTACATTGAAAGGCTTTCCCCTTTCCCAGTTCCCCCCTCCCTATGTCCCATAGGTCCTCTCCCCCCAACTATTCCCCAATCATTCCTGCTCCCCCAAAGTTTCTCTACAAAACTGGATCCAATCTTTCCAGGCCCAGGGTCCTCTCCTTTCTTCTTGGGAATCATTTGACATGCTAATTGTGCGTTGAGCATTTAGGGCTTCTGGGCTCATTAATATCCACTTATCAGTGATTACATTTCATGTGTATTCTTTTGTGATTGGGTTAGCTCACTCAGGATGATATTTTCCAGGTCTAACCATTTACCTACAAATTGCATGAATTCATTATTTTTAATTGCTGAGTAGTATTCCATTGTATAAATATACCACATTTTCTGTATCCATTCCTCTTTTGAGGGATATTTGGGCTCCTTCCAATTTCTGGCTATTATAAACAAGGCTGCTATAAACATAGTGGAACATGTGTCTTTATTGTATGCAGGGGAATCCTCTGGGTATATGCCCAGGAGTGGTATGCCAGGGTCCTCTGGAAGGGACATGCCCAATTTTCTGAGGAACCACCACACTGATTTCCAGAGCGGTTTTACCATTTTGCAATCCCACCAACAGTGGAGGAGTGTTCCTCTTTCTCCACATCCTCGCCAGCATTTGTTGTCTCTTGAGTTTTTTTTTCTTTTTTTTCTTTTTTATATTCTTTTTTACATTCCAAAGGCTTTCCCCTTTCCCAGTTACCCCCCGCCATATGTCCCATAGTTCCTCTCCCCCCCATGCTATTCCCCACTCTTCCCCCCCCACCACGATTTCTCTGTTCTGGGTCTACAATACTGGATCCAATCTTTACAGGCCCAGGGTCCTCTCCTTTTTTTCTTCTTGAGAGTCATTTGACTTGCTAATTGTGCCTTGAGTATTCTGGGCTCATTAATATCCACTTATCAGTGATTGCATTTCGTGTGTATTCTTTTGTGATTGGGTTAGCTCACTTAGGATGATAGTTTCCAGATCTAACCATTTACCTACAAATTGCATGAATTCATTATTTTTAATTGCTGAGTAGTATTCCATTGTATAAATATACCACATTTTCTGTATCCATTCCTCTTTTGAGGGATATCTGGGCTCCTTCCAATTTCTGGCTATTATAAACAAGGCTGCTATAAACATAGTGGAGCATGTGTCTTTGTTGTATGCAGAGGAATCCTCTGGGTATATGCCCAGGAGTGGTATGCCAGGGTCCTCTGGGAGTGGCATGCCCAATTTTCTGAGGAACCGCCACACTGATTTGCAGAGTGGTTTTACCATTTTGCAATCCCACCAACAGTGGAGGAGTGTTCCTCTTTCTCCACATCCTCGCCAGCACTTGTTGTCTCTTGAGTTTTTAATCTTAGCCATTCTGACTGGAGTGAGGTGGAATCTCAGGGTTGTTTTGATTTGCATTTCCCTGATGACTAATGATGTTGAACAACTCTTAAGGTGTTTCTCGGCCGCAAATTGACCCACTCTTATCTCCTTGCACTAAGATCAACTCCAAGTGGATCAAGGACCTCCACATAAAACCAGACACACTGAAACTATTAGAAAAGAAACTTGGGGAGACCCTGGAGGACATGGGCACAGGGGGAAAGTTCCTGAACAGAACACCAATAGCTTATGCTCTAAGATCAAGAATTGACAAATGGGACCTCATAAAATTACAAAGTTTCTGTAAGGCAAAGGACACTGTCAGAAGGACAAAACGGCAACCAACAACGTGGGAAATGATCTTCACCAACCCCACATCCGACAGAGGGCTTATATCCAATATATAAAAAGAACTCAAGAAGTTAGACCCCAAAGAACCAAATAACCCTATCAAAAAATGGGGAACAGAGCTAAACAAAGAATTTTCACCGTCTCTTGAGTTTTTAATCTTAGCCATTCTGACTGGTGTGAGGTGGAATCTCAGGGTTGTTTTGATTTGCATTTCTCTGATGACTAATGATGTTGAACATCTCTTTAAGGTGTTTTTCAGCCGTCCGAATTTCTTCTGGTGAAAATTCTTTGGTATTTGGTATCTGTCTAGGAAATGGTCCATTTTCTCTAGGTTCTCCAGTTGTTTTGAGTATAGACCTTTGTAGTAGGATCTGATGATCTTTTGAATTTTCTCAGTTTCTGTTGTTATGTCTCCCTTTTCATTTCTAATTTTGTTAATTTGGATACTGTCTCTGTGTCCTTTGGTTAGTATGGCTAGGTTTATCTATCTTGTTGATTTTCTCAAAGAACCAGCTCCTGGTCTTGTTGATTCTTTGTATGGTTCTCTTTGTTTCTATTTGATTGATTTCAGGCCTGAGTTTGATGATTTCTTGTCTTCTACTCCTCCTGTGTGAATTAACTTGTTTTTCTTCCAGGGCTTTAAGGTGTGCCATTAAGCTGCTAGTGTATGCTCTCTCCAGTTTTTTTTGGATGCACTTAGAGCTATGAGTTTTCCTCTTAGCACTGCTTTCATTGTGTCCAATAGATTTGGGTAGGTTGTACCTTCATTTTCATTGAATTCTAAAAAGTCTTTGATTTCTTTTTTTTTATTTCTTCCTTGACCAAGGTGTCATTGAGTAGAGTATTGTTCAGTTTCCATGTGTATGTGGGTTTTCTCTTGTTTTTGTTGCTATTGAAGACCACTCTTACTCCATGGTGATCTGATAGGAGGCATGGGATTAGCTCGATCTTCTTGTATTTTTTGACATCTGTCTTGTGACCAATTATATGGTCTATTTTGGAGACTGTACGTTGTGGTGCTGAGAAAAAAGTATATTCTTTAGCTTTAGGACGAAATGTTCTATATATATCTGTTAAATCCAATTGGTCCAGAGTTTCAATTAGTTTCACTGTGTCCCTGTTTATTTTCTGCTTTCCTGATTGGTCCATTGGGGAGAGTGGAGTGTTGAAGTCACCCACAATTATTGTGTTAGATGTAATGTGTGCTTTAAGCTTTAGTAAGGTTTCTTTCATGAATGAGGGTGCACTTGCATTTGGAGCATAGATGTTCAGTATTGAGAGCTCTTCTTGGTGGATTTTCCCTTTGGCCAGCAAGAAGTGACCTTCTGAGTCTCTTTTTATGATTTTAGGTTGGAAGTCAATTTTATCTGATATTAGAATGGGTACTCCAGCTTGTTTCCTGAGACCATTTGCTTGTAAAATTGTCTTCCAGTCTTTTAATCTAAGGCAGTGTTTGTCTTTAACACTGAGATGTGTTTCCTGTATGCAGCAAAATGTAGGGTCCTGTTTCCGTATCCAGTCTGTTAATCTATATCTTTTTATTGGGGAATTGAGTACATTGATGTTATGAGATATTAAGGAATAGTAATTATTACCTCCAGACATTTTTGAAATTATATTTATTTATTTTATTTATTTTTTATATTCGAGAGGTAACTTTCTTTTGGGTTTGATGAGAGGAGGTTTCTATCTTGCTTCTTCCCGGGTGTAGTTTCTGTTCTTGTCTTGGTGTTTTCCCCCTATTATCCTTTGTAGGGCTGGATTTGTGGAAAGATATCGTGCAAATTTGGTTTTGTCATGGAATACCTTGATGTCTCCATCTATGGCGATTGAGAGCTTTGCTGGGTAAAGTAGTTTTGGCTGAAGTTTGTGTTCTCTTAGAGTTTGCATTATATCTGCCCAGGATCTTCTAGCTTTCATGGTCTCAGGTGAGAAGTCTGGTGTTATTCTGATAGGTCTTCCTTTATACGTTACTTGGCCTTTTTCTCTTGCTGCCTTTAATATTCTTTCTTTGTTTAGTACATTTGATATTTTGATTATTATGTGACGGGATGTATTTCTGTTCTGATCCAGTCTGTTTGGGGTTCTATATGCTTCTTGTATATTCATGGGCATCACTCTCTTTAGGTTGGGGAAGTTTTCTTCCATAATTTTGTAGAAGACATTTGCTGGCCCTTTAACTTGTAAATCTTCACTCCCATCTATACCTATAATCCTTGGGTTTGGTCTTCTCATTGTGTCCTGGATTTCCTGGATGTTTTGGGTTACAGCCTTTTTGCATTTAGTATTTTCTTTGACTGTTGAATCAATGGTTCCTATGGTATCTTCGGCTTCTGATATTTTGTCTTCTATCTCTTGTATTCTATTGTTGATATTTGCATCTATGTCCCCTGATTTCTTCCCAAGGTTTTCTATCTCCAATGTTGTCTCCCTCTGCTATTTCTTAGTTGTTTCTACTTTTGTTTTTAGTACCTGGATGGATATGCTCATATCTTTAGCTTGCTTGATTGTGTTTTCGTGTATTTCTTTAATAGATTTTTGTGTTTCCTCTTTCATAGCTTCTACTTGTTGGCCCACATTCTTCTGTATTTCTTTAAGTGATTTTTGTCTTTCTTCCTTATTGTCTTCTTCTTTTTGATCCATCTTCTCCTGCATTTCTTGAAGTGATTTTTGTATTTGCCTTGTAAAGGCTTCTAACTTTTGATCCATTTTCTCCTCTATTTCTTTACGAGATTTTTCTATGTGTTCAGCTACCAGTATCCTGACCAGTGATTTTATATCCAAGTCTTGTTTTTCTGGTGTTTTGGGGTATCCAGGGCTTCCTGTTGTTGGCGAACTGGGTTCAGATGCTGTCATGTTGCCTTGATTTCTGTTAGTGATGTTCCTTCGTTTACCTTTTGCCATCTGGTTATTTCTGGTGTTAGTTGACCTTGTTGTCACTGGCTGGTGTTTGAATCTCCTGTGAGGCTGGGCTCACCTGTTGTTTCTCTACTGGTGGTTATGCGTGATTGCTGCTCAATGGGATCACGAGCTGGCTGCCACCCGCTGTCTTGGTGCATGGCCTGAGGTCTTGAGGAAGTGCGGGGGAGTGCAGCAGAGCCTTGGTGGGCGCCGCTGGGCCTGCCTAGTAGTGAGAGCCTAGCAGATCCCCCCACGTGGTAGCCCCTGATGGAATCTGTCTACCTGTACCTTTCCAGCTGTGTCTTGGTTGCAATATGGAGGCCTGCTGCTATAGCTGGTCCAGGGTCCTGGGGAGCTGGGTGGCTCCGGCTGCCTTGTTGCATGGCCTAAGCTAGCAGGGACGTGAGGCAGAGCCTAGACGCCCACCACTGGGCCTGCCTGGGGGTGAGAGCTTAGCAGATCTCCCTGCTCTAGCCCCAGAAGGAGTCTGTGTACCTGCACCTTTCCAGCTGTGTCCTGGTTGCAATGCTAGTTGGTATTGTTATCTCTGGGTAGAGTTTGTTCCTTCTGTGGGCCTGTAAATCTGTGCCCTTTCTCCTCTGAGCTCGAAAGTGAAAGCACTGCTGGTAGATATCTCTCTCTCCTGGAGGGCTATGCACAGAAGACTCTGTAGTTTCCTGGCTCCCTGATGCAAATAGTGGCAGGCAGGAAGACTTTAGTCCTAGATGCTCCACTGATCTTAGGCTCTGTGCGCTCCTAGCTGGTCCCCTCCAGAGAGAGAGATCTCACCTCTGTGCCCAAAAATGAAAGCCTCCTGGGAGATCACTCCCTCCTGCCAGGCTATGCATAGAAGCCTGTGGAGTCTCCAGGCTTCCTGGTGCAAATGGCAGCAGGAAAACTTCTGTCCCATCTGCTCTACTGATCACAGAAGGCTGTGGAGTCTCCAGGCTTCCTGGTGCAAATGACGGCAGGAAGAATTCCATCCCAGCTGCTCCACTCATCACAGAAGGCTGTGGAATGTCCTGGCTCCCCCTGCACTCAAAAGTGAAAGCCTGCTAGAGAGCATTCCCTCCTGGCTGGCTATGCACAGAAGGCTGTGGAGTCTCTGGGCTCAGTGGTGCAAATGGGACAGAAGTCATCAGTCCCAGCTGCTCCACTGATCTTGGGCTCTATGTGCTCTTAGCTGGTTCCCTCCAGAGAGCAAGTTATAACTTTTGATATGACATTTTCAAACTGTTGTTATGTTTCTATGTACTCACTCCTCTACCTTATGTTCCCATCTTCCACTCCACAGAATCCTTCTGATCCATATACCCAGATCTCTTCTCATATCACTAGCATTTCATCTGTGAGTGAGTGAGTGAATGTGTTTGTGTGTGTGTGTGTGTGTGTGTGTGTGTGTGTGTTTGTGTGAGTATTCATGTGAAATTATTTCCTACTTTTCAATATGTGGTACTCCAGATTTAAACCAGGTGGTCATGCTCAGGAGCAAGCCCTTTTCATAGTAGTTATTTCCCAAGCCTGAGATTTTCTCTTGATTCTATTTTCCTGTTAGAAAGTAATCTCAATGAGCTGGATTACCTGCATTTGAATCCAGGCAATCCAGTGTTTTACACTTTCTGTATTTCTTTCTCCCACTATGACAGGAGATAGAGGTTATTTCTTTCATAGGCCATTGCATTATGTGGGGAGTAAATGCGGAATGAACACATTAAATTCCAGTATCCAATATCTGTACCTCAATAAATATTGATTCTTTTCCCTACTGTGTATTTGCTCAATCTTACAAGTGCATGGGAACTTTCATCCACATTATGATACAAACACATAGCATCTTTCCAAGCAATCTTTCAGCATTGTCTAGACATTGTTTACTGTGTCTGTCATTGGAAAAGAAAAACAGCAGGCAAAGACATAACTGGAAATCTATTTACAGATTTTCTTCTGGAGAATCTGGCCTTCTGGTCATAGCTGCACTACTCTGGAAAGTTAAAAAATTCATTATGACTCCCACACATATAAACCACATATATACACATGTTCATCCCTCATATTACAGAAATAGTTGAGAATATCAGTGTATATCACGGTACCTATCTTGTTTTTTGGCATACTTACTACTAAACAGAATACATTGCACAGTAGAAGACTATCTTGGGCCTTTCTTCATTCATGCTTCAAATCTTATTTAGAAGGTGGAAATAAAAGGGAATTAAACAAAAGTACTGGCGAGTAGCTGATATTGAAATATAGTCCCCATATACAACATATGTCTGAGATCAGTAAGCCTTCCCTCCCCCAGCTCTAGTATCAGTATTTTTGGTCCCATATTGTGAAGGACTGTAAAGTGGGAAGGAGAATGTAGAGTGGCCCTGAGCTACAAACCTGGGTCTGACTGAATATGCTGTGGGGACTAGAATATAGAAAGTCCCTGAGTTACCAAGCTGAGATCTGAGGAAATACTTTTCCACTCAATGAGAAATAAACTAGAGCATCACAAGAATGAGAACCCATGTTTAAGAAGGAGGTGAATCTGTTACTCTATGTTTAGTAGTACTCTTTTCTCCTGTTCTGAACAAAGGGGCCAGCAATATGGTTGAATTTCACCAAACACCTGTCTCTCACAGAAAATAGTCAATGCTCCTCACCCCAATTTCAAGAAGACTTGACAATTCAGCAGTAAAAGTGTATACTGTTTGTTTTGTTTGTTTCCTCCTAGAGATGGAGACAAAAACATTGATTCTTCCTGTTGTGAGAGAATGAATATTGATTATCTACAAAGTTCAAATTTCATGAAGAGTTTAGAAGCCCAGCAGCTGTTTCAAAGCTCTTATGAGCGCAGTGGGTCCCAGGTTTCCTCATGTACTGTGCTTCTGCTTATCTGTTCCCTGCTTATGAGAACTGTCTACATCCCACCTTCCAAGGCATGGCTATCCTGGCCTCAGATTCAGTGTTACTGTTTCTGTCTTTGAAATCTATTTTTGAGCACCTGCTAGGACATTTATTCCCCTTTGCCACTATAGTAACTTCTGTTTTTCCCTTGTAAATGTTCTTCACATGCTTTCTATGAAGTTGTCGTTCTCATTCATCTAGCATTCTCTATGTTGGGAATAAAAGTTACATAGATAAATGTTCTAGAAAGGCTCAGTGAATGTCAACTTTAACTTTTGTATCCAGAGTGAGATATGAGTTCTTAAGGAGGATTGGACAGAGAAAGAAGTAAAAGACAGAGGAATGGGAGAAGGAAAGAATGAAGGGGAAAGAGTGGGTGGCATTATTAATGGTGCCTTTAAGCACACATGAAAGCTCTAGAACAAAAAGAAGCAAATACAGTCAAGAGAAGTAGCTGGCAGGATATAATCAAATTCAGGGCTGAAACCAACCAGGTAGAAACAAAAACCTATATAAAGAATAAACAAAACTCGGAGCTGGTTCTTTGAGAAAATCAACAAGATTGAAGAACCCTTATTCAGAATAACCCAGAGGGCACAGAAGCAGTATCCAAATTAACAAAATCAGAAATGAGAGATATAACAACAGAAATGGAAGAAATTAAAAAAAAATCATCAAATCCTACTACAAAAGTCTATATTAACACAACTGGAAAATCTGGATGAAATGGACAATTTTCTAAACAGATACCAAGTACCAAAGTTAAATAAGGATCAGATAAACCATCTAAACAGGCTCATAACCCCAAAAGAAATAGAAGTAGTCATCAAAACTTCAGAGGACCCTGGGCCTGTAAATATTGGATCCAGTTTTGTAGAGAAACCGTGGGGGGAGGGGGAATGATTGGGGAATAGTTGGGGGGGAGAGGAATTATGGGACATATGGTGGGGGGGACTGGGAAAGGGGAAAGCCTTTGGAATGTAAACATAGAATATAGAAAACAAAAATTAAAAAAAAAAGTCACCGAACCAAAAAAAGTCCTGGACCTTATGGATTTAGTGCAGACTTTCAAAGAAGACCTAATACCTATTTTCTTCAAAGTATTCTACAACATAGAAACAGAAGGAGCACTGCGTAATTCATTCTATGAAGCCCCAGTTACACTGTGTATTTTCCCTGGGAGATGGAATAGTTTCTGTCTAATCAGGAACCTGTCACAATTTACTTTCATAGAGGACTTTATAAGATTTTTTTTCTATTTCTATCATGTATAATGTTCCAAATAGATTTTCAAAACTGGCTGAGTGCATATTACTTTTAGCTTCAAAAGATATCATGTGTATTTAAGAGGCATTTTACTGTTATAAATTATTTTGATGACTTAAAAAAATGATGCCTTTGTCCTGAAACTGGTGCCCTGTGATACAGGATAGAATATTGGTTTTGAAAATATTAGGAGTTTAAGTTGAGTGGCAGAAACTATACTTAATTGAACATAGTTTCATTGATCTCTGACACAGAAAATGGTGACTTTCTAGCATTATTACAAGTCTCTCTTCTATCCTATTCTAGGAACTGGTGGTTGGTCCCCAGCAGATTCCAATACCCAACAGTGGCTCCAGATTGACCTGGGAAACAGAGTGGAGATTACAGCGGTGGCCTCACAGGGAAGATATGGGAGCTCTGACTGGGTGACAAGTTATCACCTGATGTTCAGTGATACTGGGCACAACTGGCAACATTACAAACAAGAAGACAGCATCTGGGTAGGAAGTACTTTCCTCTTCCAGTGAATAAAGATGAGATGTGGTATGCTAATGCATGAATGCTTTGGCCATCCTATTTTAACTGGACTGTGGGGTCTCATACAATGTTCTGTATCTATAAAGAAATAATGTGATAACATCTATGCCCTGGTTCAAATCTAGCTATATCTCAAGGGAAATAAGAGTATTAACTGTAGAGAGTTTAGTCTATTCTTACAACTTCAATGATTTTATGTTGGAATTTGTTACGTTGTCTATAAACTAGGAAAACCTGGTGACAAAAACTTTATTGTCAGTAGGATGATGTCACTGTCTATCTTTCTTTTGTTCATGGTTTTATGGTAAAATTCTGTCAAAAAAAGAACATAAGTTTAGAGAACTGGCTCATTTTTACTTTTTGTTCCTGGTCACCATCCATTGCAGCATGGAAACATATATATGACACTTTACATAACCTGCCCGATAACTTAGCTATGTCATTTGTCCAAAATTGAAAAGTATGAGATTATGCCTGAGGAATCTCTACTCTTTTTGAGTCTTCTGAACAGCTACCACTCATGGTTCTAAAATAATTCACATATAGAAAAAATATAGCAAAGTTTAGATTTTTCCATGTTTTGTGAGTAATTATCACATTGAGGATAATATACCTGCTCTAAATTATAAAACAGAAATTTCTTCCTTGCTGCTGCCTCACAATTATGAACATTGTGTAAGTAAAAGTTGGTAGTAAACCATAAGAAAAAGAAAGCAGAAACAATAGGCCCAAGTTGTTGCGACCTCAAGATGTCTCCAGAGTATACAGTTGGGGGATTGGGAAGACAGCTCAGCAGCAACTGTGCTTACCATCAAAGGAGGCAGTTGGGAGTTCAGATCCTTGGGACAAACAAAAGATCCAGGTAAATGCTATGGAATCATCAGAGTCCCCAAAAGCATGTTGGTTAGCCAGACTAGAAAGAAGGACAAAGGACACTGCCTAAGTAGATAATTGAGTGATAGATTAAAAAAAAAAAGACCCTGATATCAACATTAGGCTGCCACATACAGGAGCAGAGCTGAGAGAATATCCATGCATACATGAACATACACTTATACATCAAGAAGAGAAAGTTAAACCTTTGGATAAAATAACATGTAAACAAATGCTGCTTTTAGTTTAGGAGAAAAAAATCACAAATTTCTTCTAAAAGAACTGAAACTGTGAACACATGGTGATGGAAAACATTATCTTTTCCCCTCAGAACCTCCTTGGCTATACCCTTGACTTCAGTTACTACATTACACAGAAGTAGCCTAACCTTGTTGATAAGAATGTGCTTTTGCTACATTAACATTTGCTGAAAGCCTCTACTTGAGACCAGGAATAAAGAAAGCATTCCAGTTGTTTAGTGAACACGGAATTTTGACTATGAGTGTTGTCATCTTCCTTTGGTCACTTATGTCAGCTGCAATATTCTCACCAGGCATTGTCTTTCATTTTGAAAATACTCTTTGCAGGCTCTTTTACTTGTTTTTTCAATACTGAAGACGACATCAATTTTTACCGGTTTGTGCTTGCTTTGCTGTTCAGTGTGGAGTAAGAAATAAGCAGTCCTTTTGCTGGGGGAACAATTTTAAATTTTTATATTGACTTTAGAGGTGAAAATAAATGTGAGATTATTTATTTTCTCTGGAGATTTTCATCAGA
Source organism: Apodemus agrarius (assembly GCA_964023405.1). Classification (NCBI taxonomy): domain Eukaryota; kingdom Metazoa; phylum Chordata; class Mammalia; order Rodentia; family Muridae; genus Apodemus; species Apodemus agrarius. Next base: position 87,905,151 of record OZ030017.1, on the reverse strand, counting down.
ACTGGTTGATTTCAGGTGGAGTTGCAATTTTGTGTTATTTTGTTTCCATAGGGAAAAAAAGATTCAAGGTTCATTTTCTTCATATTCACATGCTCTTCTTTCAGTCACCTTGGGCCACAGAAAGTATCTCAAGAAGGTCTCTCTGTGTTTGGGAACATCTGACCAAGGGCTCTAAACCCTGCTTGAGGTGTTGGTTTAATTGAGTTTCATTTTTTCTCCTTCATGGCAGGCACCCCACTCTTCTTCATCTATGGGGAACTAAGTTTCTACTTATTGGACTGATTTTATGGTGTTTAGAAAGACAACCGTGGAATCACCAAGATTATTAGTGCTTCAGTGTGGGCAAAGATGACTATTACTGCTGTATCCTGTCAACCTTCAACAGCCTTGACACTGACTAGGCAGCAGTAGCACCATTAGTCAAAATTATGTTTGATTTCTAAGTACACTTGATTGTGATATATTGGTCTGTTTCTTCTTTGTCATATTTTAACCTCTCCTCCCCACCCTTATGTTAACATTTTTCCCTTGAAACATTAACCTTGTCAGAGATGCACTGGAAACATCTTATTAAAGCTCAATGTTTAATTTACACATGACTAAATATAAAGAAAGACATTACCAAGTACATCTATCTGTACCTGTGTGTTGCAAATACTGTCTAAACTTAGAAATGGTCTAGGAGACTCTGTCAAACTGGTGTTTTACAAACATTTTATGAAAATATATAGATTCCTTTTTAGCAAATATTGACTCTTTCATCAAAACATGCTATAGCTTTATACACTGCTTTGTGTATGAGAGATGGCATAGTGAGTGGAGGGTTTGCCATACAGCCATGAGGATTTGTACAAATAAGAAAAGGAAGCTAATCTAAGCTAAGCAAAGCAAAGGAAAGAAAATGTGGGTACAGTGGTACACACTTGTAACACTTGTTCTGGAAATTAAGAGATAGGTGACCTCTTGGGCTTCCTGTGTAACCAATTTAGCCAAATTGGTGAGTTCCAGGTTTAGTTAGAAAAAACTTACTCAAAAAATAAGATGTAGAGACTAAGAAATATATCTAATGCTGACCTCTGACTTCAACATACAAATATAACTGTGCATGCAGGAGAGACAGAAAGAGAGAGAGAGAGAGAGAGAGAGAGAGAGAGAGAGAGAGAGAGAGAGAGAGGTTTACATGGTTATTTTAACTTTCCATACAACCCCAGTACTTAAGACTATCAAAATTAAGTGTCAACTTCATTAATGCTGTCTGAGTTTAGTAGAAAATTCTTGAACATACTTTTCGTTGATATTCTAAGAATTTCTTTATTTTAATGTGTATGCGCTTGGGGGCATGCTTACTGACATGAGTGTGTACTCTTACATGTGTTCAAATCACCCTTACATTTCCATATGTATAGATGTATACTATTATATAAAGAGTCCCATGGATGTTGTTGAGAATGTCTTCATTGATGCTTCTCTTTCTTTTATTTTGAAGCAGGGTCTCTCTTTGAACTCAGAGCTCACCTTTAAACTTGCTTAGTTAGCCTTCTTGCTCTAAGATCATGTTTTAAAATCAATGAGACTACAGACAGAATGCCACATCCACTCAGCTTTTATGTCTTGGGCTGAAAACTCTGAGCTTCATGCTTGTGAAGCCAGGACTGTCCATGCTGAGCCTTCTCGTTATACCGTGGTTTTGGGGGTGGGGTACTTTTTGTTTTGATTTTTTGTTTGTTCTGTTCTATTCTATTTTTTTGTGTGTGTGTTTGTGTGTTTGTGTGTGTGTGTGTGTGTGTGTGTGTGTGTGTGTGTGTTGCTGTGTTGAAACATATGAACGTGTGACCTGAGGCATGGCAGACAAGTTTTCTCCCAATACTTCTATCCTGTGATTCATTTGATCATCTGCAGAGGCCTGTAGTCTGATGTGCTTCTATGTGTAACAGTTTTGAATTATAGGCATACTGAACAGTACCCACAGCACATTTAGAAAGGGACACCAAATTTATCAGGGCTCAAGAAGTTTCTTTTGCTTCAAGTTCACTTCAGGATATGAAGCTTTAAAACACACCTTTGCAATACACAGAAGAAAATCTGTGTGCTAAAACTCTAATTGGGAGAGTTATTAATCTGGCACTGGCTGAATGAGGCCACTGAACAGTCATTAAGCAACACCTCATAACTTATTAACAAGCTGAATGCCTGGCCTCTAAATGACCAGATATTAAGGTGTCTCAGGATGAGATTTGGCAACAAATGTTTGCATCCTAGTAGAACTTAAGACTATTTATGGTTAGACATAACAAAGGGATACAAAGTTTAAAATTCTGTGAGCAGCAGCCTGAGACAGTGTGATTTACTTTGTGTGTGTTGGTAGCATATATGTGTAGGTTAGATGACACACTGCAGAATTCTCTTCTGTCTACTCTGTGTATTCTGGGGATAGACCCCATGTCATTAGACTGGAGGACAGTTCCGTTCTCCATGTCCTCAGCTCAATATTTAGGTCTTTAGTGAGCCAGGGAAAAATAAACCACCTGAATCTCCTGCCTGCATTTACACATGCATCAAAAGTTACAAAAAAACTTTCTGTGACCAAATCCATCTCTCTCCTATTGGAGATATACAAGACACCTAAAATCTTTGAGGACATCAACACTGTCATACCCTCTTCATGGTGTTCACAAAGAACACAAAACAAGAAGCATACTCAACATGTGTGTGTCCTGATGTTTACCTCTGCCTCACAATCATTTGCTCTCACTTTTTAAATCTGCACCCCATATTACCATCAATGGCATGTATTGCTTTGTGATAATTTTCACTTGCCTTTCTCCAATACAATCCAAGAAGCCCATTTCAGGTTCAGGTGTCAGACAAACACTTGCTGCTGATAGCTTCTATTGTATGGATCATGAACATATTAGTTCATTGTATTTACCTAATGTCCACTCACATCCACCTAAACTCCATTCAGTCAATACAGGACCACCCTGCATTTCATGAAGGTCCCTTTTTAATAAGAGGTAGAGCTCTACTCATATTTTATATGATAACATGAAGACTATTTTCTGAAGTATGTAAAGACCAGGGACAAAGTCCCTGAGTCAAAAGAAGAAATATATACAGTCAGGTGCATGAAGAAATAAAGTCTCTCATGAGGCAGTACCTATGGAACTGATGATCCTAGCTCAGAAGTCAACCTCTCAAAGTTCAAAGTGACTTCCTTTGAGTATCTTTCCTCAAGATATGCACTTCTGTGCAGTATGTACTCTTCCATCAGAACTACGTGCACATGGCACTCTGATAAGATTAAGAGTACATCATTTTATCTTTTAGTGAAACCTTTTATTTTTAGAAGCCATTGAAATTCCGATAGGTCAAGAATACTGAAATCTACCACATGATATCACATCAGATCAGCCTGTCTATGATATCTAAGCATAACTGCTAGCTAATACTTTACCATATCAACAGTGGCTGATAGGAACTGGTGCAGTCTGATAAAGTAGATGAAGGAACCTCCACCAACATTTCAGAATACAATGATCAGCTACATCAAAAATGGAAAAAATATGCCTTCTTGGAAAAATCTGGTATGAAGTGTTTTATGTTTTGGTAGAAAAATGTGAAGGACACAAAGATGCTTAATCTGTTTTCACACAGAGCTTCCTGACTGCAGCTACAGTGTGGAGAACAGCCTCCCATTCCTGCAACCATGTACCCATGAGGAATTATACTCACTCAAAGTGTGACCCTGAGTAGATGTTCCTGCTTTACATTGTTTCCTATAAGTTATTTCATCACAGTCACCAGGAAAGCCATAGATACACAAGCCTTTCACTCTGACTACCTTGTATCTTCCCCAGATGCATTTTTTATTTCACATTTACAAGGATCATACTGAATTTTATCAACACAGCCTCAATCTGTTTGGTGTGATGCTTTGTGATTTCTGTGGCATACTGGAGTCTGTTAGCATAGAAAAGTTTTGCATTGGTTATCCAGCATTTCCTTACTCTGAGGTTAATTGAAACAAAGGATTACATATTTCAGTCATCAGTTCTTCAATTTTATCCTTGAGCTGCTCCCAAACTTCTTGAGAGATGCTCTGTCTTCTTAGTTTAAACATATTTATTTTGCCAAAAATATCTGGCATGTGTTGAGAATTGATCCCTGTTTGATAAACTATTTTAAGCCTAACAATTTCAAAAAATCAGTTTCAGAGAAAGAAACTAGTTATTATAAACATATGGTTTTTAAGTTATCATTAGGTGCCTAGCACCAGGCTACATGAATGGAAATTTAGAGATGCAATTTCTTCCCTTTCTGAATGTCCTAAAACATTAAAAGAGTAAAATATGGCTTCTTTGCGACAAGGCCTTCATTCTTATTTGGTTAAGTGTATGTGCTACATACATCTGCGTATTCCAAAAATAAAGGCAGATATTGTGTGTACTGTTCTGTCCCTTTCTGACTTAGCCACTTGACACAGGTCCACTGAGTGAAACTGGAGCTAGGCTCACAGCTAGCAGGCCCCAGTGATCCTCCTGCTGCATTCCCTGACAGCCCTGGATTTACAGGTAGTCACAATGTCAAACCTGTTTTTTTCTTTGTTTTTGATTTTTGCTTTTGCTTTTGTTTGTTTGATTTTGTGAGAGTTTAAGGGATCCATACATAGATATAGACCTTTATGCCTGTATATAGAGTATTCTTAGCCACTGCACCATCTCTAGTTATGCTTTAACATCTTTAAAATAAAGTAATAAGAAAACATTAAACAACATATGATCAAAGACATTAGCTGACATTTCTGCGGCCTGATACATACTGTATTACTCATGATAATCACCTGCCTCAGCCTCCAGACTGCTGGGATTAAATAATCTCGCCACCATTTCAGGTGACTTCCAGGATTTTAATGATATTTTTCATTTGTTTCACAATATATACTTGCACGTGCACACTATGCGGGTTAATTTTTTAGTTGAACATTATTTAAAAGAATATTGCAGATGAGTAGAAATACTGTGTGCGCCAGAGGACAGGGACACATGCTGTGAGATAGTCTTCTCTAAAATATACAAGAAAAATAAAAGAAGTAAGTGCGTGGGGATAAAGATAAGAAGTGGATCTGGGAGGGATGGGGGGAGAGAAGTGAGAAAGGAATATAATCAATACACACACTGTATGAGGTATGCAAAGAATGAATAAGCATATATGAATACATATATACATGACTTTTTTCCAGTAAAACTCCAGAAACAACAACAACAACAACAACAACAACAACAACAACAACAAAAACAACCAAAAGAAGCTGTTTAAAAAAATCAATGAAGAATTAATTAGGTACACTCAGGCTTTCAATTTAACAGGACCACCAATGCAAAAATTACTTGCCACCATGCAGCTGGTTGGATGCAGATAGCATTGTAAATTGCCCTGAACATCTTTGCCACCATCTATGACAGGTGTAAATATGTCTGATTCCTGACACGCAGCATTCATTCCTCCACACCTCCAACTTAGACAATTGGATATATGTTGCGGACCACTCCACCTGGCTATGGGGGGGGGAGGTCCATGGGATGAGGGTACTCAAGGTCCAGGTGGGTAAAGATTTGGCAGTGACAAACAAAAACAAGCACAGAGGCAGTTTAAATCTGTCTGTATTTTGCAGCTCTCAAGCAACAAATTTTATACATTAAAAACCAAACATAACAATTTTTAGGAACCATATCCAGTGAAACAATCACAAATACCAACAAGAATAATTTGTCACAGTAAAATACAAAAGACATCTGAGCATTATAACTCTGAAACTACCTATTTAGTGAATCACAAAACAGAACATGTAACATCATTATTAATAATATAAATCATCAAAATATAACAATTCAAAATGAATATATTTAATAGGGCAGTTGCCATATTCCCAAGAACAGGTTAATAAAACTTTCTGGTCAGTGCTCTTAACTGCTGAGATAATGTTCCAGCCCCATATGGTTAATTATTATTTACCATCTAATGTCTGATTTTTTATAAATCTTCAACACATGAATTTAAACTATTTTAATTCTAATTAAGTCTTTCTTTACCATATACCAAAACCCACCTCCAATGGCACATGTGTAGCCATATGAAATTTTATTTTTGAGAAAGTTTTTAGCTGTAATATAATTTTGTAAATGATTTGAAAAGTAAAGTATTGGTTTCCCCAGAGATAAGGTCATATTAGTGACCCATCTCTAGGGATGGTTTTGTACCCATTATTCTTGTTTAAGATCATATCCTAGGCTACCAGAAACCTATAACTAAAAGAAGAAACAAAACAAAACAAAACAAAAAAAAATTGCCATGAGAAATACGGCTAAATATGTTTGCTCCAGCTGAGAGTTCTACAACTGGATCCAGGAGACCTCCTTCTTTTGAAGTCTAATGCCTCAGTCTATGAAACTTGTCACACAGATTCTACTAGGGTCAGTGTGACAAATAAACAGATAGCCTAGCTTATGATGGAATGAAGTACCTGGAAATGGAGTCGAACCTTCACATTGATTCACCTTTAAATCACCAACGACAGACTAATGAAGACCATTGTTTTTGAGATTCCCCAGTGGATGGCTATGGTCTTTTTTTTTTTTTTTTTTTTTTTTTTTCCGTTCTGATCTTTTTTTTTTTTCTTTTTTTTTCTTTTTTTTTAATTTTATTTTCTATATTCTATGTTTACATTCCAAAGGCTTTCCCCTTTCCCAGTTCCCACCCACCATAGTTCCCATAGTTCCTCTCCCCCCCCATCTGTTCCCCAATAATTCCCCCTCCCCCCTCGGATTCTTTACTAAACTGGAAGCAATCTTTACAGGCCCAGGGTCCTCTCCTTTCTTCTTCTTGGGAATCATTTAACTTGCTATTTGTGTCTTGAGTATTTAGGGCTTCTGGGCTCATTAATATCCACTTATCAGTGATTGCATTTCAGGTGCATTCTTTTGTGATTGGGTTAATTCACTCAGGATGATATTTTCCAGGTCTAACCATTTACCTACAAATTGCATGAATTCATTATTTTTAATTGCTGTGTAGTATTCCATTGTATAAATATACCACATTTTCTGTATCCATTCCTCCTTTGAGGGATATTTGGGCTGCTTCCAATTTCTGGCTATTATAAACAAGGCTGCTATAAACATAGTGGAGCATGTGTCCTTATTGCATGCAGGGGAATCCTCTGGGTATATGCCCAGGAGTGGTATGCCAGGGTCCTCTGGAAGTAACATGCCCAATTTTCTGAGGAACCGCCAAACTGATTTCCAGAGCGGTTTTACCATTTTGCAATCCCACCAACAGTGGAGAAGTGTTCCTCTTTCTCCACATCCTCGCCAGCACTTGTTGTCTCTTGAGTTTTTAATCTTAGCCATTCTGACTGGTGTGAGGTGGAATCTCAGGGTTGTTTTGATTTGCATTTCCCTGATGACTAATGATGTTGAACATCTTTTAAGGTGTTTCTCGGCCATCCGAATTTCTTCTGGTGAAAATTCTTTGTTTAGCTCTGTGCCCCATTTTTTGATAGGGTTATTTGGTTCTTTGCGGTCTAACTTCTTGAGTTCTTTGTATATATTGGATATTAGCCCTCTGTCGGATGTGGAGTTGGTGAAGATCTTTTCCCACTTTGTTGGTTGCCGTTTTGTCCTTCTGACAGTGTCCTTTGCTTTGCAGAAACTTTGTAATTTTATGAGGTCCCATTTGTCGATTCTTGATCTTAGAGCATAAGCTATTGGTGTTCTGTTCAGGAACTTTTCCCCTGTGCCCAAGTCCTCCAGGGTCTTCCCAAGTTGCTTTTCTAATAGTTTCAGTGTGTCTGGTTTTATGTGGAGGTCCTTGATCCACTTGGAGTTGATCTTAGTGCAAAGAGATAAGATTGGATCAATTCGCATTCTTTTGCATGTTGACTTCCAGTTGAACCAGCACCATTTGTTAAAAAGGCTATCTTTATTCCACCGGATGGTTGTGGCTCCTTTATCAAAGATCAAGTGACCATAAGTCTGTGGGTTAACCTCTGGGTCTTCAATCCTGTTCCATTGATCTGCTTGCCTGTTGCTATACCAATACCATGCAGTTTTTAACACAATTGCTCTGTAGTACTGCTTGAGGTCAGGGATATTGATTCCCCCAGAAGTCCTTTTATTGTTGAGAATAGTTTTAGCTATCCTGGGTTTTTTGTTGCTCCAGATGAATTTGAGAATTGCTCTTTCTAGATCTATGAAGAATTGAGTTGGGATTTTGATGGGGATCGCATTGAATCTGTATATTGCTTTTGGCAAGATGGCCATTTTTACTATATTGATCCTGCCAATCCAGGAGCAAGAAATATTTTTCCATCTTCTGAGGTCTTCTTCGATTTCTTTCTTCAAGGACTTGAAGTTCCTGTTGTACAGATCTTTCACTTGTTTGGTTAGAGTTACGCCAAGATACTTTATGTTGTTTGTGGCTATTGTGAAGGGTGTTATTTCCCTAATTTCTTTCTCTGCCTGCTTGTCCTTTGAGTACAAGAAGGCCACTGACTTGCTTGAGTTAATTTTATAACCTGCCACTTTGCTGAAGTTGTTTATCAGCTGTAGAAGTTCTCTGGTGGAGTTTTTTGGGTCGCTTAGGTAAACTATCATATCGTCTGCAAATAATGATAGTTTCACTTCTTCCTTTCCAATTTGTATCCCTTTGACTTCCTTATGTTGTCTAATTGCTCTTGCTAGAACTTCAAGTACTATATTGAAAAGATATGGAGAGAGAGGGCAGCCTTGTCTAGTCCCTGATTTTAGTGGGAATGCTTCAAGTTTCTCTCCATTTATTTTGATGTTGGCTACTCGTTTGCTGTAGATTGCTTTTACCATGTTTAGGTATGGGCCTTGAATTCCTGCTCTTTCCAAGACTTTTAGCATGAAAGGATGCTGAATTTTGTCGAATGCTTTTTCAGCATCTAATGAGATGACCATGTGGTTTTTTTCTTTCAGTTTGTTTATGTAGTGGATTACATTGATGGATTTCCGTATATTGAACCATCCCTGCATCCCTGGGATGAAGCCTACTTGATCATGGTGGATGATCGTTTTGATGTGCTCTTGGATTCGGTTAGCAAGGCTATGGTCTTTGTGATGTTTCAGGGTGCTTCCCTCTGTTGGGTCTAGCCTTTTCTAAAAGCTAATGTTTTCTCATATTTACACAGGTAGCATTTAAACACATTCTACAGACAGGAAGTCAACATGCAGTTTTCAGGATTAATATTCATAAGGATACTTTCTATGAAAGAATAGATAACTGCTGTCTCAACCTTGGTTGCATTTTTAGTAGAATATGATCCAGCAGTTGACATCAAAAGACTGAAATGATCTGCTCAAAATTGATTCTTATAAAATTAATCTTGTCAAATTCCTTGATGATTTCCAGAAATCTCAGCGCATAATGATATTTCAAAATATATAAACCAGCTAGGTCCTGAATACTTTCTTCTTAGGATAGAAGAAATATAGCCTTAATATTTGAACTTTAACATTTTTGTTTCTTTAAATTTACCTAATTGTATTAAGTATAGTGTCTGAGAGAAGGAGAGTTACTTTTAATTGCCTTCTCTTATACTGAACTGTGTGAGTGTGTGTGAGTGTGAGAGTGTGTGTTAGGTGTTTCTCTCTCTCTCTCTCTCTCTCTGTGTGTGTGTGTGTGTGTGTGTGTGTGTGTGTGTGTTAGGTGCATG